>CAWUFW010001262.1:2400000-3005769 GCA_963921515.1 Calotriton arnoldi | reverse complement strand
ATATACCAGGCCAACTTCTCACAGAAAACAACATATATCAGATTAGAGGCCACTAGAAGCATTCAAAGCCCAGCAGGGCACTTAGCTGTCCGGGACCATCTTGTGGAATAGGAGTCTCAGCGTGGGAGCGGAACTGGGGCCTCAGCAACGTAGAAGACAAGGCGACGTCCTCCGCCCTCTCCGGGATTCTCTCTAGCGAAATTTGCGAGGGTGGGAAGGCATTCCCCGGGTCAATGCAGTCCAGACCCATGGAGCCGCTGGTCAGTCAAAGGATGGAGAAGGGGACCGGGAAACGCCCTCCCCCCTCGGGGAACGCCTCTGGTTGGCCTTCAGAAAGTCCTCCGCCTGCTGTGGATTCGTGCAGAAGATATGTTTACCATGACTCGAGATCCGTAGGCGTGCAGGGTACATGAGGGCGTATTCTATGTTGGCTTTGCGCAATTTTTGTTTAACAGGGACGAATTTACGGCGCGCCTCCTGCACCGCTATAGTAAAGTCTGGATATATGCTGAAAGCGTTGCCATCATATTGTAGCAGTTTCTGCTCTCTGGCCTTCTTCAATGCTGCATCGCGGTCACGATAATTCAAGAGCCGAGCTATGATGGGCCTAGGAGTCTTACCCGGCGGCGGGCGGGGGCCAAGGGAGCGATGGGCATGCTCCACCACCAGGTGTGGCGAAAAGGAGTCAGCGCCAAAGGTAATAGTTAGGAGGCGTTCAACATAGTCCTCCATACGCCCCGTGTTTGTGCTCTCAGGGATGCCTATGATGCGAATGTTGTTCCAGCGGCTTCTTGCTTCGATGTCTTCATTCTTGGCCACGATTATTTTAAGTAGTTTATCCATTTGCGACATCTGTTGTTGCATCTGCAAGGAGGCATCTTCAGTCTCAGAGATTCGACGCTCGGCTTCTTTCAACTGTCCGTCGTGCTTATCGACTTTCTGAACCAGGAAAGCCAATCGAGTGTTCATAGTGTCCATTTTCCCGGAGAGGTCAGAGAGGCTATGCTGAACGGCCAGGAGCAATGTCTTGACGTCATCTCCAGAGGATGGCGAGGGTGTCGGGATCTGATCCGCACTGCTTGACCCGGAGTCTGCAGAGGTGGATCTGGTGGAGGTCTTTTTATTTTCGAAGGTAAGTCTGGGTTGTCGCCCATTAGGTTTCCCCATCTTTCTGCAGGTTGAGCAACTGCCACAACAATACAGGTGCGTAGTCGATCCACAAGTTGTGTCTGCCCAGACGGAGGGACTGGGACGCGAACTAGGAGCAAATAGGTTCTTTGTGGAGAGCGTCCCCAGGTAAGTGAGGCAGGCGGTGATAACACAACCGAGTTCGCCTCCCCAGGACCCCAGGTGGCAGCGTCAGTAGAGGCTGTGGCGATATGTGGCTCTCAGGGTGTGTAGAAAGGTGGGCAGAGCCATCAGATGCCAAAGAAGGCACGTGCCAGGACCGAAATGCAGCAAGGTAGCAGCAGTCAGGCCTCAATGCAGCACCTGCTCATTCCGTCGAAAATGGCTCAATCATCACTGTAGTACGGTGGGCAATAATTCTAGTGTGTACTAGCTCCTGTAGCGGTGCACAATCAGCAGAGATCCCTCAGGAGGCGGACCAGGAGTGAATTGGTGCTTTGTGGACAGCTTCCACTGGTAAGTGAGGCAAGCAGTGGCAACACGTCCAGTCCCGCCTCTCCAGGGCACCAGGCGGCAGCGTCAGTAAAGGCTGTGGCGATGTGTGGCTCACGGGTGTGTAGGCAGGCGGGCAGGGCTGCCAAATGCCAAAGGAGGAACGCGCCAAGACCAGAGTACAGCAAGCTAGCAGTGATCAATCCACAGTGCAGCGGCCGTTCAGTCCGTCAAAATGGTGCCATCACCGCTATAGTATGCGGAACGACAGCTCCAGTGCATGCCAGCGCCCTCAGTGGTGCAAAGCCAGTAGTGGCCCTTCAGTATTTCACAGCAAGCAGCAGTCTTCACAAGTCTAGAGATCAGGCCTGCTCGGGTAGGAGCTTTTTGGCGAAGCAGCAACCTGAGGGGGAGAGTGTAATGGCGCGACTTCACAAGCCTAGAACAACTCCCCAGTTTACGGCAAGCCCAATCCTACCCGCTCACGCATGTAGTGGTAGAAATCTCGGCCGTCTCATCAACCTCCCAGATGAAGGCGGGCGTAATGGGATAATAGTCTGTGCCTGCGAGGATGGAGAGGTGGCGGACCCGGTACAGGCAGGGCCCACGACCGCGCGAAAATCCCCGGGGTGGTAGTAGCAGCAATAGCCGGGCGGAGCTTGCGGCGTGCACCTCCTTCCCCTGTCTCGCGGTCTCGGTGGTCGTCCTAGGCGGCCCCCGGGGCAGAGGAGCCGCGCCGGTGCACTGGGGCTCTAGGAAGGTACAGCAAGTAGCCTTCACCTCAGAGAAAGCGCCCGAGCCGGCACCGGTGGCGGCGCCCGAGACAGAGGGAGAAGATGAAGGAATGGCGCGCTCTCACCGGTAATTAGTAGTCCTCCGGGTTCCAGGCAGGCCGTCACGCCTCTCCCCACATGCAGCACTGAAGTCCTGCCTAGTACAGCGGCAGCCCTAGTGCAGGTGGAAGCGACAGGGAGCCGTTTCTCACATGCGGTATTATGTAGGGAGCAGGCTGGGTGAAATCTGGGCCTTCAGCCATGTGGAATCCCCGAGACTCGGGTGGCAGTGGCAGCCGCTCAGGTCTTCCGGCGGATTGCTCCCGCTAAGTGGCAGAGTTCGGGAGGTCGTTCCGGATGATCTCCGAGGTTAGGAGAGCCGCGATTTTTCTCACAGGTGCTCCAGAAGGTGCAAGGAGTAAGTAGCCAGTGGCATAGCATTTATTTGGCAGTAGAAGGAAGGATAATTAGCGGATAGGATCACCAAGCTTCCCGAGCCTCACTGGTGTGCGGCCATCTTGGATGTGCGCCACCTAGCGCCCCCCGCACCTCTCTTGCCTGTTTCTGCAACTCTCTTGTCTCTTTCTGCACTTCTCTTGCCTTCTTCTGCACCTCTGTTGCTCCTTTCTGCACTTCTCTTGCCTCTTTCTGCACCCCTCTTGCCTCTTTCTGCACCCTCTTTCCTCTTTCAGCACCTCTCTTGCCTCTTTCTGCACCCCTGTTCCCTTTTTCTGCACCTTTCTTGCCTGTTTCTGCACCTCTCTTTCTTCTTTCTGCACCTCTTTTGCCTGTTTCTGCACTTCTCTTGCCTCTTTCTGTACCCCTCTTGCCTCTTTCTGCACCTCTCTTGCTTCTTTCTGCACTTCGCTTGCTTCTTTCTGCACCTCTCTTTCTTCTTTCTGCACCCATCTTGCCTCTTTCTGCACCCTTCTTCACTCTTTCTGCACCTCTTGCCTCTTTCTGTACCCCTATTACCTTTTTCTGCACCTCTCCTGCCTGTTTCTGCAACTCTCTTGCTGCTTTCTGCAGTTCTCTTGCCTCCTTATGCACCTCTGTTGGTTCCCTCTGCATTTCTATTGCCTCTTTCTGCACCCCTCTTGTCTGTTTCTACACTTCTGTTGGTTCTTTCTGCACTGCTCTTGCTTCTTTCTGGACTTCTGTTGCAAATTTCTGCACCCCTCTTGCCTCTTTCTGCACCCCTCTTGCCTCCTTCTGCACCTTTGTTGGTTCCTTCTGCCCTGCTCTTGCTTCTTTCTGCACCTCTTTTGCCTGTTTCTGCAACTCTCTTGTCTCTTTCTGAACTTCTCTTGCCTCTTTCTGCGCCCCTCTAGCCTCTTTCTGCACCCTCTTCCCTTTTTCAGCACCTCTCTTGCCTCTTTCTGAACCCCTGTTCCCTTTTTCTGCACCTCTCTTGCCTGTTTCTGCACCTCTCTTTCTTCTTTCTGCACTTCTCTTGCTTCTTTCTGCACCTGTTTTGCCTGTTTCTGCACTTTTCTTCCCTCTTTCTGCACCCCTCTTGCATCTTTCTGCACCTCTCTTGCTTCTTTCTGCACTTCTCTTGCTTCTTTCTGCACCTCTCTTGCTTCTTTCTGCACCCCTCTTGCCTGTTTCTGAACCCTTCTTCCCTCTTTCTGCACCTCTTGCCTCTTTCTGCACCCTTCTTCCCTCTTTCTGCACCACTTGCCTCTTTCTGTACCCCTGTTCCCTTTTTCTGCACCTCTCCTGCCTGTTTCTGCAACTCTCTTGCATCTTTCTACAGTTCTCTTGCCTACTTATGCACCTCTGTTGCTTATCTCTGCACTTCTCTTGCCTCCTTCTGCACCCCTCTTGCCTGTTTCTGCACCTCTGTTGGTTCTTTCTGCACCTCTCTTGCTTGTTTCTGCACTTCTCTTGCTTCTTTATGAACTTCTCTTGCCTCTGTCTGCACCCCTCTTGCCTCTTTCTGCACCCTTCTTCCCCCTTTCAGCACCTCTCTTGCCTCTTTCTGTACCCCTGTTCCCTTTTTCTGCACCTCTCTTGCCTGTTTCTGCAACTCTCTTGCAGCTTTCTGCAGTTCTCTTGCCTCCTTATGCATCTCTGTTGCTTATCCTGCACTTCTCTTTCTGCACCCCTCTTGTCTGTTTCTGCACCTCTGTTGGTTCTTTCTGCACTGCTCTTGCTTCTTTCTGGACCTCTGTTGCAAATTTCTGCACCCCTCTTGCCTCTTTCTGCACCCCTCTTGCCTCTTTCTGCACCCCCTCTTGCCTCCTTCTGCACCTGTTTGTTCCTTCTGCACTGTGCTTGCTTTTTTATGCACCTCTTTTGCCTGTTTCTGCAACTCTCTTGTCTCTTTCTGCACTTCTCTTGCCTCCTTCTGCACCTCTGTTGCTTCTTTCTGCACTTCTCTTGCCTCTTTCTGCGCCCCTCTTTCCTCTTTCTGCACCCTCTTTCCTCTTTCAGCACCTCTCTTGCCTCTTTCTGCACCCCTGTTCCCTTTTTCTGCTCCTCTCTTGCCTGTTCTCTGCACCACTCTTTCTTCTTTCTGCACTTCTCTTGCTTCTTTCTCCACCTCTTTTGCCAGTTTCTGCACTTCTCTTGCCTCTTTCTGCAACCCTCTTGCCTCTTTCTGCACCTCTCTTGCCTCTTTCTGAACCCCTGTTCCCTTTTTCTGCACATCTCTTGCCTGTTTCTGCACCTCTCTTTCTTCTTTCTGCACTTCTCTTCCTTCTTTCTGCACCTCTCTTGCTTCTTTCTGCACCCCTCTTGCCTCCTTCTGCACCTCTGTTGGTTCCTTCTGCACTGCTCTTGCTTCTTTGTGCACCTCTTTTGCCTGTTTCTGCAACTCTCTTGTCTCTTTCTGTACTTCTCTTGCCTCCTTCTGCGCCCTCTTCCCTCTTTCAGCACCTCTCTTGCCTCTTTCTGAACCCCTGTTCCATTTTTCTGCACTTCTCTTGCCTGTTTCTGCACCTCTCTTGCTTCTTTCTGCACTTCTCTTGCTTCTTTCTGCACCTCTCTTGCTTCTTTCTGCACCCTTCTTCCCTCTTTCTGCACATCTTGTCTCTTTCTGCACTCTTCTTCCCTCTTTCTGTACCTCTTGCCTCTTTCTGTACCCCTGTTCCCTTTTTCTGTACCTCTCCTGCCTGTTTCTGCAACTCTCTTGCCTCTTTCTGCAGTTCTCTTGCCTACTTATGCACCTCTGTTGCTTATCTCTGCACTTCTCTTGCCTCCTTCTGCATCCCTCTTGTCTGTTTCTGCACCTCTGTTATTTCTTTCTGCACTGCTCTTACTTCTTTCTGGACTCTGTTGCAAATTTCTGCACCCCTCTTGCCTCCTTCTGCACCTCTGTTGGTTCTTTCTGCAGCTCTCTTGCTTCTTTCTGCACCCCTCTTGCCTCTTTCTGCACCCTTCTTCCCTCTTTCAGCACCCCTCTTGCCTCTTTCTGTACCCCTGTTCCCTTTTTCTGCACCTCTCTTGCCTGTTTCTGCAACTCTCTTGCCGCTTTCTGCAGTTCTTTTGCCTCCTTGTTCACCTCTGTTGCTTATCTCTGCACTTCTCTTGCCTCCTTCTGCACCCCTCTTGCCTGTTTCTGCACCTCTGTTGGGTCTTTCTGCACTGCTCTTACTTCTGTCTGGACCTCTGTTGCAAATTTCTGCACCTCTCTTGCCTCCTTCTGCACCTCTGTTGGTTCTTTCTGCACCTCTCTTGCTACTTTCTGCACTTCTCTTGCTTCTTTCTGCACTTCTCTTGCCTCTTTCTGCACCCCTCTTGCCTCTTTCTGCACCCTTCTTCCCTCTTTCAGCACCTCTCTTGCCTCTTTCTGTACGCCTGTTCCCTTTTTCTGCACCTCTCGTGCCTGTTTCTGCAACTCTCTTGCAGCTTTCTGCAGTTCTCTTGCCTCCTTATGCATCTCTGTTGCTTATCCCTGCACTTCTCTTGCCTCTTTCTGCACCCCTCTTGTCTGTTTCTGCACCTCTGTTGGTTCTTTCTGCACTGCTCTTGCTTCTTTCTGGACCTCTGTTGCAAATTTCTGCACCCCTCTTGCCTCTTTCTGCACCCCTCTTGCCTCTTTCTGCACCCCTCTTGCCTCCTTCTGCACCTGTTTGTTCCTTCTGCACTGTGCTTGCTTCTTTATGCACCTCTTTTGCCTGTTTCTGCAACTCTCTTGCCTCCTTCCGCACCTCTGTTGCTTCTTTCTGCACCTCTCTTGCCTCTTTCTGCGCCCCTCTTTCCTCTTTCTGCACCCTCTTTCCTCTTTCAGCACCTCTCTTGCCTCTTTCTGCACCCCTGTTCCCTTTTTCTGCTCCTCTCTTGCCTGTTCTCTGCACCACTCTTTCTTCTTTCTGCACTTCTCTTGCTTCTTTCTCCACCTCTTTTGCCAGTTTCTGCACTTCTCTTGCCTCTTTCTGCAACCCTCTTGCCTCTTTCTGCACCTCTCTTGCCTCTTTCTGAACCCCTGTTCCCTTTTTCTGCACATCTCTTGCCTGTTTCTGCACCTCTCTTTCTTCTTTCTGCACTTCTCTTCCTTCTTTCTGCACCTCTCTTGCTTCTTTCTGCATCTCTCTTGCCTCCTTCTGCACCTCTGTTGGTTCCTTCTGTACTGCTCTTGCTTCTTTGTGCACCTCTTTTGCCTGTTTCTGCAACTCTCTTGTCTCTTTCTGTACTTCTCTTGCCTCCTTCTGCGCCCTCTTCCCTCTTTCAGCACCTCTCTTGCCTCTTTCTGAACCCCTGTTCCCTTTTTCCTCACTTCTCTTGCTTCTTTCTGCACCTCTCTTGCTTCTTTCTGCACTTCTCTTGCTTCTTTCTGCACCTCTCTTGCTTCTTTCTGCACCCTTCTTCCCTCTTTCTGCACATCTTGTCTCTTTCTGCACCCTTCTTCCCTCTTTCTGTACCTCTTGCCTCTTTCTGTACCCCTGTTCCCTTTTTCTGTACCTCTCCTGCCTGTTTCTGCAACTCTCTTGCCTCTTTCTGCAGTTCTCTTGCCTACTTATGCACCTCTGTTGCTTATCTCTGCACTTCTCTTGCCTCCTTCTGCATCCCTCTTGTCTGTTTCTGCACCTCTGTTATTTCTTTCTGCACTGCTCTTACTTCTTTCTGGACCTCTGTTGCAAATTTCTGCACCCCTCTTGCCTCCTTCTGCACCTCTGTTGGTTCTTTCTGCAGCTCTCTTGCTTCTTTCTGCACTTCTCTTGCTTCTTTCTGCACCCCTCTTGCCTCTTTCTGCACCCTTCTTCCCTCTTTCAGCACCCCTCTTGCCTCTTTCTGTACCCCTATTCCCTTTTTCTGCACCTCTCTTGCCTGTTTCTGCAACTCTCTTGCCGCTTTCTGCAGTTCTTTTGCCTCCTTGTTCACCTCTGTTGCTTATCTCTGCACTTCTCTTGCCTCCTTCTGCACCCCTCTTGCCTGTTCTGCACCTCTGTTGGGTCTTTCTGCACTGCTCTTACTTCTGTCTGGACCTCTGTTGCAAATTTCTGCACCTCTCTTGCCTCCTTCTGCACCTCTGTTGGTTCTTTCTGCACCTCTCTTGCTACTTTCTGCACTTCTCTTGCTTCTTTCTGCACTTCTCTTGCCTCTTTCTGCACCCCTCTTGCCTCTTTCTGCACCCTTCTTCCCTCTTTCAGCACCTCTCTTGCCTCTTTCTGTACCCCTGTTCCCTTTTTCTGCACCTCTCTTGCCTGTTTCTGCAACTCTCTTGCAGCTTTCTGCAGTTCTCTTGCCTCCTTATGCACCTCTGTTGCTTCTTTCTGCACTTCTCTTTCCGCGCCCCTCTGGCCTCTTTCTGCCCCCTCTTCCCTCTTTCAGCACCTCTCTTGCCTCTTTCTGCACCCCTGTTCCCCTTTTCTGCACCTCTCTTGCCTGTTTCTGCACCTCTCTTTCTTCTTTCTGCACCTCTTTTGGCTGTTTCTGCACTTCTCTTGCCTCTTTCTGCACCCCTCTTGCCTCTTTCTGCACCTCTCTTGCTTCTTTCTGCACTTCGCTTGCTTCTTTCTGCACCTCTCTTTCTTCTTTCTGCACCCATCTTGCCTCTTTCTGCACCCTTCTTCACTCTTTCTGCACCTCTTGCCTCTTTCTGTACCCCTGTTACCTTTTTCTGCACCTCTGTTGCCTGTTTCTGCAACTCTCTTGCCGCTTTCTGCAGTTCTCTTGCCTCCTTATGCACCTCTGTTGGTTCCCTCTGCATTTCTATTGCCTCTTTCTGCACCCCTCTTGTCTGTTTCTACACTTCTGTTGGTTCTTTCTGCACTGCTCTTGCTTCTTTCTGGACTTCTGTTGCAAATTTCTGCACCCCTCTTGCCTCTTTCTGCACCCCTCTTGCCTCCTTCTGCACCTTTGTTGGTTCCTTCTGCACTGCTCTTGCTTCTTTCTGCACCTCTTTTGCCTGTTTCTGCAACTCTCTTGTCTCTTTCTGAACTTCTCTTGCCTCTTTCTGCGCCCCTCTAGCCTCTTTCTGCACCCTCTTCCCTTTTTCAGCACCTCTCTTGCCTCTTTCTGAACCCCTGTTCCCTTTTTCTGCACCTCTCTTGCCTGTTTCTGCACCTCTCTTTCTTCTTTCTGCACTTCTCTTGCTTCTTTCTGCACCTGTTTTGCCTGTTTCTGCACTTTTCTTCCTTCTTTCTGCACCCCTCTTGCATCTTTCTGCACTTTTCTTCCTTCTTTCTGCACTTCTCTTGCTTCTTTCTGCACCTCTCTTGCTTCTTTCTGCACCCCTCTTGCCTCTTTCTGAACCCTTCTTCCCTCTTTCTGCACCTCTTGCCTCTTTCTGCACCCTTCTTCCCTCTTTCTGCACCACTTGCCTCTTTCTGTACCCCTGTTCCCTTTTTCTGCACCTCTCCTGCCTGTTTCTGCAACTCTCTTGCCTCTTTCTACAGTTCTCTTGCCTACTTATGCACCTCTGTTGCTTATCTCTGCACTTCTCTTGCCTCCTTCTGCACCCCTCTTGCCTCCTTCTGCACCTCTGTTGGTTCTTTCTGCAGCTCTCTTGCTTCTTTATGAACTTCTCTTGCCTCTGTCTGCACCCCTCTTGCCTCTTTCTGCACCCTTCTTCCCCCTTTCAGCACCTCTCTTGCCTCTTTCTGTACCCCTGTTCCCTTTTTCTGCACCTCTCTTGCCTGTTTCTGCAACTCTCTTGCAGCTTTCTGCAGTTCTCTTGCCTCCTTATGCATCTCTGTTGCTTATCCCTGCACTTCTCTTGCCTCTTTCTGCATCCCTCTTGTCTGTTTCTGCACCTATGTTATTTCTTTCTGCACTGCTCTTACTTCTTTCTGGACCTCTGTTGCAAATTTCTGCACCCCTCTTGCCTCCTTCTGTACCTCTGTTGGTTCTTTCTGCAGCTCTCTTGCTTCTTTCTGCACCCCTCTTGCCTCTTTCTGCACCCTTCTTCCCTCTTTCAGCACCCCTCTTGCCTCTTTCTGCACTTCTCTTGCCTCCTTCTGCACCTCTGTTGCTTCTTTCTGCACTTCTCTTGCCTCGTTTCTGCACCTCTCTTGCCTCTTTCTGCACCTCTCTTGCCTCCTTCTGCACCTCTCTTGCCTCTTTCTGCACTCCTGCTTGCCATCTTTTCTGCTCCTCTCTTGCCTGTTCTCTGCACCTCTCTTGTCTTCTTTCTGCACTTCTCTTGCCTCCTTCTGCACCTCTGTTGCTTCTTTCTGCACTTCTCCTGCCTCTTTCTGCACCCCTCTTGCCTCTTTCTGCACCTCTCTTGCCTCTTTCTGAACCCCTGTTCCCTTTTTCTGCACATCTCTTGCCTGTTTCTGCACCTCTCTTTCTTCTTTCTGCACTCTCTCTTCCTTCTTTCTGCACCTCTCTTGCTTCTTTCTGTACCCCTCTTGCCTCCTTCTGCACCTCTGTTGGTTCCTTCTGCACTGCTCTTGCTTCTTTGTGCACCTCTCTTGCCTGTTTCTGCAACTCTCTTGTCTCTTTCTGTACTTCTCTTGCCTCCTTCTGCGCCCTCTTCCCTCTTTCAGCACCTCTCTTGCCTCTTTCTGAACCCCTGTTCCATTTTTCTGCACTTCTCTTGCCTGTTTCTGCACCTCTCTTGCTTCTTTCTGCACTTCTCTTGCTTCTTTCTGCACCTCTCTTGCTTCTTTCTGCACCTCTCTTGCTTCTTTCTGCACCTCTCTTGCTTCTTTCTGCACCTCTCTTCCCTCTTTCTGCACATCTTGCCTCTTTCTGCACCCTTCTTCCCTCTTTCTGTACCTCTTGCCTCTTTCTGTACCCCTGTTCCCTTTTTCTGCACCTCTCCTGCCTGTTTCTGCAACTCTCTTGCCGCTTTCTGCAGTTCTCTTGCCTACTTATGCACCTCTGTTGCTTATCTCTGCACTTCTCTTGCCTCCTTCTGCATCCCTCTTGTCTGTTTCTGCACCTCTGTTATTTCTTTCTGCACTGCTCTTACTTCTTTCTGGACCTCTGTTGCAAATTTCTGCACCCCTCTTGCCTCCTTCTGCACCTCTGTTGGTTCTTTCTGCAGCTCTCTTGCTTCCTTCTGCACCCCTCTTGCCTCTTTCTGCACCCTTCTTCCCTCTTTCAGCACCCCTCTTGCCTCTTTCTGTACCCCTGTTCCCTTTTTCTGCACCTCTCTTGCCTGTTTCTGCAACTCTCTTGCCGCTTTCTACAGTTCTTTTGCCTCCTTGTTCACCTCTGTTGCTTATCTCTGCACTTCTCTTGCCTCCTTCTGCACCCCTCTTGCCTGTTTCTGCACCTCTGTTGGGTCTTTCTGCACTGCTCTTACTTCTGTCTGGACCTCTGTTGCAAATTTCTGCACCTCTCTTGCCTCCTTCTGCACCTCTGTTGGTTCTTTCTGCACCTCTCTTGCTACTTTCTGCACTTCTCTTGCTTCTTTCTGCACTTCTCTTGCCTCTTTCTGCTCCCCTCTTGCCTCTTTCTGCACCCTTCTTCCCTCTTTCTGCACCTCTTGCCTCTTTCTGCACCCGTCTTCCCTCTTTCTGCACCACTTGCCTCTTTCTGTACCCCTGTTCCCTTTTTCTGCACCTCTCCTGCCTGTTTCTGCAACTCTCTTGCCTCTTTCTGCAGTTCTCTTGCCTACTTATGCACCTCTGTTGCTTATCTCTGCACTTCTCTTGCCTCCTTCTGCACCCCTCTTGCCTCCTTCTGCACCTCTGTTGGTTCTTTCTGCAGCTCTCTTGCTTCTTTATGAACTTCTCTTGCCTCTGTCTGCACCCCTCTTGCCTCTTTCTGCACCCTTCTTCCCCCTTTCAGCACCTCTCTTGCCTCTTTCTGTACCCCTGTTCCCTTTTTCTGCACCTCTCTTGCCTGTTTCTGCAACTCTCTTGCAGCTTTCTGCAGTTCTCTTGCCTACTTATGCACCTCTGTTGCTTATCTCTGCACTTCTCTTGCCTCCTTCTGCATCCCTCTTGTCTGTTTCTGCACCTCTGTTATTTCTTTCTGCACTGCTCTTACTTCTTTCTGGACCTCTGTTGCAAATTTCTGCACCCCTCTTGCCTCCTTCTGCACCTCTGTTGGTTCTTTCTGCACGCTCTCTTGCTTCTTTCTGCACCTTCTCTTGCTTCTTTCTGCACCTCTCTTCCCTCTTTCAGCACCCCTCTTGCCTCTTTCTGCACTTCTCTTGCCTCCTTCTGCACCTCTGTTGCTTCTTTCTGCACTTCTCTTGCCTCTTTCTGCGCCCCTCTTTCCTCTTTCTGCACCCTCTTTCCTCTTTCAGCACCTCTCTTGCCTCTTTCTGCACCCCTGTTCCATTTTTCTGCTCCTCTCTTGCCTGTTCTCTGCACCACTCTTTCTTCTTTCTGCACTTCTCTTGCTTCTTTCTCCACCTCTTTTGCCAGTTTCTGCACTTCTCTTGCCTCTTTCTGCACCCCTCTTGCCTCTTTCTGCACCTCTCTTGCCTCTTTCTGAACCCCTGTTCCCTTTTTCTGCACATCTCTTGCCTGTTTCTGCACCTCTCTTTCTTCTTTCTGCACTTCTCTTCCTTCTTTCTGCACCTCTCTTGCGTCTTTCTGCACCCCTCTTGCCTCCTTCTGCACCTCTGTTGGTTCCTTCTGCACTGCTCTTGCTTCTTTGTGCACCTCTTTTGCCTGTTTCTGCAACTCTCTTGTCTCTTTCTGTACTTCTCTTGCCTCCTTCTGCGCCCTCTTCCCTCTTTCAGCACCTCTCTTGCCTCTTTCTGCACCCTGTTCCTTTTTCTGCACCTCTCTGTTCGCATTTTTCTGCACTTCTCTTGCCTCTTTCTGCACCTCTCTTGCTTCTTTCTGCACTTCTCTTGCTTCTTTCTGCACCTCTCTTGCTTCTTTCTGCACCCTTCTTCCCTCTTTCTGCACATCTTGTCTCTTTCTGCACTCTTCTTCCCTCTTTCTGTACCTCTTGCCTCTTTCTGTACCCCTGTTCCCTTTTTCTGCACCTCTCTTTCCTCTTTCTGCAACTCTCTTGCCTCTTTCTGCAGTTCTCTTGCCTACTTATGCACCTCTGTTGCTTATCTCTGCACTTCTCTTGCCTCCTTCTGCATCCCTCTTGTCTGTTTCTGCACCTCTGTTATTTCTTTCTGCACTGCTCTTACTTCTTTCTGGACCTCTGTTGCAAATTTCTGCACCCCTCTTGCCTCCTTCTGCACCTCTTTTGGTTCTTTCTGCAGCTCTCTTGCTTCTTTCTGCACCCCTCTTGCCTCTTTCTGCACCCTTCTTCCCTCTTTCAGCACCCCTCTTGCCTCTTTCTGTACCCCTGTTCCCTTTTTCTGCACCTCTCTTGCCTGTTTCTGCAACTCTCTTGCCACTTTCTGCAGTTCTTTTGCCTCCTTGTTCACCTCTGTTGCTTATCTCTGCACTTCTCTTGCCTCCTTCTGCACCCCTCTTGCCTGTTTCTGCACCTCTGTTGGGTCTTTCTGCACTGCTCTTACTTCTGTCTGGACCTCTGTTGCAAATTTCTGCACCTCTCTTGCCTCCTTCTGCACCTCTGTTGGTTCTTTCTGCACCTCTCTTGCTACTTTCTGCACTTCTCTTGCTTCTTTCTGCACTTCTCTTGCCTCTTTCTGCACCCCTCTTGCCTCTTTCTGCACCCTTCTTCCCTCTTTCAGCACCTCTCTTGCCTCTTTCTGTACGCCTGTTCCCTTTTTCTGCACCTCTCGTGCCTGTTTCTGCAACTCTCTTGCAGCTTTCTGCAGTTCTCTTGCCTCCTTATGCATCTCTGTTGCTTATCCCTGCACTTCTCTTGCCTCTTTCTGCACCCCTCTTGTCTGTTTCTGCACCTCTGTTGGTTCTTTCTGCACTGCTCTTGCTTCTTTCTGGACCTCTGTTGCAAATTTCTGCACCCCTCTTGCCTCTTTCTGCACCCCTCTTGCCTCTTTCTGCACCCCTCTTGCCTCCTTCTGCACCTGTTTGTTCCTTCTGCACTGTGCTTGCTTCTTTATGCACCTCTTTTGCCTGTTTCTGCAACTCTCTTGCCTCCTTCCGCACCTCTGTTGCTTCTTTCTGCACCTCTCTTGCCTCTTTCTGCACCCCTCTTTCCTCTTTCTGCACCCTCTTTCCTCTTTCTGCAACTCTCTTGCCTCTTTCTGCACCCCGGTTCCCTTTTTCTGCTCCTCTCTTGCCTGTTCTCTGCACCACTCTTTCTTCTTTCTGCACTTCTCTTGCTTCTTTCTCCATCTCTTTTGCCAGTTTCTGCACTTCTCCTGCCTCTTTCTGCACCCCTCTTGCCTCTTTCTGCACCTCTCTTGCCTCTTTCTGAACCCCTGTTCCCTTTTTCTGCACATCTCTTGCCTGTTTCTGCACCTCTCTTTCTTCTTTCTGCACTTCTCTTCCTTCTTTCTGCACCTCTCTTGCATCTTTCTGCACCCCTCTTGCCTCCTTCTGCACCTCTGTTGGTTCCTTCTGCACTGCTCTTGCTTCTTTGTGCACCTCTTTTGCCTGTTTCTGCAACTCTCTTGTCTCTTTCTGTACTTCTCTTGCCTCCTTCTGCGCCCTCTTCCCTCTTTCAGCACCTCTCTTGCCTCTTTCTGAACCCCTGTTCCCTTTTTCTGCACTTCTCTTGCCTGTTTCTGCACCTCTCTTGCTTCTTTCTGCACTTCTCTTGCTTCTTTCTGCACCTCTCTTGCTTCTTTCTGCACCCTTCTTCCCTCTTTCTGCACATCTTGTCTCTTTCTGCACCCTTCTTCCCTCTTTCTGTACCTCTTGCCTCTTTCTGTACCCCTGTTCCCTTTTTCTGTACCTCTCCTGCCTGTTTCTGCAACTCTCTTGCCTCTTTCTGCAGTTCTCTTGCCTACTTATGCACCTCTGTTGCTTATCTCTGCACTTCTCTTGCCTCCTTCTGCATCCCTCTTGTCTGTTTCTGCACCTCTGTTATTTCTTTCTGCACTGCTCTTACTTCTTTCTGGACCTCTGTTGCAAATTTCTGCACCCCTCTTGCCTCCTTCTGCACCTCTGTTGGTTCTTTCTGCAGCTCTCTTGCTTCTTTCTGCACTTCTCTTGCTTCTTTCTGCACCCTCTTGCCTCTTTCTGCACCCTTCTTCCCTCTTTCAGCACCCCTCTTGCCTCTTTCTGTACCCCTGTTCCCTTTTTCTGCACCTCTCTTGCCTGTTTCTGCAACTCTCTTGCCGCTTTCTGCAGTTCTTTTGCCTCCTTGTTCACCTCTGTTGCTTATCTCTGCACTTCTCTTGCCTCCTTCTGCACCCCTCTTGCCTGTTCTGCACCTCTGTTGGGTCTTTCTGCACTGCTCTTACTTCTGTCTGGACCTCTGTTGCAAATTCTGCACTCTCTTGCTCCTTCTGCACCTCTGTTGGTTCTTTCTGCACCTCTCTTGCTACTTTCTGCACTTCTCTTGCTTCTTTCTGCACTTCTCTTGCCTCTTTCTGCACCCCTCTTGCCTCTTTCTGCACCCTTCTTCCCTCTTTCAGCACCTCTCTTGCCTCTTTCTGTACGCCTGTTTCCTTTTTCTGCACCTCTCGTGCCTGTTTCTGCAACTCTCTTGCAGCTTTCTGCAGTTCTCTTGCCTCCTTATGCATCTCTGTTGCTTATCCCTGCACTTCTCTTGCCTCTTTCTGCACCCCTCTTGTCTGTTTCTGCACCTCTGTTGGTTCTTTCTGCACTGCTCTTGCTTCTTTCTGGACCTCTGTTGCAAATTTCTGCACCCCTCTTGCCTCTTTCTGCACCCCTCTTGCCTCTTTCTGCACCCCTCTTGCCTCCTTCTGCACCTGTTTGTTCCTTCTGCACTGTGCTTGCTTCTTTATGCACCTCTTTTGCCTGTTTCTGCAACTCTCTTGCCTCCTTCCGCACCTCTGTTGCATCTTTCTGCACCTCTCTTGCCTCTTTCTGCGCCCCTCTTTCCTCTTTCTGCACCCTCTTTCCTCTTTCAGCACCTCTCTTGCCTCTTTCTGCACCCCTGTTCCCTTTTTCTGCTCCTCTCTTGCCTGTTCTCTGCACCACTCTTTCTTCTTTCTGCACTTCTCTTGCTTCTTTCTCCACCTCTTTTGCCAGTTTCTGCACTTCTCTTGCCTCTTTCTGCAACCCTCTTGCCTCTTTCTGCACCTCTCTTGCCTCTTTCTGAACCCCTGTTCCCTTTTTCTGCACATCTCTTGCCTGTTTCTGCACCTCTCTTTCTTCTTTCTGCACTTCTCTTCCTTCTTTCTGCACCTCTCTTGCTTCTTTCTGCATCTCTCTTGCCTCCTTCTGCACCTCTGTTGGTTCCTTCTGTACTGCTCTTGCTTCTTTGTGCACCTCTTTTGCCTGTTTCTGCAACTCTCTTGTCTCTTTCTGTACTTCTCTTGCCTCCTTCTGCGCCCTCTTCCCTCTTTCAGCACCTCTCTTGCTTCTTTCTGAACCCCTGTTCCCTTTTTCTGCACTTCTCTTGCCTGTTTCTGCACCTCTCTTTCTTCTTTCTGCACTTCTCTTGCTTCTTTCTGCACCTCTCTTGCTTCTTTCTGCACCCTTCTTCCCTCTTTCTGCACATCTTGTCTCTTTCTGCACCCTTCTTCCCTCTTTCTGTACCTCTTGCCTCTTTCTGTACCCCTGTTCCCTTTTTCTGTACCTCTCCTGCCTGTTTCTGCAACTCTCTTGCCTCTTTCTGCAGTTCTCTTGCCTACTTATGCACCTCTGTTGCTTATCTCTGCACTTCTCTTGCCTCCTTCTGCATCCCTCTTGTCTGTTTCTGCACCTCTGTTATTTCTTTCTGCACTGCTCTTACTTCTTTCTGGACCTCTGTTGCAAATTTCTGCACCCCTCTTGCCTCCTTCTGCACCTCTGTTGGTTCTTTCTGCAGCTCTCTTGCTTCTTTCTGCACTTCTCTTGCTTCTTTCTGCACCCCTCTTGCCTCTTTCTGCACCCTTCTTCCCTCTTTTAGCACCCCTCTTGCCTCTTTCTGTACCCCTGTTCCCTTTTTCTGCACCTCTCTTGCCTGTTTCTGCAACTCTCTTGCCGCTTTCTGCAGTTCTTTTGCCTCCTTGTTCACCTCTAGTGCTTATCTCTGCACTTCTCTTGCCTCCTTCTGCACCCCTCTTGCCTGTTCTGCACCTCTGTTGGGTCTTTCTGCACCTCTCTTGCTACTTTCTGCACTTCTCTTGCTTCTTTCTGCACTTCTCTTGCCTCTTTCTGCACCCCTCTTGCCTCTTTCTGCACCCTTCTTCCCTCTTTCAGCACCTCTCTTGCCTCTTTCTGTACCCCTGTTCCCTTTTTCTGCACCTCTCTTGCCTGTTTCTGCAACACTCTTGCAGCTTTCTGCAGTTCTCTTGCCTCCTTATGCACCTCTGTTGCTTATCCCTGCACTTCTCTTGCCTCTTTCTGCACCCCTCTTGTCTGTTTCTGCACCTCTGTTGGTTCTTTCTGCACTGCTCTTGCTTCTTTCTGGACCTCTGTTGCAAATTTCTGCACCCCTCTTGCCTCTTTCTGCACCCCTCTTGCCTCTTTCTGCACACCTCTTGCCTCCTTCTGCACCTCTGTTGGTTCCTTCTGCACTGTGCTTGCTTTTTTATGCACCTCTTTTGCCTGTTTCTGCAACTCTCTTGTCTCTTTCTGCACTTCTCTTGCCTCCTTCTGCACCTCTGTTGCTTCTTTCTGCACTTCTCTTGCCTCTTTCTGCTCCCCTCTTTCCTCTTTCTGCACCCTCTTCCCTCTTTCAGCACCTCTCTTGCCTCTTTCTGCACCCGTTCCCTTTTTCTGCTCCTCTCTTGCCTGTTCTCTGCACCTCTCTTTCTTCTTTCTGCACTTCTCTTGCTTCTTTCTCCACCTCTTTTGCCTGTTTCTGCACTTCTCTTGCCTCTTTCTGCACCCCTCTTGCCTCTTTCTGCACCTCTCTTGCCTCTTTCTGAACCCCTGTTCCCTTTTTCTGCACATCTCTTGCCTGTTTCTGCACCTCTCTTTCTTCTTTCTGCACTTCTCTTCCTTCTTTCTGCACCTCTCTTGCTTCTTTCTGCACCCTTCTTGCCTCCTTCTGCACCTCGGTTGGTTCCTTCTGCACTGCTCTTGCTTCTTTCTGCACCTCTTTTGCCTGTTTCTGCAACTCTCTTGTCTCTTTCTGTACTTCTCTTGCCTCCTTCTGCACCCCTCTTGCCTCTTTCTGCACCCTCTTCCCTCTTTCAGCACCTCTCTTGCCTCTTTCTGAACCCCTGTTCCCTTTTTCTGCACATCTCTTGCATGTTTCTGCACCTCTCTTTCTTCTTTCTGCACTTCTCTTGCTTCTTTCTGCACCTCTCTTGCTTCTTTCTGCACCCCTCTTGCCTCCTTCTGCACCTCTGTTGGTTCCTTCTGCACTGCTCTTGCTTCTTTCTGCACCTCTTTTGCCTGTTTCTGCAACTCTCTTGTCTCTTTCTGTTCTTCTCTTGCCTCCTTCTGCACCCCTCTTGCCTCTTTCTGCACCCTCTTCCCACTTTCAGCACCTCTCTTGCCTCTTTCTGAACCCCTGTTCCCTTTTTCTGCACATCTCTTGCATGTTTCTGCACCTCTCTTTCTTCTTTCTGCGCTTCTCTTGCTTCTTTCTGCACCTCTCTTGCTTCTTTCTGCACCTCTCTTGCTTCTTTCTGCACCTTTCTTCCCTCTTTCTGCACATCTTGTCTCTTTCTGCACCCTTCTTGCCTCTTTCTGTACCTCTTGCCTCTTTCTGTACCCTGTTCCCTTTTTCTGTACCTCTCCTGCCTGTTTCTGCAACTCTCTTGCCTCTTTCTGCAGTTCTCTTGCCTACTTATGCACCTCTGTTGCTTATCTCTGCACTTCTCTTGCCTCCTTCTGCATCCCTCTTGTCTGTTTCTGCACCTCTGTTATTTCTTTCTGCACTGCTCTTACTTCTTTCTGGACCTCTGTTGCAAATTTCTGCACCCCTCTTGCCTCCTTCTGCACCTCTGTTGGTTCTTTCTGCACCTCTCTTGCTTCTTTCTGCACTTCTCTTGCTTCTTTCTGCACCCCTCTTGCCTCTTTCTGCATCCTTCTTCCCTCTTTCAGCACCCCTCTTGCCTCTTTCTGTACCCCTGTTCCCTTTTTCTGCACCTCTCTTGCCTGTTTCTGCAACTCTCTTGCCACTTTCTGCAGTTCTCTTGCCTCCTTGTTCACCTCTGTTGCTTATCTCTGCACTTCTCTTGCCTCCTTGTTCACCTCTGTTGCTTATCTCTGCACTTCTCTTGTCTGTTTCTGCACCTCTGTTGGTTCTTTCTGCACTGCTCTTGCTTCTTTCTGGACCTCTGTTGCAAATTTCTGCACCCCTCTTGCCTCTTTCTGCACCCCTCTTGCCTCTTTCTGCACCCCTCTTGCCTCTTTCTGTACCCCTCTTGCCTCCTTCTGCACCTCTGTTGCTTCTTTCTGCACTTCTCTTGCCTCTTTCTGCGCCCCTCTTGCCTCTTTCTGCACCCTCTTCCCTCTTTCAGCACCTCTCTTGCCTCTTTCTGCACCCCTGTTCTCTTTTTCTGCACCTCTCTTGCCTGTTTCTGCACCTCTCTTTCTTCTTCCTGCACTTCTCTTGCTTCTTTCTGTACCTCTTTTGCCTGTTTCTGCACCTCTCTTGCCTCTTTCTGCACCACTCTTGCCTCTTTCTGTACCTCTCTTGCTTCTTTCTGCACTTCTCTTGCTTCTTTCTGCACCTCTCTTGCTTCATTCTGTACCCCTCTTGCCTCTTTCTGCACCCTTCTTCCCTCTTTCTGCACCTCTTGCCTCTTTCTGTACCCCTGTTCCCTTTTTCTGCACCATCTCCTGCCTGTTTCTGCAACTCTCTTGCCTCTTTCTGCAGTTCTCTTGCCTACTTATGCACCTCTGTTGCTTATCTCTGCACCTCTCTTGCCTCCTTCTGCACCCCTCTTGTCTGTTTCTGCACCTCTGTTGGTTCTTTCTGCACTGCTCTTGCTTCTTTCTGGACCTCTGTTGCAAATTTCTGCACCCCTCTTGCCTCCTTCTGCACCTCTGTTGGTTCTTTCCGTACTACTCTTGCTTCTTTCTGCACCTCTTTGCCTGTTTCTGCAACTCTCTTGTCTCTTTCTGCACTTCGCTTGCCTCCTTCTCAACCTCTGTTGCTTCTTTCTGCACTTCTCTTTCCGCGCCCCTCTGGCCTCTTTCTGCCCCCTCTTCCCTCTTTCAGCACCTCTCTTGCCTCTTTCTGCACCCCTGTTTCCTTTTTCTGCACCTCTCTTGCCTGTTTCTGCACCTCTCTTTCTTCTTTCTGCACTTCTCTTGCTTCTTTCTGCACCTCTTTTGCCTGTTTCTGCACTTCTCTTGCCTCTTTCTGCACCCCTCTTGTTGCACCTCTCTTGCTTCTTTCTGTACCCCTCTTGCCTCTTTCTGCACCCTTCTTCACTCTTTCTGCACCTCTTGCCTCTTTCTGTACCCCTGTTCCCTTTTTCTGCACCTCTCCTGCCTGTTTCTGCAACTCTCTTGCCGCTTTCTGCAGTTCTCTTGCCTCCTTATGCACCTCTGTTGCTTATCTCTGCACTTCTCTTGCCTCTTTCTGCACCCCTCTTGTCTGTTTCTGCACCTCTGTTGGTTCCTTCTGCACTGCTCTTGCTTCTTTCTGGACCTCTGTTGTAAATTTCTGCAACTCTCTTGTTTCTTTCTGCACTTCTCTTGCCTCCTTCTGCACCTCTGTTGCTTCTTTCTGCCCTTCTCTTGCCTCTTTCTGCACCCCTCTTCCCTCTTTCAGCACACTCTTCCCTCTTTCAGCACCTCTCTTGCCTGTTTCTGCAACTCTCTTGCCTGTCTCTGCAGTTCTCTTGCCTCCTTCTGCGCCTCTGTTGCTTCTTTCTGCACTTCTCTTGCCTCTTTCTGCATCCGTCTTGTCTGTTTCTGCACCTCTGTTGGTTCTTTCTGCACTGCTCTTGCTTCTTTCTGTGCCTCTCTTGCTAATTCCTGCACCCCTCTTCCCTCTTTCTGCACCCCTCATGCCTCCTTCTGCACTTCTATTTGTTCTTTCAGCAGTGCTCTTGCTTCTTTCTGCACCTCCTGTGCCTGTTTTTGCAACTCTCTTGCCTCTTTCTGCACTTCTCTTGCCTCCTTCTGCACCTATGTTTCTTCTTTCTGCACTTCTCTTTCCTCTTTCTGCACTCCTCTTGCCTCTTTCTGTACCTCTGTTGCTTCTTTCTGCACCTCTCTTCCCTCATTCTGCACCTCTCTTGTTTCTTTCTGGACCTCTGTTGCAAATTTCTGCTCCCCTCTTGCCTCTTTCTGCACCCCTCTTCCCTCCTTCTGCACCTCTGTTGGTTCCTTCTGCACTGCTCTTGCTTCTTTCTGCACCTTTTTTGCCTGTTTCTGCACCCCTCTTGCCTCTTTCTGTACCCTCTTCCCTCTTTCAGCACCTCTCTTGCCTCTTCTTGCATCCCTGTTCCCTTTTTCTGCACCTCTCTTGCCTGTTTCTACAACTCTCTTGCCTCTTTCCGCAGTTCTCTTGCCTCCTTCTGCACCTCTGTTGCTTCTTTCTTCACTTCTCTTTCCTCTTTCTGCACCCCTCTTGTCTGTTTCTGCACCTCTGTTGGTTCTTTCTGCACTGGTCTTGCTTCTTTCTGTGCCTCTCTTGTTAATTCCTGCACCCTCTTCCCTCTTTCTGCACCCCTCTTACCCCTTTCTCCACCTCTTTTGCTTCTTTCTGCACTTCTGTTGCTTCTTTCTGCACCTCTCTTGCAAATTTCTGTACCCCTCTTGCCTCTTTTCGTACCCCTCTTCCCTCTTTCTGCACCTCTCTTGCCTCTGTCTGCACCCCTGTTCCCCCTTTCTGCATCTCTGTTACTTCTTTCTGCACTTTATCTTGCCACTTTCTGCACCCCTCTTTCTGCACTGCTCTTGCTACTTTCTGCACCTCTTTTGCCCGTTTCTGCAACTCTTTTGCCTCTTTCTGCACTTCTCTTGCCTCCTTCTGCACCTCTGTTGCTTCTTCTTTCTGCACTTCTCTTGCCTCTTTCGGAACCCCTCTTGCCTCTTTCTGCACCTCCTTTGCTTCTTTCTGCACTTCTCTTGCTTCTTTATGCACCTCTATTGTTTCTTTCTGTACCCCTCTTGCCTCTTTCTGTACCCCTCATTCTGCACCTCTCTTGCCTCTTTCTGTACCCTGTTCCCTTTTTCTGCACCTCTCTTGCCTGTTTCTGCACCTCTCTTGCCTCTTTCTGCAATTCTCTTGCCTCCTTATGCACCTCTGTTGCTTCTCTCTGCACTTCTCTTGCCTCTTTCTGCACCCCTCTTGTCTGTTTCCGAACCTCTGTTGGATCTTTCTGCACTGCTCTTGCTTCTTTCTGGACCTCTGCTGCTTCTTTCTGCACCCCTCTTGCCTCTTTCTGCACCCCTCTTGCCTCTTTCTGCACCCCTCTTGCCTCCTTCTGCACCTCTGTTGGTTCTTTCTGCACTGCTCTTGCTTCTTTCTGCACCCCTTTTGCCTGTTTCTGCAACTCTCTTGTCTCTTTCTGCACTTCTCTTGCCTTTTTCTGCACCTCTGCTGCTTCTTTCTGCACTTCTCTTGCCTCTTTCTGCACCCTTCTTGCCTCTTTCTGCACCCTTCTTCCGTCTTTCTGTACCTCTCTTGCCTCTTTCAGCACCCCTGTTCCCTTTTTCTGCACCTCTCTTGCCTGTTTCTGCAACTCTCTTGCCTCTTTCTGCAGTTCTCTTGCCTCCTTCTGCACCTCTGTTGCTTATTTCTGCACTTCTCTTGCCTATTACTGCACCCCTCCTGTCTGTTTCTGCACCTCTGTTGGTTCTTTCTGCACTGCTCTTGCTTCTTTCTGTGCCTCTCTTGCTAATTTCTGCACCCCTTCCCTCTTTCTGCACCCCCTTCCCTCTTTCTGCACCCCTCTTGCCTCCTTATGCACTTCTGTTGGTTCTTTATGCACTGCACTTGCTTCTTTCTGCACCTCTTTCACCTGTTTTTGCAACTCTCTTGCCTCTTTCTGCACTTCTCTTGCTTCCTTCTGCTCTGTTGCTTCTTTCTGCACTTCTCTTGCCTCTTTCTGCACCTCTGTTGCTTCTTTCTGCACTTCTCTTGCTTCTTTATGTACTTTTCTTGCTTCAATCTGCACCCCTCTTGCATCTTTCTGCACCCCTCTTCCCTCTTTCTGCACCTCACTTGCCTCTTTCTGCACCCTTGTTACCTTTTTCTGCACCTCTCTTGCCTGCTTTTGCAACTCTCTTGCCTCTTTCTGCAGTTTTCTTGCCTCCTTCTGCACCTCTGTTGCTTCTTTCTGCACTTCTCTTTTTGCACCACTCTGTCCTCTTTCTGCACCTCTGTTGGTTCTTTCTGGCCTGCTCTTGCTCCTTTCTGCACCCCTCCTGCGTATTTCTGCACCCCTCTTCCTTCTTTCTGCACCTTTCTTGCCTCTGTCTGCACCCCTCTTGCCTCTTTCTCCACCTCTGTTGGTTCTTTCTGCACTGCTCTTGCTTCTTTCTGTATCTCTCTTGCAAATTTCTGCACCTCTCTTCCCTCTTTCTGCACCTCTCTTGCCTCTGTCTGCACCCCTGTTCCCTCTTTCTGCACCTCTTTTGCCTGTTTCTGTAACTCTCTTGCTTCTTTCTGAACTTCTCTCGCCTCGTTCTGTACTGAAATAGGAAGTGCAAGCTGTCAAGTTTAAAGGTCTACATGCTCTTTCTGCACCTCTGTTGGTTCTTTCTGCACCTTTCTTCCTCTTTCTGAACTTCTGTTGCCTCTTTTTGCATTTTCCTTACTTCTTTCTGCACCTTTCTTCCTCTTTCTGTACCTCTCTTCTCTCTTTCTGCACTTCTCTTGCTTCTTTCTGTGCATGTCTTCCTCTTTCTGCACATGTCCTACCTATGCAGGAATAGTTAGAAATTAGCATTTAAAAAACCTTAGAAATGTACTGAAAAAAACCAGAGGTTTCAGGGACGTTATAGTCAGGATTAGCATTTAAAAAACCTTAGAAATTCACTGAAAAAACTACAGGTTTCAGGGACATTATAGTTAGACTGACATTTCACTCGTACAAAACCAGAGAAATTCGGCTGTTAAATCGCGCCCCCGCAATGCACTGCTGATGATGTCACATATTACATCACTCATGACATGGTCAGTGACATCACTGATGACATCACTGATGACATCTCAAATGACATCACTGATGACATCATCCACTTAATATCTGATGCACCTCCTCACACCCTAATATCACCTTTGATACACCCACTCTAAAATACAGACTACCATTCTCGAAACCGTAGACACACCAATACCAGTTAGTACATGGCCACTCACTGATTCATAGGTGTATACACATCCACTCACTCACCCATACAGTCACTCATTCACACAGTCATTCATCTATACAGCCACTGCTATATACAATCATATACCCATACAGGTACTCACACACTGCCACTCACACATAGAGTTACTCATACACCTAGTCAGTCACGCAAAGAATCAATCACATTGCCATTTACTCACCTATACAGTTATACACACACCACCTCACTTATTCATACAGATACTAACACATACTTACTCTCTTATACAATCACTGACACAAGCACACACTCATCCAGGTTCTATCCCTCGGCCGCCACCTACCCAGCCGGACATGGGACAATGTTGCCGTCATCTCCCGCTGCTATTTCCGTCCCCCTCACCGATGAATTTCCGCCGATGGAGCTAGACTCAGCGCGGTGCCCTTGAGCTGGCTTTCGCCTTCCGAGCCCTGGTCTCCGCTGCTGCTTCCATAGCCTCCTCGGCCTCGCATTACTTCTGGACTGGTCTCTCTTTTTCTCATTCCCTCCACCTCGTTCTTCAATTCCTCTGTCGTCCGATTAACCACCGGGGGTTTGCTGATGGCGGATCCTTGATCTTCTCTGCCGATGCCCGGCTGGGCTGCCTTGGATGCTTCGGGGGGCGTTGATTGGAGAGCAGCCCGTCCTCCGGACTTGAGCCGCGGCCGCCATGCGTCACCCTTCTCCATCTTATGGACCGCGGCTGGGATGCTTGGTACCTTCCACCCCGATTGATCAGCCTCAAGGGTGCTGAAATCGATGCTCGCCACTGTCCCCGGTCTTGTTTTTTCTTTTCTCCCTTCTGATTTTGCCCGCCCCCCTGATCCGGCTGCTGCCTTCACCCATCGAGGTCGCTACCTGGGGGCCCGCTCTGACTGCCTCCTGTCTGCGTCGACCCGATTTTGGCCGGCATCCTGCAGCCTTTCTACGCAAGATCCGATGACTGCTCTTCCCCTACAAACCTTGCTCCAGGGGTTGGTTCCCTTGTTGGTTTTTCGAACTGACTATTTTCCTCCTCGTCCTCCCGCCATTTTGTCACTTAATCTGGAGTTCTTGACCGGATCCGCCAACTTGTCTCTACAGACTCATAGGTTGAATCTGGCCGCCGGTCCACGCCTTGTACCCTCCAGACTCGTCATCGCCCTTATGGATCACCTCTTGGACCTCTTCACCCCCTTTCCTTGCTATTTCACCGGGATATTTCCATTTGCCCCCTCCTCCTATCCTTTCCCCTTTCTAACGCTACCTGAAGCAGGGTAGGAGGCCTTGCCTTGGACTTTGTTGATCTACTGGACCCTACAGGTTTGTTGACTCGCTTTCTCTATTTTTGTGTTCCCTCTTTGTACTATTCTCCTTGGCTTCTCCTTCCAGTCCTGATCCTCATCCCTTCCTCTGTCTTTTTCCCCCTCCACTCCCGTGGTACCATAGTACCTGTCTCTGTTTGTAATAAGTTAACAACAGAAGCAATTATGTAATTATGTTTTCCTCTCTTCGCAACGTTCTTTCATGTAACAGCTGTAACGTGTTTAAAAATGCTAACCTCATGTAAAGCGCTCTGATACCTACGGGTCTAGCCAGCGCTATATAAAACTCATCAAATAAATAAATACAGTCATTCTCACAATCCTCACTCTCACATATAGTCACTTATATACTCTAATACTTTCATATACTGCCTTACACATATGTAGTTACTCACATATCTACCACAGAGATATCCGCTCACTCACGAACACAGCCATACGCACACTCACTCACCCATACAGCCCCTCGCACATGCACTCATGAACCCATACACCCAGTGAATCACCCACTCATACATCCATGCAGGGAATCACACACCCCCCCCACCCACCCAAAACAGACACTCAGGCACCTATACAGGTAACCGTACAGGTACTCAGAATAATTAAAAAGGTCCTGCCTTTCATACCGGCTAACCTGCAAAAAACCCTAGTTACAGCATTAATTCTACCAAAAATAGATTACTGCAACAGTTTGCTTCTGACTACTCCGAAATATAATCTAAATAAGCTTCAGGTTTTACAAAATGCCGCGGCAAGACTTCTATTGAAAATCCCCAAATTTTGCTCAGTGACTCAAAATCTGAAAGAACTACACTGGCTCCCCATTAAACAAAGAATAACTTTTGAGGTACTCTGCCTAACCTACAAAGCAATGCATAATCTGGGCCCGGCCTTTCTGAGTCACAGTTTCAAGCAGAATGTTCCGGCGAGGAAACTTCGATCAGCTACTGCAAACCTGTTGATACAGCCCAGTTTTAAAAAAACATGATGGGGCGGGAGGAGCATTGTGATGGAAGCAACTAAAATATGGCATACACTCCCTCTGGGGATAAAGAATGAACCAAGTCTTTTATCTTTCAGAAAGGCTGTAAAGACCTGGGGGCATATTAGCAAGACCGGCGATACAATTATCGCCGTTTTAGCGGCAGGAAACTGCCGCTAAAACGGCGATAATGGGCTTGCTAATATGCGTTATAGTATTCCAATAGAAGCCCAGGTTAGATGTCCTGCACATCTAACATGGGCTTCTATTGGAATTCTATAACGCATATTAGCAAGCCCATTATCGCCGTTTTAGCGGCAGTTTCCTGCCGCTAAAGCGGCGATAATTTTATCGCCGGTCTTGCTAATATGCCCCCTGGTTGTTTAAATCAGGGTAACTCCTCTGGCAGTTTTTATCTACTTTCTCTGAAACAAACAGCGCTTAGACGCCTCAGGGAATTAATGCGCTATATAAATAATATTAACATAACATAGCCAATCATTAACCCATATAGACACTCATGTAGCTCCTCACCAACCCATGCAGCCACTTACACACCAACTGACAGAATGATACAGACGTTCACACAGATACGTCATTCACCCATGCATTCACTAAGACACGTTCAATCACTCACTTATAGAGTCAGTCACACACCCACTAAATCATCCATTCAGACACTCATACACCCACTCATTTTTCAATACACCTTGGCGTATATATATATTAATGGCAAAACAGGGAAGATTCATGATTTCATAAATTGCAATACTGATTTTGTAGTTTATGTTTTGATTTGTATTTGTGGCTTACGGTATGTGGGGAGCACAATTTTCCCTGTGAAGAAGCGTATTTTGGAGCATTTGCGCGCAATCAAGAACGGCGACATGTCATATGCCATAGCCAAACACTGTGCTTTGGTACATTCTAACGTTAAAGACATTAGTTCTAAAATTTCGTTTTTTGGCATTGACAGGGTCCCACTTTCACCAAGAGGAGGAGATCGGGAACGTCATCTGCGACGCCTGGAATCTGAATACATAGTGAGACTCCAAAGCAAGATCCCAGGAGGCCTTAATCATGAGGAGGACCTCCATGTCCATTTAGGTTGAAGCAATGAGGGTACCACTTTATATAGGAAACTCTGCACCATAAGCTTATTTAGTCCCCACATTCCCAATCTTTGCCTTCTGGCCATGTATCTGCCTCCAGTTCGTGGCCTCCTAGTAGACAGACTAAGGGTCTGTAACTTCTTAACCCCCCCCTTGTTTTGTTTTATTTATTATAGTCTTTACACTTTTTTGTCCACTTCATTGCCTCTCCGCAATACCGTTATTTATTTATTTTTTAGTCTCAGAATAGGACCGGGAGTGGGTGTAACCCAGGGTCTCACACTAGTGTATATCATGTGGCATCTAATGTGTCACACATGGCTGTTAAGCTCTAAATTTAGCGCTTCAACTTTTTCATGGAACTTATAATTTAGCACCAAATTAGTGCTTTCTGCCACTTGGCAGTTTGTTCCACATATATTTGTTGTTTTTTATTATTTATTTTTTTGCCACATGATTATCGTTTTAAGGATTTAAAAATTCTTATTATATGTCACTTTGTATAGGTTTGAACTAACTGTCATATTCATGAATTGTATGCTTTGTTTATAATGTTAATTTAATGAATTGATAAAGTTATTGCAAAGTCTGTTTTCTTTTAATTTAATTTATATGGCAGATGATCATCCTATGTGCTGTTAGTTTCTTTTCTATGTTTATGTTTTTGAAAAAACAGGAAATGCTTAAAAGACACTGCCACTTCCGGTTTTCTTTGTATTGACTCTCTGACAAAGACCTGTGTTGTCGAAACGCGTCGAGTCAATAAATTTTCATCTCCTTAAACTTGAAATCCTGAGTGCGGCTCTTCTTTCTTCTGTTCTCTGAGCGTGGAAAATCTTTCAATATATATATATATATATATATCATTCTTAAACATTTTAGAAACAGTCAGTCAGTGGATGATGTCATCAGTTATGTCATTTGAGATGTCATCAGTGATGTCATCAGTGATGTCACTGACCACTGGATTCAAGCTAGCCTGGCTGATGAGGGCTGTTAGCCTGAAACCGGTCCCAGGATGCTTGTTTCTGGTCCAGGGAAGACATGGCTTGTCAGTTTGGGCTGGACTGTTCCCATGAGGCACAGGGTCAAGACTGATTTGCATATAGCTGTGTCTAAACTGGAGTGGCAAAGTGAGCTAAAGAACGATGATGGATTCAACCCAGATCTGTGACTGGGGGTGAGTGTCTGAAATGTTTCAGCTCTCCGTCCATCATCTCCTTGTGTTTGCTATGTCATTGACCACGTCATGAGTGATGTAATATGTGACGTCATCAACAGTGCATTGCAGGGGCGCGAGTTATAGTTAGCACAGCCAAATTTCTCTGGTTTTGTATGAGTGAAATGTCAGCCTAACTATAACGTCCCTGAAATCTGTGGGGTTTTCAGTTAATTTCTAAGGTTTTTTAAATGCTAATTCCTAACTATAACGTCCCAGAAACCTGTGGTTTTTTCAGTGAAATATATATATATATATATATATATTTATATATATATAATGAAATGAGAAATGAAATGAGAAAACATTTATAAAGCGCGTAGCTACCCTGAGGCATCCCAGCGCTATCAGCGGCAGCGGACCGAGGAGACATCATTACTAGGCGGTGACTTGGAAAAGCCAAGTTTTAAGGAGTTTGCGGAAAGGCAAATGATTAGTCTCCCGACGTATGTGGGGGGGAAGGGCGTTCCAGAGCCTAGCAGTGTTGTAGGAAAGGAACGGTCGCCGCTTCTTGCTCTCTTTATTTTTGGAACTACAGTGAGCAAGAGGTTAGCCGAGCGGAGGCTTCTGTTAGGGCAGTAAGGGGTAGCAATGGATCGATTAATAGGCGGTCCTTTCCCCCAGAATGACTTGTGGATGATGCAAAGAGCCTTGAATTTAATTCTCTCCAATATAGGCAGCCAATGAAGAGCCTTCAGTGCCGGCTTGGCAGATTATAATATAGTAGCCTTGCTCACATTTACCTACCCATGTAATTGTCTTTTTTCAGAGAATCCTATATGAAGAGATCTAAAAACTAGTGGTTTATGTACAATCATGAACCAGTCAATAATACCTATTTAAAAAAACAGTTCACTGCACATATAATTGAACATATTATTTGGTATGATAGTGATTTATTATGGAACCAAAGACATTCACAATTCATTGGGATTTGTTATGTAACAGAGGACATTTGTGGTCTTTTTGTTATGTATATTGTTCCAATGTTTAGGCAAAGCATAAACATTGACTCAGACTGCTACATCTTCTTTGGAGACCTTAATTTTCACCTAGACGACCTCACCGACTCCAAATCCAGTGACCTCCTTGAGAGACTACACAACATCTCCCTCAAACAGACCGTCACCGACTCCACCCATAGAGCAGGACACACTCTTGACCCTATCTTCACAACTAGCACCAGAATCAAGTACAGCCACACAACCGAACTCACCTGCATAGACCATGCCATTGTACACTTCAACCTCATTGGTCCACAACGCCCCTCTCCCAGTTACAACAAAACACCCTATCGTAAGTGGACTAGCGTAACCCAGCAACAGTGTTGAACGCCCTCAGCTCCACCGAACCAGTCACCTCCCCCAACATGGATCAAACACTACAGAATTTCAACAACTTGATCAGCAACGCAGCCAACCAAGTCGCTCCCACCAGAACTCCCAAGGCTTTGAGTGGCTCCAGAAATCTGGAGTAATGCAACGCAGCGCTAATTGCGACTTTGTGTTAGTCTGCCATGGGAAGGATTTTCCACACAACCGCAATGGTTTTGATGCCAAAGGCAAGCCCGTCTGCACCCAGCGCCAGGAAACTTTGCCCCCTTGGAACGCCGAAGTACTCCTCTCCCAAACTCCACACCTGGATTCCTACATGCAACAACAACTGCTGCCTCGCATCACCACTCACTCAGCGCATCGAAGCCTGCTCCAACTGAACCAAAGAAATCTTCACTATCGTTAAAGAATTCTCCTGCCCCCTGGCAACAGAGAACACAATCCCTCCCTCTAAACAGCTCTGCGACGAACTCGCCAACCACTTCCACAACAAGATTGCAGCTATCTACAAAAAATTCAACCTCAAGCCAGCCACCTCTCACAACCCTACACCCAACAGAGATGACAACCAACAACTCTCCAAATGGGACTAACTCATCATGAACACCACTACGGCCCTAATGAAATCCATCCACTCAGGAGCACCCAATGACCCCTGCCCACACCCAATCTTGAACCTCAAAAACAGCTAAATCAGCCTCTAGCACACCACCATACCAAATACCTCGATCGACAACAGCACCTTCCCGCAAGTTCAAGAAGCCGTCAGCAGACCCCACCGATCTCTTAAACTACCGTCTGATCTCCCTCCTTCCCTTCCTAGCCAAAGTCCTGGAGAAAGCCATCAACACTTAACTGACCAGCCGCCTGGAAAGACACAACTGCTTTTCTCAGCCGAGTGCTGAGCTGTATTGTTTTACTTGTGTGCTTATATTTTTGAGATAACAAAGCTTTATTTTAAAATCACCGCCGATATCACTGCATACTGCTAGACTTGCTACCTGTTCCTCGTACCGCACTGCTCCCCGGTCCACCGCGGGTCCTTGTCCCGATTGAGTGGAGGGAGTACCGGCAACGTATTAGCATTATTTTCCTCTTCCGGGCTGGAGACCGGGGGGGGGCGGTGCCTCAGCTCCTACTTAATGCAGATGCCATTCCCTACGCGCAGCGGACGCGCGCTGGCTGCTTTTCTCAGCCGAGTGCTGAGCTGTATTGTTTTACTTGTGTGCTTATATTTTTGAGATAACAAAGCTTTATTTTAAAATCACCGCCGATATCACTGCATACTTCTAGACTTACTACCTGTTCCTCGTACCGCACTGCTCCCCGGTCCACCGCGGGTCCTTGTCCCGATTGAGTGGAGGGAGTACCGGCAACGTATTAGCATTATTTTCCTCTTCCGAGCTGGAGACCGGAGGGGGCGGAGCCTCAGCTCCTACTTAATGCAGATGCCATTCCCTATGCGCAGCGGACGCGCGCTGGCTGCTTTTCTCAGCCGAGTGCTGAGCTGTATTGTTTTACTTGTGTGCTTATATTTTTGAGATAACAAAGCTTTATTTTAAAATCACCGCCGATATCACTGCATACGGCTAGACTTACTACCTGTTCCTCGTACCGCACTGCTCCCCGGTCCACCACGGGTCCATGTCCCGATTGAGTGGAGGGAGTACCAGCAACGTATTAGCATTATTTTCCTCTTCCGGGCTGGAGACCAGAGGGGGCGGAGCCTCAGCTCCTACTTAATGCATATGGCATTCCCTACGCGCAGCGGACGCGCGCAGCGGGTGCGCCGCCGGCGCGCTGAAGGAGCGCCAAAGGCAAGCCCGTCTGCGCCCGTCCGCGCCCAGAAGGGTCTAGGGGCCAGGCATGCCCCTCTCACTACATATACTGTGCAAGAACTTAGCTCAATGCAAGGGACCGGGCCCATCAGCCCCCGCACCAAAGCCAAACTAAATACTCTGGGACTCCTGTCCCGTAGGAACCCCTACCCTGAAAACACATCCAAAGGCTCCAGTCAAGAGCTGACACCCAACAACCAAAGCCAGCCACTACCTACTACCTCTATGCACCAGGCAACAGAGGGACTGGCAGTATACTATTTAAACACACGCTCAATGGTGAAACACCAACTGGAGATCTTCTGCCTCTTGGACACGGAGAAGCCTGACATTCTCCTCCTTTCCGAAACATGGTTGACAGAGGATTCTGCCCCCGATATTCTCGCGGCACTCCCTGGCAACTATTATATCCTCCAGACAGATAGACCTGCGGGCAAGGCAGGAGGAGGAGTTGCAGCCATAGTCCACCAGAAACTTAAATTTACATCACTAGCCCCCATAGGTATCCCCTCAGTTGATAGCCTTTTGCTAAAATGAGAGTCTAACGTTTCCTCATTTATCTGTGCTTTATTCTATAGACCCCCTCATCATATGCCCACATTCCCCCAATTACTGGGTGATATGATGGCTGAGGTGGTGGTCAACAATGCTCGAATTCTGATTATTGGTGACTTCAATTTCTGGCCAAATGATCCACAAGAAAGCCCCTGCTCTATCGAATTCATGGAACTACTAGCAGGCATGATCTGCCTCCAGCATATAAAAGTAGCTACCCATACCAAAGGGCATACCTTAGACCAGGTTTGGACTGCCAACCTAGAAATCTCCCATCTACAGGTTCTTCCCTGCCCATGGTCAGATCATTACCTCATTTCTTTCTTCATCCCCAATGCCCGGCCAAATCATGCTCCTCAAACCGGTAACTTTATGGCCAGAAATTGGCGGCGGGTGGATACTAATGAATTCTGCTCCTTGTTAGCAGTCTCATCCCCTCCGGTCTCGGAGGAGTCCCTCCATGTGCAAGCCGAAAATATTAACACCTGGCTGGACTCGGCTAGAGATAAGATAGCACCATTAAGGAAAGTTAAAAGAAAGAGGCCCCATGACACCCAACGCTGGTTTTCGGCAGATCTGAAAATAAAGAAAACAGCCTTGAGGAAAGCTGAACGTAAATGGCGACGCGCTTATAGCCCCAATCAAAAGGCCAATTTTTGTCCCTCTCAAGAGACTACAAAGCCGCTATCCTTCAAGCTAAGACAGAATATTTTTCTGCCAAGGTACTACACTCCACAAATAAAGCGAAGGATATCTTCTCAATTGTGGATGAACTCTCTAAATTAGACCGAGTCACTGTCAAACCCGCTCCTTCGCAATCTTTGTGTGACTCGATCAATACTTTCTTTATTGAGAAAATTGCCACCATTAAAGCTAGCATTCCTAAATCTTCTACTCCTCTGACTCTCCATCATCCACGTAAGAACCTGGTGTATCTAGATGGGATTCCACCTATTACCAGAGAGGCCTTCTTCGCCCTACTTACAAAAGTGGGATCTGGATCCCCCATGGACAGCTGTCCTCCCTATATTCTTCGGGACATTTTTCTGCGCTATCCTAACCCCCCCTACAGCTTCTCAATAATTCATTGGCCCAAGGGACCGTCCCTAATTTTTTTTAAATGGCGGAAGTGGTCCCCATTATCAAGAAACCTAGTTTAGACCCTTCAACACCGGCCAACTACCGCCCTATTTCTCTGTTACCCTATCTGAGTAAGATCCTTGAAGCCCATGTTGCCACCTGCTTCAGCTCCTTTATAGAACAGACCCATTATCTGGACCCCCATCAGGCAGGCTTCAGACCCGAACATTCTACCGAATCCGTCATTCTGGCGGTCATGGACGAACTGAGAAGGGGGGCTGATCAGGACAATACTCAGGCCCTGGTTCTCCTCGATCTGTCAGCTGCCTTCGACACGGTCGATCACCAACTTCTGATCGACCGTGTCGGCTGTGCTGGGATCCAGGTCCTGCCCCCGAAATGGACCACCTCCTTTCTCAGCAACCGTTCCCAATCGGTTCGTCTGGCCAACTTTAGAGCAGAGGAAAATAAATTAACCTGTGGGGTCCCGCAGGGCTCCTCTCTCTCACCCCTACTTTTCAACCTGTACATCTTTCCTTTAGTCTTGGCCCTGCGCAATAGAGAGGTCGTAGTCTTTAACTACGCTGACGACCTTCAGTTGATATTCAACATTGACACCTCCGTATCATCTGTGTCCAACTTCAAATCCACTATGAATTTCATTAGTGACTGGATGAACACCAATTAACTCAAATTAAACCCAGATAAAACAGAGTTGATTCTCACAGGTGGTTTGGCCAATCCCTGGGATTCCAACTTCTGGCCACCGCTGTTAGGGAGCCCTCCTCTCCCTGCTAACTCGGTAAAAAGCTTAGGAATTATCATCAGTAACGATCTTACCATGAAGGCTCAGATCAGTTCAGTGGTCTCTGCGTGCTTTTTCCAACTCTGAAGAATTCGGAAAATCAGCAGATTTCTTTCCACTACAGCTCTGACCCAAGTGGTACTTGCCCTGGTCATCTCGCGGATCGATTACGCAAACTCCCTTTATACTGGTATACCAGCCTACCAGTTACATCGGTTGCAACTCATCCAGAACCAGGCAGCCAGGCTCATCTTTGGTCAGCCCAAACATCAACGAGTGAGTCCAATGCTGAAAAGCCTCCACTGGCTCCCTCTATTCCAACGCTGCCTATTTAAGTTGGGCTGCACCATCTATAAAGCCCTCTCAGGCCATGGACCCGTTTTCATCGCCTCTAACATACAACGGTACATCCCTTCCCGTGATCTACGCTCCTCTAACAAAAATTTGTTGATCCCCCACACTTTCAAACGGAAAAAACATGGAGGATTGAGATATACGATTCTGGCCCCCCAGCTTTGGAACACCCTGCCCCCCCATTTGCGTACTGCTGACTCTTACACCAAGTTTAGGAAATTACTTAAGACCTGGCTCTTTACCCAAGCATACAATTAAACTCATACCATCTGCAACCATGGACGCCCCCCTCAGCGCCAAGAAACCGCCTGGTGAACGAGCGCTCTACAAATCACCTTTAACATAACATAACATAACCTACTCAACACCTCCCAGTCAGGCTTCAGAGCCAATCACAGCACCAAGACAGCCTTGATCACAGCCTCAGATGACATATGAGCACAATTCGACAGAGGCAAGACAACAGCCCTCATCCTCCTAGATCTCTCAGCAGCCTTCAATGCCGTCTCCCACCACATCCTCATCCAAAGACTCCACCAGATTAGAATCACGGGCAACACACTCAAGGGAATAGAGTAATTCCTCACAGGACGCACCCAGAAGGTTTGCCTCTCCTGTTCACCTCGCCCCCCTAACACATCATCTGCGGAGTACCACAAGGCTCTTCCCTAAGCCCCACCCTCTTCAACATCTACATGACCCCACTTGTGGACATCGTCAGCACACACCACATCAATATCATCTCCTATGCTGACGACACCCAGCTCATCTTCACACTATCAGCAAACCCCTCTCAGACAAAAGACAACTTCCACAAATGCATGCAGAATGTTGCAACATGGATGAGAGACAGCTGCCTCAAATTAAACACTGACAAGATGGAAGTGCTGGTCTTCAGCAGGGACAACACCCTCTGGATTGACTCTTAGTGGCCTTCAGAGCTTGGACCCATCCCCCTTACCCAAAGACCATGCAAGCGACTTGGGCATCATACTTGTCAACAAACTCACAATGAAACGCCAGATAAACAGTTGTCTCAGCCTCCTTCCACACGATCCGCCTACTCCGTAAGATTTTGAGATGGCTCCCCACAAGTAAAATTGATTCACAAGCCCTCATTACCAGCCGACTCGACTACGGCAACACACTCTATGCAGGCACCTCTACAAAACTCCTGCAAAGACTCCAAACCATCCAGAACACAGCAGCCAGACTCATCCTTAACCTTCCCAAAAGGTCACACATCTCTTTAAAAAAAATCTATTTCCTAACTATAACGTCCCGTACCCTTTGTTTGTTTTTTAAGTGAATTTCTAAGGTCTTATAATTTTATTTCCTAACTGTAGCCTTAACCTCATTTGAGAGTGAGTGAGTGCATGAGTGTTTCAGTGGGGGTGTGAGTGAGTGCCTCAATGAGTGTGTGAGTATTTCAGTGGGCCTGGGAGTGGCTGCATAGTGTCTCACATGATAAGTATAATGTAATCAGCTGGGTTGCGTCGAAAATCTGACATATGCAATAAGTAAGTAGCAGCGCAGTAGCAGAGTTGTAACACTTAAGAAGAGTACTCCATTCTTCTCACCTGTAAATCACCAGATTTTCGACGCAACCCCGCTGATTACATTATACTTATCATGTTTGTCGCTTTGTGCTATTGAGTAAAGCCCTGATGAAGTCAAGGTATCACACTCCTATTGAGGAAACACGTGATGGCTGATTTTTCAAAGAACAATGTACAACTTCATTATTGTTGGGAACTTGGATGAATGAATACTGACAATCTGATGCAATCATCTTTCTGGATTATCTTGGATTATTCATTCAGAACATGGATTAAAGTGGACTTGCATTTATCTACTTTGAATGAACAATGGCAAATTCTTTATACAAATGAATGCTCGGAGTGTATTGTAAATATTAACTGCCCCTCAGTTGGGGAGCAAAGTGTGGTCGTTTGGTAACCGACCCTTTTCCTAGAGCACAGTATAAAATATGTTTACTTTGTTACTTTCCCCACACTTATTGCAGAGCGCCTATTGGTTCAGACCTGGTTACCACATTTTTAATATGTGAAATTTGGCAGACTGTTACTACATTAAGCCCAGTGCCTGAATCTCATTTTACATGCAGATTCAACAAGCGGAGGCAAAGTTAGAGTGGGGGTAAAAACATAATAGATTTTCTAATAACTAAGGCACTATTTCAAGTATTTGTCCAAAACCAGGCAGACACTCTTATGCTTTGCTTAGTCTTGACATATTGAGCTTCATGCAAATACCTTAAGAGGGGTACAATAATAGAAGGTCAAAAGTTGTTTATGGTGGACTGTGGTTGAGCCACCAAGATGATGGATACACCACCTATCTATAGCGCTGGACCGTCATTGCCAATAAAGCCTCAATTGTATTAGTAAGAATTAAATACAAATCCCCATAGACAGCCAAATCTACACAATCCCATCCTACTGTTAATCTGTTTGGATCTATAATACAGCAAGAGGGGAGTGTTCAGACATGCAGCAGGGGAGCACAGGATGTAACTTTTGGGTGAGACACACCAGATGAGGGGACTCGCTTATGTTGCATGAGGGCCTGAGCGTATGGGTCAGCTGATGAGATAGGACAGTGCAAGGGCACCACAGGGTGGGTTAAACACAGATTGTGATTGATAACAGGGTTCATACTGCACACCACGGGGCAGATTTACAAGAAGTGACGCATCACTGCCGCAACGCAGCGTTTCGTCAAAAACAATGCGCCGTACTGCGTCAAGGTTGAAAATCCAGGGTTGAGCCATATCTACAACTTGGCGGATTGTGTCGCAATGCCGCATCCTGCGTCAGAAGAACTGCCGTAGGTGCCGCAAAAGCGCCGCAAGTCAACCTGACTCAACTGCTGAAAAAGTGACGTAAGGCAGAATTGCGTCATGTAACGCCAGGACAATCAGCCTGAGACAGTTACCACTGCATGAACCAGCAAAAAAGCACCCCAAAAACGACGCATCTCCCTAAAACAACCTTTTTGGGGACCATAGACGAGTCTGTTATGGAGCAGGGAGCACACTGCAGTAGTCAGGACCCTCAACCAACCAACCCCAACAACAGTCCTGATGCACACGCAGAGACCCAGTCAAAGAGGAAGTCCAACTTTAGTCAAGAGGAAAATGAGATACTGGTCACTGAGGTGACCAATTATCAGCACCCGCTCTTTGTGAGTTCCAAGTTGCCACTTTCTAAAAAGGAGGCGATATGGCAGACAATAGTGCAGAAAATCAACAGCGTTGGACAAGCGAAGAGGACTGTCGCTGATTTCAAAAAGCGCTGGCATGACTGCAAGCGCAGAACCAAGGAAAAATTAGTGGCGAACCGAAAGGCAGCATTGCAGACAGGAGGAGGAAGCCCCGCAGACTAGAAGGTATTGGATGCCTTGGAGGAGCGGGTGGCAGCTGTAATCCCGGAGCAGTTTGTGACTGGAATTTCGGGACAGGACAGTGCAGCACATGAAAAACATCAACAGTCATTGGGTAAGTCACAAGAAGTGCAAATATGTGAATAATGGGTCATGGTGGAGATCACAGCTAGATATGTGCCTGTGCCACAGTCTGCTGTGTGCACCTTGATGTATGGGGACCTGTCCCCAGTTCCAGCAATCCAGAATGTAAGTAAAATACATAGACCAATCACACATTGAACATGCCAAACAGCACCGCCATGTCCCTAACTGCCATGTACAAAGTACCACACCACTTCATGTCACATTTGTCCAACTGCCTCCAAACTGTTAGGGGCAGATTCTCAAGAATCCAATGCAGCCGGTTCCACATGTCATTTTTGAGCGCCAAGCTGTGTTAGTTTAGAAGCACAGGGTTGTGACATACTGACAACAATATGTCACATCTCTGTGCTTCCCCCTGCGCTGGTCACAAACTGCTGCCATGTTCTAGGGCAGGCACCCTCGCACCATGGCATGCTGTGCACACATGCCAATCTGTGTGCCACATCTGTAGATGTTGAAAGCGTTATGACTGCACATGGCCTATCTGTATCAATGGCGTGCACACACAAGCGGATGCAGCACATTCATTAAAATGTTGTTTTATCTGGGAGGCAAAGGTGCATGTAGACACATGTTACACACACAGGTCAGTTTGATGATTCAGACCATGATATTTTGAAAAAACATACAAGGCAATTCATATTTGATACTGTTGTATCTAATAACCTGTGTACAAAAGGGACACACCTGCAAGTCTTTCATGTGTATTTGTGAGTTTACTTGAAACATTGGTGCAAATTTGTACAAATGTAGAAACTCAACATTATGTGAAGAATTGTGTGACAATGCGAGTGCGACGTCTTATCCCTGCAGCAGTGTTGAGGATGGCTCTTCGTTCTGCTTCTGATTCATCATCAGCATCATCCATTGGTTCGGGGGGCTGTTCTTCTTCATCCCAAGGCACATTCGTTTTGACACATATTTTGTGTAGTATTGTACATACAATGATCATCTTGCAGACCATTTCTGGTGAATACAGTAGCCTTCCACCTGATAAGTCCAGGCAACGAAACCTGGACTTGAGCAGGCCAAAGCTTTTCTCTATGGTGTTCCTTCTGGCAATGTGCATGGTTGTAGGCCTTTTGCGGATCAGTCTGGGTATCTCCAAATGGTGTCATCAACCACGTCTGTAGGCCATATCCTTGATCAGCTGTAAGTTAAATGTAAAAGAACTGTATTAACGTTTGATCATACTTGAGTATACATGGCATGTGGTATATGTCATGTTTGCCAACATTTTCAGTGAGATTACTGCTTGGGACATTAGATGTAGTGTTTAACATAGAGTTTTTCATTGTTTGTGACACATGTCACTTAATTTGCTGTGTATCATTTTTTGTGCATGACAGGTGATGGTACATTGCAGTGCATGATTTTGTGACTGAAATGTGTGAGGTCTTGCAATGTGTAAGTGATCCCTGGGTACTTATTATGTGTGATACACACTTTCCCTGATGGTGCATGGCACACCTAGGCCCATTTCGCTATGAAAGTGATACAAATCATTTAGCTGCCAGTAGTGAGTCACTTTCAGGGCACAGTGATGCAACATATTTATAAGGATTGTTTTATTCAATGTGCTTGCCCCTGCGTTGTCACACAATTGGATGACATGGCCCTGCACTGGCACCCTTGTACCATGGTGCACAAATGCCTGCGTCATGTGTAGATTGTTTTTGATCATAAAGGGATACCTTAATGCACACACACAATCCATGTTGGGGATTGCCTCTTTCCATACATGCTTTACAATGCTGTACACATTGAAAGAGGTAAATTGAAGTAGGTGAGATGTAAGCATATATCAACAGTGTGACTCACTATGCAAAACGTGGTTTAGCAGAGAATTCATTTGCATTTCCAGCTTGTATGTTTTTGCTCTTTATGATTTGCCTAAAGATACATGGTTGCTGCGTTGAAAGACCCACAGCAACAACCATGTCACACACCTTACACTCATAGTCTTGCATGGAAGGGACAGTATTAGATAGCACATAGAAAAGCACACATGGTGAATTCATGTGTCCTTGTAATTGTGGACCAGCAGGTTACGCCCTGGTGCATCACACAATGTGGTGTACCAGCTGCGCGAGGAGCTCGTACAAAATCAGACTTGACTTGTGTGCACGCGTCCCCAAAAATGGAAGGTGTGACATGTTACATAGATTGTGCTGCATATAAGACTGACACTTACTCATGCTGCCATGAGGGCAGAACATTCAATAGATATGCATATCAGCTTTCAATTATTTGCTCCATGTGTCACTGTGCACGTGGTTTCCAAAATGCAACTTTGACAGATGTTTCATGTTCCCTTGAAGACAGGTGCTGTGACAAGGTGCACACACATGCAACGTGATGTCTGTGTTAGCTAAGGGACACCCTTTCAAGCCTAAGTATGGGTAATCTTTGTGGGCGCACTGACAGTGACACATCTCTGAGGTGGTGCAATGTTTGTGCACATGATGTGAGCTTCTGGTACTCAGCTCTTTGGGCCTGTGGTACTGTGCAGGCATAGGGCCTAAGGGGATTTCAGCATCTGCATGTGTTCACACACACAATGCAATGGTGAATAAGTTGCCTTCAGACAGCACCTTTGCCTTATGGGTACATGTGCATTCAGCATTTCATGAGGTAAGTTACATGAATCTCTGCCAACCTCTGAAATTACAGTGTGCCCTGGGGGCAAACTTAGAGATCAGATAGTACCATGGCACCCACAGGAAACATTCTGTTACGCTGCCATGGGTGTGTGCTCCTTTTGACTGTATGTTATGTACATATAGTGTAGATGTGGGTTTGCCTTTTCACACCCACTTATTGTGTCATTATTAAATGAGGACCTGAAAGGTGCCGGATGGCCAGCTATTGTTACAGAGTATTGGTATGTGTGTTAATTGATTGTTGCTTACCTTCAAGTAGGCCATTGCCATATCGTCAGTTTTGGAAACATTCGTTGATGATGCTGTTTCTGAAATATATGAGTTATGCCCACTCCCAGGATATTTGGTCAGTACTTTGGTGAAGAGTCCCCGATGGTCCACAATGGCCCGGACATTGATGAAGTGTGTGTGCTTCCTGTTACGGTAGAGATGGGAAGTTGCTGCAGGTGGTACCAGTTGTACATGCGTGCAGTCCATTGCACCAAGAACATGTGGAAAGCCTGCAAAGCTATAGAAGCCTTGTTTAATCTCCATCTGCTGACGTTGTGTGTTGGGTAAATGGATGTGCTGTGGTGTAAGCTGAAGAATGGCATCCAGGACAGAAGGGAGGAAGGTTGAGAAAGAGGCCTGGGAGACACCTGCCACTTGTGCTGCTGTGGTTTGGAAATATCCTAAGGCCAAAATGTGTAACACCGCAAGGAGCTTTGTCTGCGGTGCAATGTTGCAGACCCTGTCAGTTGGTGGCTGTAGCCGTGGTGAGATCTGATGCAGCAGGGTCACAATGGACGCCCTCTTGAGGCGATACATTTTGATGACTTTTTTATCCCTGAGCCCAATGAGGGTGGTCCTTTGGCTATAGATGCGCTCCCTTCTCCTGCGCTGCCTTTGTGGTGATAGTGGTGGCTGCTGTTGTGGTATTTGGTCTGGTGGTGGTTGTCGTCTTCTCGGTCCAACTCCCAGCTGTAAGATTAGGAGGTCCATGCTGTCTGATCTGCTGTAAGACAGCTCTGCTTGGCTTAGCTTTTATTTCTATGGCACATGTGTCATTTCGTGAGCGTGGGTTTGTGAGGCGTAAGGATTCGAGCCCAGTTTCAAAGATGCGTGATGCAGCCAAAAGATGCCTCACCGTGGGGAATGTTTGTAAATATCCCTGCATCAGTAATGCTTTAGATTTTACGTCAGAACGCCTACCTTGCATATTTTAATACTTACGTGACGCAGCAGGTTCTTGCGTCACTTTGTGAATATGGCGTAAAAAAAAACACCGATATGTCACAAAAAGTGACGCACCGGTGGCGCAAGGGGCTTGTAAATCTGCCCCCTACTTGTGCCCATTAATAACACCACAGAGTTTAGATGCATTTGAGATGGTTATGAATGAGAGCAGAGCTTGATGTCTGGAAATGAAAGAAATATAATGCGGCAATCAGGTGATCTGGCCCTGGATTGAATTTACCTTAGAAGACCTTATGTTCCTTTAGAAATTGGCAGGTCCCTTACCCTGCAATGATAAATTAAGGTTGGCAAGAAAAGTCATCTTTTGAGCACACTAACCTGCACTCTTCAGTGAGTGATGAAAAATCTAGACTGCTGGGTTTATACCCTCAACAAATGGCAGGTAACTGCCTACACAATATAGTACTTGGCAGTCAAACCTCTAGTGTCAGATAGAAATCAAATGAGCTGCCATTTTGCCACCTGAAGACTAGTATACACAAATCACAATATACACTTACAATCTGAAAGAAAAGGCCTCAGCCATCATCGCAGGCACATATAACTAAGACTAAGGAGCACCACTTAAACAACCTAATACAAGGCTCTCTCAAATCACTCAAGATAATAGAATCAGCAGACAACAGAGAGGGGCTATAATACATCACCACTTTAGATGGGCATATACTTCCAAATATATATATATATAACAGTGACTCAGACGAAGACCGGGAAGGTCGAACCACGTCAGTCGAAGTAAAAACTTTATTTTAATTAAGAAACCTGGAGTGCTGTTCCTTCTTGCAGCAGCGTGAGGTAATGAGAATATATATATGTATATGTAAATATATATATATATCTCTCCAACCACTTCCGACTTTCACTCGAAATCGGACACCGACACAGGAGTTAGCTTGCCATTCAGTTTTGGTTTTATTTTTCTTTCGCTCTATATATATATATCACTCCTTTCGTGCACCTTTGAGCGGCTCACTCGTGGACGGGTGCTCTAAACGTGGCGGTGCCTCCACGTAATATCACAGCTCCAACTCCTTCGTTCATTCAAAGAAAGAGAACAGCACTCGCGGGAAAGTTTCGCCGATGATTTTATTTCAGCGCCACAACAAACGCGTTTCGGAAGACTCCTTCTTCAGTGTTCACACTGAAGAAGGAGTCTTCAGCAACGTTTGTTGTGGCGCTGAAATAAAATCATCGGCAAACTTTCCCGCAAGTGCTGTGCTCTTTCTTTAAATGAACGAAGGTGTTGGAGCTGTGATATATATATATATATATGTATATATATATATATATATATATATATATATATATATATATATTCACTGAAAAACCATAGGTTTCAGACAAGCTATAGTTAGGAATTAGCATTTAAAAAAACCTTTGAAATTCACTGAAAAAACCATAGGTTTCAGGCACGTTATAGTTAGAAATTAGCATTTAAAAACCTTAGAAATTCACTGAAAAAACCATAGGTTTTAGGGACAGTTATAGTTAGTTGGACATTGCACTCGTACAAAACCCGTGAAATTCCCCTGTTATAGTTAGTTCAGGTAACTATAACTCGCGCCCCTGCAATGCACTGCTGATGACGTCACATATTACATCACTCATGACATGGTCAGTGACATCACTGATGACATCACTGATGACATCTCAAATGACATCACTGATGACATCATCCAGTGACTGTGTGTTTCTGTAAAGTTCAAATATGTTTAATATATATAGGGAAAGGCGTATTGAAGAATGAGTGGGTGTATAAGTGTCTGAAAGGATGATTTAGTAGGTGCGTGACTAACTCTATAAGTGAGTGATTAAACGTATCTTACTGAATGCATGGGTTAGTGACTAAACTGGGTGAATGTCTGTATCCGTCTGTCTGTTGCTGTGTAAGTGGCTGCATGGGTTTGTGAATAGCTACATGAGTGTCTATATGAGTTATTGATTGGTTGTCTGAGTATCTGTATGTGTGCCTGAGTGTTTGTGTGGGTGGGGTGTGTGCGACTCTGTGCATAGATGTGTGAGTGGGTGATTCACTGGGTGGATGGTTTCAAGAGTGCATCTGTGATAGACTGTATGGGTGGGTAAGTGTGTGTAAGAGTGTGTTAGTGAGTGAATGTATGTCCCAGTGGTACATGTGTGAGTAACTACATATGTGAAAGGCAGTATATATGTGTGTTGGAGTATATAAATAGCTATAAGCGAGAGTGTGTGATTGTGAGAGTGACTGTATGGATGAGTGTGTGCTTGTATCAGAGATTGTATAAGAGCGTAAGAATGTGCTAGTATTTGTATGAGTAAGTGAGCTGGTGTGTGTATAACTGTATAGGTGAGTAAATGGGTGTGTGCTTAATTTTTTGCATGACTGACTAGGTGTGTGAGTACCTCTATGGATGAGTGGCGGTGTGTGAGTGTTTATATAGGTGTATGAGTGCATATAATAGTCCTGTACTGAGTGACTATAACTATGAGTGATTGTACGGGTGAGTGAGTAGATTGTGTGTGTGTAGACCTAAGAATCAGTGAGTGTGTATATAGTAATTGGTGTTGGAGTGTCTATGGTTTTGACAATGGCAGTCTGTAATTTACAGTGGGTGTATCAAAAGTTATATTAGGGTGTGAGAAGATGCATCAAATTATTTTATGGATGATGTCATCAGTGATGTCATCAGTGATGTCATTTGAGATGTCATCAGTGATGTCACTGACCATGTCATGAGTGATGTAATATGTGACGTCATCAGCAGTGCATTGCGGGGCGCGAGTTATAGTTACCTGAACTAACTATAACGGGGGAATTTCACGGGTTTTGTACGAGTGCAATGTCCAACTAACTATAACTGTCCCTAAAACCTATGGTTTTTTCAGTGAATTTCTAAGGTTTTTTAAATGCTAATTTCTAACTATAACGTGCCTGAAACCTATGGTTTTTTCAGTGAATTTCAAAGGTTTTTTAAATGCTAATTCCTAACTATAACGTGTCTGAAACCTATGGTTTTTGCAGTGAATTTCAAAGGTTTTTAAATGCTAATTCCTAACTATAACGTGTCTGAAACCTATGGTTTTTTCAGTGAATTTCAAAGGTTTTGTAAATGACAATTTTTAAATGTATTAATTGTTATATTTATTTTTTTATACTGATTTACAACATTTTTTAAACTATTTATTTTTAGATATTTTATTTTTTAAATTACATTGTAATTACATTATACATTACATTACAAAATATACTTTCTCAGAATGAATTACTTTAGTTTAGTCTAGTCTAATGCAAATAGGCAATAGACTTTTAAGTACAGTAGTTACAGTTGTTGCAATGGGCAACACAATTTCAAAAACAATGCAACATTGAGCTCAATGTGAATTTCTAGTTAAATGCAATTAGTTACTTTATGGATTACTTTTCTAACCACAGGACTGGATCCTAGATTCAGTCCTGGGACATCTCCTGTAAACAGTTGAGTAAAAGCGTTTTGGTTACAGTAGTGATTTTTAAGGAATATTATTGTATTTTAAAAGTTGACACTTAGAAACTTTTTCACATAGAATCACCAATGTTATCCTATGGGAGGAAATTCACTTAGCAGGTAAGTAGTGTTATTGTTACTTTTTCTTACTCAGTGGTGGATCCTGGATCCAGCACTGGTGCATCTCCTGTAAACAGTTGAAAGAATGCGTTTAAGTCACACAGGCGATTTTTAAGGAATATTTGTAGTTTGTGAAAATCGACACTTTGAAACTTTTCTGCTGAAAACCAGACAATGGATTCCTATGGAAGGAAATTCAAGTTACTGGTAAGTACGGTTAGAATTACTTTTCAGGGTCAGTGCTGGGCTAAAAGATGCAGCACTGGGTTCTCTCCTGATAACAGGTGAGTAAATTGGAATTCATAGTTCGGCTGATTTTAGAGAAATATTATAAAGTTCCAAAACTCCACACTTAGAAGAATTTCCAAGTGAAACCAGTCAATGTTAGCCTTGGGAAGGAAATACAAGTTACTGCTAAGTACGGTTAGAATTACTTTTCAGGGTCAGTGCTGGGCTAAAAGATGCAGCACTGGGTTCTCTCCTGATAACAGGTGAGTAAATCGGAATTCGTAGTTCGGCTGATTTTAGAGGAATATTATAAAGTTCCAAAACACCACACTTAGAAGAATTTCTAAGTGAAACCAGTCAATGTTAGCCTATGGAAGGAAATTCAAGTTACTGGTAAGTACGGTTAGAATTACTTTTTAGGATCGGTACTGGGCGCAAAGATGCAGCACTGAGGTCTCTCCTGATAACAGGTGAGTAAATCGGAATTCGTAGTTCTGCTGATTTTAGAGGAATATTTGTAAGTTTCAAAAATCGACACTTAGAAACTTTTTCAGCAAAAAGCAGGCAATGATATCCTATGGAAGGAAATTCAAGTTACTGGTAAGTACGGTTAAAATTACTTTTCAGGATCAGTACTGGGTTCAAAGATGCAGCACTGAGGTCTCTCCTGATAACAGGTGAGTAAATCGGAATTCGTAGTTCGGCTGATTTTAGGGGAATATTTTCACAATGGTGAATAAAGGGGGTGGGGCCTGAGGATGCATGTCTGCAAACACGCCCTGTGGCGCGTTTTAAGTTGGAGAATTAATTCCTCCTCAATCCCGAGGTTCCCTAGGGGCCAACTAGCCCACCAGGTACCTCCAGTATGCGCCAGAGAGCTGCAATGCAGAGAGGTGTTCAGAGGCCACGCCCCTTTTTACAACACTCTGCAACGCAGCTCCGTGGTGCTTACTGGAGGTACCTGGTGGGCTAGTTGGCCCCCAGGGACCCTCAGGATTGAAGAGGATTTAATTCCCCATCTTAAAACACGCCACGGGGCCTGTTTGCACACATGTCACCTGAAGCCCCGCCCCTCCCTTCACCACTGTGCAAACGCGCCCGTGGCGCGTTTTAAGTTGGGGGATTAAGTCCCCTTGAATCCTGAGGGTCCCTGGAGTCCAAGTAGCCCACCATGTACCTCCAAAAGTGCCACAGAGCTGCGTTGCAGAGAGGTGTAGAAAGGGTGTGGCCTCTGTACACCTCTCTGCAACGCAGCCCCCTGGCGCATACTGGAGGTTCCTGGTGGGCTAGTTGGCCCCCAGGGACCCCCAGTATTTAAGGGGAATTCGTTCCCCATCTGCAAACGCGCCAGGGGGCCTGGGGGCACGTTTGCAGAGTGGTAAAGGAAGGGCGGAGCCTCCGGCCCGATCGTTTTTTTTGGTTTTTTTTTTCCCCAAGGGGGCTGTGTGGCCCCCCTTCCTTTTCCTATTTTTGGGCCCTGGGGACCCCATCCCCCAGGGCCTTACCCCTTTTTTTTTTTTTTAAATTAAACGGGAAGGGGGCCGCGTGGCCCCCTCCCGTGGCCGAATCCGGCCCCGGGGACCCCATCCCCCGGGGCATGGCCACACTTTTAAATAAATTTTTATGGAGGGGGGCTGCATGGCCCCCCTCCTCAGGCCTCCTTTGCCCCGGGAATTTTTTAAAAATTATTTTTGGGGAGGGGGCCGTGTGGCCCCCTCCCGGGCCACTACTTGCCCCGGGGACCCCATCCCCGGGGCTGGCCCTATCCTTTGGGGTCCGTGGGGGACCCCAACTCCCCCACGGACCCTGCCGGCTCCCCGCCTCCTGCGGGAGCCGGCATTGCTTTCCACATGGGGAGCTGCTAACATGCAGCTCCCCATGTGGAAAGCAATTTGCTTTGTATATTGGAAGCGAGAGCAGGTTTCCTGCTCTCGCTCCAATATCCAAAGCAGTTTGCTATGACAGGACGGGAGCCGCGAGGCTCCCGTCCTGTCATAGCAAACTACAGTGTCCCGGGGTAGGCACCCGGGCACTGCAGGAGCCGGCCCTGGGGGTGGCGGTCCCCAGGGCCATTACAGGCTCCAGGAGGGGGCCGCGCGGCCCCCTCCCTCAATCGACAAAGCCCCGGGAGGTGGTGGTCCCCGGGGCTATGGGGGTCCGTAATGGACCCCCATAACGAAGCCACTTAGTGCCCCGGGAGGTGGCAGTACCCGGGGCGTGTGGGGGCCTCGAGCCCCCCACACAGGTAATTTTTAAAAAATAAAAAAGAAGCCCCGGGGGTGGTGGTCCCCGGGGCTGCGGGAGGGCCAAGAGCCCTCCCGCACCATTATTTTTAAAGCCCCGGGGGTGGCGGTCCCCGGGGCTTGGGGGCCTTCGAGGCCCCCAAAATTAAATATAAACCCACCCTCCGCATGCCCCCGGGACTTGGCCCACCCGGGGGCAAAATAGCATCAAAGCGCGGGAGACCGCACTTCGTTCTTTTTTTTTTCGGCGGGATTAGTGCATCCCGCCGATTTGTTTTTCTTAAAAATGCTTTTTTCTGCCCAGGGGTCCTTGTGGGACCCCTGAGCAGACCTAGGGGGTCAGGGTGTTTCTACCCTGCCCCCTTTGTGCGTTTGCGCACTTGTTTCTTTTTTTCTCGGCGGGATCCGCGCACCCTAAGCGCATCCCGCCGATTTTTTTTTTAAAAAAATGCTTTTTTCTGCCCAGGGTGTCCTTGTGGGACCCCCTGAGCAGACCTAGGGGGTCAGGGTGTTTCTACCCTGCCCATTTTTGCGCTTTGCGCACTTGTTTCTGTCCCTCGGTTCTACCGAGGGATAAAATGGCTGCCAACACTTCCTGATTTGGAGTGTTGACAGCCAATTAGCATGCAGCTCGTGATCGGGAGGGTACGCGGACCCTACTCGGCCATAGATATATATGTGATTTTATTTGTGATTTTCTCAGAAACTACTGAACGGATTTACACCATTTAAGCAAAAGGCACGACACTGAACCAAGGGCTACCTCTTTGCCAAATTTGGTGTAATTCCGTTCAGCAGTTCGGGCTGTAGCTGCGACTAAAGGTTCCTATGGAAAAATGAATGGGGAAAACGCGTTTTGGGACCCCCCTTTTTTCTCGGCCCCTGCTTGACGAATCACCCCGAGACTTTCAGGATAGGAGCGGACTGGAGTGCCCCAACAAGTTGGAAACTTTTGCAAAGATTCGTCAACCGGCGCCAACGTTATTTCAAATAGAATGTTGCGGATTTCCTATGGAAAATAGGTCCTAACTATAACTATCTACTGGCGACCGCCAGTAGATAATATATATATATGTATATATATATATATATATATATATATATATATATATATATATATACATATATATATATACTTCCGTATTCGGACAACTGTGGACTGACCAGCCTCAAGCAACCCTTCGAGGGCCAAAGAGTACTAGGTACTTACTGAATACATAAAAATGGAAAACCAGTTCTGAATGTGAACCTCGAGGACTCTTGTCCTCATTTGAGATGATACAAAAGGGGATGATGGACGGAACGCTTGAGCCAATCAAACACTCACCCCCAGTCAACTGATCTGGGTTTAATCCATCATCATTCTTTAGCTCACTCCACCACCCCAGTTCAGACATGGCCATATGCAAATCAGTCTGACCCTGTGCCTCATGGGAACAGTCCAGCCCGAACTGCCAAGCCATGTCTTCCCTGGACCGGAAACAAGCATCCTAGGACCGGTTTCTGGCATTCCAGCCGTCATCAGCCAGGCTTGAGATGGCAGCCAGAAAGTATGATGCTGAGCTCGCCAAACAGGACCCCTATGCATTACTGCTAGACCTCTTCAAAGAATGGAAGAAGGACTTGAAGCAAAAGATGATAGCCAACCTCAAACAGCAAGTCAATCTCATGGGCCAAAGGGTGATGGGCCTGGAGAAGAAAACGACGGAAAATTGTTGAGAATTTGTCTTCTCAACAAATTTAAACTTCTAATGAAGGAAGTGCATGATCATACAGCACGGATGTTTGAAAAATCTACAAAAATACCTCATAAGTTTGATTTTATGAGAGATCCAGCAGGAGCACTGATGTCAATGCAACTAGAAGTGGAAACAAAACACTTACAATCTCCGATTAAGCCAATCAACACCTTGGAAAGAAAAATTCAAACATTTGGTCTAGAGCGGGAACAGGAGCAAACTATTAATCCGCAACTTGACGGTAACGGTAACAGCGGCGAGTTCAGCGAGTACAGCGTGTACAGCGTCTTCGTCCTCGTTCTCGTCTTCGTCCTCGTCTTCGGCTGCTTCTACTGGTGCAGGTCGGTGCAGATCGGTGCAGTTCGGTGCAAAACCACGGACTGGACTCCACTCGCGTTACACAGCAACTTGAAAGTCTAAAGGGAGCTATAACTGAACAAGGAGTGGACTTAGAGCCTTTAATTCCGGTATCACACACTCAAAGAAATAAAAGTGATGCAGATTTGGGGGAGATTGAAATATTAACAGAAGAAATGGCACAAGATGATATGGTTATGAGTCCAATGACTTCAGGGGCTCCACTACCAATAGAAGTTAAGGTTAAAACAAGAAAAAATTATGTTCAAAGCTGAAAGCACTTGTTCTCTTGACTGGTCCTTAGCAGTTATATCTGCCTTTGTCCTGTTCGCTCTGCCACATGCCGCTTGCACTGCATTGCTTGCTTGCACATTACTTCCATGTGCTCCATTTACCAGTGGTCCCCCAAGCTCTGCTCAGTTTCCGGGTGCAACTCCGGCTATACCCCTGCTCCATCTGCTGGTCTGGGATTTCTTTCTTCTCTTCCTGATCAGTGATCTGGTAAAATAGGTAAGGAGGAGGAAGAGCAGTTGGCGCACAAGTTCTTATCCTATCTTTGAGGTGGCTGATTTGGTACTTTTTCTGTATATCTTTCATTCGCCAAACACGGGTTCATGCTTTCATTTGTGGGTTTTCTTCTGCTACTGGAGGAAAAGTGTCCACTGTTCAGCATTTATTTTATTTTTGGGGTCTTTCAATTTTTTCTGTAAATTAGCTAGTCTTCCTATATCAAAGGTATCATGTTCCGGAAATAACTTCTTTCCATATACATCAGTAACTCCCACCCACTCCTTTAAGAACCTGCAGGTCTGCCTACCATACTGCTGATATGCAGTGGGCAGTAGTAGTCCCTTTTGTAGGGGGTTGGCCACACTTGGATCACTCTGTCCCCATTGTGATTCCCTTCATCCTTTCACACTCGTGAATAAAGGAAAAGGGTCTGCAAGCCTTGTGCCCGCAGCTCATCCCATGGAGGGATGGTGGGAAAGGAACCAAGATGGTGAGAATATAACGGTTCTCTTCAGTTATTTCTTCTAACTGATCTTGTAAAGGAAGGTGTCACGCACTCGTATCCAAAGATCCCCTTGCAATTGTCGGACCTTCAGTAAAGGCTAGCATAGGCTTTTGAAGAGGTCGGGTGGCTAGATCAGAGGGTCTACCTCTCACACACTTTCATCCTTCAAGGGTTTGTTCTTTGGGTCCTGGGACTCCTGTCAATCTTCTCCTTTGCTGAACTTTTCTAGAGCTCTCTTGCTGTCAACCATGGGATCACACTTACACTCTCTTTCCCCTCAGACTCCTACCATTCCTACCATTCCTACCTGCCCAACCGCTTTCATTTCTTCCCTGTCATTTCCTAGCCTGACAACCGCTCTTTTTCTCTTTAGTTTCAACAATACATTAGTCGCAAACAGTACAAGCAAGCTGTGAACAAGCGATAGGCTCTGTTGGACTTTTACTTAAATTTGGTTCAACCTGCACTTCGCATTTCTGCTAACTACCAGGTTCAGCGGCAAGCCTCTCTCTACCCCAGTTTTTCCAGAAAACACCTTCTCTTTTCTTTGGCACCTAATGTCCTCATGTCGATTGTGGTCCTGCGCCCTACTGCTTCTCTTCGTAGAGGCAGTTCCCACTGCCACAATGCCGACAGCAATGCAAAATATCAAAGACAAATTTCTTGACAGTTTAACACAAAACATTCCAAGGTGGATAAACTTTTGGGGGGAAAATGTTGTGAAGATTCATCAAACGGCACCAAAGAAATTAGCGAACTAATAAATGTTCTTCCTATTGAAACTTCTGACAAAACAGTGGGGGCTGCACAGTGGGGGTAATTATATTACCTACTGGTGGTCGCCATTAAGTAGTTATAGTTCGGACCTAGTTTCCGTAGAAAAAGCGTTTTTGAGTTGCCTATAATTGTGACACCGTTTGATGAATTTTCATGAAATGTTTGCAAACAAAGTGTGCTACTGTTTCTAGTTGTGCGTGGAAAGTTTCGGGGTGATCCATCAAGCGGGGGTCAAGAAAAATAGGGGGTCAGAAAAAGTGCTTTTCCCAGTTTAATTCTCATAGGGATTTTGAACACGACTACAGCCCGAACTACTGAACGTATCTACACCAAATTTGACAGAAAGATAGGTCTTGGTTCGGAAAGCGACCTTTTTGTTATTTGGTGTAAATCCGTTTTGGAGATATTAAAGAAAAACCAAATTGGTATATCCAGAGGCGCGAATTCTCCCGATCTTGTGCAGAGATCTGATTGGCTGCCAACACTTCAGCCAGGAAGTGTTGGCAGTCATCTTTCGATTTGGACTCAGCCGAGTCCCAAACAAAAACATTTTTTTTTTAAATAGAGAAGGAGGCAGGGTAGGAATACCCTGACCCCCTAGGTCTGGTGCTTGGGTCAACATGGAACCTTGCCAGGGCCAAAAAGCATTTTTTTTAAAAATGTTTGTGACGAGAATTGCAAAGGATTCGTGGCAAAAATAAAATTTCAAAAAAACAAGCGTGGTCTCCCAAGCTTGCTTTTTTTCAGCCCCCGGGTGGGCCAGGTCCCGGCGGCATTGTTTAATTATTAAAGAAAAGGGGAGGGGGCGCATGTGGCCTCCCTCTCCTAGGGCAGTTTTACCCCCAGAGACCACCACCTCCCCGGGGTTTATTTCCATGATAGGAGGGGGCTGTGCGGCCCCCCTCCTCAGGCCTTTAAAGGCTTTGGGGACCACCACCTTTCAGGGGCTTGTAAGCTAAAAAAGAGAGGGACTTGCGAACCCCCCTCAAAGTTCATAATTGCCCTGGGTACCACCACCTCCCTGGGCTGGCCCATACAAATTGAAAAATTGAAAGGAGGGAGCCCCCATTCTGGAGCGACTAATGGCCCTGGGGACCGCCATCCCCCAGGGCCGGCTCCTTATCTCCGTGGATGCCCACCCTCGGGAGATAGCAGTTTGCTTTTGCTTGTTGGGAACTTAGATGGCACCTGCCAAGCTAGAGCAAACTGTAATTCTACTCCCAGCTGGCGGGAGCAGGAAAACTGCTTCTGCCCTCTGGGAGCGGACTTTCATCTGTTTACCTGGCCGCTGTCAAGCGGACAGGAAAACAGATGAAAGGATTGCTCCCACTTGCAGGGAGCAGCATTTTTGGCTGTTCCCTATGTGTGGGAGCAATGCCGGCTCCTGCTGGGAGCAGGGAGCCGGCAGCGACTGCAGGGGCATTGAGGCTCCTCCCTGTGGTCACCAACATTGCACACTAGGTGCCCTGGGTGGGCTCCAGGGCACCCAGCATGAGGAGGCTGGGCCCCGGTGACGGGGTCCCTGGGCCGAAATCAGCCCAGGGATGGGGGCTGCGTATAATTTAACAAAAAGAGAGAGCATGGTTCTCCCTTTTAATTACACTGAGCATGCAAATGCCCAAAATCATCTGCAAGCTTTGCTAGTTTGGCCCGCCACATATTCCCTAGTAGTATGTAAAGGTCTTCCTACCTTTTCCCACGTTGATGGAAAGTTTACCAAAAGGCCAGATGCACTTACAAATATAAACACAGCAAGTGCCCCAGTTGAAGCTCCACTTCCGTTAAGCATAAGTGATCATAGCTTCTTGGGCTTGGCAAAGGCAAAGCAAGTGTGTTTCCTCTTGTATTCCACGTTGAAAAACAATCTGAAAGCCTTAATGGAGGTGAATTAATTGTTGATCAATTGGAGTGCAATCTGATTTGTAGTGACTGTGACGAATGGATTCTTTCTTGTCTTAAGAGCAGAGTCCATGGTTCTCCCTTTTAATTTCCCTGAGTATGCAAATGGGCAAAATCATCTGCAAGGTTTACCTGTTTGGCCCCACCCCATTTCCCTTAGTAGTATGGGAAGGTCTTTTCTGCCTTTTCCCACGTTAATGGACAGCTTCCCTAAAGGTCTCCGAGTGTGTTTTCCGAGGATTTTGTTGATGCATTCTTGATGCAGAGGAATTTTCTTGTTGGGTTGGTACTGACACACCCACACAGACACCCACTCACACACCCCTTCAGCCACTTTCACATACACTCACAGATCCATCCAGCTACTCACACACCCACTCACAGACCCACATAACCACAAACACACCCACTCACACACCTAGAAAACTACTCACACACACACTCACACACCCATACAGCCACTCTCACACCCACTCACAGACCCATGCAGCCACTCATGAAACTGGTCACACATCCACACAGTTACTTGCGCATCCGCTCACAGACTCATACAGCCACTCATACACCCAGTCACTGAGCCATACAGCTATTCACACATGCACAGACCCATACAGCCACTCACACACCCACTCACAGACCAATACAGCCATTCACACATGCACTCACTGACCTAAGCAGCTACTCACACACCTACTCTCAAAGGTTACAGGTAGAAAATAAAATTTAAAAAACCTTAGAAATTGACAAAAAAACAAAGGTTACAGGGAGGTTATAGTTAGGAAATAACATTAAAAAAGGTACAAATTCAATAAAGAAACCAATGGTTACAGGGGCGTTATAGTTAGGATATAGAATTTTATCAAAACCTAAGAAATTCACTGAAAAAAACAAAGGTCACAGGGACTTTATAATTACCAGAACCATTCACACATCCACACAACCACTCATACACCCGCTCACACATCCATACAACCACTCACAAACCCACTCACATACCCATTCACTCATCGATACAGCCAATCACACCCATACAGCCACTCACACACCCACTCACTCACCAATACAGCCACCAACACAGCCACTCATTCACCCATACAGTTAGAAACACACCAACTTATTTTAGTTATAGTTAGGAAATAGAATTTAAAAAAACCTTAGAAATTCACTGGAAAAATCAAGGGTTACAGGGACGTTATAGTTAGACTCAGATTTCACTCGTAAAAAAAAAGTGAAATTCAGCAATTATAGTTACTTGAGCTAACTACAACTTATACCCCCACAATGCACTGCTTAGGACCTTACATATTACATCCCTCATGACAACATCCAGTCAGTGTAAGTATTTCATAAACGTTTCTGATACTTAAAGATATATACTAAGCTACTGCAAGTTAATTTGCAATTCTTTCTGTACTACTAATAAGATTCAATTTCTAACATGTGATCTGAGTGGTTGTGTGACTGTCTGTATCCATGTGTGAGTGGGGGTGTGTGTGGCTGTATGGGTGAATAAGCAGGTGTGTGAATAGCTGTATGGGTGAAAAAGTTGGTGTGTGTCTAACTGTATGGGTGAGTGAATGGATGTGTGAGTGACTGTATTGGTGAGTGAGTGGTTGTATGGGTGAGTGAGTGGCTATATGGGTGAGTGAATGGGTGTGTGAGTAGCTCTATGGATGAGTGAGTGGGTTTGTGAGCAGTTGTATGGATGTGTGAGTGGGTATATGAGTGGTTGTGTGGGTATGTGAGTGGATGTGTGAATGGTTCTGGTAACTATAACGTCCCTTTGACCTTTGTTTTTTTCATTGAATTTCTAAAGTTTAAAAAAAATTATATTTCCTAACTTTAACGTCCCTGTGACCTTTGTTTTTTTCATTGAATTTCTAAAGTTTTTTTAAATTCTATTTCCTAACTATAACGTCCCTGTAACATTTGTTTTTTTCTGTAAATTTCTATCGTTGTCCCCAAACCACAGTGAAAAATTATAGATCTGCTTTAAATATTTTTATATGCTCACCAATTGATAAAAGCAATAGGCTCACATTTTGCAGTTTGTCGAAGAGTCACAAAATCAAAGTCAGTATGTCTACCTGAGTGTGTTCAAGAGCTGCAAGACCAACTTTATGCTGCAGACACCCTCAGCTGTGCTTGGCATGGGGTTGCATAACTAAGAGAGGTTGGATTCAGGACTTGGCCGCAGGCCAGGCCCTGGGCCAACCCTACAGCGTGCACAGCCAAACATCGTGCGCATTGTGGGGTTGGCAGATCCCCGAGGGGTTGGATGCAGGGTCTGGCCACAGGCCAGGTCCTGCACCCAACTCCACGTCGCACACAGCTACAGGCCGTGCACCACAGGGGTTGGCTGCCTGTGGGGGTTAAAAAAAATATATATAGTTAGGTATGGTAATAATTAACCTTGGGCGTAGTTCGGGAGTTTTGCTACGCGGAACGCTGCGAAGTTACAAAAAAACTCCGCGAAGTTCCGCGAGTAGCGGAGTGCAGTGCGAACTGCAGTTTGTGCTGGTATTCCTGCCGCTTGGGTAGAAATTCTACCCGAGCGGCAGCTCGCGCTGGCAAACTTAACGTTCGCGATCGCAAACTTACCATTCGCGATCGCGAGCAGGGATACAACCCTGCTGCACATCGCGAAGCGGAGTTTTCTGCACTCCGCGAGCTCCGCGGAGTGCAGAAAACTCCGCAAACTCCACGAACGGAGCGAAGTTCACCGCCCAGGCCTACTAATAATATCTTACCTTCCATTAAAAAAGCAACTTAGTAATCCCCTGAAAAAAAACAGAGCTTAAAGTGACATTATAGTTAGGTGAAAATATCAGTTAAAACAAACCATTTTAAACTAGTAAAACCACTGAAATTCACCAGTTGGATCTCAAGTAACTATAACTTGTGGCCTAAGGTAACTATAACTTGCGCCATTGCCATGCACTGCTAATTACAACACAGGTTACATCACTTATGACATGATCTATAACATCAATGATAGCATGACTGCAACATCCGAAATGACATCATTGATGACAAGAATGTGCATTGCAGACACAAATTATAGTTATCTTAGGGCATAAAAACAGATATGGATAACAATCAAATGCTCTAAATCTTCTAAAGAGCACTAAAATAAATGAATAAATCATGTAATTTAAAGAATACATAACAAGTAACATGTTATATGGTTCTATATTGCCATCCCGGGCTTCAGTTGATGTTTATAACCACTCAGCTTTAAGCCTCATGGTTTATAAATGTCACCAGAACCTGTTGATGGCAAACATAGGACCATATTACGCGGTTACCCAGTATGGATTCTATAATGGGTAACCGTTTAATATGGTAAATTTATCCATCAAGGCTTTTTGGTGGCATCATAAACCGTGGAGTTGTAGACCAAGGGCCATATGTACAAAACCATTTTTGCAGTTGGAAATGGCCCTATTCACTGAATCGGTCAGTTTCTGACCACAAAAATGCTTTTACATATGAACAGATCACAAACTGCGTTTCGGTAATCGCAATTGGTGTTTAGCGGTACGTATCTGAAAGGGCGTGCTTAGGGTGTCCCTTCCAAATATCGAATTGCAGTGCGATGTATGAATGATTTGCGACTGAATTACGGTTGCATAACATTCATTTTTTACCAACACCTCAAGGGTGGTGGGAATCATTCGCAAAAGGGAAGGTGTCCCAAAATACAAATAGAGAGAGATTGTTCTTTTCAAGGTGCAGCTGACAATTGGGGCTGATCGGAATTAGAATGTTTAGATTTTGTTTACTGTTCATAAACATATTGTTGATAAATTAAAAGACAATGACCAGGGTCAGTGGAATTATGGGATTATGGATTTACCACACTTGCCACATACTATACTGCCTAATTTGTTGTTCCTAGCTCATTTGGAGTTTGCATACATATGTCTATCTGTCTATCTATCTATCGAGAAATAGACAGAATAATAGATATGTCCACATAAAACCTGTGATGAATGGAGGTACAGGGTGACAGTGAGAAAAACAGTGACAGATGTTTGAAGGGCAAGATGTAGCATAAGACAGCTTGCAGTAAATGGAAAAGAAGAGGTGGGACAGAGAGGTTGCTCAATGCAGGGACAGTTAGAGGGAGATAGAAGAGAATATATGATGGGTGTGGTATGGTGTGGTGTGGTGTGGAAAGAGGCTGTGTAAGAAATTACTGGTTCAGCTGCAACCACAATTCTTCTCAGGGTAAAGTTACAAGCAAACCCTTAATTAACCTGTGCTCAACCCTCGGGTAGCTTGGCACAGAGCAATCAGGCTTAACTCAGAGGCAATGTGTAAAGTATTTTATGCAACACTTCAAACAGCAACACAGTGACAACACACCACAGTATGAGAAAAATAGAGTGATTTATAATGGAGGTGACTTCCTGTAAACTAGATTCACCATGTACCCACAGTCGATCTTGTAAATTCAGATTATTACAATGCATAATAACTTGGTCCCTCACTAATTCATCCTCTAGTCTTTGAAACTTGCTTGTAATGGCTAATTTCCTTAATGCTGCTAAGTAATCTTCGATTTTTTCACTTGGTCCTTGATTCCTACTGTAAAAATTATATCGGTCAATAGCTTTGCATACAGTAGGTGCAAAGTAAGCGTCCATGTCTGCTAAAGCTTGTACAAGAATATCTCCTTCGTCACCAGAGTGCACCTTTTTTCCCATACGGTTGTATACTTTCAAACCTCCTGGTCCTAAACACTGTAGTAGAATGCTCTTCTTCCTTTCCGGTGTAACTTCCTTAAAAGTATTTATGTAGTTAATAAAATAATCCTTCCATTCTTCCCACTTCAACTTGTTAACTTCATCTTCTCTTATCCTGAATGGTTGCGGTTCTGGCAGATTCATAGTAGCCATAATGCTGTTAATTCTTTCACTTTCAATCTCCCTTACCAACTAATTAACAATTCCTTATTTTACAGGAAGGAATAGGTATTATACTTTTTGAAGAAAAAAAAGTATTGCCTAAATACAATGTATTAGACCTGAAAAATAACAAACGACTTTTGAGACCCAAACAAAATAAAACATAATGTCTGCTAGAGAATTTTATTTCTATAAAGAAGATGTGCCAGTCATCGTATGCAGGCTCGTAGCGCTTCCCCAAGAATGTCCAACTTCAGTACACTATTGCAGAAGGACACCTTATAATGTGGCTTTTTACTGTTCCCCCCCCGCTTTTTACTGTCCCCCCCAATTCTTTTTTCACAATTAGAAGATGGTGTGCGTGTCACCATGTAGAGTTCAGGCACATTTAAATCTCTGACAGCTCTGCGTGCTGAACCGAGTGCAACTACTCATGCGCAAACTCGTTTAATGCTTTCCGATTAAGGTGTGCCTATCACCGAGTGTAGGCACAGCCCAAATGAAAATGGCCGCCAAGCCGTGAGCGTACGTGCCCTTGTACGTCCAGGCAGCTACCTCCGACTCTGTTCCTGCGCTTCCGTGACGGAACAGTGTCAGATAAGCTGCTTCCTTCCAACGTTGTGCGCAAGATTCTATTACAGGACCGGAGGCTTCGTATTATGCTTTCTCTTTCATTTATTGCCACTCACAGCAGCCAATGAAAAACTTTGTTTTATGTAAATAAACTTCATTTCCCATGATGCACATGTAACACATCACATCCTGTAAGCCCCAATAAGAGCCACCATGACCGGAAATCCTCCTCTTTCTTTGCTGCTCACGCAGAAAGTTAAGTGCTCATATGTGTTCCTTAAACGCTTATGTTTTGTTGCATGGCATTAATGTGTAAAGGGCGCCGCTATGTCTAGCTTATGCGCGCGTCCTTGGTTCTCTGCAGTGCCATTAGCTTAATAGCGCGAGCAGCGCGCACAGACTCCACGCCTTCGAGGGCTTTGAATTGGTCTCCCGCGGAAGCCGGAATGCTGCGCTGCCAACCGTCACTCGTGGGGCATTTAAACCCGCTCCGGCGGGAAGATACACGTGTCACTTACTTGCGGACGGCCGGATCGGCTTCCGCTGTGCTTCTTTGTACCGCGCTGCCGTCGGCAGCGATAAAATTACACGCACTGTGAGCGCGAGTCTCCCCTCATCAGCCGCACCACTCTGAGCCTGGAATTAACCCCTCAATAGCTAGTTTCGACGTGCGCAGCCCAATTGGGCTACTTTTTAGTAGGATTTGGGCTGCGCACCTCGCTACTGCCCTAATTAGCTTACAATGTTCATTCTGCTTTCGTTTTTCCCCGGAGCAGTTTCTTCTGCGCCTGGCTGGCTGCAATAGTGTGTTTTTGGGCCTGGAGTGTGCACAACTCCATTATATTATTGCTCTTTTGGCTCTCTTACGCCCTGTGGGCTGCAAGAACTTTATACAGCTGTTGCTGAGGAGCTAGGTACATTATATTACTCCTGTGCTGTGGGTTGGCTCCCCCATTACTCCTCTTGACCTCTTTTATGCGCAGATATAGTTATAAATTCTTCCCCACGATGGAAGATTGGGTCACTTACGAAGAGGATGATAACCTGTATGAGGAGGAAGTGGCTACTCCTTCCTTAGAGGACAACATTGTGGAGGCCCTGGACGCCTCGGTTCCGGACTCGGTAAACAAGGCCATCGAGAAGGCAGTCCCTGGGACTGTGCAGCAGGCATTGGCCACTGCATTGAAACCAATTACGAAACAATTGGAAAAATTTGCGAAGCGTCATGGCTGCACTTCACCTGCAGATCCACCAAAGGGTATCTCGGCTACAGAACTCAGAGCAAAGCCCTGGCCTCATTCTACCGCTCTCTCTACGCTACCTACTCCTGAGGCCGGTAAGTCCAAGCGTCCGGACACTGATACCGATGCCACGGACACCTCGGACGAGGCTCCTCCCAGGAAACGGTCCAAGAAGTCCAAAAATATAGATCAGGACCTCTCTCAGACCATGTCCCACTTTCACCTTTAACCCCACGGATATAGTCCATCCCAGGTCATCTGACTGGGCTTCTGCCCCTGCGGTTGCGGCATACCTGCATGATAACCTTCGCAGGAGCTTTGATAAGGAGGTACGGAATAGGCTCCGTTCCGAGTGCCCGAGACCAGATCTCACCGACAGAGTGGCGGACACCCCGGATATAGATTCCAGCTTGCTAACTTTCCTGAAAAAATTTGCGAAGGACCCTAAAAAGGGTATTGATCGCGCCTGGCGAGGCTGTCAGGACAAACTTCTGGATGTCGCAGGACCCCTCGCAAAAATCTTAGAGATGGCCCTGGAAGCGCAGGAAGCCAACACTGCGGTAGACCCCCATATCCTGGCAGGGTGGACCCAAAGAGCTTTTTGCCTGTTAGGAAACGCGAACTGCGCCATTTCGACAGAACGACGCAAATCGCTCCTTATGCGTATGGACTCCAATCTCACGGAACTGGCCTCGGCAGAACCAGGTCCATTAGCAGGGGGCAATCTCTTCGGAGAACGTTTCGTTAAAGATGTGGCTAAATATGTGGGCACGTTCACGACCCTCGACAAGGCACAGTCTGGCATCAAAAGAGTGTTCAAGGCTGGCCTTTTTAACAGGGCTGGACGAGGTCGGGGACGCTCGTTTGGCCGTCAGTTCTCCCAAGGTCCTAAAAGAGGTGACTTCGGACGAGGACGTGGCGACTGGGACTCCACCCGTGGGGGTACCTTCTACCCCACCAGACAGCGCTTCAATCGGAGGCGCTCCCACAGAGGGAATTATCGCGGAGATTTCCAAGCCTCAGACTCTACAGGTAAGAGCTCCGGACATTTCCCTATTGCCCTTAGGGGGTCGTACCCAATTTTTCTATCACAATTGGGTTCAACTCTCGCAGGATGCTTGAATATTGCAGACAATTCAGGGTTTTCATCTAGATTTCTTTCAGACCCCTTGTCAGGTAAAACTGCCCAGACAGCTTTCTTTTTCCCAACTCGAGTGCGATTTTATAGATTCTGAAATCGAAGAATTGCTGCGGAAACGCGCGATAGCGTATTGCAACGAGGGCCCTCGCGGCTTCTGCAGCAATATTTTCTTGGTACAGAAGAAAGGAGGAGGTTATAGGTTGGTACTCAATTTAAAGGATTTCCATCATTACATGACTTACAAACATTTCAAGATGGAGGGCATCCATCTGTTAGCGGATCTCCTCAAACAAGGGGGCTGGATGGTCCGGTTGGACCTGAAGGACGCCTATTTGTCCATTCCCATTTTTTCCCCCATCGCCGGTTCCTGCCATTTCAATGGCGGAACCGATGGTTCGAATATTTGGTCCTTCCTTTCGGACTTTCCTCAGCACCATGGTGTTTCACCAAGGTGCTGAAACCAGTGATAGCATACCTCAGACAACAGGGGATTCGCATGATAGTGTATCTGGACGACATACTCATCATGGCGCAGTCTCCAACCCTGGCGGCCCAGCATTTAAGCATGACCATTGCTACGTTACAGAACCTAGGGTTTGTGATCAACGAATCCAAATCGGTGCTTTGCCCTTCCCAGACGATAGACTTTCTAGGCTTCGTCATAAATTCTCAAACAGCTCAGTTGAGGCTTCCCGCTCCAAACTTCGGGATATCAAAAAGGAATTGCGTTCCCTGTTATCTCAACAGATGGTCTCACTGAGAGTGATTGCCAGGATAGTGGGCCTGTTGGCCTCCTCCATACAGGCAATTTTTCTGGGTCCTCTCCATTATCGAGCCCTTCAACGGTTAAAGATTCAACACCTACAGAAGGGCCTCTCGTACACGGATCTAGTACCTCTTTCCCCAGAGGTAAGGGAAGAAATACAGTGGTGGCTTGCCCACGTGGAAGCGTGGAACGGCAGAGCTATTTTCGGCGCCCTGCCGGAGGTCGTCATAGAGTCAGACGCCAGCCGTTGGGGTTGGGGGGCTCGCTGCGGAAATATTTCTACAGGAGGGCGTTGGTCCCTGCGCGAACTAGACCTCCACATCAACTGTCTAGAACTGCTTGCAGGGTCGTTTGTGATCCGGACACTGTCACCCAAGCAAGTCTCGTGTTGCATCCTCTTGCGGATGGACAACATTTCAGCGGTTCAGTACATCAACAAACTGGGAGGCACGAGGTCCTCGATGCTAGTAGAGATAGCAAAGGACTTTTGGCATTATTGCCTGAGTCATCAAATCTCGGTCATAGCCGAGTATATTCCGGGCCAGTCGAACGTAGTGGCGGACTGGAATTCCAGACACCTCAAGGACTACAGCGATTGGCAACTACAGTCCCAGATAGTACAATGGTTACAGGCGATCTGGGGGTATTGCGAGATCGACCTGTTTGCGTCCAGATTGAATCGTCAAATGACCAGATTCTTCAGCTGGAGGCCGGATCCGTTAGCCCTGGCGACGGATGCTTTTTCTCAGGATTGGTCCCTGAGCCTGAATTATGCTTTTCCCCCCTTTATATTAATTCCTCGGGTGTTCACGCAGATAATGCGCCAGAAGGCGGAAGTGATCCTAGTGACCCCCCTGTGGAAGTCGCAGCCTTGGTTCCTGATATTATTGGAGGCGAGCTGCGACTCTCCCAGGATGATCCCGTGGTCCTCAACGATGCTCCAGGGCCCTCATGGAGAGATGCACCCGATGGTAATATCGGGGCAGTTGTCCCTGATGGCCTGGAGACTTTCCGGCAACGTTGGCAAATGCCTGGATTTTCGGAACAAGCTTCAGCTTTCATCAACCAGGCTTGGGCCCCCTCAACCAGGAAAAGATATTCTTCAGCCTGGAAAGGTTGGGTTCGTTGGTGCGTGGAACAGCACGTGGATCCCGTGGGGGCAGAGTTACCCTATGTTGTAAATTTCTTGTCCAAAAAGGCTTCTGAGGGTTTGGCATATCGTTCTGTCAACAATTTCCGCTCCGCCATTTCGGCGGGTCACTCCCAGATTGAGGGTAAGCCAGTAGGGATGCATCCGCTAATATGTAAACTGTTGAAAGGTATTAGGGTGGCGAACCCACCCAAACCAAAGTATTCTTCCTTGTGGGACGTCTCTCTAGTTCTTTCCTTATTCAATAAATGGCTACAAAATAATTTGTTAACTCGGAAACAACTGTCATCCAAACTCGCCATGTTGTTATGTCTTTCCGCTTGTAGATGGTCCTCCGATGTTAGAGCCCTAGACATTACAGGTTGAGTATTCACTCCAGAAGGAGTTTCTTTTAACATTACTTCCAGAACTAAAACTATGTCACGAAATGTGGAATATCATGCTTTTCCTAGTAATACGAAGCTTTGTGTAGTTCAATGTCTCAAGACTTACGAAGAATGTACCAGGTCTGTTCGGCCTGATGGTGTGGTACAATTATTAATTGCTTTGCAAAAACCTTACAAACCTGCTACCGTGGCTACTATAGCCCGATGGCTAAAATCTGTTATGCAAGAAGCAGGTATTGATACCCAGGTATTTGGGGCACATTCTGTTAGGGGCGCCATGGCCTCCAAGACATTTATGTTGGGTTCTACTATTCAAGACATTATGCATTCAGCTGATTGGTCATCTGAGTCTACCTTTAAACAGTTTTATTATAAACCGGTGGGTGATATTTCCTCTGTGGTATTTGACCAGCGTTAAACTAGCATAATACGAAGCCTCCGGTCCTGTAATAGAATAAAAAATTAGCTAGCATTTGCGCCAAGAATTTTCAATTCTATTAAGGACACGGAGGCGAGGATTATCCCACCCGATTGTATTACAGTATTGTAATGTTTACCCACCCGTATGTATTTATATTCTGTTTAAGCAGAAGTTACGGGGTTTTTTCTATCTCTCATTTTTTCCAGGTTCGGAGAAGAAGAATGAGTAAGACTCATCCTGGTTGAGAAGCCAATATTTCCAGTTGGATTTGTTCTTCCACGTTGGAGGATGTTTTGGACTATTGTTATGTTACTGAACTTTATTGTTCGCACAAAGAAAGAGGAGGATTTCCGGTCATGGTGGCTCTTATTGGGGCTTACAGGATGTGATGTGTTACATGTGCATCATGGGAAATGAAGTTTATTTACATAAAACAAAGGGGCATATTAGCAAGACCGGCGATAAAATTATCGCCGTTTTAGCGGCAGGAAACTGCCGCTAAAGCTGCGATAAGGGGCTTGCTAATATGCGTTATAGAATTCCAATAGAAGCCCAGGTTAGATGTCCTGCACATTTAACCTGGGTTTCTATTGGAATTCTATAACGCATATTAGCAAGCCCATTATCGCCGTTTTAGCGGCAGTTTCCTGCCGCTAAAACCGCGATAATTTTATCGCCGGTCTTGCTAATATGCCCCAAAGTTTTTCATTGGCTGCTGTGAGTGGCAATAAATGAAAGAGAAAGCATAATCCTCGCCTCCGTGTCCTTAATAGAATTGAAAATTCTTGGCGCGAATGCTAGCTAATTTTTTATTCCCTCTGCCTGCACGATCCACTGTATAGTGACGTAGCTGACCCGGATTATCTCTCGCCGAGAAATCCGTTTGTGAGCTTGCGCGTGTAAGTACTAGCGTCGAGCATAAAGTGCATTAAACTTGTCAAAATGAAATTACGCTTGAAATCTATGTGCCGACGCGTTGCCAGACTTTCATACTAGCGCTGCTTAAAACTTAAACAGTCTTACTTTGAGTTGGCCGAAGTAAAAAGGTCCATAGTACGTCTTGAGTGAAGATCATCACCAAAATTCTTTAGTCAAAGACAGCCGATACATTCATGATTTCTTCCAAGAAGTTTATTGACATTCAAGATGATGGCATCGGCACACAGGCAAGCAAAACCACACCTGCTTTCTTCATGGCTGTTGTCCCCAATCGCCCCCAACTGTTCTCCCTCATCATTCTACCCCACGTAATACATTCTCACCCTTGTCGGAGTTCTACCCCACGTAATACATTCTAACCCTCGTGGGACGGAACGATGACAGAGACATGTTCAATCACAAACCCAACCAAGATCATAACACAACACAGACACACTAGTATCATGTAATTTACCAGCCCTGGGCACATGTAGTGTCACTTTACTAGGGACTTATAAATTAATTAAATATGCCAACTGTGTATACTCCAATGCTACCATGTTTAGAGGAGAGAGCACATGCACTTTAGCACTGGTTAGCAGTGGTAAAGTGTGCAGAGTCCTAAAGCAAAAATCAAGATTAGAAAAAATGGAGGGGGATGGCAAAAAGTTGGGGGGGGGAGACCACCCCAAGGCTGACAGGTCTAACAGGGTAAGAATGAAAGCAAGAAAGGAAAGAAAGTATGAACAAAGAATAGCAGAGCCATAGGGCCTGTGATGAAAGGTGGTACATTACAGACAGCCTGTGACAAATTGAAGGGCAAAGAGGGACAGAATGAGGAAACTCAAAGGCTGCTGTGAATTTATTTATTTATTTATGCGTTTTTATATAGCGCGGACTTTACCCGAAGGTGTCAGAGCGCTTCACACTAGGAACAGTAACATTACATGAGGAGAAGGTTACAAGTGAGCATAATACAAAAGCAAGCGTTACATTACATGAGGAAAAAGTGGCAATTGTGCAAATAACAAAAACAAACAAGATACAAAAAGAGGTATACGTTACAAGAGGAAAAAGTGACAGGTGTGCATGATACATAAGATACAAAATACAAATAGAGGTATAATACTGCAATAAGTGGCAGTCACTCAGAACACACTGGGACGGCACTTCAATAGGCATGGAGTACAGAATTTCCTATAGTGGAAGAACTTCCTTGAGGGAGTAGAGAGGGCGTGAATTAAACAGGAGACTTAAAATGAAGGTTACACAAACAAAAAATCCAACACAGCACGCAAGGGTGAGGAATATACAGGAAAAAGTACAAATTTACAATGAAGAGCGAACTTCCTAGAGGGGCCTGAGAATGAAAGTATTAGTTCTGAAAGTGTCTTTGGAAGAGAAGAGATTTGAGGTCAGCTTTGAAGATCCGGGTAGAGGAGGTGGCACGGAGCAGTGGGGGAAGCGAGTTCCAGATTCTCACCGCATTGCCTGAGAAGGATTGCGCCATCGATCTTTCCCTTTTGAAGACGGGGGGCTCAAGCAGAAGCTTTTACGCATTGCGAGAAGGGCGAGAGCCACCGGACAATTTCAATTTATTCGCCAGGTAACGAGGGGAGGACGTGTGTAAGGCTTTGTGTGTGATGCAGGCAGTTTTGTAAATAGATCTTGCCTCGATCGGAAGCCATCGAAGAGAGGACAGGCTAGGCGTGACGTGGTCGCTTCGTTTAGACCCTGAAATGAAGCGAGCTGCTGAATGGAGGATGGATTTGAGAGGGGAGAGGTGGGATTTGGGTAGGCCCATCAGAAGAGAATTGCAATAATCCAGTCTTGAGAGAACCAGAGATTGTACCAAGGTTTTTAAGTCTTTCTCCGGGAAGAACCGACGGATCCCCCATAGAAGGCGCAACTGGTAACGTGCGTTCTTAGCAATAGAGTTGATGTGGGAGATTAGGTTGAGTCTTTTGTCAAGAATGACACCTAGGGATTTAGCGCTGTCAACAATGATGGGTTTGTTGTTGAGTAGGTTCAGCTGATCCATCCAAGATTGAACAGGGGGAGGTGAGAGAGAGGTAGAGAGGAGGAGGAATTCAGTTTTGGCTGGATTAAGAATGAGTTGGTGAGCTAACATCCAGTTGTGAATAGAGTTGAGAGTAGAGTTGAGTAGTGAGAGATCGTGTGCGGAAGACACCTTAAGGTAGATTTGAGTGTCGTCCGCATAAAGATGGTAATGGATCCCAGATTTGCTTAGAAGGTTCCCTAATGGTTCCAGGTAGAGATTAAACAAAGTGGGTGCCAGGATAGAACCTTGAGGGACGCCTTGACCTACAGCCAATGGAGATCTTGATCATTTGGGATCTGTCCGAGAGGAAAGAGGCAAACCATTTGAGCACTGTGCCATCCAATCCCATTCTCTGTTGAAGAGTGTTGAGGAGGGTGCTATGATTAACAGTGTCAAAGGCTGCAGAGAGGTCTAGAAGAATCAGAAGACACGATTCCCCAGAGTCGAGTATATGCAGCGCATCATCAATCACTTGCAGCAAGGCTGTTTCAGTGCTGCAATTTTGGATGAAGCCAGACTGGAAGACGTCGAGGAGGTTATTGTCCATAATATGTAAGGAAAGTTGTTTCGCAACACATTTTTGGGTGATTTTCGAAAGAAAAGGGAGGTTGGTGATAGGGCGGAAGTTGTTGAGGTCGTTCGCATCGGCGGAGGGTTTTTTTAGAAGAGGGGTGACCTGTCCTGATTTGAGGGCATCCGGGAGGGAGCCTTGACTGAGGAAGAGATTGACTAGCCTGGTCCAGTAAGAGAGAGTATAGGTGTAGAAATCGATGGCGATGTCACTAGGGATGGGGTCAGAAGAATGGTTGGAGGGTTTAGTTTCGAGGATGCATTTGAGGAGGTCATCTTCCGAGATGACGTCAAAGTTCTGCCAGGTAACTAAGGATTTCCGCTCCTCAATGGGGGTGGGGTGGGCGACCTGATCCACCAGTGCTTTGACCTTTTCATCAAAGAATATAGCAAAATCTGCTGCTTTCTTTGTGGAATCCTCAGGCTTAATGGTTAGGGGAGAACAGTTTGGGTTTTTGATGAGGTCAAAAAGTTTTTGGGTCTGTTTTTGGCTGAGTCAAGGAGGGATCTGAAATGTGATGCTTTTTCAAGGAAGATGTGGTTGTGATATTTGGATCTTGCTGAACGTAGAAGAGAGAGATTGGAGGTGGAAGGAGATTTTCTCCAATGCTTCTCCAGGATTCTAAGGTTTTTCCTTTCATCGTAGAGAGCTTTATTGAACCAAGGTGCTGAGGGGGTGGGTCTTTTCCTTTTGCTTTGGAGTGGAGCGACATTGTCGATTTCGACTGCTAGTACTGAGAGGCACTGAGAAGTGAGAACGTTGACATCCACGTTAGGGTCTAGTCTAGGAAGTGCCCGCATAGCAGAATCACAAAAAGTGTCAAGATCAATGTTCTTAGTGTTGCGGAACCATGTAGTAGCTCTTTTAGGTTGGCCGAGAGTTATAACATGCGATAGGTGAAAACGGAAGGGAATGAGGAAGTGGTCAGACCAGTCTACATGGATGGGGGAGCAGTAGTCAGCAGGTCTGCTTTGGATATGACAAGGTCCAGAATTGAGCCCTTGGAATGTGTGGTTTCCGAGCAATGTTGGAAGAGATCATTGGCTGAGAGAAAGGTGGCAAGCTTGTTGGCAGCCGAGTCTTCCAAAGAGCCCCAGTGGAGATTAAAGTCACCCAGGAAGATCTGTCTGTCACTTTGAGAAAATTGGTCACTGATGAAGTCAGTCAGTTCCTCCACAAAGGAAGAGCAGTTACCGGGCGGGTGGTAGATGGCATGGAATCTAAAGGGTGAGCCGTGATGTATTTGAAGTTCTAGGGATAGGCATTCGAATGTACGGAAAAGGGTGGTAGGGAGGCTTTCATTTGAAGGGAGTTCCTGACGATGATAGCGACACCGCCCCCAATTTTATCTGCCCTGTCATTTCTGAGGATAGAGTAGTCAGTGGGTACCAGAAGATCAAACAAAGTATGAGAGGAGTCATTAAACCAGGTCTCAGTGAGGAAGAACAGTTCAAGATTCTGGTGGGTGATAGTATCAGAGATTTCCAATTTGTGTTTGATTGCAGATCTGCAGTTGTGGAGCAAGCAGTGCAGCTCTGACGCAGATGTTTTGGTGATGGGGGTGTCAGGGTTGTTAAGGGAGATAGGGATAAGGTTCTTGAATGAGGGTGCCCGGTAAGAGGGAGGCTGGTAAGGTCTGGCAGAGGAGATGGTCTGAATAGGGAACTGCGTAGGATTATTAGGAGAGGAAGGTGGAGGGGAGTGACGTTGGTGGTCTTGTAGCTGGCCAGTAAGTTGGTGATGTCTGCAGAGGACAGACTGTGGTTGGCTTTATTGGGGCGTGGGAGCAAGGAACTCCTCGGGAGGTTGTTAGGGAAGGGGGACATCTTGGCGCTTAACAGTGAGATGGACGCTACAAGCTGGGAAATGGAATAGATGAGAGAATCAAGTTTATTTTCCAGGGAGAGGAGAGCTGAGCACGGAGTGTTGGGTGGCTCGATGAATATGGGAGGGAGTGCAAAGGGTGAGGGAGGACAGGGAGGGGTGTGGGAACGGGTTAAGGGAGGCGGTGCAGAGGGTGAGGGAGGACGGGGAGGGATGGAGGAGCGGGATACGGGAGGGAGTGCAGAGAGTGAGGGAGGACGTGGCGGGGTGGGGGAACGGGATAAGGGAGGGAGTGCAGAGGGTGAGGGAGGGAGGGGAGGGAGTTGGGGAGCAAGGGTAGAAGGTGAGGAAAGATGGTGGACGATAGGAGTGGATGGTGAAACAGTGGTGGGAAGAGAAATATTTTTCCTGGTGTTGAACAGAGGGGAAGAGAAGAGATCATAAATATGAGGAGAAAGTTGAGGAGTAGGAGGGGGGACAAAAGAAGGCCGGAGGTAAGGAGAGAAGAGGCTGAACAGGGAGGGGAGGGCGGGGGGTCAGATGAAGGCCAAAGGTGCGTGGAGAAGAGAGGAGAGGGGGCTGTACAGGGGGGAGGGCGGGGGGTCCAAGGAAGGCCAGAGGTATGGGGAGAAAAGAGAGGATGGTGCTGGACAGGTACTGTAGGCTATGAAAGGTGAATGTAGGGGGACAGGTAACAGGTGGAGTGGGGGATTGGGCTAGATGGAAACTGAGGGAGGAGTAAGGGACTGCAAGGTCAGAGGGAGAGACGAGGAAGGAATTGTCGGGGAGGGAGACAAGGTTGGGAAGCAAGGGATGAGGAAGGTGGGGTTGAAGATAGATGGGAGGTGGAAGAGAAGAATTTAGGGTACGGGGGACGGGGAAGAGCGGAAAGGGATGAGGTGAAAGGGGGAGGGAAGGGGGGAGGTAAGGAAAGTTGATCGGTAGACCAGGTTGTAAGAAAGGTGGAATAAGAGGGGGAGGTGGATTGGCTTAGGGGATTAAGGGTGAGGCGAAAACGTTGGAGAATCGGGCAGATGCAGGGCGGGGAGGGGGGGTGGAGGCCGGACAGACAAGATAGGGGGAGGAACATTTTGGGAAGGGGGAAGAGAGGGAGAGGAGGGAGCAAAGGCACGGGGGAACAAAGGGTAGGCCTGTGTCTCCCGGGAGAGCGGCCTGCTGGAGTATTGGGGGGTCATGGGGGTTGAAAGGGAGAAAGGAGAGGAGCTCAAAGAAGAGTCGAGGGAGATCATAGTTGTGTGGGTTGGGCGAAGGGAGTGGAAGAGGTGGTCAAAGAGAGAGAGACAGGAGTCTGTAGCTTGAATCATGACAGTGCCATTCTTGTAGAGTGTAATGGTGAGAGAGCCATTAAAGCTAGTGGAGGGGGAAATTTTTAGCCGCTGTCCATGCGGGATAGATGAGGAGGAGGAGACGTTGAAGAAATTGAAGAAGCTGGTGGACCAGGAAGGGGTGTCGTGAGTGAAAAAAATTAAGTCATTTTTTAGCTTCCCTAGGTGCCCATTATGGAATTGATCAACAAAGAGGGAATCAGGGAATTGTTCAATGGTGTTGTGCTTGAACCGTTTTGCTGCTGCTTTGGACAGATTAGGGGGATAGATGACTTTGAAGCAGTTAACTCCTGACTTAATTCGAGTGGAAGCCATGATAGGGAGAAGAGGGGCCACTAGGGTAGCGATAGTGCAAAGAAGAATAATAAGAAGAGGAGGGCACATAATCCGGAAGACGAGTGAGGATAATCCAATAAGATTGAGGTCAGGAGGCGACTAGAAATGCAGGGCCAGGGACTCTGGTCTAACTCCCTAATAAAACCTCATACCGGTGGGATTGAAGGCTGGCTTGCCTTCAGTGGCGGTGAGGGTGTGGGATCATAACGGGGCAAACCCTACCACCAGGGATTAGGACCTCCAAGTGTGGAAACCAGCATGGAAATGGGAGTCACCAAGAGGATCACAGTGATAGCTATAGACATTCTTCAGCTCCCCAGGGAGGAGGCCAAAATGTACACCAAACCTCAACCAAGAGCACTATTAGAGGAGAACAAAATGGGCACCCATTAAGTGAATCACTCATCTCATGGGCCCCCGAGCGAGCCAGGACAGCCCAATAGGAAACAATAGACCCAGTCTGGGTCACATGTTCAAACATGACAGCAAAATGTGAGAGACATTAAACCAAATGTCAGTGTTCCCTTACTTGTTACTTGCAAAACGAAGGGATAGTCAGGGGGGGGTCAAACGGGACCGTAGGAGATCAGTCCAATGAACGCATTACGCTCAGCCTTCATCCTGCGCCACGTCTTTGCGCATCATCCCTTGAGATCACACTCTTCTCTCCCAGACTATCTATGGTTAGTTCCACAAGTGCTCTTCTTTCTGTAATAGATCTTCAAAACACTTGCTACAGTTTGTAGGCGCTTTTGAGGAAGGGAGCGCTGACTTTCAATGCAAGCTGAGTTCGGCTTAGATGTATGAGCTTCCTTTGAGGGGCTGAGCTCTGTATAGGTGCTGTCCGATCTCCCCAACTTTGCCGCGCCTTCCCTAACAAGTGCTGATTCTTCTCCACACTCTCTGCCTTACTTGGAGTGTCTTAATGTGGAAATATATGGCAGGCTCTGGACTACGTGATGATGGCCAGTTCTATAGCAATCCGTTCTTGCTTGCACAGTTGGGTCCCAGCCTACAGACCCATGATGCTGCAGCTATTCTGTTAGGGAGCCCCATGCCTCCAGGCTCGCGCTAACTCGGGAGCCCGTTGTCCCGCTGGGCGCACTCTGTGCAGTCACGCTCGCATGCCCCGATCGGGCTGTCCCTATTCTGCGTCAAGCCGCGAGCTGCGGCAGCCCTCTTCCCGGCCGCGGGCACTCACCGGGGGTCCGAGATGGGTAATTGGATCCTCCGCAGCCTCCACGTTTCTGTTTCTCGGGTGTCCACCCACTGTTACGCGGCTCTCTCGTTGTTAACCGTAGAGTCGGGACTGTCTTCTCACAGGCACCATTTTGCGACGTGTGGAGGGCCCGGGAGGAATGCACGCACAGGCAGATGATGCGGACGTGTGCACTCTCAAGGTCCCCTGGCGTGCTTTGATGAAGCCGGCATACTATCCCACAGAACGGTATGACTCGTTACCTTACCCGAGGGACAGGACAATGCCATACAACTCTACCGGCACTTTGTGCTGTACACTCTTAACAACCACAAAGCATCTCCTCCAGCCTCTCTTATCTGCCCGCCTTCTTCCATCTCATGAATGATGGGAAGGACAGAGCCTGGGGTTGGAGAGTAAAATGACATTTAGCTTGTGATGTATACAGGGGCAGGGTTAGATGGAGAGATAATGAGAGATAGTGATGACTGTTGAGAAACTGTTGGTTGAAAGAAGAGTACAATGGCTCATGTCATCTGGACCGGAATAGGATGGGATTGGGGCAAAAAGTGGCAATGTAATCAAATACATGTTGGTGGCCTGTATCAAGTTACACAATGGCCCAGGAAGATAGATCACTGACAAATCCCCCTTTTTCACTCACTAACCTTAACAAATGCATTACCTGGTGTTGCAAAAATGTAAGAGCTCGGCATGTGCAATGCAGCAACTAGTGGGCTGGGATGAGGTAAGATATATAGAGCTGGATGAAAGTCAGGTTCAAGCCAAGGGCAGATTGGAGGAAGCATTATAAAGTGAAACATAGCATCACTTACAAAATAAGTGTTCTTAACAAAAAGGAGAATTTTACACTGAACTCATTCAAACGCCTTTTCTGGAGCTTTTCCAGCGGCCACATGAGAAAGGTGCTGCAATAATCCAGAGCCATTGCATGGCTGCCCTCTACTACTTGTTGTCAGTACTAAGGGCCTGATTTAGAGTTTGGCGGGCGGTAGTCTGGAGTCGGGGAAGTAGAGGACATTGGGGCTTATTTACAAGTCCCTTGCACTGCAGGTACATCACTTTTTCCCATATTAAAAGTGACACACTGGCGGCGCAAGGAGCTTGTAAATAAGCCCCATTGTGTCTGCCACACTGACAAACTACAACCCACCAAATTTAGAGGTCACAATGGGCGTAGCAGCGATCTCTGTAACTTCAGGGAAACTAACATTATGGCAGTTCCTTTGAATCTACAAAATGTTTGGCGGTTTGCAGCCCATTGATTTTGATGATTGTCCATTAAACCTTTTTGTTTTTCAAATACAAACCTTCAAAGTGGAAGTTTTTTTTTTTTAAACACATAACTAATAACCCCCGACACCCACTATAATGTGCAGTCATTATCTTTTTTCTGTCTGTGAGCACCAGATTTTTCCAGGTAGAGATGGATACGAAAAAAAGCCATCTGATCATCCGCTCGAAATAAAGTGAGCAGTCTGACAGCTTTACTCCGACAGCCGCTACTGCATCGGGCCATCCTAGTAAGTTTTCCAGTAATGGAGCCAGCTGGGGCACCAGCTTCGGAAAACTGATGGTCCGCCTGACTCAGAATTGAACAGGGAAACCAAGGGTTTGATGAACAGGGCACTCCATCGTATTTGTGGCAGAGTATCCTGTCCACCAATTTCTAAATTGCGCCCTAAATCACTTGGAAGGTGTGCTTTACTAGCAGCAGTCTTGTTTTAAAATCTCCCTGCCCTGGAGGCCATATTTCTTGGGGACCTACTCTGTGGACTGAGACAGGGTATATTCTTTAACATTAGTTTCCTAGACTCTCTGTGACTGAGGAACCAAACCATTCAAATGGTAAAACTAATCACCACTCTAGGTTTCTATAAAAATATATGGTACTTGAGGGGTTGGATGTTGGGCAGTGGGCTAGGCAATTGCAGTCCAACAATTCACAACGCGCAACTTCATTGTCACATACTATTCCGTATTGTCCACCATGCGCAATTGAAGAAGGTCACCTTTTGCTGCCCCAGTAATGAGCGACTGAACACTGCAGAAATTGGAGAATTATTCATGCAGATTACATGATACATATCAAACCAAGGCACAGCACCCCACTACTCAGGCGTGGAAGCATTAGTGGAAATGGAAAGTGGCCTCTGGGTGCAAACAACACTTTTATGATCAGGGCAGGTGGTGTGTGGCAAGATATTGGCGCACTGCTGGCAATCTGAATAGGGAGAACTACCTTTTGTGAATCCTGTTTGCTGAGGGAGCTAGGACCTGTTTGGAGGGATCGTCTACCATGGACCTAAGGGAGCCAGATCAATTACAGATGTGAAGCCATTCTACTTGAATCCTTCATTAAAAGCATCATGAGAAGACCAAGAGTGCTACCTTTGTGCCTGGACCACTTCCCTAATTTGACAGAGACCACGCAATGGTCTCAATACTATTATAAACAGAGTCCTGATTGTTTTAGTTTTTAGACAAGTAGTTGCACAAAACTAGGCAGTTCAAAAGGCAGTAGCAATGAACATGTGCATCCCCTAAATAACTTTGCGATGTTATGCACCAACCCCCATGTTAACTATGCAAAGGGAGTGGAACGCAACAGAAATACCCATATGCTTTCACACAAAACTACATGTACTAAAATAGAGTGACCAGGGTTTGTGTGAAATCGTAGCTCTAAATTATACCAGCCAGAATAGTCACAAACAAGCATGTGATATTCCTACACGTAACATGCAATTTCCACCAAAATACACATTGTACCTGGCTCATCCTTGGAAGGTCGCCCATGCATTTAAATTTGTGATGAACGGTATACCTCGAGACGAAATCTAACACAAGTCACCAGTGGCTCAATTACACCATCGCCCAATTCCTAGTGTTACGTTAAAAAAGATTTTTTTAGCGTGAATGGAGCAAATTACATCACTGGCATGCAACTCTTTCCAAATAGGGTGCACAATTTGTTTCTAATCTCACAATGCAGTACGGCAGATTGTTATGCAGCAGTGTGAAATCTGACTTTTAGTAAATCTGGGCGGGCCTTTGTGGGAGAATATTTGAGATTGGCAATTTATAACTCTTTCATCAATTTCCACAGCCACTTCAGCTTGAGGCAACGCACAACTATAAAAGTTACCCATCCCTGGAGCACAATCCAGGGTGAACAGCTCAAGGTATACATACTACCTGCCCAACTATGCCAGCTGTAAAGTTCCAATGGAGTCTCCTGCACAAGGGGGGTACCAGCATGGTGAATACCGCACAGAAACCTGCTGTTAGCAGGGAGGCCATGCAAAAATCCATTGTTTCATAGTTGACAGGAAAAATTTATTTATACGTAATATTGAGACTATGTGCAAGAGGTGGTGGCCAGAATTTGTGGATAAATTCTAAACTTAGAAGGTTGTGTCTTAGAACTCAAAGATGATGTCAGCTCTAGTAATGGGAGGGCATCTGAGTTGCTGCTGTTTGCGAGCAGCACTGAGCAAAGTTCTAAGATATGGAGCATTATTCTAGGCACAATAGCCTTTGCTTTCGGACCTTCCCAGAAAATTCTGACAAAGACACATGGAGTACTTTATCAAAAGACTGATTCCAGAACTCCCATAGGATTTCACACATTAGAACACATAGTAGAGGACATCACTCATTGACCTTCTGGCTAAAGACCACCTTTTGGGTCCGCAAACAGTCCTGAAATTTTATGGTTTAGGGAGGGTAATAACCTTTTGTCTGCTGGCAGGAAAGCAGTGGCATTGTCTTATTAAGACAACGCACTTTCATTCTATTCGAGTTCTTGCCTGAGACTAGGGCCCTCATTATGACAGACTGTGCAGTGGGTAACCAGAGTTACAGCTGCATTAGGTTTACTTGTAATGCATTAAACTGTGGAAATACCACAATTCACAGGTTTTGACTGGGGGACCTTTCACCTGCTCAAAGAAGGCGAAATGTCTGGGTCAAAATCTGTCCCCATACTTTGAACAACATGTTGGACTCACCGGAAACAACAATTACTGCATGTTATTCCCCATTATATTCTGGCTTATATGGCAATAATTTGTGATTCCATTGTAATACTGGTGTAGCTATCACTTTATTAAATTTTTCACAGGCGTTATCCTGTGATGTTATGCTTATTGTGGGATGGGGTATTTAGTTTCCATATTGGGGTTCGTGACTAGAAAGGTGCGGAGTTGGGAGCGGGAACAAAGTCGATGAGATGTGTGCGGTTTATAAATATAAGATCAGTTAAGCATTGCACCCTCTCTTTTCCATGCAGGATTGTTCTCTCTATATGTCACTGTGTACAGTGCACATCTTACAAAGATTCAATCCTATGTTGTGTCTCTTTACATTAGGGCTATTAATATTTCTCTTAAGAGGCAAAGAATAACTTAAAACAACCACAGGTGGAAATTCAGATTATACTGTGACATTCGGATGATAAAAGTGCAATGCATTGGCAGTCATATGTCCTAGGATTCATTTTTGGAGTATGAGCTGCTGAGGAAAGGGCCTGGAGGTGGATTGAGCGCAGTGATAATAACTCTCTTTCTGATCTAATTAAGCCTCTGGAAACATCTTTTACAAGTTCTAAAAAGGGAGGAACATAGCACCTCAATGCAGAACGAACAACTATTCATTGAAATTGCGATGCCTGCTGCCCCAGCGCTGCCTGCTGTCCCTGCGATGCCTGCACTAGGACCACCTACTGCCCTAGGACCACCTTCCAGGGCCACTAATGGAACAAAGCACGACCACGCAGCGGACGCGCGCTGCCAAAGTACCACCAGTTGGGCAACGCCCATCGCCAGGACCCCTGGCCCTCACCACCTCCCAACCCAAGGCCTCAACAGACCTCCACCAGGCCATCCAGAACTTCGCAGCCTGGATCACTCACAGTGCCGACAGAGTCGCCCCATTGAAACCTACAAAATCCAACAAGATCCACAAACATGCCACCTGGTACACCCCAGAACTCAGGACCACCAAGCGCAACTGCCACCAACTGGGGAATCAATGGCACGCCACCAAGAACCCCGCCAACAAAGCATTTCACAAAACAGCCCTCAGCGACTATCACAAGCACGTCAAAGAAGCCAAAAAAGCAGCCATCACCACCTGCATTGACTCCGCAGCCACCCACACAAAGGAACTCTTCAAACTAGTCAAAGAATTCCCCAACCTGACAGCCATAGAGAACACCATCCACCCATCACAACAACTTTGCAACACCCTCTCAGAATACTTCCACAGCAAGATCACCAACATGTACAACAATTTCAACCAACCAGAGAACACCAGCCAAACCATCACCACATGGTCACCACTCACTGCCCTGACCACCTCAGCCATAATGTCTTCCATCCGCTCCGGGGCACCCACAGACCCCTGTTCCCACCACCTCTACAACCTTGCAACGAACCCAATCACCACACAACTGGCCAGCATCCTCAACACCTCCATCACCACAGCAACCTTCTTGGACAGTTGGAAACACGCAGATGTCAGACCTTTCCTAAAGAAAGCTTCCACTGACCCCCATGAGCTCAAAAATTATTGTTTGATCTCCCTGCTCCCCTGCCCTGCCAGAGTTCTTGAGAAAGCCATCAACCAGCAGCTCACCGGATTCCTGGAACAAAACCACCTACTGGACGCCTCTCAATCAGGATTCCGTGCCAATCACACTGATGGGCGCCACAGACGACATCGGAAAGAAGCAAAAAACAGGAGTAGGCCCGTTAACCTAGGTGAGACCGGGCAATAGTTTGTAACAAACAACAATGTCTCAACTGGAAATCATTAAAACATAGCAATTTCAGATATAGTGATATAAATCACATAGGGAGGGGGGAAGAAGAAAGGGAGACCACAAAGGGCAGGGATTTGAAAATGAATTGTATTACATGTACTTACAAATACAATTCTTTTTCAAATCCCTGCCCCTTTGTGGTCTCCCTTTCTTCTTCCCCCTCCCTATGTGATTTATATCACTATATCTGAAATTGCTACGTTTTAATGATTTCCAGTTGAGACAGACGACATTAGAGCACTCCTTGACTGTGGAGAAACCGTGGCCCTGAACCTCCTCGACCTCTCCATGGCATTCGACACAGTCTCTCACAACACCGTCATCAACAGACTCTACAAGATAGGTATACAGCAAGACGCCCTCAAGTGGATCACCTCCTTTCTTACAGGACGCACACAGAGCATCCGACTGCCTCCCTTCACCTCTGAAACCTAAAGACATCATAAGCGGGGCACCTCAAGGATCATCCCTCAGCCCCACCCTGTTCAACATCTACATCACCCCCCTCGCAGACATCGTCAGATCCCACGGACTCAACATAATCTCCTACGCAGATGACATTGAACTGATCCTCTAGCTCACTGAGGGCCCCTCCAACACCAAAACCAACTTCTGCAACGCCATGACCAATGTAGCCAAATGGATGAGACACAACTGCCTCCAACTCAACTCTGACAAAACTGAAGTACCGATCTTCGGGAAGCACACCTCCGCATAGGACCACAGCTGGTGGCCTGCAGAACTCGGACTCGCACCTACACTGACTGATCACGCATGCAACCTCGGCATCATCCTCAAAAGCTAACTGACCATGAAAGACTAATTAACGCAGTCACCTTCTCCTGCTTCCACATACTTTGCATGCTACGCAGAATCTTCAGATGGATCCCAACCAACACCAGATAGACCATCACTCAGGCCCTTGTCACCAGCCGCCTCGACTACAGCAAAGCCTTCTACGCCGACATCTCCACCCAGCTCCTCAGAAGACTCCAGGCCATACAGAACGCTGCAGCCAGACTCATCCTAGACCTCCCAAAACTAGCCCACATCACCCCCACGTGAGAGACCTCAACTAGCTCCCAATACAGAAAAGATGCCAGTTCAAGTCCCTCACGCACGCTTACAAAGCCCTTCCAGACCTAGGACCTGCCTACCTCAGCCACCGACTGAACTTCCACTAACCCGCTAAACACCTGCGCTCCTCTTTACTCGTCCTCGCACACACACACCCTGATCCGTCACACCTCCAGTGGTGGCGGTTGTCCTTCTCCTACATCGCTGCCAAGACCTAGAACGACCTTCCCCTCCAGCTCCGTACAGCACCCTCGCTGCCAGACTTCAGAAAGAGACTCAAGACCTGGCTCTCCGTTTGAGACACAGTGCCCAGCTACCCATAAGGGTGACAGTGCAGAGCTTTACAAATGCTGTTTGATTGATTGATAAATGCGTGGGGGTTTTGGTGGGATATCTGCCCCAGAAAGTATTTAAATGCCACTTTTTGGAATCCCTGGGTTTGGTACATTTACAAGATGGTGGGTGGGATATCATATTGAATTTGAGAAGTATGTAGTGGTATTGGGATCTTTGGATTACCCAACATTGAATAACAATTGACAAGCATAAAAATGTGTGTACATCTTGCTGTGGAAAATGTTTGCAGCTAGATGGTTCTGGTGAAGGAAGGTATATAAACTGATTTAAGTTCAGGAACATTGTTGCATATACTTTGTGGCAAATAACTTTTTTAGGTTAAAGACTCTGACATTAGTACTCAAAATGAGTACTTTTTACCACACATGGTGGAAATGCCTAAAGATAGTCCACTTTCATGGGACATGTAAGTGATCAACCAAAGGGAATTACAGAATTGTCCATAGAATGGTTCGGAAAAACGATATTGTTGAGTATGGGGGAGATCATCATCACCTAAATATGAACAGTTGTTTTGTACTGAAGGCCTTGCCATGCCCAAACATAACATAGGCAGATTATGGGGGAGTAAATAACTCCAAAATTCCAGGACTGGTTTACAGATAAGGGGTGGTGTGAAATGTGTGACTTACCATGATTTAACAGCAATATGGATATGGGGCATTACAGTCTTTATAAACTTGATTGAACATTGAATTGTTCATGGCATTGAAAGAGGATACAGAAGAATTTTAATGTTGCAATTAAATGCCAAATAGTGATGGATGAACTACGGGTAAATGAGCCTACAGAGAACCCCGTTGCAATGTCAGTTGAAATGGACTTGGACATGTAGTGTATACACAAATAATTTAACTGTATCTATTTTATTGCAAAACCAATAACAATTTTAAAAAGCAGTAATTTTTAATCATATGTAGTCTATCAAACCAAAAATCATGAGAATATGTTCACTTGGAGTGGGAATGAAGGAATTAAATGTGAACACTTAGAAGTATTATATAACCAGGAGACCATGTAGTGTGCTTAATATTATATTATTGATTGCAAGTTGTGCAGAATAGGGTGGGGTATTTACCACACCCAGGTACATATTCACAAGGACTTATCGCCGAGTTATCGCCTGTCAGGACTCACAGGAGGTTTCCTCCTTCTAACTCTATGCTGGCTACCATTTTCCCCCTACAAACTTACCAAAAGTCAGATAATCCCTCAAGCTGGAGTGCTTGTTGGCACCGATGGAACTCCAAGATGGCTGCCAACATGCACATACTGCGACAGCACACCACTGTTAGCAGTCTAGTCTTTTAGGTTTCATGACATCTGGTGAAGTGTGCTTCAACATTCCACTGTGCACTTCACTGAAGAAATAATTTGAAGAGCACCTGTTTTCCCAGCGTCGTGGAAGTCAGTTAGGGTAGTTGCGATAAAATCGGGGTTAGCTTCGTCGAACTACATTCCCTCACTAATCAGGTTAGTGTTAAACTATGTAGCTAATATAAAACATTCTGTGAGAAAAGGTTATCGTGTCAGAGGTAAATTTCTATTTAAAGAGAAAAGGAAACGAAGTCAGAATATAATTTCCTTCCTTTGAAAACTGGAAATACTTTTCAGTAATTGCTTTCCTTAGCTGAGAAGATTAAATAAAAAGCTTTTTGAATCAGCTGTCTTTTTCAGCTGTTCCTGAATCTGTCAGACACAGGCGTGACCTTTCAACACACAGTGTCTTCTTAGACTGAAACTTGTTCACTCTTCTGAGAATTAATTAAAAGGTGAAGTCTCATGCCATGTGTTAGGTTTGAAGATAAATAATGTGAAGGCTAGTTAAAGAACTCCAGTAATGTTCTCCTCACGTATGGCAGAATAAATTGTGCTTCCAGCAAACATAAAACCAAAGGCCTGAATAAAACGAACGCTTCCTTTTAACATTTAACCTAAGTTCTGAAGCATTGTTTAAAAACTAATTAAAGACAGAAAACCAGTCATCCTACTCCAGAAACCCCAGTTCAAGGCCCACTCCTGTCTCTTAACAGTGAGTTAATAGAAAGAAAGAGAAACCCAAATAATACGTAAATTAGGAATACAGAAATAAATTCTTACCTTATCTTTCTTACATTAAGGAATAGCAGGATCAAGTGCAGATTGTACCTGATAACGAAAAGGAAAGAGGATCTGAGTGAAGACTTCTCATACAACCTAGCAAACAATACATGAGAAGTAGAAGAGAAGTAAGCTTCAGTAAACATTCTGGTAAGATAAGTTATTTATACACCATAGAAAAAACAGTAAGTTAAAAGGCACAGTAAATAAAGGTTATTACATGTTAATGTTGCAGTCCAGTAAGAAGAAGAAGAAGACGTAGCTGAACAGGCAGAATATTGGAGCAGTCTCTTCTCTGTCCCCAACCCCTTTTCCCCCCTTAGAACTTACCTGCAATGGAATTCTAAAAGACCTAGCAGGGTTGGTTCTGAGAAGGGTATTGGGACCTAGCGTCATTCTGCTCCTGTGTGGTTCAGACAGCAATAAGTATTTAGACCCTGACATCGCCACCTTAACGCATCAAAAGTGGAGATTGATTTAACGCCCCATTCACAAGCATGTGCAAACTGCAGACATCGCCAGTATTCCCGCGATAACTGCCGCAAAATTTATCTCCACGGGTGACACCACCAACTAACCCTAATGAGATGCAGAATAGGCGTTCCCGTGCAAAAACTCACGAAAACACCACAACACCACTTTCACAACGAACTGCCAGATCTGCGATGCGAACCAAAAACAGGCGATAAGCCGCGGTAGCAGCAGGGAATTAACACCTGCCTTTCGCTGGTGTTAAGCAGGACGACTACCTGCAGCATGAAAGGGAGCCCAGCCAAGAGCCACATCTGAAGACCCACAGATGCCATGGAGACAATGATCATGCAGCTCCGAGACCCATGAGGGCCACAACACCCACCGCCACCCACCCCAGGCCTGCCACCACGCCCAGGACCCGTCCCGCCCCCCCCGGAACACCACAGAGGCAGCGTACACAAAGACAGCGGACCCACCTTAAACGCACCTGCCGCCCAGACCCAACGCCAGAGGAGGACATTGCCCACTACAGGCCCAAAAGGACAACCATCCCCCGCATCCTGACCCACATTGCCCACCTGCTGACGGTACCAACACAGCGGACAACCAACATCCCTCCGCAGACAAAGCTACCGGCTGTGCTGCACATGTTGGCCTCTGGTACCTTCCAACCCACAACTCCCAGAGTTGGAGGAGTCTCACAGCCAGCCCCATCCAAGTTCATCACACCTGTCCTGGATGCCATCATCAGCCTGGTACCCCAGCACCTCCACTGCGCAGGAGCAGCTGGAGACCAAGCAAGGCTCCTATGCCATAGCTGGATTCCCTCACGTGTCGGGGGCAATCGACTGCACACATGTACCCCTCGTGCCCCCTGCCGACACTGCACACAACTACCGCAACAGAAAGCACATGCATTCCATCAATGTGCAGGCAATAGTGGACCACCCGGGACTCCTCAACAATGTCGTGGCCAACTCCCCAGGCAGAGTGCATGATTCCTACATCGCCCGACAGTCCATCATCAACCAGCGCTCCCAGGATGGCACCTATGGAAATGCAGTGCTCGTTGGTAAGTACCAAATGAACACACCACACACCTCCACCCCACAGTCATGCAACTCACGACACTGGCAATGGGCACGCAGCAGAACTACATGCAACATGCCACACAACATGCCAAGCGACCAAACACGACGACACGACTCCATTGGGAACCTGGGCTTGCCATGCACACAACCCAGCCACGGCATGGCACCACAGCCACACAATAGCAGAATGTGAGGAGAGGCTTGGAGCAGGCATGGGCAAGAGCGGCAAGTGACCAATGAATGAGAACCTACCCAATGCCAGGTGTGGCGTGGAGGTGCCGGACAGACTCCAATGTGCAAACCACGGAAATGGCCATGTGGACATTAACTGCTGGTGCATGGAGTGTAGTGGCCAGTGAACGCTACCATGTCCCCACAGGCTGTGGGGCAGAACGCAGAAATGTCGCACGTTACGTCCCCCCCTGTACACGCGGGCAGAGTGGGTTGGCCCTGGGTACGCCAGGCCTGCGTAGGGGTGTGAATAAAAACCCCGCGCACTGGGCGTGGTTCTCTTTCGGAATGGCCAACGTGTCTGCCAGGGCGGCGCCTCTCAGCCCGCCACGAGGCCGGCGCCATGCGCGGTGGGGCCTGTGTCCCTGTGCGCCTGCTGCACCCCGGGCCGCTGGTCCCCAGACCCGCCATGCCTGTCCCAGCGCACCAAGGAGGCTACGCTCACCTGCCAACACCGGCGTGTGTCATAGAGGGCCCACCACATGCCGGTGCAAGCTCCAAGCCCCAGTCCCGCGACCTTTGCAGCCTCCGCAGACCATCGCTGGCCTCCACGACGCTGGCCCACAGTACTCCTTTCTCATTGACATACTCCACCGGCGTACTCTTCGGCCCAGTTGTTGGCACATGTTGTACTGTGTCGCGAGTTAAGAATGGCAGTGACCCCAAGTCCGCGGCTGCGTCCACATCATTAAACTCCCTCCGATCAGTGAAGGCAAAGTCTGCATCACAAGCCGGCGACACGTGGTGCCACTAACCCTGTTCAACGCAAGCCTGCGACACGTGGTGCCACTAACCCTGTTCAACGCAAGCCTGCGACACGTGGATGAGGGCTCAGGCCTACACTGCGGCCCAGTAGGTCCCACATGTGGAACTGTGTCCTGAGTCTTGAATGGCAGTGACCCCAAGTCTGTGGCAGCGTCCACATCGCTGAACTCCCTCCGATCAGTGAAGCAAAAGTCTGCATCGCAAGCCTGCAACACGTGGTGCCACCAACCCTGTTCAATGCAAGCCGGCGAGACGTGGTGCCACTAACCCTGTTCAACACAAGCCGGCGACACATGTTTGTGGGCCCCTGCAGACTACTGGCTTAGGCATACACTGCGCTCCAGTAGGTCCCACATGTGGAACTGTGTCCTGAGTCTTGAATGGCAGTGACCAAATGTTAATAGCCGCGTCAATATCACTGTACTCCCTTCGATCAGTGTCCCAGACCCTGCATCGCAAGCACACGACATGTGTCTGTGGGCCCGTGCTGACCGCCGCCCCCGGCCTACACTGCGGACCAGTAGGTCCCACATCCAGCACTTAGTCGTGATTCATGAATGGCAGAGTCCATACCAGTGAACGCACGGAGAGGAGTACGAGGAAGATGCGGCTCAGTCTGGATGAAAGCCGGATCCTAGTCACGGAGGTGACCGAACACTAGCAACAACTGACCTGCTGCCATCAACCCTGTTCACTGCAAGTCCGCGTCCCGTGGTGCCACTGAACCTGAACTACGCAGGCCGGTGGGACCATCCAACGGTAGCCGGCGACACTCGGTGAATGGCCCCTGCTGACCGCTGCCTCAGGCCTACACTGCGGTCGAGTAGGTCACACATATGGAACTGTGTCTTGGGTAAGATGTGGAGGAGTCCACACCATTGGACACACCTCATCGCAGGCGGCATCCCCTATCAGCACTGGTGCCACTAACTCTGTGCGCAATGACTCATGGGCACTTTCTGGTTGGACTTTGGTGGCGTCTGAGTCCATGGCCTGGGGGTTGTCTGCATCATCATCTGGCTGGACCGGACTTGGTGTCCGACATGTGTCTGTTCCATTCATCTCCACCATAGTGACTTTTTCAGCGTGGTTCTGCCCTCTGCATCATGCCCTGGGGGTACACCTTCCACTGTCCACCGAGGCACTCCGCGACAACCCCCTTTGTCATCTACGAAAACCTGCTCTGCTCTCGTGACCCTGCCCCAGTGCACCGCAAGTCAGCGGCCCGTGGCGGTAGGCCTGTGCAGGACGCTGTGCATCCAGGGCCACTAACTCTGTGCAGCTCAAGTCATTGGGCCTTTATTGTTGAATGGGTGTGTCCTTAACGATGTACACTGTTGTCGTTTTTTGACTGCACCAGGCACTCCATGACGGCTGGTGTGCACACACCCCACACACATCCAACACAGGTGTCACTCGACATGTGAGCCTGCTAATAAAAGTGGCCGGGCGCACGTGCCCATAGCCATTCCCACCATCTAAGCAAGTGTGTCCGTGTGGTCATTATGTCAGCATGATGGGCCCGAGCCCTGCAACATCACAGTGTGCTGTCTTCAGCGGACGATACCATGTCACCTCAGCAGTGGCTGAGACCTTGGACATGTAGCTTCACCCGCCCCCCCCTGCATGCACAAGCGGCGTGTGCTGGTCCGGCGTACCTCAGGTCAGCGCAGGGGTGTGCTGATTCAGCAGGGGGATCAGGGCGTGGCACTGGTCTGGCCTTGAGCAGGAAGTGCGGTAAGTGTGTCTCTGTGTTGGGGTGTTGTCGCCACCAGGGCCACAGTAGTCGATGTTGCAATGTAGCATGCACCAGGAGGGCGGGCCCGCACGTACGGGGAAATGTAGGAGCGCAAGACCGCTCGGGGTCTTGGCACATGCATGCCAAGTGTTATGTGTATCAGTCCTGTGGCTGCATAAGTCAGATGCCTAGCCTCAATCGCAGCGCGATCACAGCCAGCCATGGACTGTACACCGGTGTCCGCCCTGTCCGGACCATTGGCCTACACTCACGTGGCCGCACACCCTCAACGGCCAGCTTCACGGTGTTGTTGGCATGCCGCTGGACATGCGCGGACAGGAATTACAATGGTGTGCCGTAGGAGTGCACGTGATACAACCGCGCAGCGCACACAAGTGTGGGGGCTCGTGGGAGGGAGGAGCAGCTGTGAGGCAACATAACACACAGTGAGGCCGCTCATGTGCCACGTGCTGGGCATATCATCCATGATTCCCTGGGTCGCAGACATCCCACCCCACCCACGACAGGCCTCTGTACATCTCCTGTATGCATGCAGATGGTGAAGCTACTGTAGGGATGAAAGGTCCTTTGTCTGAACTATCAGGCGGTAGCACATCTGCAGCTCCGAGCTGGGACTTGCATGTGCCCAGCACCCCCTGACAGATACAATAGCATTTGCTTGCGACTCCCACACTACGCACTGCCCGATGTGAGACCAACGTGTACACATCCCACACGCAGAAGTCCTTGGTCATAGTTAGCGTGCGTGAAATGGCCTTCACAGGTACTCCCACCTCACCCCAGGACTGCACCCATTGCACACAGACACTGCTCATTGCTCCGAGCTGTGCCATTTCATCCACAGGACTGGCGCGGGGCAAGCCAGTGCCGCTTCAAGCAGAGCCACTGACGCAATGGCAGACCATCCCGGACACATGCTCAACTCCAGTCACGTGGACCTGTACCATGCACGTCTGCTGCATGTACTGGGGGCACTGCCGTTGGCAGTGCTGCGGATTAGTTACCGGCTGAGCTTCCGCATTGCCAACGTCACCTGCATTCAGCCTGTGTTGCATTGTCGCTCGTGCATATTCGAGTGGACCATGGATGTCTGCCTCTCCAACGTAACGGTAGCTGACCTGGATTTCGACGTGTGTGTGCACCCCTGTTGGCCCACGACCAGGAGTGTCACCGTGATGCCCGTTTATGGCATGCCTGGATGTTTGGCATGCATGCTGGCAACTGGACCTGGGAGATTGCACGAGTCGTCGTGTGCAGTGACCACATTGAGCCGCTCCCCGATTGGGCTTTGGTGCAAATTGGGGCCAGGGGTTGGATTCAGCACATCTGTCCGGGACAGCTGATGCGTTATGTCGCCGACATGTTAGATGTGGTGGACAACGATCTCTCATTGGAAATGTTGGCCTACACTGCTGCACTCGCGTTCATGGACGAGTGACAAAGTACCTGCAGCCACAACTGAATGTGACCCATTGCACGTGTCCCGACGCCTGGTTGCATGTCGGGGATCTGGTCACATGTCCCAAGATGACAGTGGACATGGCTGCATTGGCCTGGACTCCTGATCCATGCGCGGACAACCAACACGGGTTGGCACTGACTTGTGTTGGTGATGGACTCCCCCGGGGTGGACATGGGCGCTTTCCAACGTTCCTCATTCAGACATGCTGCTGCATTGGTCTGCATGTCGTGGCACTTCTCTTGGCCGTACTGACACTCACTTGTTGATAAAGTGTCCGCGCTTTCACTTGTCTCCAACTGTGTTGAGTGTTGATTTGTATGCCAATGTGTGTGTGTCACGGCCTATCTGGGTCCCTGCCATACATGCATTGCTGCCCCATCAGGGCTGTGGGTTGGTACTTGTGCATTATCATGTCCCTGTTTCGTGCTTTGCCAGATGCGTATGGCCATTTATCGGCCACAAGCGGGTGCACTTGTGTCCTGTGTTCGGTTGTGCAAATGTTGCTGTTTGTACCACATTGTGTTCGATGTTGGGGTGCTCTGCTTCCTATGTGTGTGTGCTGCATTGTGTGTGAGATGTCCCTTCAGCTCTGATTTGGCTCACCCTTCTCCTTTTCAGGCAGTGTGGTTTTCACTTCTGTGCTTGTTCAGTGGTGTGATATTGCCGGGTTGTGTGACTTGTGCTCTTGGTTGGTGTTGTTACTCTTGGGCATGGTTGGTCTGCAGTTGTGCTGTGCTTAATTGTGCATGTGTGCCATTGTGCCCATCTCCCCCCGTCCCCTTAGTCCCTGGTCGTTCCTCTCCCTGTTGCTGTTGTGTCTGTTGATTTTGAGCAGTTTCCGGTCCCCGACTCCTGCCACCATCTCCAGACTGATGTGGTGGACACCATTTCCTCCATGTCATCCAGCTCCTGGTGTGGCGCTGGACTCCCACCTCCAGTGTGCATTGCTGCCTTCTGGTTGTTGGCGTGTTTCTGCTTGTTTGTGCGTTTCACATCATTCCAGCTGTTCTGGTTTTCTTCCATTGTCCTCCTCCGCTCTCCGGCTGCATTCACCTTGTCCACGATGGACTGCCATGTACAATGTTTTGTTGCCAATGGGGCTTGTGGGGTTGTGTACTAGCTCCGGCTGCCTCCATTGTGCTTCGCTGTTGTTTTCTGTTTGGTTTGTCTTCCTTTTTCCTCCTTTTGTTGTGCTTATTCCCGCCTGCCGTATGTGTGTCGCGGGCCTGGCGCTGCTTATCACTGCTTTCCTCATCGCGAATGGGCTCATCGCACGTTTTTTGGTGTTGGGGTTTGTGTTTTTATCTCCGTCGAGGTGGTTGTATCGCGGACATTGGCCGCGTTTTCGGCAGACTATCGCATGGTACCGCCGTGTTGTGAATTCCACGTTAACACGGGGTTATTTTCCCGCGATAGGCTGCGATGTGTAAAGTTGCGCTAACATTTTTTGGAGATGTTTAGCGCACGTTCTTGTGAATATCCCCCCCTGTGAATACCATTATCCCAGGGGGGGAGGGGGAGTGTTTACCAGGTGTGGTAAATATTTCCTATTCCAACTTTTCAACACATAATCAGTATTCAGCACCACATATTTTGACTTCTTTCAAGTCTTTTTCCCAAATAGATTTCTGCATTTTTGACCTGCAAGAATCTATCTGAGAAAACTGTGTAACTTAATATTACATGTTGTAACTTATAAAATAAACTGAACGGTAGCTAGTAATTGTTTCCATCACAGAGGATTACAGTGTAACAAGTACAACATTTTTAAAAATAAAGTAGGGTTATTTTTATAGATGCTGAATTTGTTTTTTTATCAAGACCGAATAAGTATACTACTACTAAGTTGAGAAATATGGCATTGTAAATATGAAGCACAGATTGTGCAAATAATTTACACTTTTTATTTTCAACGTCTTTTTAGTTAGGTTTTTGTCATCTTTAGGACTATATTTTGCTGTAATGTTTATAAGTGATAATTTTTTTTACAAAGCTGGTATCGGTTGAAGTTATGACTTAAGAGCTGACTATGAAGATGTCTTGAAAGTGGCAAGCTTTGGCCATACAGGATCCAACTTTTCCTTAATATATTCCAGCCATGGTGTTTCAAGCTGTTTTTGGCTAGTGGATGGGATCTCGAGGGACGACATCAAGTTGAAAGTGTGTGTTTACTACAGGATGTGTAAGACTAGCAGTCATATGTGACTATCAGGTGTTGTGGTTGGCAAGATGGCAACACTAAGCTCAGTGGGCGAACAGAGCTAAAGGGTTGTATCTTGATGGGCTGAGCGCCTATATTTTTGCTAAGGTTTAAACATATAACTCTGAATTTCTCCAAGTTAATGCATGTACTTCGCAGTAAATCTAAAACAGTGAGCAGAGGCGTGGCCAAGATGGCGGCGAGATAGGACGTGGATTCCTATCCCTCCGGCGCCGCTGCCTATTAGCATTGTCACATCACCCTTTCGAGTGCCCATCCGAGCCTGCAGACGGGTGCCTTACCTTGCGGAACTGCCAGGGAGTACGCAGAGAGCTCAGCCCCGAGGCGTCTGCAGCCAGCCCCGCCGAGTGATCCCCTCCGGGCCCGGCCTTGCTGCGGCCCGGCGGGAACTGTGCGGCCGGGCGGGAGGCCGTCCCGCGGCGCCGGACGTCTGCGGCGAAAGTGCTTGGACTGCGCCCCCTGTTCCTGACAGGGTGTGCCCTCTGTCCGCTGGGCCCGTGCTGCCCGGAGGCCCGACGGATTGGTGCGGACTGCTGGGGGCCTTGCCGGGACTGACGGCCAGCTGCCGGCTCCATTTTGGGTCTTAGGTGCAGCCCGGCGAGAGGAGACTGCGGCCTAACAGGCGGCCTGCCCGGGGGATTCTGAAAGACAGCTGGGGCTTGCCCGGCGCCCTCTGGTTCGCGCCCTCCTCCCCCCTGCCTGGGGGCCTGCTTACGGTCCGGGGCCCGGATGGTGGAGCGGGGCCTGAGCGCCGATCGAGCGAAGGGTGCAGCCGGGATCGCGGTGATCCCCAGAACGACATGCCGGTAAGGTGAAGCAGGCTGGGGAGGTGTGCTGCCCTTAATGCGTGGGGGGCTTGGTCTGCAGCCGGCAGACGGTGCGGCGCCTGGCGCCTGGTGCCTGACCGGACCTGAGAGCGAGGCTTGCACGTGGGGTGCAGAGTGGTGTCCAGATGTGAAGCTGGTCCGGGGGCGCCCCACAGGACTTACGGAGCCAGGGGGTCCTGCAGCTGAGGGCGTGTGAGGGAACCGGGGCCTCCCATACCTTGCGGTCCCAGCATTTCCAAGTAGTGGGCTGGTGCTCCCTTCCCCCATTGGCGCCTGGCCTGAGTGATCTGTGGTGGTGCCGCGGAGCTCCAAGGATACCTGTGCTCCTTCCTGGTGGGGCCCTGTGGCGGGCTGTGTGACTTCGACCCTGGCTGAGGGGCGCTGCAGGTGCGCGCCGGTGGTGGGGTGAACATCGAGAGGCAGGGCGCCCCATCCCCCCTGGGCACTGTCCTCATAGAGACTCCGCATCACCCAAAGGCCTCCTTCTTCCTAGTGCCACCCCTTGCCTAGAGGATCAGGGAACCCTCCTGGTCAGCGGTACGGCGAGACGGTGGGCAGGCGTGAGGGTGGACTTTCGACAACCCCCCTGAACATGGGAAGAGAGAGTGGTAGGCCTGCAGGGGGACGCCTAGCTTCAATATGTCGTCAGCAAGGGGGAGGCGAGACAAATCCCTGAAGGATCTGCTACAGAAGACGTCGGGGCCTACGGTAGCGCAATCTGGAGCTGGCGCGGCACTGATGGACGGAGACGATGCCCCAGCAACCAAGGCCTTTATGGTTGAGTTCTTCTCCGCCATCAAAGAGGACATCCAAGACCTGCGATCGCAGCTTTCCGCAGACCTGCGGGAGGTGCGGCGAGATGTTGACGGCATCGGGGAGCGAGTGGCTACGCTGGAGGAGCACGACCTGAGTAGGGAAGACGACCTGCACCAGCTGCAGCAGGAGATGCTTCGCCTTCGTGATCAAAATCTGGACCTGCAAGCCCAAGCGGAGGATTTGGAGAACCGTTCCCGACGCAACAATATCCGGATTCGGGGCGGTTCCATGGAAAGGTGAAGGTGACGACCTCAGGGCATACGTTGGCGACCTGTTCCTACAAATTCTAGGGGACGATGAAGTACGAGAGATACAAATGGACCGGGTGCACCGGGTGGGCCTTCCGCATGGTGCTAAGGCCCCCCCTCCTGACATTCTCGTTTGCGTGCACGATTTTCAGCTAAAGGAGCGCATCCTCCGCAGGGCTCGGGATATCAACCCAGTGCAATTCCGTGGTCATCAGCCTGTGCTCTACCAAGACTTAGCGGCATCCACTCTGACTAAACGTCAGTCTTTCAAGCCCATCACTAACCATCTCCGTGACCAGAAGATTCCTTATTCATGGGGCCATCAGTTTCGCCTTATCTTCAAGTGGCAGGGCAAATTGCACCAGATTCGATCCCTGGATGACGCCTATGACAAGCTGGTCATTGAAAGGTCGCCTGCAGAACCACAGGACACCACACCTCTTCCCCGCAGGCGGCGTCGCTCCTCCGAATGGCAGCGTGTGGGGAGTGCAAGATCCAGCCCCGCGCCAGACATAGCGGCTAGCAAGCTAGAGAGGGAGGTGGCCCTCTCATCAGTCTCCCATGTCACTGACAACCCCGAGGCATCTGGCGATGCTTAGCATGGCATCTGGTGGGGCGCCTCAGCAGGCGTCGGAGGGAAGAGTCCCTTCAATTGGAGTTCCGCCCTGAGTATCCGGATGGTGGTCACACTGTCCCTGCCATGTTGTGGGTCTTGGCCGCGTCTCCCTACACGCAAAACTTCGAGACGAACTTTTGTCCTGTTAACATGTTTTTCCTTTCCCTTGTTGTTCTTTGGGGTTTTTTATGTTTTTGTTTTGGGATTTTTTTGGGGGTTATTTGGGGGCTCCGCATCAGTTCTCGGGCGAGTTAGGCAGTTGGCCCATTGTTTGGAAGTGATCCGCTTGGTTTTCAGCCCATTGGTCAGGGGCAGTTGCATAGCGCTCCGCTTCTCCGCAGCTGGGATGGGTAGAGACTTGAAAATTGTTAGCTTGAATGTGCGTGGGTTAAACAATCCGGTTAAGCGCTCAGCAATACTTTCCCTTTTAGAAAACTCCGGGGGGGATGTTTGTTTGCTCCAAGAAACCCATCTGTTAACCAAAGATACCAAGCGAATGAGAGACCGGCGCTTTTTGCTCCAGTTCTGGTCCTCGGGGCTGTCTAAACAAAATGGGGTAGCAATCCTCTTTAGTGCGCGCTCACAATGCAGGGTGGTCTCTACAGTTGCTGAAGTGAAGGGCCGATTGTTGGCGGTACGGGTCCAATGGGGAGATGCGCACCTAACACTGGGATCCTTATATGCCCCGAATGAGCGACAGGAGCCCTTTCTGCGTCTCGCGCTGGCGGAGGTCCTTGCTTCCCCTGATTCTGCGCTTCTGATTGGGGGGATTTGAATGTAGTGATGGATCCGGAGTTGGATAGATCTGGGCAGAGGGCTACCCAAGCGGGGACGCTATCACAGGCAGGGAAACAGTGGCTGGCGGACTGCGGCCTGGGCGATGTGTGGCGTATACAGCATCCCACAGAACGTGATTACACATACTATTCAGCGGCACACAAGACATATGCACGTCTAGACCACTTTTTAGCCTCCTCACCCCTCCTCCCTCTCCTACACGATGCGGATATCACCCCACACTCCCTCTCGGACCATGCCCTTATCTCAGTCCTGCTCCCAGCGCGATGCGACCGTTCCAACCCTTCGGGCTGGCGCCTTCGCGATTCCCTTCTACAATCGTAGGAAGTTACTCAGCACATCCGGGACACTATAAAATATTATATGTCTGAGAATGATCAGGGAGGTATCTCTCTAGTGTCGGTCTGGGAGGCGCTGAAACTCGTGGTACGGGGGGACTTTATAGCGGTGCGGCGACCTTTTCGCGTCTCCGCAAGGAGAAACGAGCAGAACTGGAGAAAGAGGTAGGAGAATTAGAGGCGGTGCACAAGCGCACAGGAGCGCTGAGAGTGTGGAGGGAATTGGAGACGCGGCGCCGCATGCTGAAGCATCTGGACCTCGACAGAGCTGAACATGCGCTTCTGCGACTCCAACACAAATTCTATCTCAGTGGGGATAAGTGCGGGAGGATGCTTGCGCATAGGCTGCGGGCACGGGCGCAGGCGACCGCGATCTCCTCCGTGCGGGACCAGCAGGCGGTTGAACATACGGAAGAATGCCTCATTGCCGATACTTTTCGCCGGTTTTATCGGCGCCTCTACGCAAAGGAGTCTGCTCCCTACAGGCTCCTGGGGAGTACTTGGCCGAGTGCGATATCACTCCCTTACTCCGACCAACGGCGGATCTCTTGGATTCCCCTATTCGTATGAAAAAAGTGATATCGGCGATCGCCCGGCTCAAGGTGGCTAAGTCACCGGGCCCGGACGGATTCCCCGCTCTGTTTTATAAGACCTTCTGTGCGGAACTGGCACCCCTCCTGACGCGGCTTTTTAACTCTTTTCTAGACTCTGGGGAAGTGACACCTACTATGTCTGAGGCAGCAATTACTGTCATCCCTAAAACGGGGAAGGACCCGGCGGAGTGTGGCTCCTACCGCCCGATTTCGCTCCTCAATGTGGATGCGAAATTGTTTGCGGGTGTCTTAGCCTCCCGCCTCAGTCCCCTCATGGACAATATCATAGATCCGGACCAGTCCGGCTTTATACCGACGCGGCAAGGGGGAGATAATACCAAGAGACTTCTGCACCTTATTGACTCTATTCACAGATCACGCACTCAGGCCTTCCTACTCTCGATCGACGCGGAGAAGGCCTTTGACCGCGTGGATTGGGAGTACCTATTTGCGGTGTTGCGAGCCTTCGGATTCGGGGATACTTTTATCCGCTGGGTCCGGTGTCTCTATGCCTCCCCTACGACGACGGTGCGGGTCAATGGTTGCCGGTCGGCCCCCTTCTCCATTGCTAGGGGCACACGGCAGGGTTGTCCCTTGTCCCCTCTCTTATTTGCGCTCTACATGGAGCCATTCGCTCAACGCATTCGCACGAACCCTTGCATAGTGGGCCTTAAATTTGGGGCGGATACTCATAAAATCAGTATGTACGCCGATGATGTCATACTTTCCCTCACACAACCCCAGACTTCATTGCGATATCTGACGCGGGAACTTACCACTTTCGGTGCTGTCGCGGGGTTTAAAATCAATTTCACGAAATCACAAATCCTCAATATATCCATCCCGGAGGCAGAAGTACAAGATCTGCAGCAGGACTTTGCATTCCACTGGGTGTCTACGGATGTCACGTACTTGGGTATTCGGCTGACCTCGTCTATTGCTAGGACACCTGCTCTTAATTATGCGCTGCTGCTGGAGCAGACGACCAAGGCGCTGGACGCCTGGTCGCGGCTCAAGCTGGCGTGGTACGGCAGGATCGCGGCAGTAAAGCCTTTTCCAAATCCTTCCCCTGAGCCCACCGCCAGGAGTCTTGCGGAAATTACAGGGTCTGCTGAATAAATTCTTGTGGGATAACAAGAAACCACGTCTTGCATTTGCGCATGTGGCTGCACCGAGGGCGCAGGGAGGTTTGGGTTTTCCGGTAGTGAGTGCATATTACCAAGCTGCATGTCTCCGGTACATCACGGAATGGAATAGGCCGCTGTCCAGCAAACACTGGAATTTCATGGACCAAACGGTCGCCGGTCGGAACATATGGCGGGAACTATGGCTCCCGCGTAAGCACAGAGCGTGGGGACTCTATTCCTCGCCGGTCACCTCCCCGACACTCAAGGTGTGGGACCAGTTGGCAGGCCCAAAAGGGTGGACCTCCTTCCCCTCTCCTATGTCCCCTATTGTGGATAACCCCGACTTCCAACCAGGATGCGCTTCCCCGGTCTTCCAGCGCTGGAGGGAAGAGGGATGTAAAAGAGTGGGTTTCCTGTTTGACCTTGAGGGCCTGATCCCCTTTCAGCAGTTGCGTAGGGACCACGATTTGCCGCTGACGGATGCCTTCCACTACTCGCAAGTAGCACACTGGGTCACGAGAGCAGAGAATGTTGCACGTATGTCCCGCCCCTTGACTTCTTTCGAGAGATGGCTGGTGTACAAGAAGGACGACCGTAAACTCATTTCCGAGCTGTATGCCATGATCACTGCACCACCTAAGAAACACCGTACGAAAGCACAACTTAGATGGGAAATGGAACTAGGGCGGCCTCTCACGCACAAGGAGTGGGAACACATTTATTACAGAGCACATCACACGGCTGTGAATACAGCAGGGGCGGAGTCTGCATACAAAGTAGTTACTCACTGGTACTATACGCCGGCGCACATCAGGAGTTGGGACAGGTCCAAGTCGGGCCTCTGCTGGCAGGGGTGTGGTCTCACAGGCACGTTGGTCCATTTGCTTTGGCGCTGCCCAAAACTGGTGCGTTACTGGGAGGCAGTCCTTGATGACATAGACGCGGCATTTGAGATTAAGCTCCCTCATGCTCCTGAGTATACGCTACTGGGCCTTCCCCATCCTAAGTCCTTTCCACTGAAATCCCTAAAGGGAAAGCAAATAGCCATGGCTTTACTTGCAGCGCGAAGGGTCCTTCTGGCTCACTGGGGCTCTCCGACGGTTCCAGACCCTCGTGACTGGATCCAGAACCTTTGGCAACTCTTAGCGATGGAACGATTGTCGCTTAGTGTGGAAGGGAAGGGCAAGGACTTTCCGGACCTGTGGGCCCCCTTTCTACAGATTTTAACTAAAGATATGAGGGAAGTAACGTGTCCAAAATATCTTCAAATTCTGCGACTTATACCCCTAGAACCATCTGGTGCATCTTAAGTGGGATTTCTTAGGTGCTGGCGCCTGAGGAAGTAGGATTGTCCTAGCTTAGAGAGTGAGAACTGATGTGGAGGGAGGGTGGAGGGTGGGAAGGGAGGGAGGGGACGTTTATTTGTGTTAATGTTCTAAAAGTGGACTACTCACCAGATGCCTGCCTGGCTCACTTAAGGTCTGAAATCTACGCGAGGTCGTCCTCAGGGATGTAGACCTGAACGCTGTGTTACCTTCAGGAATTTTCGCTCTGCCGGCGCTTTGATGTAGGCAGTGAAGCTGTGTATGTATTACTTGTGAGCCACGAAATAAATACGTTTGATTCTAAAACAGTGAGCAGGGATTGCTTGTCTCTGTTTCCGACTCTTTCTGTCTAAAGTTTATGCATTAACTCAGAGAAATACAGAGTTATAAGTTTGAAACTTTAAACACTTCGGAGCATATTTATGAAAGAGTTGCATTGCCCTTGCGCCACGTAAAGGAAATCAAGAGCGATGCAACTCTTAAGTATGATATATCAAACCACGGCAAGGCCACCTTGTGTGGCTTGGTAATTCTAGGTCTGTGCACTAGCTGGGAATTCAGAGTTCTGTAAAACGATAGTAGGTGGATCAATCCCACTTGGGCTGCAGAGCTACAGAAAACACTTCATCATAACTAGTCACTATGTATCGGGTGACACTGTATCAATTGTGTCGGTTTTTAATTCTCAGGTACAGAATCTGTAAACAAATAAGCACTGGCAATGAGAATAGCATTGACTTTGCAAACTGTAATGGTTATTTTGTTTACTGCAAGCATATGCCACACTAATAGAATAAAACAAGAAAACATGCTTGCTAAACCTAGTAGTTTTATGTTTGCAAATAAAAAAATGTCATTTAAATTATAATTTTAATACAAGTGTTCGGATGCTCCCTATCTAGCAGATGCACTTAGAACAGGCATTGAATTTTTATTAGTTCTAATGCAGATCACATGAAAATATTAATCTTATTGGAACTAGGAAAAGATACTTCTGTCTTTGAATTACTGCAACCTGAAAACGTAATTTAAACACACACAAGGATGACTAAATAATTGAAAAACAGATAAAGAATTAAAAGAAAACTGTTGGACTTGGCCCTGCTTGCAGGGTCATCCCTAAACTTTTTGCCTTCCCCCCTAGTCTTTTTTCTGACATAAGGTTGGTGGTTTCAGGACTCTGGGCACTTTAGCGCTGGTTAGCAGTGCAAAGTGCGTGTGCTTTCTGCCTTCCATAGGCTTACATTAGGAACCCCCTTATGGGATATCTCCCCATGGTAGAAAATATGTATGCCATGTTTGGTATGTGTGAGATGGAAATATTAAATGCTGCGCAATGGTGTGCAGAGATTTATTTTCACCATTGTGGAAATGCCACTTTTAAACCTTGGCATTTCGGTGTGCTGTGTGCCTGCCTTGTGTAAGGCTAGCTCCGCCCCTTGGGGTGTGTCTGTCTCCCAGGCCCCAGCTCAGGAAGGGAGGAGGGAAGTCTGGCAGACAGGGTGATCTACACCTCCCCCAAAACCAGTTGGGATCGGTTTTCCCAGAGACCCTTCCAGAAGCTTCTGGCCCTTTCTGGTAGGTGGGGTGAGGGGTGTATATATAGAGGAGCTGTGACTACATGTGGGTGTGCTAGGACTCTGACTTGGAGGGGACACTCTGCCAGGAGGTACCGCCGCAAGGGCCTGCGTGCTGGCCCCTGTGCCCATCTGTACCCCTCTGCTGTCCACAGGACCAGTGAGAGACCTTTGCTGGAGTGAAGACTGCTGTGCCAGGAGGAGTGCCACATTATGGGGGTTGATTGTTCTAAGGAACTGCTGTCCTGTTCTGATGAGTGCCCACTGCCTGCTGATCTTGCCCAACATTGCCTGTCTGCTCTCCTGGCCCCTAGCGCCTCGTGGGCGCTACTTTCTTGTGGGGGACCCTGAATCCCTGCCAGCTACCTAGCGCCTCGTGAACGCTGCATCTAAAAGCTGCCCAGGAGAAGAGGATTGGGCTCCAGCCCCAGAGGACTTTGCTCTCTGCCTGCAGTCTTAAAGCAGGGGAGCTGGTGACCTGCAGCGCTGTGCTGCCAACGTGGGGCGAGGCAATCCCCGGCGTGTGGGGTCCCCGGCGCTCCAGGGATCAGCGGGAGCCCACCCCGCGTGCTGCCAGGGAGAGCTGCGCCTTTAAAAATACAGCGGGAGCCTACCCCGCTTAATGGTTGCCGGAACCGAGCGGGAGCCCACCCCGCATCGGTGCTTCAGCGCGGGAGCCCACCCCGCCATGGTGTTAATTTAAGACGGGAGCCTATCCCGTATTGCCCCCGCCCGAAGGAAGTCACCGCCGCAGCCCGAACCGCCTGGGGGAAGCCGTCCGGAGCCTCATGGGCTCCCCATCGAAGTCCTGGGTCCCAGGAGGGGGCCCAGGTGAAGTCAGGAGAGGTGCTGCTGTTCGCGGGGCTCTCGTGAGCTGATGAGAGCCCCGCGTGTTGCCAAGCCTGCGCAGGAGGAGGCCGGAGGAAGCCGAGGTTCGGGCCGTGTCCCGCCCGGGAAGGTGGGCGGAGTCCTGCAGACGGAGACCGGGAGCAGCAGAGCGAGTCCTAGGACTGCCGGTGAGTGGGGCTCGGTGGTACACTGGTTGGGGGGGTGTCGGGGCACATTGCCGGTGCCCACCGCCCTGTGGTGATGCTCAGGGCATCGTGAGTGCCCGTACTGGTTTTTCCAGCTGCCCCGCCTGGCAGTGGGCAGCTGCAACGTGCAGCCACCTTGGTTTTGAAGCCCCCGTGGGACTTCAGCACGGACCGGGCCACAGTGTCCCGGGGGCTACACAGCGATGCCGCAGTTGCGGGTCGCTGCAACGGGAGGCATTTTTCTGAGCCTCGAGTCCCGGGAATGGACTCCAACGGGCCAGACTCTTTTGGGACACACAGCGGCGCCGCAGTTGCGGGCCGCTGCAACGTTGTGGGTGACATTCCTTTTAGAGTCCCTGGAAGAGGGGCTCCCCAGGCACGGTAGTGCCAGTACTTGTTTTTACAGCTGCACCACGAGAGCGTGGGCAACTGCAACGTGGGTGCCATTTCTTTTCTTGAGAGTCCCAGAGTGGGGCTCCCCAGGCGCAGTGGCGCCAAAGGCTAATCTGTAATGTAATGACACTAGGTTCATCATTTTACCAGTAGGTACTGGTGGTTTAGCATTTACTGTTTATGCTTGTGAAGGTGGTATGCACCCTGTTAGCACTACTGGGGGTGCCCTGCTGAGGTTAGGTACGATGCCCTGTGGCTGGTGTACTTTATGCCTAAGTATGATTCATGTATAATGCATCCATGCTCATGATGATGCCTACATGCTCATGTGATTATGCCCTATGCTAATGTGATGATGCCTAACGTCATGCCATGATGTTTTAGGGTTATGCCACTGCTAATGTTGTTTATGCTAACGAGATGCCCAATGTACTTATGTTGGTGCGGTGCATAATGGGTTTCTATGCATGACCTGATGTTTTCATTCTAGGCCTACTGCAAACGTGATTTATGCTAATGAGGTATGCCTAATGTTATGCCTAAGGGGTTGCTCATACTCTTATGCTAATGATGATGCCTCTTTGTTCCCATGTTTATGCCTACTTGGATTTATGCTAATACAATGATGCTAAGTTCATGATCTTTTTAGGAAGACAAGGGTGCCCCAATGTATGAACCTGGGGTAATGTAGTTTAAAGGAACAATGGTTCTAGAGTGGCCTAAAGGGTCCAAGGGGAAGTAACCCTGTAAAAGGCACTGAGAAAAGTAAAGGAATAGAAACTTAATTCATAAAGGAGAGCAGTAGGAAATATAACGAGGGACATATAGGTCAATGTATGACAAATATTTATTACACAATGAAGGTATTCAGGTGCTCACACAGTAAGTGACAATAAGCGTGACGTGAGAAGTGAGGGTGAACTTAAAATAATGACATCGCATTGACAACAGAAATAGAAGCTCCTTTAAAGATTTTTACAGAGTATAAGGAGTTCATGTTGTAGGGGTCGACGACGTTTCGAACTCAATTATTCGAGTTCATCTTCAGGACAAAAAGTGTGAGCAACTTGAATTGAGCTGAAGAAGGAATTAATATCCTTGGTAAAGGCGTCTACGTGACGCTGTTCTTCTTAAGGTGACCGGGATAGCCTGCGAACTAATGCGCGTTATGGTGGGACCCGGTAAGGGGAAAAACAAACTTAGTTTGCTGGAAGCAAATGCTTAAACTCCTTCGCCGCTAAATGGCAATGTGCTGTGCCGGGGAATTAATTAAATTGGCCGGTCACAGTTCAGTAAATGGAGGCCTGGGAGAGGAAAGGAGCGTGTCCTGCTCAAAGGAAAATCCGCGCTGAGTGTGAGGGCACAGCACATTGCCATTTAGCGGCGAAGGAGTTTAAGCATTTGCTTCCAGCAAACTAAGTTTGTTTTTCCCCCTTACCGGGTCCCACCATAACGCGCATTAGTTCGCAGGCTATCCCGGTCACCTTAAGAAGAACAGCGGACTTTTGTCCTGAAGATGAACTCGAATAATTGAGTTCGAAACGTCGTCGACCCCTACAACATGAACTCCTTATACTCTGTAAAAATCTTTAAAGGAGCTTCTATTTCTGTTGTCAATGCGATGTCATTATTTTAAGTTCACCCTCACTTCTCACGTCACGCTTATTGTCACTTACTGTGTGAGCACCTGAATACCTTCATTGTGTAATAAATATTTGTCATACATTGACCTATATGTCCTCGTTATATTTCCTACTGCTCTCCTTTATGAATTAAGTTTCTATTCCTTTACTTTTCTCAGTGCCTTTACAGGGTTACTTCCCTTGGACCCTTTAGGCCACTCTAGAACCATTGTTCCTTTAAACTAAGTTCATGATCTTGCCAGTAGTCACTGGCTGTTTTGCATTCGTTGGTGGTAAATGGTAATGGTTCTGGCAGCGACCCGATTGGCGCTGCCTTGTACATAATCCCCTGTAAATTGTGACCTGGCGCCGGTTGGCGCAGTGTACATATTTCTGTGATTGTACTGTGTTCAACATAATACAAAGGTTGTTTTTATATAACCTCGTGTGGAATCTCTTCTGTAGTGTGCCTAGTGTGTCGCCTGTGAGTGTGTGCTGCGCAGATGCTTTACACATTGCCTCCGGAGTTTAGCCTACCCGCTCCGCGCCAAGCTACCCCGTTTCTAACAAAAACCTATTTAGAAACTGAAATATTGGCACACCGTTCATAATATTGAAATGCACTTCTTTTTAGGTGGATGAGCACGTGAGCTGAATAAATGATGTCACTTACAGTGTAAGAGCGCCAGTGGCTCAAATGGGCTGACCCATTGGCCCATGCTGTAAGCTTTCGTGGATAGGGGCAAAATTTGAATGATCAATGAATGAAGATGGCTGACTCTAAGGCCCTCTTCATTTATAAATGTTTTTATTATATGAAGTTGGACAGCCAAATAAAACTGTCTGTAGGCCGGACGTAAAAGCAACAATCACTAGTGCAAGCAGGATTGAATTTTTGAAAGCCGAAAAAATTCCTTATGAGCTATCAGCTTCACATTTGTATGGCCAATCATAACATAACATCTTCCACACTAAACTATAAACAAAACCAGCTTTCGGAAGCACAGGGTGACCAGACATCCTGGTTTATCGGGACTGTACCTATTTTCACCCTGCAGTCCCAAGGACACCCCTTCTCGGGCACAGCTTTGTCCCGGTTTTGAGAGCGCAGCAGGTTTGTAGGGTCAGGCACAGCACCTGCAGGTGTTGGGGTATTGTCCCTTTACTATACGTGACCATGTACCAAAGCATTACTTGCCAGCATGCTCAAGAATTTAGAAAGTCAGCTTTTGACTGCTGCCAGCAGTACATAAAACATGGCTTATTTATTTTATTTATTTATTTATTTGAAGAGTTTTATATAGCGCTGGCTAGACCCTTAGGTATCAGAGCGCTTTACATGAGGATCGTTGGGTTACAAGTTACAAATTACATCAGTTCCCAGAGCATAGTAAAACATAGGCAAAAAATAATGTTACAGTAATTCGTCGAAAGGAGGGGGAGGAAGGAGACACGGCAGGGAGACGGGGAGAACTGTGCCCAATGTCCGGCTGGGTAGGTGACGGCCAAGGGGGAAAACCAGGGCCGATCTCCTCTATAGCTATCTAGCAGCTCCACCGGGCATCAGCCATGTTGCTCAGGTGTCAGCGGGCAGGGATAACAAGAAAAACAGTTTTTCATGGTTACATTAGTTACAGTTGCATAGTCAAGCACAAGGAACAAGTCCCCAATAGAGGAATAGAGGAATGGGGGAGGGGTATGGAAACAGGGGGCTGGGAAGCATAATTACATCAATTACAGACTTCAAGTAAAGACATAGGAGAAAACAGAAACATGAGATGCGAGGGAGGGAAGGGAACACAACGGGCGACGAGGAAAACAATGTCAGATGTCCGGCTGGGTAGGTGACGGCCGAGGGGTGAACCAGAGCCAAACTCCTCTATAGCTGCATAGGACAGCTCCACCGGGCATCGGCCAAGGTTGCTCGGGCTCCGCAGTAAGTACAAAGCAGTTATGGTATCGGCCCAGGGGGCATCGTCAAAGATCCATCTTAAGGCACCGGTCCTGGTGTTACTGGGAAGTGCCGTCCTCAACGTTCTCCAGCTCGCCCCCAGGACAATAGTGGTGAGAGAAGAGGTGGAAGGAACATGTTTGGACTGCTTGTTGTTTGGTTTAGGCTCTTTGTCTGCCATGGTTTTTGCAGGAGGAAGGCTGCTAAGGCGGCGCTGAGTAGATGCCAGTTTTGGAGAGAGTAAATGCTAGGAATATAAATCACATCGCCTAAAGTCTGATGGCCCGTCTGGAGTAGGGCTGAGATTGGAAAAGTTCAAAGTTCCAGAGTAAAGTTATTGCGCAGCACCTAGTACAAAGCAGTAGAAAGTAGATATTTGTGCTAGATTGTTGTGGCTACCAGGTGGAACGGGTAGAGAACCGGCAGGATCCAGCAAGCCAAACAAGCATGGATGAGTAGATCTGTATGGGACAGGAGCCCAGATCACGTTGCCTCGTGTGTGGACATCATTAGTGGGTCATGCAGAGCCCTGTGAGGATTTAGTACAACGACGTCAGACACTTCAAACCATTCGGAGTGATAGACTCCTTACCTTAGGTAGGAAATATATTAGCAGATGGGCTGCCCAATATACACAGAAAAGCAGGTATAGTTCGTGCCAGCCCTTTGAAACTGTACAGATTTACTCTGGAAACGGCCGCCATTTTCAGGTCAGGCAAGCCGATAGACGAAGCAGTAGGAGCCTCCACGGAAAGCACAGACTTTCAACATACCTTCCAAGTTAGGTTCAGCGGACCGCGGGTGGGAAGCGGAGCTCTCTGGGGAGCCTTATTTGACAAGCGCTTCACTCCCTGCTTAGGTCACCGATGCCGATGTTGCGATGGACCGGCAGCCATTTTCAATCTCAGGGATAAAATCTCAGGCTTAAATCTCAGGGATCGAGGAGAGATGTTTGCCATGCTTACACGGTGCACTGTGTCAAGAGGATGGAGTGGGCTGTTCCCCTGCTTTACAAAACTGCAAGAACATCTGCAAAACAATCTATTGAATGAAGTGTTGGCAAATGTGGCCAGCCTTGAAAAAATATCCTCAGTTCCTGAGATTGGTTTAAAACATCTGTTTAATATCATGGCGGCACAATTGTTTCCAAAATGTTCATGTTAGGATAAGTAGGTGAGTGACATTCCATAGGCACTTTAGGGGTGTTACAGTAGTGTCTAGTCCATTTCTCCAGAGCTTCTAGGAGCACAAAAGTGGTACTTACTTTCTCATATTTATCCTATGCTATGGATTTCACCACTTGCTTTCACTCAAGACAGTGTCATTCAAAGAGTCACACATACTGCAATGGAATGCCATGCCAAAGCACACTGAAACCTTGGGAATGTCACACATAAACAATATGAAAACCTAGCAGTTATGCCCTGCCTGACCTGCTTGCCTGCTACGGCTGGCAGGGGAACCAGCGGGCAATTGAATACTTTGCACTTTTTTGACACATGGCTGCCTGGCAGCAGCGGGAGGCAGTGGAGAAGCCTATCCAGGAAAGAAGGGATCTGGCGGAAGGATCCACGTTACCTTCAAGTGCACAATTATGATTATAATTAAAAACTATGACGCTCTGGCACCAGCACCATATTTAGCTATTCCCTTTCCAGCACACATAAAGCACAAATGTATGACCTTACATGGCAAAACCAGCGACGGCCAGCACGGATCAGAGGTAGGGGGTGGGGCGGGAGGTGGGAGGACGCAGAGGTAGGGGAGAGAACGCAGGAGGGGGGAGGACACGGGGGAAGCACCTATAAAAAAAAAATAACTTACCTTTTTGCCGCTTCCTCGCCACGTCTCTCCTCCGTAGTCCTTACCTCGCTAGGCCACCGGAAGCACTCCCAGGCTCTCAGTCAGTCAATCACAACGAAGCCTTAGCAATTTTGTGATTGGTCTGAGCGCCGTGTTACGGCACTCAGACATTGACTGGAGGCCTGGGCATGTTCTCCACATAGGCTGTAATGCAGCCTGCATGGAAAACATGCAAAGTGTGCAAGACTGTTTTGGGCGGCCGAGAGGGCCGTCCAAGCAGTCATTGCACACTTTAGGAGGGTGGTACCACTCCTCCCTTGCCCCAGCCCCTCACACAAATCTGTGAGCAGAAGTAGGGGAAAATAAAATGATAATAACGCGAGTTATTATCATTTTATTTTCTCAATGTTTCACTGCAAAAAAGCAGTGGGGCAACGCTCCTCCTCCTTAGCGGAGGAGCCGCCACTGGGCAAAACACAAGCATTGGCCAGTCGACCAGCATGGAAATACACGGGTCTTAAAGAATGAAGTACTTTTCATAGCAAAAAAAGGAGGATTGTATCCATCTGTTCTGCATTTGTCCTAAACTGCGCAGGCTTCGTTCTTTAATACTAAAGAGATGCTTCAATGAGAGAGGGATTCGAACATGCCAGGAAGCAATAATTGCGAGCCTCAGCCAGGGGACCTGCAGTTAAACTGTAATCTCATGAGATTCTTGATAATGGCTCCAATCAACAAACCCCAGCACAACTCTCCACCAAATCAAATAGTGTCATCGGGTGGAGGGAAGGACGCCAGTAAAATGAATTGATCCCCAGGGTTGAACGTCTCAGATTGGACATAGGTTGATTTCGGGATCATCATTTGTAAAAATATAGATTTGCACTGTTTTATAGTTATTAAACTTTGTTTTAAAAGTCATTTTATCAGCGAAGATATAGTTCTATATCCAGAATGAACGCTTGCACTTTTTCCGTAACTTATCCTTAATTTTATGATGTTGATATAATTGCTATATTGTCCTGGTTTCAATTGCCATATTGTTAAGGTTTTAATTAACTGAAACAATAAAGAATAAATACAGAAAAAAGTGCACAAGGTTCAGTGCTACGTCAAAGTTCGCCTCAACATCTGCCCACCAAAGAGCTGTCATTGTGTTTAAGGGAATCATAGCTGAGACCATTTTCAGATATTTGGAAGTTAGAATATGAGATCCCCTATTGGAAGTAGGTTGAACTTATATTATGTCCTGCAAAGCTGCCATACTTTCTGAACAGGTACACACAACAAGAAGCTACCCTGAATAAGTGTCTGATTCTAAGGAAAACGAAGGCGCACTACGCCTTCTTCTGTGTGGTGTTGGGCATATAAAAAAAATGGAAGGACTGTCCTCACACACCACCAGGTTCATGCTTATTTATTTATTTATTTATTTTGTGTTATATAGCGCGGACATGACCCTAGTAGGGTATCAGAGCGCTTTACATTTGCATGTCTTTCACCATAGAACAACCTGAGCATCATGCAGTTTCAGTAGACCAGATCAGTGTACAGCAAGTTACTAGATACTGTTATGTTACAAAGTCATAAATTAATTGTACGTTGATTTGCGAGAGAGACATTTGTGCTTGACTATCATATTTACAAGACCAGAACGATGTGAGTGGACGAAATGTGGTAGCGTGTGTATTGAACAAGAGGGTCCTCAGATAATGTCAAGTCAGCTGGATTTATGGAAGCAGTTTGCTCATAAAAAAGGATTTGGCTGCATTTTTGAAAGCAGTGATGGATGAGATTTTTCTAATGTTAGGGGGGAGAGCGTTCCAAATTTTTGGTGCTGCGCCAGAGAAAGCTCGGTCATAAGTTCTTTTCTTGCGGAAGAGTGCCGGTTTCAGTAATAAATCTCAGTGACTCCGGGAAATCCGGCATCCTCCTGATAGAGTGATTTTCTGGGCTAGGTACCTTGGTGTATTGTAGTCTATCGCTTTGTGAGTGATACATGCCATTTTTAGTTGTATTCTTGCTTCGAAGGGCAGCCATTTGAGCGCTTTCAGATGAGTGGTGATGTGGTCGAATTTTTGGGACCCAGTTATAAGTCTTGTGGCCGCATTGAGACAGGCTTTTAGTGGTGCTGTTGAAATCTTAGGAAGACCGGCTAGTGTTGTGCAACCGTACTCGATCCTTGATATAACTAATGCCTGGACTGCTGTTTTAAGGTCTGAGTTATTTATGAACGATTTCAGTTTTCTGAGGTATCTTAGATGAAAGCGGGCTTTTTTTGCCATCATGTTGATATGTGCGAGCATGGTTAGGTTTTTATCTAGCATAATGCCCAGGGATTTGGTTGAGTCTACTATCCTCGGAATGCAGTTTAGTGCAGTGATTAGTTTGGTCCATTCCACGATATTCGTAGCGCTTTTTGGGGGGGAAATCAGCAGGAATTCAGTTTTCTGTGGGTTAAGCTTGAGGTGATTACTCGTTAGCCAATGGACTGTTCTCTTTAGTGCCTGGTTCATGATACCGATCTCTTCTATCAATGTGATCTTGATGTAAAGCTGTGTGTCATCAGCGTACATGTGGAAGGAGATGTTTGCTTGCTGTAAGATTTCTGTGAGTGGTTCTACGTACAAGTTGAATAGCGCTGGGGATAGTGTTGAGCCCTGTGGAACTCCAATGAAGTTACTGGATGAAGCAGATAGTGTTTGGTTCACTCTGAATTTTTGCGATCTGTTTTCTAAGAATGAACTAAACCACTTTAGGACTGTACCCTCTACGCCCAACCTTTTTTCCAGGTGGTCTAGTATTTTGGAATGGTTTACCGTGTCGAATGCCGCCGAGAGGTCAACAGGATTAGCCGACAGGTTTCGTTGCAGTCTAGGGCAAGTAGAGCATCGTCGACGATGTGTAGAATTGCTGTTTCAGTGCTGTGGTTTGGTCTAAATCCTGATTGGAAGTTATTCAGCAAATTGAATTCAGAGATGTGTTGGCTCAGTTGTTGTTGTACACATTTTTCCAGGACTTTGGCTAGCATGGGAATGTTTGTTACCGGTCTGAAGTTGTTCAGGTCTGCAGGGTTCTCTGTTGGTTTTTTTAAGATTGGGGTGACTTGCCCTGTTTTTATGCAGACTGGTATTGAGCCTTGCGATAGCGAAGCGTTAATGATCTTTGTCCATGAGGGGATGAGCAGGTGGTTTATTGTAGACCAACAATTTGCAGGTAGTGGAGCGTTGAAGTGATTGTTTGGTTTTATGGTCGTGATAATCTTTGTGATATCTGTGACAATGACCGGCTTGAATTCTGACCATACAGCATTATTTTTAGGTAATTCCAGCGCTGGTTGATGTTGAAGCTTGGCTGGGGTGTTACCAGTGGGGGCTGGTGACATTTGAAAGTGGTGGGGCGTAAAACAATTGTTGTACTTCACTGCGGCAAGCGAGCGTAGCGAGCGAGCCTGAACCACCTACGGGGGATTCGGGGGGTTGTCCCCCCAAGAAATTTTTGACGCCCCTATGAAGGAGCCGCAACTGGGAGAGGATGTGGTTTACATCCAGAGCTGCCGACTTTGGAACTGGGGAACCAGGCTAAAGTCTCGGTGTCAGCTCAACATCCTGTGAGTCTGGGCAAATCACTTAATCTCCGCATGCCATGGTATAAAACAACATGAACGTGCTTGTGCAATGCAACTGTTGCTCATGTAAATTGCTCCAATACCTTCGGGTCGAGATTGGGCTATAGAAACTGCAACAAAAAGAAATCTCTGCCCTGGATGGTCACTATGTAGGCACCAAAAGTCACTGTGCAGAACTATATACCCACAAGATGCTTTTTCAACTCACCAAACCTCTGAAATGTTAAATAGTTAGCCCTGATGCATAGTTATCAACTTTGCAGTTTCATGCAGTCCACGCAAGGCCTGTGAGTGTGTCAACAATTTTGAGAGAATAATGACAGTGAGCAGAATACAGTTAAGCGGGACATGGTTATATAGGCTTACATACGTTTATTTTGAATACGAAGATTTGTGGTTCTCAAAAATATAAAAACATGTAGAAACAGCAAAATCTCATCATGGTGTAGTATGATGCAATTTAAATATACAGGGTTGGAGCCGGTACCCTCAGAATCTGGGTCTATTACATATATAATTCCAGAATGATTCTTCCGGGAATAGTTGTACCAAGTCTCATTCAGTCATCCTATAACAGGGGTCCCCCACCTTTTCTGTGATGGGAGCTACTCGACAGGGATGAGAAGGAACATCCCAGACAACCTATAACAACAAGGCTGTTTATACTTTGAGTCAAGTCCAGAATACAGAGAGCCTAAGATCAGCAACTTCAAGAGGGTGGGCTACTCCAAAGAATATTCTATGAGCCCAATGCAGGGCAGATCCAAATAGCAATAGTATGAAACTATTCGAAGGAGGAGAAAGAGTGCTGGTAATTACACTAATATTATAGAGTAAGGGCTCTTTATGGGTTTTAATGGGACGCCAGGCACGTAGCTTTTATTGCTAACATAGCACTCTCAGGTACCACCCACCTTTCTTTAAGTCAATTACAGTATCCAACACGAATTTTTAAAGTGTCGAGAAAGTGATTGCTTCTCAAAAATTCATGCAATTTCCTGGATAACAACCAGACTACAAAATAATACACTGTATGCTTTTTATGTAAAAATATTTCAAAGGGTGATTGGGTACAGGTTATAGCTGACAAGTGATGGGCCAGCTTGCATACAGAATGGCTGATGTTTATTTAATGTGTGTGTTCAAGGGGCAACGGTACTTAATGAAAATTCATATTTACCAGATGCTGCCATATCTCGGCCTCTCTGTTCTTCCTCGGAGTTCACGGCTTTCTAGTTAATGAAGATTTCCTCTCATTTCTTATCCCGCCTCGCCAGAGAGCACGGACTTGAAAAGTGGGTCAGAGGAGGGCGACAGCAAAATATACCACTGTGTGTGACCAGATGATACAGGAGGGGGGAGCCCAGCGTGGCACTGCCCAAGAAACCAAAATTGGAAGCTAGCATCATTTTACTCTTCCATTGCATTCTCGTAGCAGGTAATATACAGCAGCCAGGTGGTGTCAATAAAGTGCAGTGCATTGGGCTGCGCGGTGACATGTCTGCACACAAACTAACATGCGGAAGGGGATTGGGGAATATGGCGGGATGGGGTCCCGTCTCCACACAGACTACTGCGAGAGGAGGGGCTGGAGTGGGCGGCCGAGGGTTAGGTCTGCATGCCAGATGTGCTGTAATTACTGTGGGAAGCTCCCCCGGCCCCGGTGCTTCTCCCCACCAAGGGTCTGGGCTCAGGAGAGCGAGGTGCTGAGAGATGTCAGCTGGAATTGTGACTGTAGGCGTTGAGGGGTACTGATCAAAGAGACATGCCGAGGCTGGGGGTATGTGGAGGGGACAGGGCGAGTATGCAAAAGATTAACATGCCATGCAACACATTTATTGGACAATAAAATAATTGGCACGCCTCTGGACAATAATGAAAATATAATCATTTCCATTCATCAGCGGAAAGTAAATCGCTATAATTGATTTGCATGGTATACTGCGATGTAAAGCATATGTAAACGAGACATCTGGGCAGTCGGGCCGGCATGACGGGCGGGTGGGGGCGTGGAAATGGGGTCATCGCGGGGGGGGTTGCAGGGGGAGGCGGGAGGGTTTTAATTTAAAAAAACTTACCGTCCCGCGCCACCTCAGCTTCTGGATGGGTGCGACTCCCGCCGTCCTGCGTTTTCGAATTCCTGCAGCTCTCATCGTCATCAGGAAAGGCAGCCTCCCTCCCTCCCCTCCGCCAATCACAACGCTGCAATGGCAGCGTTGTGATTGGTGAGGCGCAGCGGAGAGCGCCCCAGCCGGGCCATTTTCTCTATGTAGGCTGCTGCATGCAGCAGCCTACATAGAGAAAAAGGGAGAGTGGGTGGTCCTGCTCGAGGGCAGGGGGGAGTGGGCCACTCCCCCAGCCCTCGAGCAGGACCGCCTACCCGCCCGCCCCCAACCAGGCACTTCTGCTTTCTCGCAGTGCGAGAAGCAGAAACATAAAATGGTAGCTTTTACCATTTATGTTTCTGCCTTCTCGCACTGCGAGAAAGCAGTGGGGCGACGCCCCAATGGGGGAGCCGCCACTGGGTGTTACTTTTGCTCGCGGGGCAATCCGCTGCCTTTTTGAGCTCCTCCTCCATCGAAATAGCTTTGGCTGTAAAGAAGGTGGAGAATTCTTCGCTGCTTAAGTTCGATTTTGTAGCTGTTGGTGCAGATTTGGCCATTTTATTAGATTGATCTTTCAGTAGTTCGAAAAGTTTCCTTGGTCTGTTTTTTGCATTATCTAGTTCTTTCCTAAAAAAGTCTTTTTTTGAGTTTAGAATGCTTTTATTGTAGACCTTTCTGGCCTGTCTTAGTTGTATTAAATGGGGTGAGGAAGGGTGTTCTTGCCATTTCCGCTCTGTGAGTCTGAGTGAGCGTCTTTCTTCATTGAGGGATCCGTTAAACCAAGGGTTTTTATCTTTGTCTAGGACCCTTTTGAGTTTTAATGGAGCTATGCCCTCTATTATGCTCGTCATCATATTATTGTAGTAATCCATCAGGTCATTGACGTCTACCAGGTTATTGGGAGGTTGCAGTTCTTTCTCACATCATGCTGCGAGAGTTTCTGCATCGAGCCCTCTGGTGTCGCGGATCCATTTTCTGGGTTTTATTGATTGTGAAGGTGTTTTCGTTTTTATGTGGGGTATTTGGAAGGTAATGATGTGATGATCAGACCAGTCGCAGGGGGTGATCTCGATTTTTTCGACAGCATTTTCTTTCGAGATGATCCAATCTAAGGTATAGCCTTTCGAATGGGTTGGTAGATGGCATTCTTGCACCAGTGATTGATCTACCAGGAAGGTTTTGAATAGATTGATCTGGTTGTCTGTATGATCCTCCCAATGGAGATTGAAATCGCCTAGAAAAATATCATTAGAGTGGGGAGAAGTGTTTGCTGTGATAATTTCTATCAGTTGGTCTATGAACTTGGTGTTTTTACCTGGAGGGTGGTAAAATGCGTGAAGTTTGCAGGTTTGATTGTCTACGGATCTTAATGACATGCCAAGATATTCACAGGACTCTAAAGGGTCAGATTGAATTTTCGTAATGGCGATGTCCGATTTATGTATACAGGCGATTCTTCCACCCTTTTTATTTTGTCTGTCTAGTCTCACGATACAATAGTTTGGGGGGACTAATAGATCTAGGCATGGGGAGGATGAATCGGATAGCCGTGATTCTGTTAGGATAGTTACATCCATTTCCTGGTTTAAGGTGAGGTCTGCAATGTCAGCGGCATGTTTCAATGCTGACCGACAGTTGAGTAGTAGGCACCGAATGGGTTTCTGTGGTTTGATCGATAATGCTTCTTGTTTTTCGGGAATTAGTGTCACATTTTTTAGGTTATTGAAGTTTGGCCTACTAAGGCTAGTCTTTGCAATTCTGTTTGCGTTAATTGGGACTGACTGAATGCTATGTTCGTCTAACTTAGTGGGAAGATTGGGGGAAGGTTCATATGATAGCACAAGGGTTTCTAACTCGATGTCTGTCAGGTATCTGAGTTGATTGCGAGGGCGGTGTAGTCTGTTTCTTGTTGCCATTGGGATAGACTTTAGTTTGTTGTGGGTATCGCTGGCGGGTTTCTGTAGGCGCTCCAGTTTTGATAGACATTTTTCTGATAAGAATAGTAGGTTCTTCAAATCCCTGATAGCGAGTTGCATGGTGTCTTGTGGATTGTTACCTGCCTTGTTATGTTGGCCTAGGCCTGGCTGCCATGCTGCTTTTCTTTGCGCACGTTACACTGAGCCGGGCCTTCCTCGCCCTTTGCTGGTGCCAAGTTCTTTTGCACTGTCTGCATTTTCTGTTGTTCACCTTTTTGGGCTCAGTCTGCACAAACATGTACAAGGTCGCATAACAATGTATTTTGGTTCTTCCTGATATGGCCAGTCTCGCGCACCCAGACATAACATTATGTGCAATTGCCATGAAGAATTTGGTATGCTTTTAATACTGTGGTTTACTAGCGCTTAACACACTTGGAGAAATCCCTTTCAGTGAGAAGAGCTATGATGTCCTGCTGATGTAATTCTGCATCTAGAGACTGAGGTATGGGGGTTCGCTAGTCAAAGCCCAGAGGTCTTCTATTACTATAATAAACTATCTTACTGCAAGGGGAGGGTGGTAATGTTATTTAAACGTTTATCCACTGAGCTCTGAGATGCTTTCCCCGTTTGTATTCTATGGAATTGTAACCATGCTGCTTATATTAGTCATATGCATTATGCTATTAGTACTGACACGTGTACTGTACATTAGAGCACGTAAGTTGGAATAAACATTTTAACCTATCCAGTGTCTCTTACTACGCACCTTGTGGACAAGTACGAGTGAGTGACGAAAGAGTGTTCTTGCTTCTGTGAGTCCTGAGATAAAGATACCGTGTTCTGGGTTGTCCAAACATTAGTACTTGGGTGCTAATGGGATGCTAAGCTAGTTGGGTTGGGGTTTTTGGGTGCTACTGTATATGGTGGCAAACCACTGTATTCCGGGGTCCCATTTTCCTGTGCATAGCTCTGTGTATGTGCAGAAACCTTATGACATGGCGCGACCAACGTGGGGCAGCTTATCTGCGAGACGCTTGAGTAGTACTTGTGCTTGTCCACAAACCCCTCGCGTACGCTTCCGGAGGCGTATGTGACGGTGATACCTCCTATATTGAATGTTTTATAGGTTCTTTCAAGCTTGATATTATTAAAAAGGTTAGTTAATATACCCATTTTTGTGCTCCCTGTTAGGTTGTCGATTATAATCTGTTTAGTCATGGCTGGTGTGGCGATAGCTGCACATAGTCGAGGAGCACTCCGAGACCACTTAGTTGTGTATGGAGTGCCCGATACAGGGGTCGAGTTGGTCTTTGTGGTTCAAGCCGATCCGGCTTATCACTTTGAAGTGTTTTACACTTGGATCACTTTTGAAGCGGTGGATGCAGGTGATAAGCTGTTTCATGAATATAAACCCACCGCTGTTCCTGCTGCCTATCGACCCTATACTGCTCTTGAAGTGCCTCTCACGGCTTGGCAGCACCGTGTTTGGTTTAATGGCGCCCTACCACAACCAACTACCGCAGTTCGTTTAGGCCCCTTGTCAATTCAGGGGGCCACTTGGCCTGTATTGGCCGGGTATACCCCGCATCCAAATTATCTGGCATTACCGCTTGCGGAACTGCGCACTATGCATACCGAGTTGGTGCGAGTGCATCGAGCCTTAGTAACATACGTTACAGGTAGCCTCCATGGAGCTGCTCCTGTAGTTGCAGGCCAACCAGCTATTGCAGCTGGAGTGACCATAAGTCCTGTCATGGTAAATTCTGTGATGGGCAAACGTCCACAAAATAAGGACGACTATCCTTACTGGCTTGCTGAAAAGTTCGATCAGATAGAAGCAGTGTTTCCACATACATCCCCAGTAGATAAACACCGCATCCTCACGATAAGTTTGCCAAAAGACATAATCCCCGATTTGACATCATGTGAAAACTGGGGTAAGGTATTCGCAGCAGTTTATTCAAAATGTTTTGGAACTCCTTCCATGACGGTTCTACCCTCTGTAATTAAAAAAGTACAGGATGAACATGGCCCTGAAGCGGCTGTGGAATTAGGGATGAGACTAGTGGGAGTGTTTGATGTAGTAGCTGAGCTGATCCTTGGAAATGTCAAGGGCGATGCTATGAACTTTCAAGTAGCGAATGCTTTGGCTTTGGTCCCAGAGTTGGACAGGCCTCGCGAATTACCGAAAATTATTGCCCGGGCTTATAAAACAATTGGAAGAAATAGCCTGGGCAACAAGCCTTTTGTAAAAATGCAAACTCAATCGCAAACACAAGTTACACAAACAAAAAGTGCATCTGAGAAAGATGATAAACCAGTCTTCACTAAAAAGAGTTGGAGACAGAAAAAACAGGGTAAGCAACAAAAGAAGCCGGGGTCGAGAGGCGCTTCCCCAGTTTCGGTTTCTTCTGAACGTACTTATGATTTACGTGATAGGTCAAGGATTAAATCACCAGAAAGGTTTCAGAGCTCTGATACGCGTTCTCCTCGTTCTTCACAGGCCCAGACGTCGTCACAGGCTGGTGGAGGAGGACGGCAAGATAGAGGAAGGGGCCGAGAGGCTCCCCAGGAGCGAGACCAACCTCGACAACAAGTCAGAGGGAAAGCAGAAGACTTTCATCTTCCTCGACCGCAATTTCAGAAGAAAAAGTTGCTGCTGTCACAGCGAAATATGCCTCAGACCGTGAGAACGAGACTCCAGAATTGGACGTGGGCAGTGACCCTCCTAGACAGCGCCGCGGAAGTTACCATAGTGCGGGAGGCGCTACGTCCTCATATGGAGGCGACAGCAACTGAAACATTCGTTACTGTAGAGACAGCTGACACGAGAGTGGCACCCCCTGACAGACTATATAATATAGTCATACAAATTGAAGGTGACATACCGCGTGAAATAAAAGGGATTTTTGGGAAAATCTAACCTCTTCATATGACATTTTGTTAGCAGAGGTGGATTGGCCACCCCCATTCGTTTTAGCTGCACATAAAGGAGAGGAGGTAATCCTTCCAAGCTTCTCACGGCATGTCCCAAAAGACAAAGCTGAAGCACTTGCAGCTGAGTGGGCTGTGTACCTGGCACCAGCGTTATACCGCAACCATGTGGGATGGGATGAAGAATCACCTCCTCATGCAATACCTTTGCGGTCACTACCGCAGCCACAACCCCAATATCCCATCAAACGGCAGGCAAAAGGCCCCGTCTCCGAAATTCTGACACAGTTGGAATATCAGGGAGTAATTGAACCGTGCGTATCACCTATGAACAATCCCCTTTTCGTGGTTTCTAAACCCGATGGATCGTACCGCTTAGTTTTGGATTACCGGCATTTAAATACTCATTGTCGGAACTTTGCGGTGCAAAATACACACAGTTCTGCGCTTGTAGACAGTCTTGTTCGTAAAAAATACAAAACGACACTTGACCTTTCAAACGGTTTCTACACGCACAACCTAGCCCCGGAGAGTGGTCAATGGACCGCATTCACTTCCGGTGGTAAATTATTCCAGTTCCGGCGATTACCCATGGGCTATAAAAATAGTCCGGGTATATTCGCCGCCCGTGTTGTTTCTTTGTTAAATGACATTGATCAAGACGCATGTTCGTACGTAGATGACATCTATCTGACGGACGACGAATTATTTCAGCATTTGTCCCGTGTGGACCGCATTATTCTTGAATTTGCGGAGCAGGGTTACAAATTTAACTTTGCTAAATCACACATTGCTGAATTTACAGTTCTGTTCTTGGGCTATGAGCTCAATAACGAAGGTAAGGGCTTAGCCCCCATTTCTTGGAAAAATGTGCACATTTGTGCCCCCCAAATACTCTGAAGAAACTTCAGTCTTTGCTGGGTTTCTTGAATTTCGGGCGTACTTACATTCCCGAATATGCCCAGCGTATCAAGCCTTTGTATGCTTTGATACAACCTACTTATTCAAGGTCTTGCTGGCTGCCTGAGCATACCTCAATTCTGCAGTCTTTGCAGACAGACCTTTTGGAGTCTAAATATCTTTTGACTCGTGATAACCACACAAACCTGGTGATTAGAATAATTCCGGGGGCGGTGGGATTCACCTATTTAACCTTTAATGAAGGTGATACAGTACCCATCGCATACAAGTCACATCTGTACACTTCCGCTGAATTGCGCTTTACATCTGTCGAAAAAGTTCTAACTGCAGTGCAAATGGCGATTCTGAAAGAACGCGCACTAGCACAGGGAAAGCGGATTCTGGTGGTAACACCCTGTCCTGCCCTGGAGGCAGTAACAAAGGCAAGTGTACCGAACTCAAAAGCAATGCATCCCCGTTGGATACAATGGGCTACATCTTTGACGTCTTCGGACGTCACTTTTGTTTTTGATTCTTCTCTTCAGACTCAGGAGTTTTTGCAGTATGAATTCGTTCATCCTCCTCCTTTGTTTTTACTACCGCTTGAGGATTACAAATGTGTGATCTACACCGATGGTTCGGCGCAACCGGCCACTGGGTCCAAGCACGCTTATTCAGCTGCATGTGCTATTGTTGCGGGTTCCTTTGTAGATGGAAAGTTCAAATCCTCTGTAGTGCATACTCGCACACTTGGAGATAGTACCGCACAATTGGCCGAGCTGCATGCATTGCTACTTGCGCTTGAGTTCGCTTCACAGGATGAGACCACTCTTATTGTATGTGATTCTTTTTACTGTGTACAATCTTACAATGACAATCTGTTTTTCTGGTCGAAAAACGACTACAAGGACGCAAAAGGGAGCACAATTAAGCATAAAATGCTTTGGGTTCGAGTGGCAGAATTGCAACAACGTCTGCCTCTCACACAGGTGGTTCACACCTTAGGCCATCAGCGGGTGGGCGCACACGCTATTGGTAACGATCTGGCAGATGAAGCTGCCCGTTCAGCAGTAGTCACGTGTTCAGTAGCAGCGGTTACCAGGTCCATGTCTAAAATAGACCCTGTTATATTAGCAGCTATTGCTGCAACCAAGGAAGGTAATAATTACCCTACAGGTTTCCCTTCCAAGTATTCTTACACATTAAGTCCCGATCAGGTTCCTTATGTAACTATACCTGACGTTGGAGATCGGCTGATCCCCAACGCGGACCGCAGGAGTGCCTTGATATCAGCTGCACACGAAGGCATGGCTTCGGCTCATGCAGGTGTGTCAGCTACGGTTTCCATCTTGCAGCAGCGTTATTGGTGGCGTGGGTTATATAAAGACACTCGTGCTTTTGTGCTTTCTTGCGACGTTTGTCAACAGATTAAGCCTTCCACGGTAACACGTCCACCACAAACACCGCTCTGCATTGCTAACAGACCCTTTGGGTGTGTTTACTTGGATCACTGCGGTCCATTCTCATCAGACACTGCCTATAAATACATCTTAGTGGCAGTGGACTCGTGCACACGGTTTCTCTGGGTCTGGCCACAACGGAGTGCTGACGCCCGAAATGTAATCAGGGATTTGCGTGTCTTTGTGGGAATTTTCGCATGCGGCACCTTCCATTCGGACCAAGGTCCAGCGTTTGCCTCTAGGGCTTACAAGGATGCAATGGCTTCGCTTGGGGTGCGGGTGAAATTTTCGTCTCCGTATAGGCCTGAGGGCAACTCTATCGTTGAACGAATGAACCGTGACTTAAAGCAATCCTTAACAGCTAGGGTTATAGGTACTGGCAGGAACTGGCTGGCCCATTTGTATACCGTTCAGCGTGCACTTAATAATCTCCCTAGAAGACCTCTGGGTGGGCGGACCCCATACGAAATGCTCTTTGGCATAAGAATGTTTGTGCCTGACCTTGAGGGTCCAGACATCGCGGCGCAATCCGCCAAGTTTGATGTAGATAACCATTCTGCTATGTTACAGGACTTACAAGAAGCCCGAGACAAACTTGCAACTACACATTTGCCTTCAGCCACAGATCCTGCGTTGCAGATTCCGGTAGCCGGCTGGCTTCCGAAAGTTGGAGAACTGGTTCGAGAGAAGGTTGAAAACAAAAAAGAATTTGGCCCCTCTTTTCGTGCACCGGTTCCAGTTCTTGGCCTGAAGGGAACACGTACAGTCATTTTACCACCGCTTCCTGGTCGCAAAGAGAACAGATACATCTCAGTTGAAAATGTCAAGCTACAGCGCCTGGCCGATCCTGAATAGTGTCACACCAGCGGTCTCTTGTCCTGCCATTTATCGGACATATGTTCATAGTCCATCTGCACGAACGATCGCTGATGCTGTAATTGAGATGGTTGATTTGCCTGAAACTACGATTGATCCCCAACTCTCCACCAATATCGACGAGGACGAGTATACTTATCCTGCATCAGAATCGGTGGCACATCAACCAACAACGCCACTAAGCCCGACTCGTTATTCCTTTGATTCGGATTCCACATCTTCAAAAGTTCCATCCAAGTTCAGTATTTTTATATCCTGGTTTAGAGACAATTTTTTGATTCCCCCTGGACATACATCTGGTTGGTACTTTTCTTGATATTTTTGTTCATGTCCATTGGCTTTGTCACAGTGTTTTTCTACTAATTAATGGTCACTATTTACCTGAACGCTCTGCTGTAGACTATGTTTCTGGAACTTTGGCTCCTCATTCCTCGTCTCACATCATGAAGCGTGACCACACATTTGTGAACATTTCAGCTTTCCCAGTTGCTGATGGCATCGTATGGGATGCAGTGAACTATCAAATCCATGGTCCGACGGAAATTATTAATGTACCTAATGTCCTTCGTGTTTCGATGGGAGATGTAGTACAAAATAATATTCATTCTGATGATTGGGATGTGCATGCCGTTGAAGCATTGTTTGCCGATTTAAAATATTATGCATCTTTTAATGCTGAAGATTTATATATGAATTCTGCTAATTATGCCGATTTGTATTGTTACCAACATTGGGGTAATCATTTTCTCCATAAGCCCAGTGCCCTGCGTAGTTCTGTTAACTACACCCAATGGGAACATTGTCCAAACCCCTTGCCAGGTAGCTCTCAAACTCTTCGAAATAAGTTTAATTATTTTACTGATTTTAATCGGTCGAACCCTGCATCCTATTATTTTAGACTTAATAACATATCAACTCAGAAAATTATGTTGACACACACCAAATTGCTTTATTCAGGTTCCTTTCTAAGTGCCCTAGCTGTGGGTGGTTATGAGTACTGGGATAATACAGTGGATTTAAAATCTATTTGGGGCTCCAAGCCATGGCAGGTACAGGGAACCGAGGCATTACACCGTGCTTGCCTCATCCCTACACAAATTATGTTCCTCAATGTCTCCATCTATCAGACTACATGTTGGGGCTTAGCAACCACTAAACAATTGAATACTCCATCAATACCATCCCTGTCGAGTTTTCCCAATGAAAGCTCACGATTCAATATGTCCCTCGTGTCCCTGCAGGCTCTGTTACAGAATAATTCGTTTAATGTTTCTGAGCTAGTGCAGTCACCCTGGTTGGTATGGCCTACATCATCTAATGCATGTCAAATGCGTTTTCACGATTCTGGTGCTAGCTACACACAGAATAGGCCTGATCCGAGGTTTACTGATGCCCGTACTGTCACTACATACTCTGTTGGTAAATTATGCAAACAATGGCTGCAACATTCGTCCCTTGATTCTGTTAAACAACATTTGTCCCTCCTTACAGGCAATATTGATCTGTCCGACTTTGTTTTGGGACCTCGTGGTCCCCGACCTAAGAGATTCATTTATGAAACGTATAATGAACTCTGGAAGCTATCACAAATGGAAGCTGCTTCCCGTCTTCGGGAAATAGATCAAGCAAATATGGAAAAGGTGCTTGCTGTTGTTGACAATAGTATTAATACCCTGTCTTCTCGCATTTACACTTTAGAGAATATTGTGTCCTCTGTTGTCGATATTGTACAAGATGATGTTTCTGTGTTATATCATGGTCAGAATCAATTGCGCTCAGTTATGCAGTTTGCATGGACTTTACAAACACTTAAGTTAGGTAAAGTGCCTTGGCATTTTTTGAACACCTCTGCCTTGTTTCTACCTTTTAACTTAACTGACAAACAGCAATTTATGTCCATGAAAGATGCAACTTACACTCTATTACATATCGAGAAGATGGATCCTTTGCCGTTCTCTGTTGCAGAACTCGATTCTGCTGTATGGCTAGTTCATGGGGTTATCGTTTTACCTTTTTCCTTGTTTGAATTTGACTCGTGCATGAAACATTATCCTGTGGGCCGTTACCGGCCATTGGGCAGTGCTTTCCTGCATGAACTCTGGTCCTTGCCTTTCATGTATAAATGCCTTCGGGACGGCAAGGAAGTCTTTCTCACGGGGGAGTACTGCGACTCGACTATGGGTCATTCGCTTATTTGTAAACACATTAAATTGCATGGCTCATGTAGCGTTTCCTCTCCTAATCTTGCTTGTGTGCTGAAAGGTATTCCTGCTCCTGTTATTTCACCTACTTTCACTCTCCTTTCCAATGGTAGTTATTTACTTTTAAATAACGAAAACTGTTGTGGCCTGCAGGCTGGCATTCCTTACATTGTAACAGTTTCGCACAGGGTTGTCTGCTGCAAAAATGTGCTTTTTCCTCCCCCTCATGGCAAGGTTGATATCTCTATTTGGCCTTCCATCCCTACCATGGAAGCAGATTTCAATAGACTGAGCAGAATAAAGGCACTATTATTAAACGAGGAAGTTATGCTCACGTCCGCCCGGGAGACATTCATTCTCCAGGTGGCGAGTACCCACAGTGAAATACAGGCCCTTTTAAACACTAATCTCCCCCAACATTTTGGGGAGTTAATTCATCGTATTTTTAACGCATCTAACACTGAAGGCCTAGTACACTTTTTTAAGGTCGTGGGGTCGGGCTTGGTGTCCTCCTTCCAAACTATTTTTGGTGTCATCCCGGCTTTCATACATTCTATTTTTTCCAGTGTCTTTGGCGGTTTCCCGTTGATCCTCGCTTTAGCGGCTGGTGTCTTGCTCTTAATTTGCTTTCTGCGCAATGGCTGCTCCCCGATGGGACCTGCTCGATCCAGAACGCCTCCAGCTGCTCCGTGAGCGCCTTTTGGCTGGTTTTGGTGTCTTGCCATTGGCGACACTGAGTGTGTCATATACTCTTTCATTTCGCTTTGCGTATTTCACTTGCGTGCAACCTGTGATGACTTGTGTCCGCTGTCCTTTCACCTGGACTCTGGATTATTGCCTCTCCAATTCGTCATTGTCTGTTCCGGATTTTGTTCAGTTGATGGGTCCCTTAGAGGCCCATGAGCAGGACTGTTCCGTTGCTGGCTGTATGGCGCGTGCGGCTGCACTGGGGATTTTGGCGCAATGGGATATCTGGGCGGCTGCCCAGGATCTCCTACAACGAAGCTGTTTCAATTATCACGCAAGCTGTCCCGCATTGCTTCTGGATGCTCCCTTTGCTGAGGAGCATTCCTGCTCTTTTGATCTCATGGATTGGATGGCATCTATGTTTTTTGACGATTCCAATGATGAACTCTTGGAGGGTATGGCATTTTTCTGCACTTACACTTTCATGGAGTGACCTGCCCTTCGCCGTTTGGGCGCTCCCTGTGCTCCAACAGCTGTGTTTTTCCTCTGATGGGCCTCTGTCCTGGCCGCCGGACTGTCCAGGGGAGGGTGTCTTGTGGATTGTTACCTGCCTTGTTATGTTGGCCTAGGCCTGGCTGCCATGCTGCTTTTCTTTGCGCACGTTACACTGAGCCGGGCCTTCCTCGCCCTTTGCTGGTGCCAAGTTCTTTTGCACTGTCTGCATTTTCTGTTGTTCACCTTTTTGGGCTCAGTCTGCACAAACATGTACAAGGTCGCATAACAATGTATTTTGGTTCTTCCTGATATGGCCAGTCTCGCGCACCCAGACATAACATTATGTGCAATTGCCATGAAGAATTTGGTATGCTTTTAATACTGTGGTTTACTAGCGCTTAACACACTTGGAGAAATCCCTTTCAGTGAGAAGAGCTATGATGTCCTGCTGATGTAATTCTGCATCTAGAGACTGAGGTATGGGGGTTCGCTAGTCAAAGCCCAGAGGTCTTCTATTACTATAATAAACTATCTTACTGCAAGGGGAGGGTGGTAATGTTATTTAAACGTTTATCCACTGAGCTCTGAGATGCTTTCCCCGTTTGTATTCTATGGAATTGTAACCATGCTGCTTATATTAGTCATATGCATTATGCTATTAGTACTGACACGTGTACTGTACATTAGAGCACGTAAGTTGGAATAAACATTTTAACCTATCCAGTGTCTCTTACTACGCACCTTGTGGACAAGTACGAGTGAGTGACGAAAGAGTGTTCTTGCTTCTGTGAGTCCTGAGATAAAGATACCGTGTTCTGGGTTGTCCAAACATTAGTACTTGGGTGCTAATGGGATGCTAAGCTAGTTGGGTTGGGGTTTTTGGGTGCTACTGTATATGGTGGCAAACCACTGTATTCCGGGGTCCCATTTTCCTGTGCATAGCTCTGTGTATGTGCAGAAACCTTATGACAATGGCTTTGTAGGTCTTGCACGATTGGGAGCTGATAATGTCGTACTCCATATAGGGATGAGGAGAGCTGATATTTTCTAACTCCATATTGGGTTGCGGAGAGACAGGAGGTATTAAAGCTGGCCCTATTGGTATGTTAGAATAGGTTGTCTCTTGAGGATTTGGGCTACTGTTAGGTATTTCTGTGCATGTTTTCTTATCTCTTCTTATTGTTTCGCGGTTCTTAGCGCCTGTCCTATGAGTACGTCTCCAATGCTCCTGGTTGGTGCCTGTTGACTCCCTCCTAACGACTTTTGGATGCGTCATCATTGGCAGTCCTCACTCTCTAAAAACCGCGTTTGATAGAGAGCGGGCCTTCACCTGGAGACAGGGAGGCACTTCTACAACTAAGGGGCCAATTCCGATCTCGGTCGGAGGCGCACCTAACACCATTCGGTCGGGAAAAAAGCCATGCGAATGCCTGTTTCCCGACCGATCCGCACATCATTCCGAACGAGCAAGTACGATGCGCACAACAGCATAGATTCCGACCCAGTCGTACTCACCCAATCCAGGTCCTGTTCCCCGACCGAGCCGGATCCGGAATCGTAGAATCGAGCCGCACGGAAGTAAAAACGCAGCCCCGTCCGGCCGGACAAGTACGATGCGCTTTCCGTACGCGCCGAACGCGTCGCTATGCACGCCACGTCAAAGCATCCGGGCGAGGCGCACATAAGCTCCGATTCGCGCCACAACACGATCCACGGCTACGAGACGAACACGCCAGTGACGAGGATGAGGCGAAGCAAAGAGAAAGACGAACGAGACGAACCAACCATAAATCCCTTCGTGCCGATCCTACCAATATTCTACCTCTATTACCGGAACAGGCACGGACGCGTACGGCGCAGAAGGTAAGTCAGACACCAACAACAAAAACAAACTACACGTACCCGACACATCACACACAGAGGGATGCAGAAATACCTACACCAGCAACAGCAGCACCATAGGGGCGGGATGGCCCTCACCAATGCCACACATACACATAGGGGCCTGTATGCCTACCACTACTGCCACCCCTACCCAAGGGGTGCTGGATGCCTGTCACTACTACCACCCTTACCCAGGGGGTGCCAGATGCCTACCATTACTACCACCCTTACCCAGGGGGTGCCAGATGCCTACCACTACTACCACCCTTACCCAGGGGGTGCCAGATGCCTACCACTACTACCACCCTTACCCAGGGGGTGCCAGATGCCTGTCACTACTACCACCTCTACCCATGGGGGGCTGGATGCCTACCACTACTACCACCCTTACCCAGAGGGTGCCAGATGCATGTCACTACTACCACCACTACCCATGGGGGGCTGGATGCCTACCACTACTACCACCCTTACCCAGGGGGTGCCAGATGCCTGTCACTACTACCACCCTTACCCAGGGGGTGCCAGATGCCTGTCACTACTACCACCCTTACCCAGGGGGTGCCAGATGCCTGTCACTACTACCACCTCTACCCATGGGGGGCTGGATGCCTACCACTACTACCACCCTTAGCCAGGGGGTGCCAGATGCCTGTCACTACTACCACCACTACCCATGGGGGGCTGGATGCCTACCACTACTACCACCCTTACCCAGGGGTGCCAGATGCCTGTCACTACTACCACCCTTACCCAGGGGGTGCCAGATGCCTGTCACTACTACCACCCTTACCCAGGGGGTGCCAGATACCTGTCACTACTACCACCTCTACCCATGGGGGGCTGGATGCCTACCACTACTACCACCCTTACCCAGGGGGTGCCAGATGCCTGTCACTACTACCACCCTTACCCAGGGGGTGCCAAATGCCTGTCACTACTACCACCCTTACCCAGTGGGTGCCAGATGCCTGTCACTACTACCACCCTTACCCAGGGGGTGCCAGATGCCTGTCACTACTACCACCTCTACCCATGGGGGGCTGGATGCCTACCACTACTACCACCCTTACCCATGGGGTGCCAGATGCCTGTCACTACTACCACCTCTACCCATGGGGGGCTGGATGCCTACCACTACTACCACCCTTACCCAGGGGGTGCCAGATGCCTGTCACTACTACCACCTCTACCCATGGGGGGCTGGATGCCTACCACTACTGCCACCCCTACCCATGGGGGGCTGGATGCCTACCACCAACACCACCCCCACTCATAGGATGGACAATGCATGACACAACCAGCACACCACAACCTAGGGAATGCAAGAAAAAGACATCCCCCCAACACCATGATAAGCGTGAGTAGACTGTGTCAAATGCCTACAACACTGAACATGACTTTGAACATACAATGTGACCCCCTATCACCTGTGCCACACATATATGTGTGTGGCCCCCACAATGCAAGCAGGCCATGACCATTGTGGCAATGGGGTCCAAAACCCCATCATCACAGTGACCAAAATGTTAGTGTGGGGTCCATAGCTGAAGCACATTCAGAACATTGTGGCAATGGGGTCTAAACCCCCTTCATCACAGTGACCAAAAGGTAAGTGTGGGGACCATAGCTGAAGCACATTTTGAACATTGTGGCAATGGGGTCTAAACCCCCATCATCACAGTGACCAAAAGGTAAGTGTGGGTTCCATAGCTGAAGCACATTTTGAACATTGTGGCAATGGGGCCTAAACCCCCATCATCACAGTGACCAAAATGCAAGTGTTGACAAAGAAAAAGCTGCATCTGCCAAACTGCATGGATGATTCCTGGTCACAGAACATAAAACACATCAGTGGCAAAGTAGTGCATGTGTCCCATTGCAACATAGATTGGGGGAGGCAAATACTGCAGTGCGAATAAGACATACCTTTGGCCATGTGCAGACAAACAACAGCCATGGGGGCTGACACTGTCAACATTCATCAATGACACAATGACAGAAGTGACCATCAGAATGCAGACCCACATATTTGCACCAATGGGCACACAAATGCAGATACCCTGTTGAGACTGTAGATGTGAGGTGAACAGATACCATACCATGGCAGCAATGGGACACACAAACCATGTTCATTGTGCTGACCGATGACCTAGGAGTCCCAGGGACAGCAGGGGAAACCCACCAAACAACATACAGCCAATGGCACACCAAAGAAATGCCAATGCAGTGGTGCAGATGCACAAACACAAACAGGCAGACCCACACTGCACATCAAACACAACAGGTGAGGGGGGGTGCCAGTGTCCCCAGGCAACCACACAACACATGAGGATGCCTGAATACCAATTACACAGATGTGCATACAGTGCCACACAAAGGTAACTCATGGATCCAAATCCCCTATGTGGGCAATCAGGCATTGTCAGATGAGAGGGAGCACAAATCACACATGTCACACAAGCATGTAGGAACAGCAACTGACACAGCAAGACACAGACACACCACAGCACTACCCCCAGGGCCCCCACAATGTGGTGACCCTGGGCTGCATTACAAACCCACTGTGATGACAAAGCCAAATGTCGTTCACACTGTGAACCACAGTCATGTGTCCTGAGCAACAAACTACCATCACACCTACACAAGCACAAATCAATCAGCACAGCCAGTAAGCCAAGGCCAACATGGAGGCAGGGGTCTAGCCGGGCAAGAACTCTCATCTGCACACACTCAACACCACACACCTCGACCTCCAACAATGTGCAGCAGTGAAGCACACATGCACTGGTGACATTGCACATGCACCCATGACAATCCCAGGCTGGTGGGTGGGAACCAAGGTGCAGAAACACATCACACATGGCCACTCAACAAGACTCCTGAATGTCTGACACACTGCACACTACGCTGTACATGGACATGACGGCAATACCACAACAACCAATGGGATCCCAGCCACAGTCACACACCAATGAAGAAGCCAAGGACACCCACAAAGAACACACATACACAACTACCAACATTGCAGCCCGGACCCTGAGGAGTGCCAGCAGTCACACACACAATGTGTCACAATCACTGAAAGATAACACAAACTGGAAATCACATGACAGGTGTAAACAACAAGTGCCAAGGGGAATCCTGACTGTGACCCATCTGCGTCTGCACACAAACTCAGCCCTGACAGCAAACACGCCAATGGGTGACACCCTGATGACCAGTAATGTGCCATGCACCCACATCACAGAGAATCCAGGGAGAAGACTTGGGGGAAACATAGGTCAACTCAGCAAGCAACACAAACAGGTACAACACTAGGGATCCCAGCATGCACAGCAAAACGGAAGTGAACACACAGACATGCTCATATAACACACACCTTGGGCGCAGGCAATGTCACAGGAGTACACACTGCCATGAGGGGACTCCACTCCTGTGTGAGGAAAGCTGTGCCATATGTTGCCTCAGTAGGGCTCCATCATGTCAGCTGAGCACTTGGTCACACAGTCAACAATTAGCACCAAATGAATGCTCCCGTCACATCAGCCTGGTCATGGGAGTGCCAACGAAATCATCAGCACAGATCCAACACACTTGTATAGCAATGTTGCACTGACAACACAGATGAGTCCTTCCCCATTGATGCCCACACCTGCATGTCCAGTGGAGATGGCCACACGGTCAGGGAAGCAGACAAATTGAACAATGGCAGGCACAACAGATGTGCAGGGGTGGAAGCCACAGATGTGAAATTGCTAATGTAAGTAGGAAATCCCATTGCCAAATATTGAACACATGACACCCTCAGATGCTGCTAAGGATGACATGGATACACCACAGGATAGGACACATTCCCCCTGGACCACATGTGTACCTGCGCAGTAACACTTCATTATCATGAGACCAAATATCACCATCACTGCAGCAAGGGCACGGTTAGCATCATCAACAACATGTACATCAGAAGCAAAAGCACTAGAGAACAGAAAGGTGCTTTATTCAGCATATGTGGGAATAACAGTTGATGTCCAGCAAAAAATTAACAAAGGCCAATGGCCAGTCCAACTTGAAAGTCAAAACAGGGTGACAGTGGCAGATGTCACCCTACACATGCCTGCACTGATGAAAGCCAGGGACAATCCCCTCGGAGGGGCATACGGGGGGCAGGCCAGGCACCGTAGGGACAGGATCATGGCTCACCAGAAGGAGGCAGGGAAGGGGTGGTGGGTGCTGGAGAGCCACTGACAACTGCAGTGGAGGTGTCTGACATGGTGTGTGCCGGCACAACTGGGGGGCATGACTCTGATGGTGTGGGTGCCGGCAAGACTGCAGGGGACCGTGCAGATTGAGTGGACAGGTTCCCAAGTCAGACAGGGTGGTAGTGGACTCCACTGCAGTGCCTACCTCCAGGGGAGGAGAATGGGGATCAGGTAAGGTGGGCAGGACAGAGGGGGAGGACACCGTCTCCACACCAGTGGCACAGACAAGCGCAGCGGGGGGTGTGGGGCTGGAAGAGCAAGTGGCAGGGGGAGAAGGCCTGATCCTTTTGGGGATGGTGTATCTGTGGGTGGGGGAACCTGGGGCAGGGTGTGGTGGGGGCACCTGTGGAGTGGGGGCCTGAGGGATGGAGGAAGGAGACTTGGTGCCTGAGCTGCAGGGCGGCGGCGGGGTCTTGCTCTTCTGGGTCCGGGGGGACTTGCGGATGGGGGCGTCAGTCGGTCTGCGCCTGGGGAAGGGTGTCCGGTGGCGAGGGGCACTCCGCTTCGTGTGGGTGGGCTTCCTCTTCCCCCTGAATGCTGGATCAGCTGGATCGGAGGGGAAGAGGCCGAGGTCACTGAGGAAGAGCCGCTGGGTCTTTGGGGTTGCAGGTGAGGCAACTGAGGGGGCTTTGGAGGGAGAGGCAACTGTGGACTGCGCAGTGCTCATGGATGCGTGTGTGTGTGACTGGGCCCCATCCCCTGTGAGTGTGGTTTCAGTCCCCTGACTGTGCGTGCGTGTGCGTCTTGTCTGTGGCGTGTGTGTGTGTGTGCTGCTCGTGTCTGTGCTGGTGTGTGCCTGTGCCGGTGTGTGTGTGCTTGGGACAGGTAAGGTGCTGGGGAGTGTGGATGGGGCAGAGACAGGAGGGGTGAGGGACTGTTGGAGGAGGGACACTGCTGCCGTCAGGGAGGAGTCCATGGACCTATTGCCCCTCTGTAGGGCAGACATGCCCGATGAGATGCCCTCCATGAACGACACCAGCTGAGTCAACAGAGTGGTGTGTGCATGGAGGACACTCAGCATCGCTGTCTGCCCTACATGGAGCTGCCGAAGGAGGTACACAGACTCCTCACTCAGGGCAGCAGGGGACACAGGGGCAGGGGGTGCGGTGCCTGGCCCGAAGGAGACACGCTCCCGTACATGGGAGCCTCCACGGACCTCTGGAATGGGAGCCGATGGGAGGGCGGTGGTGGTGGTGCTGGCGGGGACAGCAACACTAGCTGGGGTGTGGTGGCTGCTGACACCCGCCTCCATAAGGGAGTCATCCTCCGAGCTGCTGTGGTCCTCAGCTGAGGTGGATGGTGCTGAGGACTCCTCGGTGTGGCTCCCCTCGCCCTCCGTGCCACTGGGTCCCTCCGACCACTCCTCGGCTGTTGACCCAGTCTGGCTCTGCGGCTCCTCCTGGTCCGTGGAGCTGTCCCCTCCTGTGGCCGTGGATGTATCTGCAAACAATAGGGAGACAGACAGACATCCGTCACCTGCACCGAACGCACACACCACAGTAAGTACAGCACAATACAGAGCAAGGCCTGGCATCCTTAGTTGAACATTGCTAAAATTGCCCAAACAGAATAGGAGAAGCCAATTGTCAGTCTGATCGTCAACCATGGCACTCACATCACACCTGGCCTTGCACCCATCTGTCTGGCGTCCGTTGGCTGGCAATACCCCAGTGTGGACACATGCACCACCTACACAGTAGTTGGACGGTGCAGAGAACACAGTGAAGCATGTGAACATGCACACATCACATCTCTTGCCACTGAGTCAGTAAAGGTGCCCGGATTAAAGTGATGCCCAGAGTCAGATATATGAAATGCATGTGATGCATACCAGCGACAGACACCACGATGCACCCATGTGCAGATAGCCATTGCCACTATGGTGTGCATGTAGCACATGTCACTCTCCTGCAGGATCACTCATAGGAAGTCACATGCCATGGCACAGGCATGCCTGCTAAGTCATACATCACTGTCTCCAGTCACATGGGCAGGGCAGCCACACAACAACAGTCTGCACTGTGTCACAATAGTAGGTCATGGGGAATGAAGTCCTGGAGCTGAACAAGTGCACATGTACATCCCCCACACACCACATCATCTGAACCCTTATCTGTCCAGGTCATACTGATTGGACATATGGGTGACCTGTAACACAAGCCTCTGAACCTGGGCACCTCACAATCTGCTGTGAATGGGAAACAGCTGCATGGACCTCACATTTGCATACCCCAGTCTGAAGGTCAGGTGTTCAAACACCTATGTGTCACACAAGTATCGTCTCCTATGGTCACATCTCGGGTGGCATGCTGAGCCCCAACCGATAAACACCCCAGCAGTCCTGACATCGAAGCCACAGCACACTGACACAGAGGCTGACACCTGAGGGGACATATCACTGAGCACAACGTGTCAGCTGATACACGGGAGTGGGAATACAGAGTGCATTGCATGGCCTGGAGTAGGCATGACTGTCCTGCCCCACATGAATGAGGGATGAACCCTGGACAGTAGGCAGCTGGCTGAGTATGTGTGACACACGTAATATACACACTCGTGGGGCCCAAACATTGTTCCCACCCGCAGCTTGGGTGTGTGCCAGTTACCCCAGGCATATGTGGTGGATCAGCTCAGCAATTGGACCACAGATCAAAGTAACACGCAGATTACATGTCAGAACACAGGCATTGTGTAAGCAATGGACCCACCCATGATGCCCACCACAGTTAGGGGAACAGATGCTGTCCCCCACCTTGAGTCAAGCAAACTGCTAGGACACAGTACCCAAGTGACACAATTCCCTGACTGCAAGGGCCACACCTGGGTATCAGATGAGGAGTGGGCAGTGCACAATCGAGGGACATGGGTCCTGGACCACATGACTGATGTGCTGTGGAAGTTTAACCAGGCCAGAGGAGGGCCCATAGCATGGCAGACAGAGTACACAATGCAGTCATGGACTCACCCCCTCCGTGCTGCTCCCTGGCCTTCAGCTGCCCATCCAGATCAGGGAAGACCACCGCCAGGATCCTGAGCATGTGGGGGGTCAGGGTCCGGTGTCCGCCCCTCCTGCGAGGAGGCGACAGCTTCAGCTGGACCCGTGCGATCCTCCGGGTCCAGCCCCGAAGGTCCTGCCACCTCTTCTGGCAGTTGCGGATCCGGCGCTTGTAGTCCCCCACGGATCTCACTGCCCGGACGATGGTCAGCCATATCTTCTGCTTCTGGTGGGCATCAACCTGTGAGGATGACAAAGTGAGAATGCTATTACTACACATGCAACATATCCGTGCATGACACAGTTGTGTATACATGTCTCAATCACAGGGGCACATGATGTACACAGGCAGTGCAACGATGGCCATGGACAGTATGCCAGCAGTAACTACATGGTATCATTGCCTGGGAAGTAAAACCTTGTTTAAATGCACTGTCACTGCACTATACCTGTCCAGTGCATGTGACTACACACTATGGGGGGTGACAACTACTCAGTGAGCCTGCTAGCCAGTGGCGTGCAGACTGTTAGCCTTGCTAGTCAGACAACATGCACATTTAGGAAGGCAGTGGACAGAACACTCACCTGCTCCCCTGCTTTCCCATACAGCTTGCTGTACTGTGGAAGGAGGCTGTCCAGCAGGGCCTGGTTCTCCTCAGTGCTGAAGGCTGGGGCTCTCTCCACAGTACGTGCCATTGCAGGGTCCAGAGGGTGCAGATACAGCAGCAGTGGTGGTGGCAGATGTCGTCCTGGAGCATGTAGTGCAGGCAAGTGAGCTCTCAGGGGAACAGCCAGCATTATATGTGTGCTGCAGAGGCAGTTACTGTCCCATGTGTCCAAAGTGATAGGTCCAAGTCGTTAGCATCTTCTGAATCTGGCCAATCCATGGAATTGCACCACTTACACACGCCCACAGCATCCTTCAAATGTTCAACTTCATGACACCCATGAATTTGCAACATTGTTGTGGGTGACCAACTGAATTTCCAGCATCAGACTCGTTCAAAATTTGAAAACGCGTCCGTTGCCTGGCCAGGCCATAGCCAATGGGTGCACACCGATCGGTCCATTGCTGTTCAACGCGTACCCAGGATACAACGCGTACCCGCACACATTGAATGCAATGGGCCGGCCGGGCACACCGATCGGTCCATTGCTGTTCAACGCGTACCTAGGATACAACGCGTACCCTCACACATTGAATGCAATGGGCCGGCCGGGCACACCGATCGGTCCATTGCTGTTCAACGCGTACCCGGGATGCAACGCGTACCCGCACACATTGAATGCAATGGGCCGGCCGGGCACACCGATCGGTCCATTGCTGTTCAACGCGTACCCGGGATGCAACGCGTACCCGCACACATTGAATGCAATGGGCCGGCCGGGCACACCGATCGGTCCATTGCTGTTCAACGCGTACCCGGGATGCAACGCGTACCCGCACACATTGAATGCAATGGGCCGGCCGGGCACACCGATCGGTCCATTGCTGTTCAACGCGTACCCGGGATGCAACGCGTACCCGCACACATTGAATGCAATGGGCCGGCCGGGCACACCGATCGGTCCATTGCTGTTCAACGCGTACCCGGGATACAACGCGTACCCACACACATTGAATGCAATGGGCCGGCCGGGCACACCGATCGGTCCATTGCTGTTCAACGCGTACCCGGGATGCAACGCGTACCTGCACACATTGAATGCAATGGGCCGGCCGGGCACACCGATCGGTCCATTGCTGTTCAACGCGTACCTAGGATACAACGTGTACCCGCACACATTGAATGCAATGGGCCGGCCAGGCACACCGATTTGTCCATTGCTGTTCAACGCGTACCTGGGATGCAACGCGTACCCGCACACATTGAATGCAATGGGCCGGCCGGGCACACCGATCGGTCCATTGCTGTTCAACGCGTACCCGGGATGCAACGCGTACCCGCACACATTGAATGCAATGGGCCGGCCGGGCACACCGATCGGTCCATTGCTCTTCAACGCGTACCCGGGATGCAACGCGTACCCGCACACATTGAATGCAATGGGCCGGCCGGGCACACCGATCGGTCCATTGCTGTTCAACGCGTACCCGGGATGCAACGCGTACCCGCACACATTGAATGCAATGGGCCGGCCGGGCACACCGATCTGCCCATTGCTGTCCAACGCGTATTGCGAATACAACGCGTACCAGCACACATTGAATGCAATGGCCAATGTGTGCGCACCGATCGGCCCATTGCTGTCCAACGCGTATTGTGAATACAACGCGTACCAGCACACATTGAATGCAATGGACAATGTGTGCGCACCGATCGGTCCATTGCTGTCCAACGCGTCCCTGTACATGTCACTGGCATATGTCACCATGCCTGTCACAGGTGAACATATGCCAGCCAGATATACTTCCCAGGGAGTGAGGGGCACACCTACAACACCACAGCCTGTCCAAACTGTATCCTAAGGCATGTAAGGCTGCATTACCTATTCCGTGTATGGGGGTGAACATGTTGTTCTGTGGGTGTCACTTGGGGCAGCCACCCCCAGGCTGTGCACGTGTTCATGGGGACAGTATCCTTGGTGTTTCGTGTACATGACCACTGTGATGTGCAACTGTTCATATCTGAGCATGTGGCATGGTCACATTTCACGGTGGTGTATGTGTATGTCATGTCACATGCCCCCTGTGTCCCATGTGGGATGGTATGTTTAACCCAGGGTGACCCATTGGCACAATAGTGATGGTCCTCCACAGTCTGTGTGCATGTTGTGTTTACAATGTCTCTGATTTCATGTGCACAATGGGAGACAGTCTCCACACCCACGTTGTTTGTGCATGGACTTTGATGTTGTGCGTGTGTGTGTCACAGTCGTCCATGTCTGTCCTGCCGAGGCAACAGGGACCACTACCTGTGGGGGTCATGGTTGTTTGCTGTGGTGTATACATGATACGCCATGTCATGCCAGTGTCCATGTGGCAATACAGGGTCCCTGGAAATCTACCTGTTGTTGAGCTGTGATGCCTGGGGCACATCTGTCCTCACATGTCACTGTGGGGTGTGTTTGTAACGTGGCAGCAGGAGATGGGAAATGTGACACGTCCTCATGATACCCAATGGCACAACCTGGGACTTATTGATGCCACTTGTTGAACTGTGATGTTGGATGTTGGCCATGTATGTGCCATACATGTCCTTACGGAACTGCACACATCATGTACTTGTGCCTCATAATGATGTATCGTGTGATATTGAGTGTGTACAATGCCACATATGTGGGGTGAGTGACAATCTTTCTTTCTTCACCTATGCACTGCAGGGCACCAGCTGTCCATAGACCATTCCCTGACCTGGCAACGATGGTGGAACGTGACAGCATCCGACGGTACCGCTTCACCAGGCAGCTGATTGATGATTTGGCAGTGCGCTTGGCACCACACCTGCAACCTGGCCGGCCGTACCCTACAGCGCTGACCCCCAAGGTGAAGGTGATGGCAGCCCTACACTTCTTTGCCACCGGTACCTTTCAACACACTCTGGCGACTGCTGGTGGGATGCCACAGACCATGTTCAGCCGTGTGCTCCGCGATGTATTGGAGGCTATGTTGATATACCTGAACCAGTACATCTATTTCCCAAGACTCCAGCAACTCACTGACGTGAAGAGTGACTTCTATGCCCTGGGGAGGATGCCGCATGTCATTGGCTCCATTGATGGGACACATGTGGCTTTGGTACCACCACAGGCCCAGGAGCAGGCATACAGGAACCGCAAGCACTACCACTCGGTCAATGCACTGGTGGTCTGTCTTGCAGATATGACCATCACACACGTGTGTGCCCGTTTCCCCGGTTCTGCACACGATGCCTACGTGATGAGGAGTAGTCGCATCCCGAGGATGATGTCACAGATGCGGAACCAGCGTGCCTGGCTTGTTGGTGTGTACTGACTTTGTACCATTGTGTGTGTTCTGCAATGTAGTGTTCCACCCTCTTTTCCAACTCAGCTAATGTGCAATTGTCTGTCTGTAGGTGACTCCAGATATCCCAACATGCCATGGTTGCTGACGTCCCTCAGGAACCCTGTGACACCAGCCCAGATGCGCTACAATGAGGCACATGGTCGGACGAGGAGAGTGATTGAGCGAACATTTAGTCTCCTGAAGAGCCGCTTCCGCTGCCTGAACAAGACAGGAGGGTACCTCCCATATGCCCCGGCAAAGGTGTGCAAGATTGTCATCATCTGCTGCATGCTACACAACCTGGCAGTGCGGAAGGAGTTGCCTCTCACCCTGGATGACGATGACCAACGTCCGCCACCTGTGGAGGATCCTGGCCTGGACCACGATGCCAGTGATGATGATGATGATGATGGTGATGTCCGCACACAGCTCATCACCAACTTCTTCAGCTGAATGTGAGTATCCAGAGATGTCATGTCAATGATGTGAGTATGCATGATATGTGTTGGTGGTGCTCTGGTGCTGTTTGAGGGTGTCCATGTGCTACATGACTGTATGCGTGTAGTGATGTGTCCTTACAGGTAGTCTGTACTCCCCAACAGTGTTGACATGCTGACTTGGTTCTGGGTGGGTATCTTGTGACATGTATTGGGCATGAGTATTGCAGTTCTGTGCTGTTCTTCAGTGCTTTTGACTGTGTGTCATTTCTGTCCTTCACAGGGCACTTTCAGAGTCGTTTGGTCAACTGTGATCCCCAACACCCTGATTCGACTTCCAGGGTGGTAGCTGTCGTGTCCCTACAGGTGATGTGCACCACACCCATGGACTTCCTTCCTTCTACACTTGTTGACTGTGTGCCCGCTGCCAGGTGGGATTACCTTGCATCTGTGGTGGTTACAACATGTTGCAAATGTGTAATAAACCTGTGCTTCACTTTGGGATGTGCGTTGTCTGTGGTCACACATCTGACTGACATTTGCTTACTGCACCAGTGGGCTAGTTGACACAGACTGTGAATAGGTGTTGGGTCTGTGCAATGCAACATATTTCCTGGCAACATCAGTGTAGGCGATGAGTCAGATGGCCATGGTGTGTATGTGTTGTGTAGCCCTGGTGGTGTGCCTCCCTCATATGTGTGACGTCGCCATGACTCACATGCCGGTGTACTTGCTGTAGCAGTTAGCATGCACAGTGTCATTTCCCAGATCATCATCGCCACTTCAGAGACAACGTAGGAATCACAACAGAGGCAAGTATGGTGTATTAGTGAGTTTATTGACATACATGTGTGAGTATAGTGCACAGGATGGTGGGTGCTGTACATTGTGATTGTAATCCAAAGTTCCTAGATGATTTGGAAGTCCTGGTAGCAGAAATGTCCGGAGTAGAGTCCACAGTCATCTGAGACATTGGTCCAACTTGAGCTCCCCATGTCATGTGGGAGAGTTGTGTTGCAGTCAACAGGGTGAACAGTTTGCGCACAAAGGTGATTATCTAGAACAGGTTTTGGCTTCCTGGGGGTTGCACATGGCCATCGGCCTCTCACTTGCCCCTCCTCGGACGACCCCTCTTCTTTGGGGGGGGACCCTCAAGTGCAGGCTGCTGCGGTGCAGGGGACTCTCCGCCAGAGTCATCCTCCCTCCCTGTGGCAGTTGCAGTTGTTCAGCAGCAGATGTTGTGGGCACACAGGGAGGTGTTGACTGGTTGCTGCTCATCTGGCGGAGGCATTGTAATATGTTCCTATGCACCGCCGTCATCTCTTGCAGTGTGTCCCACTTGGACTCCACGCGGGACATGTGTGAGTCCAAGCGGGCATGATGGGCAGCCTGCTGCTGTTTAATGTCCCTGAGGAGCCCCACTACCTGGCTGAGCTCTCCGGTGCTGGACTGGTACGCATCGGCTATGCGTGCCAGTTGTGGGTCATCATGCAGTCCAGTCCCCTCTGCAAGCAGCGACCTTTGTCTCCCACCCCTCCCACCACCCCTGGCGACACGTGCAGTACCTGAGGTGGCACGCACAGGTGACCCTGGGCCCCCTTGGGGGTTGTTGGTGGTGTTGGTGTCCATGGCCCCACGTTGGTCCAGGGTCCCTGTGCTGGTGGTGGTGGTGCTCCTTGGTCTTTCCATGTCGGCAGGGGTGGTATGTGTGTTGACAGTCGTTGGAGGGGTGGGTGCAGGGGGTGCAGCTGGTGGTCCTGCTGGTGCTGCATGATGAATTGCTCCGGAGCTGCCAGGTTGGTCTTCTTCATCCGAGGAGGGCAGAGGCTGTTCCACACCAGTGAGCTCCGTATCCTCTTGAGCCTGGGTCGGGGACTCCTCAGCGTCTGCTGCTGTGTCCCCATCATCACCTGTTTTTGGGAGACACACACAATGTATGTTATGTTTCTGCAGGCGTCAATGTTTGACACACCTGACAGTTGTGACTGTGCCTCTGGATGCGGGCCTGTACATTGCATTGTCCTAAGTTGTCACAGTCAGGGGTTGAAATTGGTGTAGCACATTGTCCTGCATTATTTGGGCATTTCTATGTGAATGTTGGGGTGTGTACATGGTCTGCATCGGTTGTATATGGTTGACATCCGGCCCTCCTTCCCACCCAGCCAGATATCCCACCATGGAACGTGCTTCCATTGCAGGCAGTGCAAGTTGTCTTTCAGGATGTCAGTCAGTGGTGTCCTGCTGTTGGTTGGTGCACAGTTGCCAGCAGGGCTTTGTGCTCCCCACAGCAGTAGCCAGTGTCAGCCATCTTGTCAGTTATTTTCCACTCCCTATGATGTGCGCATGGTTCAGGGTAGTGTTGATGGGACAGTTGTGGGGGTGACCAATATCTGTGACTACCACTCCCATCATGCTATTGCCTCCACCCCCTTCCCAGCATGCCCATACTTCCTTCCTTTTTAGTGTACTTCACTGTGTGTGGGTGTGACAGCAATGGCAAGATGGCTGACAGTGGTGTCCTGCTGTTGGTTGGTGCCCAGTTCCCAGCATGGCCTTGTGCTCCCCACAAAAGAGCACCAGTGTCAGACATCTTTGAAGTGGCTTTTGACTCCCTGTGAGGTGTGCATGCTTGGGTGTGTTCTTGATGGGCCATGTGGGTGGGGGATGTTGGGCTGTGACTACCACTCCCATCATGCTATTGCCTCCACCCCACTTCCCAGCATGCCCATGCTTCCTTCCTTTTGACTCTGCTTCCCTGTGGGGTTGTGTGCCTGTGCTGACAAGATGGCTGACAGTGTTATCCTGGGGTTAGTTTTGCTACACGTCCCATGTGTGTCCCTGTGCTTCACACTGCATGACCCAGGGTTGTGGTTCTTTGTGGGATATTTGATTTGAGTGTGAGGCAATGCATTCTCCCAGGTGAGTTGTGTGGAGTTTGTGTTAGGGGTGTGTGTGAGTGGTGCTGCTGGTAACTATGGTCAGTGCTGTGAGTCCTCCTTCCCACCCAGCCAGATTCTCCACCATGGAACGTGCTTCCGTTACAGGGAGTGCAAGTTGTCTTTCAGGATGTCAGTCAGTGGTGTCCTGCTGTTGGTTGGTGCCCAGTTGCCAGCAGGGCCTTGTGCTCCCCACAGCAGTAGCCAGTGTCAGCCATCTTGTGAGTCCTTTTCCACTCCCTGTGATGTGAGCATGGTTGAGAGTGGTGTTGATGGGCCAATTGTGAGGGTGAGCAATATCTGTGCCTACAACTCCCATCATGCTATTGCCTCCACCCCCCTTCCCAGCATGCCCATCCTTCCTTCCTTTTGACTCTGCTTCCCTGTGGGGTGGGGTGCCTGTGCTGACAGGATGGCTGGGAGTGTTGTCCTGGCAGTTGTTTGGCTACAAGTCCCAAGTGTGTCCCTGTGCTTCACACAGCATAACCCAGGGTGGTGGTTCTTTGTGGGATCTTCAGTTAGGATGTGACGCATTGCATTCTCCCAGGTGGGTTATGTGGAGTTGGTGTTGAGGGGGTGTGTGAGGGGAGGTCCTTGTAACTATGGTCAGTGCTGTGAGTCCTCCTTCACACCCAGCCAGATATCCCACCATGGAACGTGCTTCCATTGCAGGGAGTGCAAGATGTCTTTCAGGATGTCAGTCAGTGGTGTCCTGCTGTTGGTTGGTGCCCAGTTCCCAGCAGGGCCATGTGCTCCCCACAGCAGTAGCCAGTGTCAGCCATCTTGTCGGTTGTTTTCCACTCCCTGTGATGTGCGCATGGTTCAGGGTGGTGTTGATGGGACAGTTGTGGGGGTGACCAATATCTGTGACTACCACTCCCATCATGCTATTGCCTCCACCCCCTTCCCAGCATGCCCATACTTACTTGCTTTTGGGTGGACTTCACTGTGTGTGAGTGTGAGAGCAATGGCAAGATGGCTGACAGTGGTGTCCTGCTGTTGCTTGGTGCCCAGTTCCCAGCAGGGCCATGTGCTCCCCACAGCAGTAGCCAGTGTCAGCCATCTTGTCGGTTGTTTTCCACTCCCTGTGATGTGCGCATGGTTCAGGGTGGTGTTGATGGGACAGTTGTGGGAGTGACCAATATCTGTGACTACCACTCCCATCATTCTATTGCCTCCACCCCACTTCCCAGCATGCCCCTGCGTGTCGGTCGTGCGGCTTGGGCTCCGTGTGACTCGGTCGTGTTTTCCACGCGTTGCATCGTACTTGGCGGGTCGGAGTTCGCGGGTACGTTTCGTTCGGGATTCTTCCTGGTGCGTGTCGGTCGGTTCGATTCGCGTGGTTTTCCGGCCGGATGGCTGTTTTCCGCGCGGCTCGGTCGTTCGGCTTGTGTTCCGTACGAGTCGGTCAGATTTAGCATGCTTTTCATCGTACTTTGCGGGTCGGGCTGCACCTGTACGTGTCGGTCGGTATTTATTCCGGCTCCGAGTCGGTCGGTATTTTTTCCGGCCCGAATCGGAATCGGCCCCTAAGTGGGGACCCGTGCAAGAAGGTGAGTGAGTGATTTAAAAATTAATGCAAACTCCACATGTAATTTTATTTAAGTGGGTTTGCTTAATGTTAAAAATTAGGGTGGGGACACGGGGGTTTAGTACCCCATCCCCATCAGTGTCGTCAACATGTTTCTGTCATCGTGGCCAGGAGGGTCCATGGCATTCATCAGGACGTGATAATAGGGCTGCTATCTAGTCTCTAACAGACTAAGATAAATCCACTTTGGTAGGTTGACCTTTGTCAAACTCTACTTTGAGACTTCGTAACCCCAAGTTAGGGGTTGGGATGTCCCAAGGGAAGGGGGGAAATGAGGGACCCCTGTAGGCACACTTGCCTCAAGGTGCATCCCTCGTGGTGCTCCTATGATCCATCCTCGCCTCTTCCCCACTGGTAACTTTCTGAACTGACATCGCCTATCCTGCTTTTGCAAGCTTGATGTCCTAAAATAAAATAGTGTATATTACACTAGACAATAAATAGAACCGCATATGGTTTTACAGTGCTAGTTTATACAACAAGTTTGGACAAAGGCTGAGCTCCATTTTTTACATTTGCCTATGGTATAGCAGCAATAAGTCCGGGTGATGTTTGGAGTCAGCGGCTGAGGTCTGGGGAGCTTGTAGTTGCCACACGCTTTGCAATGGCCTCTCTGTAGGCACCTGGGAGTTCGGAAGGGGAAAAATCAGTTTCAGGTGCTTTATTTTAGCTTGCCTCACATGCACAAAATAATTTGTAAAGGAAACTAAAAAGGCATATTGAATATGATATCCATGAATGGTAATGTTGCTTAATCATTACAATCTTAGTTTAGTTTTGTTTCCCATCCACTTAATAATCATTGGGCATGCTAGCATTTGCCCCTTTGATTCCCCCACTGTTTTAAGAATTGTATTCTAATTGGGTCAGAGAAAACAAACTTAGATATGCACACATAACTTACACTTGGGATGTTAGCGCTAGGCTCTGGGTTAGTGCATAGAAATAGATCTTTGCACAAGTAGGCCAGAAGGCTTCCACTCCAGTGACATGGATAACAAGCATTGGCATAGCCAATAGGTCTCGCTTTTGGGACATTATAAGTATTTAGTTATGCAGCACAATATCCTTGGTGCAATAACATCAACTGTTGCATGGCTAAAAACTTATAAGGTCCCAAAGGCGAGACCTATTGGCTATGCCAATGCTTGTTTTTAGAAGCAGTTTTAAATGTAGGCTGGTAAGAAAGGTGCCAACCCGAGGGTCAAGGTCTAGAGAGAAATAAGATAGGAAGAGAGGCGAGTTATATAATGAGATAGCACAAATAGAAAGGTGAAGCACAGAATGACAGGTCAGGTAAACAAAGTAGCGAGGCAGAGAGGCAGGTAGAGCCGGTGGGATGAAAAATAGAAAGATATGAGAAGTAGAGAGAAAAGAGGTGCAGATGAGGTAGAGAGATGAGGCTAATACAGAGGAAGGGCGAGGGAGAAGTAGAGAATGGTGAAATAGGGAGAGAGAGACAGAGGTAAGACAGATGTATTAAACGAGCGAGACATTGGAAGCAGAGAGAGTGAACGGAAACAGTGAAGGAGATAGAAAGAGAGATGAAAGCAAAGGGAGTGATAGATGGAGTGGAAGAGGTAGAGAGAGCATTGTAGAAAAAAGAAATAAAATAATGGGAAAGGTGAGGGAAAGAGGACATCAATAAAAAGAGAGATATAGAAGGCCAATAGGTGAGGTAAATTGAGAGGCTAGATAGTGTATGAGAAGTGGGGAAGAGAGAGATGAGGCAGTGAGTTGTGAGGCAGAGAGAGAAATGAAAGAGAGAAAGAAAGAGAGAATGGTGAGGTAGAAAGAGGCATGCGAGAGGTAGAGAAAGGTAAGGTATAGATGGCAAAAATTATAGAAAGGGTAAGATAAAGAGAGATGAAATTAAGAGGGAGGTGAAGTAAATGGAAGAGAAATGAAGGGGGATGAGATGCAAACAGAGCAGCAAGATGCAGAAAGAAGAGAAAGTAGAGAGAGGAAGAGAGGGGCAGAGAGCTAGAGATCTAGAGGTAGGATCGGAGAGAGGTGGCAAGTTGAGGTCATGAGAGGTAAGTGCCTTGGGGCACTGAGGTTTATTGAAAGAGAGGTGTGACGTACAGAGCGAGTTTAAAGGTAGAGCAATAGTGTGGTAGGTACGTAGCCATGTATAAATAGACAGCTAAAAATGGAGTGTTTAGGTAAAGGAATGAGACATGGGACAGAAAGGTGCAACAGAGAAAGAAATGTATTGGGTGGTATAGAGAAGTGACAGCTAGTCACAGAGTGTGGTATGTAGAGAAGTAAGTTAGAGAGAAGGGCAGGGATTTAGTCTCTGGTCAGGTAAAGAGAGTTAACTTACAACAAGAGAGGAAGAGGGAGAGATGAAGGAGGGAAATTTGAGTAGAGGTGGGAGGTAGAGAGGCGTGTCGTTGGTGTAATGTATGCATTTGCCTCAGAAGAGGGTGTTTAACTTGTCACGCTGCTAAAGTACAGTGCTATTGATTCAGCTGAATAGAGATTAAAATTGATAAGAGAACGGGAGGAGCATTATAAGAGAATGAACTGAAGTACACCTTGTAAAGACGAGCCACCGAATAAACAGCAGCACGGGGGGGAGGGGGGGGCGGAGAAACGATGGGGTGAGAGAAGCAGGAGAAAAGGAGGAAGGACAGGGACGCGCATGGACTTAGAAGGAGGGTGAGCGAGTGAGGGAAAAACAGAAAAGACAGAGAAAGGGAGGAAGCTCACCAAAAGGGTGAGAGAGTCGGTTAGAGGAAGGTAGAGAGGGAAGACAGGCAGGAGTGCGAGAGGGAAAGAGAATGGGGGGGCAAGAACAGGAGAGGCAGAAAGATGGAGTACAGTGAAGGAGTGAGGGGCACAAGGTTGGAGGAATGAGAACAGAGAGCCGGGAGAGATAAAGATAGGCTGATACTCTGCTAGTCAGTCCCAGATAGCGCTGGTGGTGGAGGTGGGGTCTCCAGTGTCCGAAGAGCTTGAGGGGGCAACAGGCTATCATGGATGTTAGCATGGGGCTGTGAAACCGAAGGTTCCCAGAGACAGATGCTCCTTACCTCTGGCATAGGCCCAAGATTCATTGTGCCTTCTAAAGCCCCGCCCCCCACAGGCCACCACTGTGGGAGGAGCATCGAGAGTCAAAGGCCTTAAAGCACTGAGGGCCCTCTGCTCCCGCTGTGTCTTTAAATGTCGGGTAGAGTACACCAAGCCTCGAGGGTTTACTGGAGTCTCCTGAAGTAGCATGCACCGAGCAGGGTGTACAGCACCCGCGGAATCTGAGACGGGATGACCCAGAGCAAACCAGTTCCTCCAAAAGCAGATTGGGCGAATAGAAAAAGGAAGCCCTGCATGCCGCCATGCTATGATGACGAGAAGCGCTAGGGCTGCATGTCTAGGCAAGCAGCAGTTGATTGGCTTCTGCAGCCCTGGCAATACCCCACTCATGCTCCCGGATCCCCCACACTGCTCCAGCTGCCGTGCTGAGGATGACTCGCACCATGGGAAGACCCGTATGGTCTCTGACTCTGGGCAGCAGGTGAAGTGGCGGTGGGGAGAAGGACCCTGGGAGCCACCACAATCATTGTGTGACAAAAAAGTGAAAGTTAAAAAAAACAAGCCCGGGAGTTGTGTGCGCGCGCACTAAAAGAAAAAAAAGGGCGCGAGTGGTGCGCGCGCTCATTGTGTGACAAAAAAGTGAAAGTTAAAAAAACAAGCCCGGGTGTTGTGTGCGCACGCGCGCTAAAAGAAAAAAAAGGACGCGAGTGGTGCGCGCGTGCGACGGGAAAAGTGAAAGCAGGCTGGCGAGTGGTGTGCGATGTGCGCACACCATGACGAGAGAGGAAAGCCAGATGGCGCCTCTGCTCGTCATTGTGCGCGTAACCGCACGCTCTATGCCACCCGGTCGAACTTTTGAAAGCCCACTCACTAAATGTCTCGCCAGAGCAGCGCATGCGCTGGCTCAGGCGAGACCTAAAAGGGACTCGTTACCACTGTAAAAGCTAAATGCACAATGGGGACAGAAGTCCACTCTCAAACAAATGAGAGCACCCTGGATGCGCCCATCAAGCTCACATGACAGGTGGAGGACCTACCTCATTCAACGGAGAGGCCTAGACCTTTGTACATCCTCTAGATTAGCGTGAGGCTGAGGCCAAAATCACACACTAGGTTACCAGATATTACAGTTGGGCAATCAGAGCAGGGCCCAAAACTGTGCACCATGCAGGAAACATTCCAATCCCAACAATCGCTGAGGTGGTGTATGCACCAGCAGGCATAACGCCCAGTGCCCCCATTTGGAATGTTGCACTGCTGTGTGTCTCAGTGAAAAGAGGGTGAGTTTGCTTTGCTGACACTCCCAGCTGATTCCCCAGAGCACATGGGTTTATTGATCTTAAGTGGGCAGTTGCTTTGCAGTTCGTTTCAGTTTGATATTTTTTAGTTTGCAATATTCTCACCATATGTTTGTCTTTCAGGCAATATTTTTGAAAGTAGTTGGTGACTGCTTTTCTAGCGTTCAAATAAAGAAAACTCCATTGTTAATGGCAAACATTTGTGGTAAATCACAGAAGACAGTACTTAACCTCAGGTCTGTAATGGTAAACTTACCTCTGTACTGCCTAAAGCAGCTTAAGGCCATATCAGTGTAGCATATGCAATCGCAAAGGTGTTGGGGCACACTGTGAAAGTGAAAATCTTAAAAAACAAAAGAAAAACAAACTACAATTGTACAATATTCAAATCTGTGAATCTGTACTGAGGTTCCTTACTGGAAACTTAGGGTCTGATTTAGAGTTTGGCAGATGAGGTAGCTTCATCAGAAATCGCCTGAAACTGTGTCCTCCGGCACAGTAGTCCATTTGTCAAATTTAGAGCTTGGCGGACAGATAAAACTCCGCCAAACCTCCACTGACTCCATTGAATTTGTCTTCCTCCATGATGGAGTTCTCAAGCAAATATGGGGGCGGAGAAATAACAGCCATAACTCTGCCCACCTTATTTAGACTTCCCTTTCTATTGATGCAATTATGGCGGAGCCACCTCCACACCTAAAATGGCAGAAATGGCAGAAATTAAGTATAACAAGCATTTGCAATGCAATCGGTCTCTCCTTTGGAACCTTATATGTATTTAGCTATGCAGCACATTAGCCTGGGTGCTGAAACATCTACTGTTCTTTAACATGGAGGGAAAGTAAGCATCAAACTGCGTGACACACCAGGTATGGGAACACATGGAGAGAAATATTGCCTTTCAGCGGAAAACGGTATAGTCCAAAGCTCTGTTTTTAATATAAAATCAGGGCCTTCGGTGGTCATATCACTGAAAATACAAGATTTGAAAAAAATATTATTGTCTATGGGTACTCGTGGAAGACAATTTCTATGGACTGGAATGTAGAGAATGCTAAAGTGATTCTGGTATTTTACTGACCTCTGCTGGTCGTTTTCTATCAAGAAAGTTAAATAGAGGCAGTTGCCCGAATTTTTTTTTTTTTAAAAGTCCTTCAGCAGAAAGCAATTCTGGTATTTTACTGACCTCTGCTGGTCGTTTCCTATCAAGACAGTTAAAAAGAGGCAGTTGAACTGAAAAAAAAAGTCCCTAAGCGGAAGCAGACAAGTCCTAGGGATGATCTCCAGAGCCCACAATGTACATACACATAAGTAAATAATAAGTATATACTAAAGTATATACAAGAGGTCTCGAATGCTCGACCTAAAAAGGGCAGAATTGTCTAAAAATCCCACTTACAATTCAAGAAACATGTTGATGCTCTTGCAAGGCGTTGGAGTGTACTTCATTATGGAGAAGGAGGAGGAGCAAGGCAATGTACCCCAAAATCAAAGGTAGGTTTCCCCTGTTGTCTTCTCATCCTCTCAAAATCAGTGTATTATTGCGTCAACAACTGTACCTTCATGACGAGCTCGATGTATCGCATGTTGGATATACAAACCAGGTTTCATAGAGTTCTCTGAAGCTTCTTTCACATGTCCAATATGAGCTGTTATATGAATGTGTTTTGTATTTTCATTATATTCCACAACTCATAACATCTCATTGCTGTTTAATTCAACAATCTGTTAAACTCAATATATTTTTTATTATTTCTATTATTGCTTTATTTTTTACATTTTATTACGTTTCAAATTTTAAAAAATTCTTTCAGATGTTGGTCTTATAACATCATGTAAATGGTAATGAGCAATATATTGCGTCTTTACTTTGTGTTTATATATAATCACATGTTGATTTTTTTTGTACTAACCTATATTTCAATTGTGTGTTAATTTTTCGAAAAGAGAAATATTTTATAAATCAAACCAATTTATTGAAGTTCCTTTTTTAAATACAGACATTTTCAATCTGTGGCATGTTTATAATTTCCAGTCATATTTTGACACATTAATACATAACTATACTGTACATCTGTATGAGCTTCACTCATGGGAACCACTACTTATGTGCCTGTTTTAACACTTTTTTTGCAAAAAAAAATTACTTTAAAGGTTCATTATTATTTAATCATTAAGAAAATTATTTTCAATACGTCAGCCTTGGACCTAGCCATTATTAAATGACTCCTCACATTGAACAACATGCAATATGCTGACATTCCATACAATATACTGTTAAAACACGCCTTCTGAGCTCCGATGTTTTCTTTCCTATGTCAGTCTTAAAACCTGAGTTTAATTTTGCTAGAAAATTAATTTCTTCAAGCTAAATCATAATGCAATGTAGGCATTATTGCTCATAAGGCTGTTTTAAAAAAGAAAAAAAAAGTCTGACCTATGAATGTTTTTATTTGTACTAGATGTAGTATCAAAGTATGCTTACCTTTGGACAATACATTTAGAAGACTGGCTGCTATAAATCCTATTTTTTTGCATAAGGCCATCGCATTCATTTTTTTTCTTATACACATGTATGTCACAAATATGCAAAACATATTTATGTTTTGACAATATTTGTTTAAAACATATCTAAAAGGCTTGCTGAAATCCAAAAGATATTTATTTTTAAAAGTGCAAGATATATTTTTTAAATAAATGAATGATCAATGTAATTGATCAAAATAAATCTTAACATCATAATCTGTTATATATAAAAGAAAGAGAGAAATTAAAGTATATACAAATGATGTAATGTTCTCTCACAAAAATGACTTCTGCCGTTTATCTTGCCTCCTCATCTCAAACAATCTTTTCACTCCTCAAGGGCTTGGTCTTTCTTCAGGAGCTGATTATTATCCAGGCTCTTTGCTCATTTTGTTTTAGGTTAAGGGAGGAATTTTTTATGGTGGGTAAGAGAAGGCTCATTCAGGTTGGGAGTTGGACTGGAAAGAGTAGTTGATGGTGGTTGGGTCGGTGAAGTAGGCAGGGATGTGTCTGTTCCGTACGTTTATGATTGTGTTTGCGAGTGTTGTGTTTGTGGTGTGTGTTTATGTTTGTGTTTGCTTCTGGGGGGTTGAGTCTGTTAGTTTTTGGGTATCTTTCGATGTGTATGCAGGTTATGAGTGTGTTTCAGTAGATATGTGAGGTGTGTGCTGTGTTTTTGAGTATGTGTCTGTTTTATTTAAATGTTGTTTGTTGTAAAGCTGTTTTGGTTGTGTGTTTGGGAGTATGCTGCTGTATATGTGGATGTCTGACAGAGTGTCCGGGTATATAATGTGGTTGATGCAGAGGTGGTTTAGTGGTAGAGGTAGATTTAGGAGTAGGGGAGAGTTTAGGGGTATGGGAGTTTTGGGGTGGCAATGGTGCTTTTAGGGTTTAAAGTGGGTATGGTTTTTTGGGTGTCAAGGGTAATTTTTGTATTTAGGGTGGGCATGGGTTTTGGGATGGCAGGGGTGTGTTTAGGGTGGGTATGGGTTTTTGAGTGGCTTGGGTATTTTTAGGGTTTAGGGTGTGTGGGGGGTTTTGAGGGGTAAGGGATTTTTTAGGGTTTAGGGTGTATGGGTTTTTGGGTGGCTAAGGCAATTTTAGGATTTAGGATGGGTATGGGTTTTTGGGTAGCAGGGGTATTTTTAGGGTTTAGGGTGGATATGGGTTTTTGAATGGCAAGGGTATTTTTAGGGTTTATGGTGGGTTTGGCTTTTTTGGGTGGCAATGGTAATTTTAGGGTTTAGGGTGGGTAAGAGTTTTAGGGTGGCAAGGGTAATTTCAGGATTTTGGGTTGGTATGAGTTTTGGGGTGGCAATGGTGTTTTTAGGGTTTAAAGTGGGTATGGTTTTTTTGGGTGGCAAGGGTAATTTTTGTATTTAGGGTAGGTATGGGTTTTGGGGTGGCAGGGATATTTTTAGGGTTTAGGGTGGGTATGGGTTTTTGGGTGGCAAAGGGAATGTTATTGTTTAGGGTGGGTATGGGTTTTGAGTGGCAAGGGAATTTGTAGTGTTTAGGGTGTATATGGGTTGCTGGGTGGCTAAGGCAATTTTAGGATTTAGGGTGGGTATAGTTTTTGGGTGGCTGGGGTATTTTTAGGATTTAGGTGGGTATGGGTTTTTGAGTGGCAATGGAATTTATAGGGTTCAGAGTGTGTTTGGGTTTTTGGGTGGCAAGGGTAATTGTAGGGTTTAGGGTGGGTATGCTTTTTTGAGTGGCAAGGGAAATTTTAGAGTTTAGGGAGGGTATGGGTTTTTGACTGGCAAGGGAATTTTTAGGGTTTAGGGTGGGTATGGGTTTTTGTGTGGCAAGGGCATTTTTAGAGTTTAAGGCTGGTAAGGGTTTTGGGGTGGCAAGGGTGTTTTTAAGGTTTAGGGTGGGTATGGGCTTTTGATTGGGAAGGGATTTTTTTAGGGTTTAGGGTGGGTATGGGGTCGTGGTTGTCAAAGGCAAAATTAGGATTTAGGGTGGGTATGGGTTTTTGACTGGCAAGGGTATTTTTAGGGTTTAGGGTGGGTTTGGCTTTTTGGGTGGCAATGGTAATTTTAGGGTTTAGGGTTGGTAAGGGTTTTAGGGTAGCAAGGGTAATTTCAGGATTTTGGGTGGGTATGAGTTTTGGGGTGGAAATGGTGTTTTTAGGGTTTAAGGTGGGTATGCTTTTTTTGGGTGGCAAGGGTAATTTCTGAATTTAGGGTGGGTATGGGTTTTGGGGTGGCTGGGGTATTTTTAGGGTTTAGGGTGGGTATGGGTTTTTGAGTGCCAAGGGTATTTTTAGGGTTTAGGGTGTGTATGGGTTTTAGAGTGGTAAGGGATTTGTTAGGGTAAGAATGGGTTTTTGGGTGGCAAAGGCAATTTTAGGATTTAGGGTGGGTATGGAGTTTTGGGTGGCAAGAGTAATTTTAGGGTTTAGGGTGTGTATTGGTTTTTGGGTGGCAAGGGTCATTTTATGATTCAGGGTGAGAATGGGTTTGGGGTGGCAGTGGTATTTTGAGGGTTTAGGGTGGGTATGGGTTTCTGAGTGGCAAGGGTATTTTTAGGGTTTAGTGTGTGTATGGGTTGCTGGGTGGCTAAGGCAATTTTAGGATTTAAGGTGGGTATGGGTTTTTGGGTGCCAGGGGTATTTTTTGGGTGGGTATGGATTTTTGGGTGGCAAGGGTATTTTTAAGGTTTAGGGTGGGTATGGGTTTTAGGGTGACAAGCGTAATTTCTGGATTTTGGGTGGGTATGAGTTTTGGGGTGACAAGGGTGTTTTTAGGGTTTAAAGTGGGCATGGTTTGTGGGTGGTCAGGGTAATATTTGTATTCGGGGTGGGTATGGGTTTAGCGGTATCAGGGGTATTTTTAGGGTGGGTATGGGTTTTTGAGTGGCTTGCATATTTTAGGGTTTAGGGTGTGTATGGGTTTTGGGTAAGGGATTTTTTAGGGATTAGGGTAAGTGTGGGTTTTTGGGTGGCTAAGGCAATTTTAGGATTTAGGGTGGGTATGTGTTTTTGGGTGGTAAGGGTAATTGTAGTGTTTAGGGTGGGTATGTTTTTTTGAGTGGCAAGGGTATTTTTAGGGTTTAGGGTGGGTATGGGTTTTTGAGTGGTAAAGGATTTTTTAGGTTTTAGGGTGGGTATGGGTTTTTGAGTGGTAAAGGATTTTTTAGGTTTTCGGGTGGGTATGAGTTTTTGAGTGGTAAGGAATTTTTTAGGGTTTAGGGTGGGTATGGGTTTTTGGGTGGCAAGGGTAGTTTTAAGGTTTAGGGTGGGTATGGGTTTTAGGGTGGCAAGGGTAATTTCAGGATTTTTGGTGGGTATGGGATTTTGAGTGCTAAGGGATTTTTAGGGTTTAGGGTGGGTATGGGTTTTTGAGTGGCAAGGGTATTTTTAGGGTTTAGGGTGGGTATGGGTTTTGGGGTGGCAGGGGTATTTTAGGGTTTAGGGTGGGTATGGGATTTTGAGTGCTAAGGGATTTTTAGGGTTTAGGGTGGGTATGGGTTTTTGAGTGGCAAGGGTATTTTTAGGTTTAGGGTGGGTATGGGTTACTGGGTGGCTAAGGCAATTTTAGGATTTAGGAGGATATGGATTTTTGGGTGGCAGGGGTATTTTTAAGGTTTACGGTGGCAAGGGTAATTCCAGGATTTTGGGTGGGTATGAGTTTTGGGGTGTCAAGGGTGTTTTTAGGGTTTAAGGTGGGTATGGTTTTTGGGTGGCAAGGTTAATTTTTGTATTCAAGTGGGTATAGTTTTTGGGGTGGCAGGGGTATTTTTTAGGGTTTAGGGTGTGTATGGGTTTTTGGATGGTAAGGGTAATTTTAGGGTTTAGGGTGGGTATTTTTTTGAGTGGCAAGGGAAATTTTAGGGTTTCAGGAGGGTATGGGTTTTTGGGTGGCAAGGGAATTTTTAGGGTTTAGGGTGGGTATGGGTTTTTGAGTGGCAAGACAATTTTTAGGGTTTAGGGTGGGTATGGGTTTTTGAGTGGTACAGGATTTTTTAGGTTTTAGGGTGGGTATGGGTCTTTGAGTGGTAAAGGATTTTTAGGTTTTAGGGTGGGTATGGGTTTTTGAGTGGTAAGGACTTTTTTAGGGTTTTGGGTGGGTATGGGCTTTTGGGTGGCAAGGGTAGTTTTAAGGTTTAGGGTGGATATGGGTTTTAGGGTGGCAAGGGTAATTTCAGCATTGTGGGTGGGTATGAGTTTTGGGGTGGCAAGGGTGTTTTAAGGGTTTAAGGTGGGTATGGTTTTTTGAGTGGTAAGGGATTTTTAGGGTTTAGGGTGGGTATGGGTTTTTAAGTGGCAAGGATATTTTTAGGGTTTAGGGTGGGTATGGGTTTTTGGGTGGCAAGGATAATTTTAGGGTTTAGGGTGGGTATGAGTTTTGGGGTGGCAGGGGTATTTGTAGGGTTTAGGGTGGGTATGGGTTTTTGGGTGGCAAGGGTAGTTTAGGGTTTAGGGTGGGTATGAGTTTTTTTAATGGCAAGGGTATTTTTAGGGTTTAGGGCGGGTATGGGTTTTTGGATGGCGGGGTATTTTTAGGGTTTAGAGTGTGTATGGGTGTTGGGGTGGCAAGGGTATTTTTTGGGTTTAGGGTGGTTTTGGGGTGGCAAGGGTATTTTTAAGGTTTTGGGTGGCTATGGGTTTTAGCGTGGCAAGGGTATTTTTAGGATTTAGGGTGGCTATGGGTTTTTGGGTGGCAAGGGTAATTTGGGGGTTTAGGTTGGGTATGGGTCTTTGAGTGGCAAGTGTATTTTTATGGGGTTACTGTGGTTAGGGTCTTTGGGTGGGAAGGAGGTATTAGAGTGGGGATGAGCTTTTGGGTGGTATGGGTGTATGCTTGCGTGTGTGTGTATGTATGTATGTATGTATGTATATATATATTCACTGAAAAAACCACAGGTTTCAAGGACGTTTTAGTTAGTTTGACATTTCACTCGTACAATTGACCATGTCATGAATGATGTAATATGTGACGTCATCAGCAGTGCATTGCGGGGCGCGAGTTATAGTTAGCTCAACTAACTATAACAGCCAAATTTCTCTGGTTTTGTATGAGTGAAATGTCCAACTAACTATAACGTCCCTGAAACCTGTGTTTTTTTCAGTGGATTTCTAAGGTTTTTTAAATGCTAATTTCTAACTATAACGTCCCTGAAACCTGTGTTTTTTTCAGTGAATTTCTAAGGTTTTTTAAATGCTAATTTCTAACTATAACGTCCCTGAAACCTGTGGTTTTTTCAGTGAATTTATAAGGTTTTTTAAATGCTAATTTCTAACTATAACGTCCCTGAAACCTATGGTTTTTTCAGTGAATTTCAAAGTTTTTTTTTTTTTATTGAAATCCAAAGCAGCATGATACATATAGACATCCATCTTTGATTATTCCAAGCAATAACAAAGATCATTCCATTCATCATCCTACATAAGTATTATTGCTCTCAATCTACGTAAACCATAATAACACATTTCATATAACCAAAGATATTACCCCGCCATATAATCCATCACAGCCCCCCATATCTGTAAGCCCAACTTTCTTTTTCTTGGTCCTTTAACAGAATAGAGACTATGTTCCATATTGAAAATATTAAACAGCTTGGCCCGCCACATTTCAAAAGATGGAGCCTCTTGACGTAGCCAGAAGGAAGCTATTGAAATCCATGCCACCGCCGTGGCCCAAAAAATTAAGTAGCGAAATGTATACATTGGTTTCCCTTCGCTCAATTCCTCACCAATTCCTAACAGCATCATAGATTTGGAGATTTTAACGGGGACTCCCGTAATCTCTGATAAAAATCTTTCTATAGATCCTAGCAGGGGATTCAAAGCAGTACATAGATAAAAAACATGAAGAATATCTGCATTATCCGCCCCACAACGAAAGCATTTTCCATCGTTATGGCCCCCCCCCCACTTCATCATCTTGGCAGGAGTATGATACAGATTAAATAACATTTTATAGTGCTGGGTTTTTAGATTAGCTGCCACTAGGATCCTCCCTGACAAATCGATCGATTTTTCTAATGAAATTGAGGGATTTCCCAGCCAAGTTCCCCATTTAAAATTATACTTCTCTAGATCATCTACTCTTACATCTAGTAATATTTTATATAATGAGCCAATGTTTTCCTGTCGTCTAATAGCTTCTACAATTTTATATGTTGTAGTACTAATTGGATGTTTACCTAAGAAGTCCCTTAATTGCAGAAACTTAAAAAATTGAGTTGTAGATAAATCCCATCAGCCTGATACATGTCACCAAGTCGGATAATGCCCTTCATCCTCCAAATGGCAGCCACATGATCCCAGAAGATCGATGGTAGCAATCCAATAGCATCAGTAGGTGTATAAACAGAGAGTGCGGGAATCTGAAAACTTCTCCGAACTATGTTCCAGATTTTAAACACAGCATTCAGCACTTTAAAGCGGGTTCTTTTGTAATAGCTGCCATCCAGCCTCTTAAACAGAAAGTGATTCACCTCAGGGCCCAGAATCATCTGATAAATTGAGGGGCTTCAGCTGCATTACTCACTTCTTCCCCAGTCAACAAGATACGTGTGTTAGCCAGAATACAAGCATAATAATACAGAGAAAAATCGGGTACCGACCACCCTCCTCTTTCTCGAGGAAGGGTCATAAATCGGGCAGCTCTTCATGGTTTCCCTGGAGTCCAGATATATCTGGCACACAATGATTGTAAATGTTGAATTTGTTTACCTGATACCTCCAAGGGTACTTCCCTGAAGAAATACATTACCCTAGGCAAAACATTCATCTTAAGTACATTAGCTCTACCAACTAATGAGAGGTGCAGGTTTTCCCACCTCTCGGGTCAACGCTTAACTCCTCCAATAATATCACCCCAATTGACCTCTACAATCCCTTTTACCGAGGCCCGTATCTTAATGCCCAAATATATGGCTTTGTTAACAACTCTAGGATCGTTGCCCAGCATTTGACTTGTACATAGAATTTGTGTTTTAGATGTGTTAAGTTTATACCCTGAGACTATCCCAAACTTCTGCGCCAAATGTTCTATTTCAGGTACTGCAAGGCCCGGGTTTGCAGTTACAATCGCAATATCATCAGCGTACGCCAATACACAAAAATGGTCCTAAAGCCTCATTGCAGGGGCAGGGTGGGGCGGGGTGGGGGGATCCTGGGGGGAAGGGTGGTGGCAGGGTGAAGAGGGATGGTGGGGTAAAAAAAGGAAAATAATCCACAGCAGCAAGGAAAGGCGTAGAGTTCTGAGAATATGTATTCATGGATTTGAGCAAGCGATAGTATTTATACGGATTATATGGCTAAGATTGGCCTTCGAATATGTACATTAAATGTTTGTGGGTTAAATAACCATAATAAAAGGCAGAGGGTGGCTACAGAGTTACGTGTGATCCAGCCTGATGTAGTGTGTCTGCAGGAGACGCACATTCCTTGGGGGAAACAGAAGATTTTGTCAGAACTGGGTTATGTAGTGTTAGCAGCCTCACAACAATCAAATATGATCAGGGGGTTGGCGATACTAGCGAGACCCACTCTCCAAACAACAGGACGTATATCGGTTGATGCTCAAGGACGGTGGGCTATTTTGGAATGCAGGGTGGGGGGAGTAACATTTACCCTGTGCACAGTATATGGCTCTAATTTTGACGAGGCCCTGATACTTGAATATCTAAATGGCGAGCTTGCTACATGGCCTACTCCGCTATTGCTCTGTGGCGATTTTAATATAAATATGATTTATAGGGATTTCCAATTTTGTGGCCAGAATTATAAAGGCAGGAAGCCCAGGGTCTGTAAGGCCCTATGTCAACTGTTAGCTGACCACGGCTTGATGGATGCTTGGAGTAATCTACACAGGCAAGACCCAGGATATACGTTCTATTCGTATCCACATAATACGCTAGTACGCCTTGATTATTTCTTTATATCCCCGTTATTATTTACAGGGCTAAACATCTGTGTGTATCCAAGGATCACATCGGATCACGCGCCAGTAGTATTAGAAATTCCGGCACTTGGGGGGAGTGCAGTCCTGAGAGCTTTCACTTTTGATAGAAAGCATTTGCTGGATGATGTCTTTATTGAGCATATGAAGGTTTGGATAAAAGAGTTCTTCCAGATTAATCAGCACTCTGCGGCATGGGGGGTCATTTGGGACACATTCAAAGCCGGTTTTAGAGGGGAAACTCAGAGTTATGGGTTTTATAAACAAAAACTAGCTAAATTGGCAATGCAGGAACTGTATAATGAACTTAAGACTGCTGAAGAGGAATTGGCGGGTGGGCTAACCGCAGGTTATAATACTGCAGCTTTACAAACTAATTTAGCTAGGTGTAAGGCTAAAATAAATCTGGAATGGAGCAAAGAAATTCCTATAAAATATCAAACGCATAAAAAAGAGTGTTATGAATATGGAGAGGCTACTGGACGTTGTTTAGCCCAGAAGTTACGTATAAAGGAGGCTGAACAAAGAATAACTGGGATAAAAAACGCGGCAGGGGATATGGTGTATGACCCTCAGGAAATTCTCAAGGTTTTTTTGGTTTCTATACAGAATTGTACACAGGGCAAGATAATGGGCGATATGTTATGGATTTGGGGCTCCCATCCTCACTGTGGGAAAAACTGGAACAGGAGGATGCTGAGATGATGGATGAGCCTATCACGTTAGATGAATTAGAACAAGCCATTAATAGTCTTGCAATAGGAAAAGCTGCAGGACCGGATAAACTCCCGCTGGAAATCTATAAGATTTTTTTCAGGATGTTAAAACTGATATGCTTATGGTTTTTCAAACAGCACAAAAAGGGGGGATACCGCGATCCTGGGCTGAGGCTAATATCTGCATTTTCAAGAAAAAGGGGAAGCCGTCTGAGCTACCTGGGTCCTACCGTCCAATCTCCCTTGTCAACTGTGATGGTAAAATTTATGCAAAAATTTTGGCTACACGGTTGGCAAAAGTTATATCACCCTTAGTATCTTTAAAACAACACGGCTTTATACCAGGAAAGGGAATGGTAGACCATGTTAGCAGAGTAGTGACCCTCTTTGATATAGCACAGGCAGAGTCTAGAGAATTAGGGTTGGTCTACTCGATGCTGAAAAAGCATTCGACCGTGTGTCATGGCATTTCCTTTGGGGGGGCTTACAGCAAATGGGGTTTGGGCAGGGATATATTCAAGCTTTGCAGGCTTTATATCGCTCCCCTACAGCTAAAATTTGTTCAATGGTGCGCTCTTCTGAGGCAATTCAGATCTCTAGAGGTACACGACAAGGCTGTCCCTGTTCACCTCTTTTGTTTGCGCTTTATATTAATCCTTTTATTATTATGTTAGAACGGAGTAAACAGATTATACCCTTTAGTGTACGTCAAAGGTTTTTTAAATGCTAATTTCTAACTATAACGTCCCTGAAACCTATGGTTTTTTCAGTGAATAAAAATGTACACTGAAATTCTTGTTGAACACCCGTACTGTGATACAATTGGGATATACGAATAAGTGGCACACACACTTGGATAGAACCGTTTCCAAGGAAAACAGCAAAACAGATTCTGCAATTTACAATTACTATCTTTATTAAAAGTTATGTAGTCTGCAGACAAAGCTCTGAGATGTTCTATTTTATAATAATACTTCTTTTTAGCAGGGAGAGGGACGTTACGCAAGATAGTCTTTTCTCTATGCTCTTTTTATGATGACATCTCCCTTTATCAGATATCGATTCACTGCTATACTGATTATAATTCTATCATACAAATTTATTTTTGTTCTGGCAAATATACTGCACATTACGCCATGTTATTTAAAATAATTTTTTTTAAATGTTTCATGTCTGTGTCAGATGTTACAAATACAATAGTGACAGTTAAAGGGTGTGTCTTGTTAACAGAATTCCTGAGACATGTGGGAATGTTGTGTTCTGGTTTGTCTAATCATTTATTTCTCTGTAACGGATTAGGACAGCAAATAATACAATATAACATGGTGCTCCGGCCCTTATGGGCACTTAGGTAATAGGATGACTCAGGTGCTACCTAGTAAGGTCCCATAATTGTACACATACTTGTCATCTTACCCAGAATCCCTGCAACAGCCTCAGTGAATGGATTACTCCATAGGTACTGTCTGACTAAATGCCTGAATGCAACACTAGTGCCTGGTTGATTGTATGAGAACATGTGTACTCTGTTGGTGATTGCATAAGTGCAGGAATACTGTGTGGGTGATGCTATCAGTGCATAGGTTGTGCCTCTCCAAATGGAAAAACGAAAATCTAATGTCTGGATTATTGGTTTAAATGCTAACGTTGTGCTACAGAGATACATGAGAGCATACATATTGTCTGTATAAAAGAAAAACTACCTAACAGATTAGACGAGCTATATGACCAAAGTTACCCAACACTATAAAGGATCACAGTTTTTTAAATTTCAAACAAATAACATATAAATGTTGTTCAAACATTCTTTTACGTTATATACATATTATTTTATGTAATCTTACCTGTTTAGGTAATTTAGAAACATGACTCTCTTCAACTATTTCAAAGTAGTATTGTGCTATTCATCATTAAAACTCTTTTCAAAGTTTACCACTACGTACAATAAAAGAAACCAAAAAACTGTTATGCAATGTAATGTATTACACAAATTATACTATTACTTTTTTAAGACCACAACATAATTTAACATTTACATAACATTTAATTTTCCCTTTTTTGCTGTTCTCAGATTCCATTTAACTTCACTATACACAGTGATGTCAATGTAGTATCATCATGAAACAGCGGGGTAAAACAACAATCAACTAGATTGTTGGGAAAAAAAAAATCAGCGTACAACATTATTTTCAATATGTGTACCTATATGTGTTCCTCATTACAATTTTTTCATTACATCCTTCTTCTACAGGATGTCTTCATTTATCTCAAGAACATTTTCAAAATGTACACTCATTTACATCTCCTACAATATACAGAACAAATATGTAAACTATTTGCTTTTCAACACAATTTTTCCAAATGCAATACCAATCAGCACAAATAATAGTCCAAACACTAGTTATAATTAGTAATTGTTTCCAGTGCTCTCTACTTTCTGTTCACATCTTCCCAATAGGCCGAATAATGTATTCAAAACTTTGGGTTGCAAAATATCCAATATGAATTCGTTAAAGCGTGTTTACATCTTCCCAATAGGCCGAATGATGTATTCAAAACTTTGGCTTCAAAAATATCAAATATGAATTTGGTAATTCGTAAGGCAATCTGGGTTTTATTTCCAAGTGTCCATCATTACAATGTGTCCATCCTTTATTACACTTTAAATACACAGTATAGTGTCCAGATGTTGTAGTAGGTCCAGCATGGAAAATAATAGCCACTGTTGTAAAAGTTCTTCCAGAAATAGATATTTGACTGGCAACAAAATTTTTAATTTGGGTTTCCAGTTTTCTTCCATATGCTCTACAACATTGAAGCATTAAAATCAGATATTTTCCATATCTTTCTATGTATAATGTAGATAACATCTTTGATTTACAATGAGAACATTTCATATAATGATTTGCCGCTTTTACTAATTTGTTAAAAGGTACGGATTTGCAGTCTGGTCAATACGTATATGAATCGTTCTGTGTCGACTTCAGTGCTTGAAGTTAATGAACACTGTTCACATTTATGATCCCATTTGTAACTTAGTCCAAATAAGTTTTCAATCTGTATTCCTTCATCTTCTAATACTCCAATCATAACCATTAGAAATTCTTGTGCATTTGTTGTATATTAAGACTGAAGGTCAAAGAACCAGTACATATATCCAAGAGATGGCGAATACCACAAGCACTATGGATTTTACTTCTGTCAGTTGGCAATTGTTCAAATACATAATGTAGTGCGGAACATAATCTTTTTTCATGATTTCACGATGAAGATCTTGTAGATAAAATACAACATTCAGAATCACATTAGCGTAACAGTTGAAACCTGAACTATTTTCCAATTGGTATCCCACAACGTCATCAACACTTTCCATTTTCTGTTTCTTTACACCTTTTCCTTTCTCTTCAATTTTTTTATTTTTTTCAACCACACTTGATTCTTTAACATATTTTCGTTTTGAACACACAACACGTTTCTCATAAATAGGATATTCACCTAAATTAGGTGTATAAAGTCTTCTTAAACGATTATATTCTCTTACTCAATTTACATCAGCACTAATCTTGTTGTCATCGAAATCAATCAAATACAAACCAGACAATGTTCTTACTCGAGATAATGCAACATATGCCATTCCCTCTTTGAACACTGTACTTCCAATATTTACCAAAGCACTGTCTATACTTAAACCTTGAGATTTATGAATAGTTACTGCATATGCTAAAGACAGAGGAAACTGTTTTCTGCGAACATACAAGTCTTTTACGAGCAAAAAACGTACAGCACAACGCCCAATCTGTCTTACCTCTGTAATCTGATCAAATTTTATTTTCAAGAATTCTATTCCATCTCTGTTCTGCTATTTCACAAAATCAACAATTTTCCCCATTGCTCCATTTGCTAAACCTTCTTCTACATTCAATATACGCCGCAAAATTACCCGACAGTTTATACATACATCTAAAGTTTTTTCTAAGCCAGCAGTTTTAGATACAGACTTTTCCAAAGAGTGCAATTTAGGGCCATATGTATCAAGCCTTTTTCCCGTTTGCGAATGGGAAAATGCCTTTTGGGATGTATCATCCCAAAAGGCCATCGCAAAATAGAGAATCGCAAAATTTGAAATTCTCTATTTTGCGAATGCAATTAAGGAATTGCAAATTGCGATTCCTTAAATGCAATTCTGGAAGTACCAGAAATTTGCTATTTGGCCTTAAGGAATTGCAAATTACCACCAACTTCAAGTTGGTGGTAATTTGCGATTTTCCTTAAAAAAGCACTTTTTTGATTTTTTTAAAGTGCCATATGTCGCACATACATGCCCTTAGGGCATATGTGTGCTCAAAATGTGCACACATGCATATTTCAGGGGTGCAACAGGGTGTCCTTTTGGCACCCTTGCAACCTTGAAATTGCATTCTCAATTTGCGATTCTCTAATTGGTAATCGCAAATTGAGAATGTCTTCCCATTCATTCCTATGGGCCTCCTAGCCCATAGGAATGAATGGGAAGGTATTCCTTATTTGCGAATCTCAATTTGCGATTCGCAAATAAGGAATATGTAGGATTCGCAAAATTTTTAGCAAATCCTACATACATTGCATTTTGCGATTCTCTAATTGCGATTCGCTAAAAATCGCAATTTGAGAATCGCAAAACTCTTTTTTGATACATACAGCCCTTAGTCTGTAGTTTCTCTGAAAGAAGAATGGTCACTCCCTGGTGCTCAATTTTATCAATAGCTTGAATGTGAACTATTTCTTGTTTTTCCAATTTCAGAAGATCTTGATTAAATGTACAAGACTCTTGCAGTGTAGGCATTAGGCAAACTATAGACTTCTTTTCTCCAATCTTCTTGTACATTACTTCAGCTGCTGTGTTTTCAGTTGTAAACAAGTTCCTTAGTAGCCGACTTTCTAAAGCTTGTTTACCATGTTTCGTTAGGACACCAATTCTTATATCTTTGAGAATATTTCCATAATCTTCATCACTTGCTTGTCGCATATTCTTTATAAGTTCTTTATATTCAAAATTTAACCACATGTTCACATTTCCAATACTTCCCAAAGATTTCCTAGTGTCTTCATGCACAAGTGTTTTAAAAACTGGTTGTCCTTTTACAGGAGTTAGTTGTAGTAGATCTCCAAATACAATTAAATGTTTTCCTCCAAACAGAACATCGTAATCGGTTTTTAAAACCTGTTGCATTCTCAAGTGTACAAAGGCAAGCATTAAGTTTGAGACCATGCTCACCTCATCAATGATTAAAAGTTTAATTTTCTTCAGCACTCTTGACACTTCATAACAAGCATCTCCAGACAGCTTCTGATATTGCAATTTATTATCATGTTCAACTGGTAGCATAAGTAATCTATGTAAAGTAATTCCTTTAATATTGTGCGCTGCTAATCCAGTTGGAGCTGTTACAACACAAGATAAATGTGAATCTGTAGTTTTCTGTAGATAACTGGTCAAAACTTTAATTAAAAAACTTTGACCTGTTCCAGCTTGACCACTAATGTACATAAGAATAGGTTTAAATGATGAACATAGACATTCTTTTTTTTCATGCAACAAACCATGTTGTATCTGTTCTGTCACTTGTAGATATATTTCTTTCTGGTCAATATTGAGTTTTTCTTCTAAGTTTTCCAACGTAGTATTCTCCTGTTATGCTTGTTGCATTGCAATTTCTACTTCATTCATGGCTATTGCTGCTTCATTTTCGATTATTGGTTGTCCCAGTGGATCTTAACTAGGTGGACCAGAACTTTGACTATCATGAGAACTGTCGTTAGCTATTTCAGCTGCAATAGTGTTTTCTTGTTCAATTTCATCATTTAACATTTGTAGATATGTAGGGAAAATTGTGCATGCAATGCTATCTTTGCATGCATTAAAAAAATCTTCATAGCAGTCGAAATGTCCAAGTAATTCAGTTTCGCTACGCCATGGCTTGAACAGTTGCAGAAGTGCTTAATAGAAAAATTCTCTCTTATCTGGAGTTTCGCAACTGGGTTTTCTGTGGTTAATAAGATTTCCTTTGGCATGTTTTACTAAACATCCATCACATCCAATTACTGCATATTTTCCTTGTTTTATATTTCATACAGACATAGCTCTTCCAGATGTGGACTCCTTTTGGGATAGTATGTATCCAACATATTAGTCTTAAGAATGTCTGTACTTTCTGGTTCATTCAGTGCTAAGTATTCAGTTTCTTCTAATGTTTTCAACACTCTATTTCGTGTACAGGCAAGACCTAAACTTACCCAAATGATTCCTTGTGACTTTGAATATAAACTGGAAGAGCACAAGTGATCCGCACATTCATCGGATCCAATTTCTCTGTGGGAAAGCATTTTCAAGCTAAAGCTGTACAATTTTTGCTAAGGCTCTTCTCTTGTGAAATTTCTTCCCACATTTCTTTCATCTCTGTCTTTTCTGATTTCGTTATATATGATGTAACATAGCGTGCAACGGCAATTGAGTTATCTGCAACATATTGAATGTCCATGTTTGCATTCCACATTTTCAAAATAATTGGATTGTAGTCATTAATATACTTTGACTGTTCTGTTCATTTTAAGTTGTACGTATTCTTGGGAGATTTCCGAGTTATTGTATGCCTTTCAGCAGACAAAAAGAATTTACTCTTCCTTTAGAAATTACTGGACGTGGGACTCCAAACCGACACTTGGTATAACATTTTCCTTTAGACTTGTATTTTCGTCGACAGTACTTTCCACAACAGTGACTTTGGAAACGTAAAACTTCTTGTCTCAAGCGTTTTTCTCGTTCTTCTCTTGGAATGTCACAGGTAACATACTGTTCGATGAAAGACAATACTGTTTCATCAGTATCCGTTCCAAATTTCGGAGCATTCCTTATCCATAATAGCATGTGTATATGTGGAGCACCTCTCGCTTGGTACTCTTTTCGCCCAAAAAAATCAATAACTTCTCCAAGAGGACAATTATGTTTATTGCAGATAAAAGATATCATAGTTTGAAACCTATGATTAAAATACCTGCACACATTTACAGGATCCAATGAACACAGTTCTCCAGGTGTCTTCATTTCAATATTTTTTATATTGGGATTTGCTTCTCGTAGAAATTTAAGTAAATCTTCCCTTGCATACTCAGCACAGCTTAGGGGCCGATTCCGATCACGGCCGGTAGTGCTCCGAATCGGATTCGGTTTTACCGGATCCGATCCGGAGCCCTATTTTCCGACCGAGTCGTACGCGCGTCCGGGCGAGCGAGTACGATGCGTATTCGCCGACCGACTCGTCCGGGTGACCCGACCGCTCCGACCGACTCGTACCCGGATCGTACCGCTCCGACCGACTCGCTCGGACCCGATTCGCACCGCGCAATGGAGACGTTTTCCGGCCGGGTAAGTACGATGCGCACCTCGACCGCTCCGACCGACTCGCGCCGTCCGACTCGAACTCGCTGTCGGAGCCGTACTTTGGGGGTCCGTGTTGGACCCCCTGTACGCGTACCCGTGCGAGGCGCACACAGGGGGACCCAAGGGTCCCCCTACCTGTGCGTGTACGCCGCGAGCGCTCCGCGGCGTACTCGCTGTAGGGGCGCCCTTGTCCGCCTCGCACCCATTGAGGCAATGGGAGCCCGCGTACGCGTTGTACGACCGGCTCCCATTGAGTACAATGGGAGTCCGACCGACTCGTGTCCGGTGGCATACGAATGCATCGGACTCGTTCGGTCGGACTGCACGGGTCCGATTCGGTCGGAAATCTCTCCGAGGACGGCTCGGTCGGAGAAATTACCGACACGAATCGGAATCGGCCCCTAAGTGTTACAAACCATGTTGGTGTACCTAAGTTTCTTAACATACACTTAAGTTCACCATGACGACGAAACCAATACTCATTGGTTCCACGTTGACATGCCATCAAATTAATTAACTGTGCTTTTAAATTTTCATCTGTTTGTTGAACTTTGTCCATGAATTTTTGGCTGAAACATGTGATTGATGAACTCCGTTTTAAGTATGTGGTTCACTGCATACGAAAGAGAAGACAAATCACTTTCAAACAAAAGGTGAAATATATATGGAATGCACTGTCGAAATCTAGGATCTTCAGAGTATAATCTTGTTGAGCGATATTCTGAAGCTGGAATCCGTACAGGTCGCTCATCAAATCGTCCACCTTCTCCAGTGGGGAACAGCTGTGGAAAACAACGAGCTTCTAAGCTTTTCTCCCACTCATTGGAGTTCCCTTTGCTTTTTTCATTTGAAATAATTCAATGCTGTTTCCTATTACTTCTTTTGAATGTAGAGGACATATTGTGTAATGTTCATAAATCTCTACACTCCTCAACTTGTCCAATTTCTCTATTTGACCACTTGAAATTTCTGATTCATCTTCTAAACATATTACCTGTTCATCAACATTTACAGTTTTATAATAGATATTGTTCTCTACAAGATATAACGTAACCTTTTGAAGTTTATTAACATCTACAAACTCTTGCCATATTTTCCGACTCTTTGTTGGTACACCATTTACTAGAATAACTACTGGCTCATTTTCCTCTTTGTCTCCACCAACAGTTTCAATATTTTTCTTAAAATCTAAAGGTAAGTACACAACTCTTCCTTTCAGACCTCTTTGTAAATCTGTTGGTGGCAGTTTACCTGTTTTATGCTCCATACGAATTATAGCTTGAAATGGGTGAACAGATTGAATAAGAACTGACTCATATGTATTCAAATCTGCCAGTTCCTCTGGAATACCTACTAACTCTAACTTGTTATGTACTCCTCTAGCTGGCATTTTGTTCTCTTCTAATTTGTTGTAACAATATTTACAAATACGTTGATCAGTACCCAACTCAAATCGACCTCCCACCAACAAGTAAGCTCCAAATTGCTGCCACTTATCATTGTTTGCCTTTTCACTTTTTAAATATAAATTAACATTCCTAGTTTGACTTCTATAATGAGTACGTCGACAACAAATACAAACATAGTTTGGTTTTTCAGAAGACAACGTCTTAAACTTTCTAATTTTTTCTACAAACTGATCAATGCTAATCTCTTTGCCATGTTCTTCAACATCTGCACTTGTCAAGCTCTCACTTTCTACACACTGCTGTTCTGAACCAAAAAAAGAAACTCAATTTCATCACACATTTTTTCTACATCTGATAAACAACCGTGTAAAAGAGCTGTGTTCAGTTCACTTAAACATAATGCAGGAGTTTTTACATAGTACACCTTCCTTACAAACTTCTGCATTCCTGAGTGGTGTACTGCTAACATTATTAAGTGATGAAAAGTACTTTTACACACTTTTCTTGAAAGACAAGCCAGAGAATGTCCGTGCAACTTAGTATATTGTCTTACTTTACATGGATCTAGTCCTTGTAACAACCTAATCTTCTGTGTAACACTTTTGTTTGCATATTGCCATAAAAAGGTTTGCATTATGTCAATAGATTCCTGTTGAATACTGCAAATACTGCTACAATCCCACTTATATACAGGAGCTTGTGTGCGATTCCCTTGCACTTCTTTAGCTATTACTTCTTCTGCACTCCTAACAACCATTTCTTCTTTTGGAATGGGACAACCATTTTTAACTTCGTAGCATCGACCACTAGTATCAGCTGAAAACGCTAATGTGTTTTGTTGAAAGTAGCTTTCTTCATTAAAGAAAGGCTCACTAGTAGAAGTGTGTTTCCATTCACCAGTGAAACTTTTACAAAAGTTACTTCTATTAACAAGTCTTTTTCTTTTGCTTTTGTCTTTCAAAAACTTCATTATTTTATCCAATGTTTTCATTCTCTTCAATATTAAAATAAATAATTTTTGTTTCAAATCAAAAGCAGTATTTACTACAGTTTCAATCTGCGGCTTCTGCTTATATGCTAGTAATCTTCTTTTATACTTCTTACAATCTTTCAATAAATTCTGAATTACTCTACTTCGAAAGAGTCATTGTTGAATCTGTTGAAATTGTTTTTGTCTTCGTGTAACGTGTTGTTTTCCCAAAAACGATTTTTTTTTTTTACCATTTGAAGTGTCATTCTCCTTCTTGTTAGTTGAAAAACTCTTCTTTTTCCTTTCATTCCTATTCTGTTCATGTAATTTCTCGACAACTATTTTAAGAAAGTGTTTAGTGCTCTTACCTAAACAAACTTTATCCTTAGTAACATTGTCATTTGCTTGTAACGCAGTCTTTTTCTTTTTCTTTAAGTAGATCTCTTTTTTTTGTTTTCTTCTCTTTTCATCTTTTCTTGCCATCTTGAATTTGTGATCCAAACAAAATAATTTTCTGAAAAACAAAGAACAGTTTCAATAGTTTCTTACATCTATTCAATATTTTAAAATAATTACATATGATTACTAATATTAACTACCAAGCAATTATTTAGTGGCTAGGCTGTCTAGATCTCTGAACCAGGCCCATGGGAAGCAGAAGGGGGTGTTCTGGATGACATAGGGGAATCTAGGGAGGATCATCACTTTAAATAGGGCGACCCTACCCAGGGGATTCAGCGTCAGTTTCTGCCATTTGCAGAGGTCTTCCTTAGCTCATTTTACTAGCGGGTTATGTTGAGGGACCAGGCAAGATCGGGGAGTAAGGCAATCCAGATCCCCAAATATTTAAAAGACTGTCGCCTAATGGGTATTGTGATTTGCCAGTCAAAGCAATCCCTGGTTAAGTGTAGGGGGAACAGGACCGATTTGCCGGGGTTGAGTCGCAGACCGGAGGCCTGCCTGAAGGAGTGCAGCACCCGGAGACAGTGGGGACCAGATTGAGCTGGTTCCGCAAGGAAAAGTAAAACGTCGTCTGCGTATAAGGCAATTTTATCTTCCTCTGAGTTGGGCCATTTCCAACCCTGAATACGGTCGTCCGATCGAATGAGATTCGCTAGGGGTTCCATCGCTAAGGCGAAAAGGAGGGGTGAAAGGGGGCATCCCTGCCGCGTTCCTCTTCTAATGGGAAACACCTCCGATAGTACCCCGTTGACTAGCACTCGTGCGTGAGGCCGAGAGTAGAGGACCCTCACCAGCTTGCGAAATCGTGGACCGAACCCCATTTCAGCCAGTACGTTGTCCAGGTACCACCAGTCCACAGAATCAAAGGCCTTCTCAAAGTCAATAAGAAGAAGTGCCAGAAAAGGTGTTAGTAAATGGCGGTTTGCTAGGGCCAAGTGGAGACGACGGAGGCAGTGTCTGGTCCCCTGCATATGCATGAACCCGCACTGGTCGGAGTGGACCAGTTTGGTGAGCTAAGGTTTCAATCGCTGTGCGAGGACCGCAGCAAATATTTTAACCTCCGTATTTATAAGGGAGATCGGGCGGTAATCAGCACAGTTGGACGACGGCGGTTGCGTTTTAGAGAGAACAACAATGGTGGCCACATCTGTCTCGGGGGGAAAGGAGCCCTTCTCGAGGGCTTCAGCGAAGAGAACGGAGAGGTGCGGGATGAGGATCTCCCGATATGCAGCGTAGTACTCCTGCGGAAGATCATCTGGGCCCGGGGTTTTGCCCGGCGAGTTGTGCGCTATGCCGTCACTGATCTCCTCACGGGTCAGGGGGAGGTCCAAGTCAGCGGACTCAGCTGTGCTGAGGAGAGGGAGGCGGAGATGACCTGGGCTGAGCAGTTCCGAAAGGAAGGTGTCCGGACGCTGCCTGGAGTATAGCACGCGATAGTAGGAGGCAAAGGCCCTGGCCATTGCCAGGGGAGAACGGTGTACCATACCGTCCGGATCCACAACCTCCGGGATTATGCGATTAGCCATAGGATACGTGGCTAGTCTGTGGAGGATCTTCCCATTCTTGTCACCCCAGCCATATACCCGTGCTATAGAGGATCTCCATAGGAGCTTGGCGGCGGCCAGGGAGAGTTGCTTGATTTCACCCCTCAGGCGTATGAGTTGTCGTTCTTGAGTTTCGTCTCGGTCCTCGGGAGGGCATTGTTTGAGACGCCACGCCTGGGACTCCCGCAGGGTGAACTGGTGTGTCTGAGCTTGTCGCTTGTGTTGAAGCTGACCTTTGGCGAAGCCACGGAGGGTGGCTTTGCTCGCCTCCCAGAGAGTGCCCGGAGAGTGGACAGAGCCGGTATTGGTGAGGAAATATTGCTGGAGTTCAGCCCCAATCGCCTTTTTAAACTCTTTGTCCTGGATGAACCACGCATTCAATCGCCACGTCGGGCGTGCCGTGTTAGGAGGTTCCCCGATGCTTAGAAGTACAGGTGAGTGGTCAGAGATTCCCCTGGGGAGGATGCGGATGTCTCTAATCGTTTGGCAGTCAGTAGGGGGAACAAATATAATGTCTATCCGTGCGTGGGTGCGGTGTGCGGCTGATGTATGAGTGAATTGTCTAACCTGGGGGTGCCAGATTCTCCAGGCATCGCACAAGCCCAGTTAGCCAAGTGCTTGGCGTGTGTGATTCTTGCAGCAGACGGTGTGCTGGTAGTGTCGAGGTGGGGATTGAGGACAGCATTAAAGTCGCCCCCAACTATCGTGGCACCTAGAGGTAGGGATGCAATGAGGTCGGTGGTGTGGTCAAGAGTCGTTGTGAGCATCGATGGGGGTGAGTATAGAGAGACGAGGTTAAGAGGGTTACCTGCTAACGTACCAGTCAGAGCTACAAAGCCTCCCTGGGGATCGTGAGTGGCTTGCGTGAGCACAAAGGGGAGATTACGCCGTATGATGATTGCCACCCCCTGCCCGCCCGTAATTTAAACTGTTTTTTTAAACAAACTCCAGTAGCTGCTGTTATTCCCACGCTCAGTGTGCTTTTCAAAAGCAGTTATCTTATTCCAAATAACCGCAAGTGCTGTGGCTTACAAGCAGGCGTCCCGTACATACCAACTCTTTCACAACGTGTTACATGTTGCACCAATGTCTTCTGTCCTCCCCCACATGCGTTTGCAGATAGTTTGGTCTGGCCTTCCATTCCTACTTTGAAAACAGATTTTAATAGCGTACACTAACTCAAAGCGCTATTGTTTCAACAAGAAGTGGCTCTCACATCAGCTCGTGAGACCTTCAAATAGCAGGTGGCTAAACCACTAAGTGACATTGACTCACTGCTCTATACCAATCTCCCACTACATTTTGCACAATTTATACGCCAAATATTTAATCAGTCTGAAACCGAAGGCCTACCACATTTTTTTAAACTAGCCGACTCTCGCCTTGTTATCTCTTTTCAGACTATTTTTATAGTAATACCGGATATTATTCATTCTAATTTTGCAAGCGCATTTGGCAGGTTCCCTTGCTGCTCTTACTGGTTTGCGCAGTGCTCGTTCTTCAGCTACTACGAAATGGCTGCCCGTCCTGTGCTTCAACCCCATCCAGGTCAATTACGGCTGTACCGTGAACGGATGCTACAACTTTTTGAATGCCTGCCATTGGCGATTTTTGGCATCAGCTATAGGCTGAATTTCCGCTACGTGTATTTCATCTGTGTGCAACCTGTGTTCTACTGTCTCCGGTGCCCCTTTGAATGCGACCTGCAAGTCTGCCTCTCTACTACTTCACGCGGTCGCCTGGATTATGAACTGTTGCTGCGACCATTGCTGGCTCATGATCAGGACTGTTTCAGAGACACACGCTTGATGGATGCATTTAATAATGCAACAAGGGGGAGATGGAGTACATGCGCTCATGCGCATCACCTTTTGCAGCAGACTATCATCGAATATCACGTAAGTTGCCCTGACATGCTCCTGCTTGGAGAAGATTACGATGACCATGTCTGTTCTTTCGACTTGCTGAATTGGATGGTGACCCTCTTTGCTTGGAGAGGTGCAGATGACCTTTTGGAGCTGATTGCATATCACGGTGCTTCTGAGTTCTTGAACTTCGATGGATCTCCATAAGTGTGCATGGTAACCTGATTTGACGGCCTCTTATTTCTACACTTCAAGAACACTGTTTTTTTTCCTTTTTCTCATTTCGCTTTTCGTTCCTTTTTGGATTTTCAGATATTGACTTTCTTTATGAATTCCCCTTTACAGACTTGGTTACACTCTCTTTATGTTTGCGCTCTGCTTGCCTGGGTGTTACAGATTTAGCCGACGAAACGGGCGACTTGGCCGTTGGGGACATTATCAACTTCACTAAGTTACCATCAACCGTGCATCTATTATCCAACTTTTACGCACGATAACACAAACGTATATTTTACTAAATACCTCGTTCGTACTTTTCACATGAGAACTATCTGCTGTGTTTGTGTTGAGCATTTTTTGACACTTTAAATTGAACATTGTAGGCAAAGTCAATAAACAGTGTCCCTTGTTATTTTGTTGTGGTTAGGGCCTAGCACTTGTATAAAAATATACACTGAAATTCTTGTTGAACACCCGCACTGTGATGCAATTGGAATATACCAATAAATGCAGCACACACACTTGGATAGAACCGTTTCCAAGGAGAACAGCGAAACAGATTGGGTAATTTACAATTACTATCTATATTAAAAGTTATGTAGTCTGCAGACAAACCTCTGAGATGTTCTATTTTATAATAATACTTCTTTTTAGCAGGGAGAGAAACGTTACGCAAGATAGTCTTTCCTCTATTCTCTTTTTATGATGACATCTCTCTTTATCAGATATCGATTCACTACTATACTGATTATAATTCTATCATACAATTTTATTTTTGTTGTGGCACATATACTGCACATTACGCCATGTTATTTAAAATACATTTTTTTAAATGTTTCATGTCTGTGTCAGATGTTACAAATACAATAGTGACAGTTAATTCCTTTGCCACCATCTCTTTAACCTCATTTGCCTGTTGCATCTTCACTACTCAGCAACTACTAACACTGTTGGGCCTACCCAAAGGCAAACCAGAAACCCTTTCCATGTCACAGTTGAAAGTCTCACCATATTACTAAAAGGATGCATACATCTCCCTGTGCCTTTTCCTAGTGGCATCATACTTTAAACAAACATACAGATAGATCTATACCTGTGTTTTATTGGTATCGGATCTTCCGATACATAACTCGTGTCAAAAAATACATGTTGAAGCATAGACATACCTCAGCAAAGTTAAACTGTTAAGACGAATCATCGAGCAATGTAAATTGGGGCGATATGTAGGTTGCCACTCTGTGCTGCTTTTTTTTACAGCATAGAAGTCGATTACAACTTTCTCTGTGCTCCTCAGATGGCGCCAGCAGCCCAGTAAGGGTCAACGCAGATGGGCCTCTGATACCTTCCTTTTAACAAGCATTGGCATAGCCAATAGGTCTCGCCTTTGGGACCCTATAAGTGTTTATCCATGCAGCACACAAGCTGCGAGTTTACAAAGATCAGAAAGTAGACAGAGCAACCAGTCACATTTCGTTTAACAGCGGTAGTTGTGCTAGACAACTTTTTAACTGCATGAGCTTGAAGCTTTGTGCTTATAAATTGATTTAAAATGTAATTATGAAATATTCAGCCTGTTCTAAGGCTAAGGTAATTTGTCTCCATGAGGGCATTGGTAACTTCTAAAGATGGCCCCTGTAAAAAGCAATAGTGCACCATATTTCTGACCTTGATGCAAAAGTATAGTCTCTTGGAAGCAGGTCGCCCCCTTGTTTATTCTGCAGACATATGAAGAAGAACAGCCATGTATCTAAATAGTTACTACTAGGCCTTCCAAGTTCCTGCTTAGCCCACACATGCTTCGCTTTGAAAAGATTGGGAGCTCCACTAGACCACAGAGTTTTAACACGAATCAGTGGGCCTGCAGCGTAAACACAGGTTTCAACAGCAGGTATCATTCATGTATATTACGTCTCCTTATGTAGTTTTAAAAAGGCAAATAAATGATCAAAATAGTTTTCCTTTTACTTTCAGGCCGATAAGCATGCTGACACGGAGTTGTGTCTATGCCGTAGATAGTGCAACACTTGTGATACTAGGAGAGGAGCCTGCCTCCATAACTTTTATCCAGCACCAGTGGTTCAAGATGTTTCAGGTCGATAGGAGCGAAAAGAATATTGACTTATCATGGCAGGTCTCCCAGGCATGATGTCCCTGCATCTTCGAGGGGCGGTACACTAGAAATAGAATACTCGATCTTAAGGGTGGTGCCCAGGTTCTGGGCAGAGTATGAGGGAGGAGATCCACGGCCTGCAGAGTCCTGTGATCTCAAAGAGGTGGGAGTCCTGTGGTGTCACTGGGGTGGGAGCCCTGTGGTGTCACTGCGGTGGGAGTCCTGGTACATAGACCGCAACTGCATGAAACTGCACTTAATGAACTGATCCCAACCAGCCGAGAAGGGACGCAAACAAACACAACAAAGTGGCCTAGCTCACAGCAGCCTTTATTCATTCTGTGTCGCAGATAAGCATCTCGAGGTAAGCCGCACTCTTGGAAGCACATACTAGTGGTATTCCTGAAGAAGGGCTGTTGACTTTACCGCACTGAAAGTGGTATTTCTAGGTCACTGTTTACGAGTACGCGATTCCTGTGCCCGCCTGAGCACACACTGCGTTGTATAGGTTACAGAGCCAGTGTAGACGGCACAGCTGACGCTATGCATCATTTACCACAATGTCTTAGTTACTAGAAAGACTGTTTTCTTAAACGGGGATAGCAAATGGTTTCATTACTTAGTCATAACTTGCATAGTTAGGCTACCAAATGGCTCAGCGAGTTGAACGCTGCCTCTGAAACTTGCAGGTCACGAGATCGAAATGTAAGGACGACCTAGTCTTCTATCCTTCAGTGGTCAATAAATTGAGTACCATTACTTTGCAACAGCTGTATAATTATTAACCCTTTCTGTAGGATTCCTTTTGAAAACCAGCGAGTGCAACCTTAAAAGTTTCAGGTACGCTAAGTACAGTAAACATGCCCTTTTAAAGATGTTTATGCAAAAAACAAGCATTGAGGATTTGCACTTTTGTCAAAAGTGGATAAATATTTCATGATCTTTATACTGCCCTTTTCACATTTCACCTTCGAGACCTTGGTGGTAAAAGAGTTCAATTTAAGTTTGCGGAGTGCGCCAATCTTGTGTGCTCTTATTTTATTGGATGTCTCTGTGCTTCACTAGGGCTTAAAGGGGGTAAAAGTTGTCATCAGTGGCACAGCTGAAGGTGCAAGTATTTGTCAGCCCAGCCTTTTGTAAGTAAGCCTGCTTGCACTGTGATTGCCGACTGCCAAGAGCAACCTGCTACAAAATGCATCGTAATCTAAGGGCACATTAAACAAGTCTTTCACGTTTGCAGGGGTCATGTTCAATTATTTAAAAAAGGCTCTAGATAAAATAAGAGACATACTATTTTTTAAACTCTTCTCTACAACTTTCCTTAGCGTCACAATACGTTTAGACAAACGTGTGTCCGTAAATAAATTTACCCAATTAATGAGAAGAATGTGTTGCCTCAGACAACATTAAATACTGTTATATCCAACCTATGTGTTTACATGGGAAGCAGTGGACTGTGATGAATGATCTCGCACCCTGCTCCCTAATGTCGGCTGGAACATGAATAATACAGGGCAAATGTTGACACCTGATGGTCATGGGTATAGTTACTAGTGGGATGGTGGCTAGCAGGCTAGACAGCCAAAATAATATCGATTTATAGTTCCGTGCAGGTCTGACACTTCTTGGTAAGGGGTAGGTGGAAGGAAGGAGCAAAGATAATGCTAACTGGTGCTCATGTGCATCTTTGGGTTGAGTTCGCAATAAACAAGCGCAATATAAAACTGCAAAAAATATGTGTGTCCCCACAGAGCTGAATGCTGGTTAGTGCAATATGAAATAGTGGTGCTTGTATTTATAGCGCTACAAGGTCCCAGCCCCCCGCTGAAAGCGTTGCAAATATGCATTCCAAACAGCAGTGCAATGTTAGGAAATAAGAACTCAAAACAATAATATGACGCAAGAGGGGGCAGCGTGTCCTTGTAGCTGGTTGTAAGGCAGGGAGCTTTCAGAGGTTTTGCATGCATGCTTACCTTGGACATTGAAACAACTCGCAGCCCCATATAGTTTTAACAAGGAGACGATACCCCCGTGCACCAGTGTTTTCACAGTTAATATTTTATAGTGGGTGTTTAAAGCAGGAAACTGACTGGAGATGCTAAAACTGTCAGCAAACGGGTGTGTGCCAGGAGATAGGGTTTTCTACAAGTCGCTGACATTCCAGGGTTTAAGCACCAACACGTTTGCTTTTTTGTTTTGTTTTTTTTAAAGGTGAGGACGGAAAAGAGCATTTGGCTTTCTGAGATCATGCAGAGGGGTAATATAAACTGAGGTTCATGAGCAGGTCCCCAGGGGAGGAGGTTGTCACTGGGTGGAAGAAGGTAGGGAAAGAGCCAACGGAGCAGGGACTGGTGAAAAAACGTTTAAACCGCTCCCCATATAAAAGCAACAAGCGCTGAAAACACAACATCAGTATATACGGGGATAACATTCCAGCAGTCGAGGTGCCTCACAGCCTTTAAATTATGGCCCTCAATGTGTAACAAATACTATGGTTTCCCTCTAGTGGTGCCAACGCGCTACTACACAAAAACAACAAGCGCTGAAAGACAAGCCCTTGTGCATGTACGGCATTTGGAAACATGATCCTCCTCAACAGATAGCACCCTGTGCAGCGCTGCTCGCTCCCGCAAGGTGGATGCCTGGCGTGCACGAGCTGCTGAAAAGTGCAGACCGATTCCTAAAGGTCTTTCCCTAGAGCAGCGCATGCGCGCTGCCTAGGCGAGACCTAAAAACGAGGGGAGAGGAACCGTTAGAGAGCGGGAGGGGGGGGGTCAAGGGACGTGTCATTCCCTGTCTCTCGACCTGCCGCCCCTGTGATGTAGGCAGCTTCAGCACGAGCAGGAAGCCTGACAATTACCTTAACTTATATTCACGTGTGCTTCACGAGTGTGAGCAAACCTGTGCACCAAGTGTGCAGGCAACATTTCATTTTTTTCATCTCCCTGAAGTTAATAAAGCATGTCCCTTGTAAAGCCCCCCCCAGTATTTTCTGACAAGGTACAATCTATAGAAGGCCACTTCTTTTACATTTCCCGGGCCAATTTTGGATCCCAGTTCATCCCTGTACCTTAGTCACAAGACCATAAAGTCCTTGCAACATGACACACTGCACTCGTGTAGCATTGAAACTGATTGTGACTTTCTCTGTGCTGTACAGATGCCACCAACAGGCCAGTGAAAGTCTAAGTGGTATTTTTCACGGTTGATGGGCCTCTGTTACTTTACTTTTAGAAAGAGGAGATGGAGGAAGCGTTGGGGGGGACAGACATGGAGGGGGGAGTCAAAGAACGTGTCATTCCCAAACTCTCCATCTGCCGGCCCTCTAATATACGCAGATTCAGCACAGGGAGAGAGCCTGACAATTACCTTCACTTATATTCACATGTACTTCCCCAGTGTGCACAAATCCGTACACAAAATGTGCAGGGAACAGTTCCATTTCTTTTTTATCTCCCAGACATTCATAAAACATATCTCTTGTGAACAACCCCCTCCCCCCCCGCCCCTGTATTTTCCGACAAAGCACAATCTACAAACGTGCCTATTTCTCTTACATTGACCGGGCCGATTTTGGATCTTAGTTCAACCCTGTACCTCAGTCACAACACCATGCAGTCCTTTCAACATAAGAGACTGCATTCCTGATTTCACGAAGACACTTAAATATATAGGGCGCACATCAACAATACCTTCCCAAAGACTCATACGAAGTACCATAATCACTAATCCCTTTGCCACAATGTCTTTGGCCTCATTTGTCTTTTGCATCTTCAATACTTAGCAACTACTAACAGTGTTGTGCCTACCCAAATACAAAGCAGAAACCCTTTCCATGTCACACTTGATAGTCTCACCATATTACTGAAAGCATGCGTACATCTGGCTGTGCCTTTTCCTAGTAGCACATACTTAAAAAAACATATAAATAGATATATACCTGTGTTATATAGTTATCGGATCTTCCGATGCATAACACATGTGAAAATACATGTAGAAATATACACATACCTCAACAAAGTCACACTGCTAAGACAAACACTCGGACAATGTACAATGGGCCGGTATGTAAGTTGCAAATGTGTGCTGCTTTTTTGTGTAGCATGGAAGGCAATTGGAAGATTCTCTCTCCTGTTCAGGTAGTACCAGCAGCCCAGTGAAGGTTAAACTAATATTTGTTGAAGCACATAGGCCTCTCTTACCTTCCTTTAACAAACGGGCAAGAAGGAAGCATTGAAGGGGTGTAAGAGGAGAGGGGGGTGTCAAAGGACGTATCATTCCTAGTCTCTCGATCTGTAGGACCCTCTACTGTACACAGATTCTGCACGGCCACAGAGCCTGACAATCATGTATAGTTCACCAGTATAAACAAATCCGAGGCACACGGCCAATGTACAATAGGCCGGGATATATGTTGAACCTGTGTGCCGCTTTTTTCTGTAGCATAAAAGGCGATTGGGACTTTCTCTCTGCTGTTCAGGTGGTACCAGCAGCCCAGTGAGGGTCCAAGTAATATTTTTCAAAGCAAATATGCCTCTGTTACCTTCCTTTTACAAACGGGGAGGTGGAGGAAGTTTGGGGGGGGGAGGTGAGGGGGTCAAGGGACGTGTCATTCTTAGTCTCTCGATCTGCCGGCCTTCTAATGTCTGCAGATTCTGCACAGGCAGGGAGTGACAGTTACCTTCACTTATATTCAAATATAGCTCACCAGTGTGAAAAGTCCGAGCACAACGTCTGCACGCAACATTTCAATATTTTTTTCATCTCCCTCAAGTTAATAAAACATGCCTTTTCTAAACCCCCTCTCCCCAGTATTTTTCGACAAGGCACAATCTGCAAACGTGCGCCATTTCCTTTATGTTGCCCGGGTCGATTTTGGAACCCAAATCAACCCTGTACCTCACTTTCAAAGCCATGCACTCCTTTCAACATGACAAAATGCACTCCTTCTTTCTCGAAGACATCTAAATATATATGGGATACTTGTTCAGCAACTACTCACACTCTATGCACATTTTGTAACAAATGTGAAACAGCACACTTCTATAATACTATGTTATTTTAAAAAAAATTATATTTTCAAACTCAAAAATATCACCCCAAAGACTTAACCACTACTACACAATATATAACACACCTTATTAATTTGTAACTCACCTCTGTAGTTGGTATGCAGATTTCAAATTTCACAAACGCATGCAATATTTTCTTTCTCACACAATAAATGTAATTCAAGACTCTCATCAAGGATAAAACCAGTAATGGCAAACTTTCCCTCTCTTTCGGCACAGAAATACATGTAATTAACAAATCAAAATCGTTCCTTCATTATTTCAAATTGCAAAACACATTTTTATTGGTTACTCATATTAACCCTCTCTAACTCTCTTTTAAAACGCCCCAAACTGGTTCTCTTATTTTGTGGATTGGACACTCCCCCACACTGCCGCATCGCCATACAGCCCGAACCCTTACGACAATTCAGAAGCCTATTTCTATTAATACTACTGCAAATTTTGAACAGCACACTTCTTCTAGACATACTACTCATTTTGAAAAACTAACTTTAATAGTTGTAATTAATTTTGCATTTCATATTTTAATACCACAGATATTTCTACTCCTCCCCCAATCACCTTATTGCCAGTTTCCATACCAACACTTTCTGCAACATTCAACGGCAGGTGCGGGTCACACGTTCACCATATTTCATCCCAACAGTTTCTGCAACATTCAACGGCAGGTGCGGGTCACAAGTTTACCATATTTCATCCCAACAGTTTCTGCAACATTCAACAGCAGGTGCGGGTCACAGGTTCACCATATTTCATCCCAACAGTTTCTGCAACATTCAACGGCAGGTGCAGGTCACAAGTTCACCATTTTTTAAAGTTCAGGACAGTACCTTCCAAATGCAAGTAGCAGGTGTGGTTGACTTCTGCACGTCTGATCGTATCCTATGTAGTGTACGTTTCAAACATTTTTTATTAACCAATCAGAAACATACTTTTTCACGAAAGTAACATGCACCCTAGTTTTCACTGCACAATGTTCTTCATCAGCCAATCAGTTATCGGTTTTCTCAAAAAAAGCTTCTTCTCTACCTTTTAACATATCTCTCATTCTACCAAAGGACTACATGAGCTACAGACATCTTTTGATTCCTTCCAGCCATACCTTCAAAATGCTAGTGTGGATCGTAGGACACAGCTATGTTTTCTGGTGCAAAAGGTATGCTGAACACAGACGTATTGACAAAAACCTAGGTTTACAAAATGTGGACATTAAATGGTTTGCACAGAGAGGATTAAAGTGGCACCAATTGTTGCCTTTGGTTAAAACCTCTGCATCTCCAACCCCCTGACCTCATGATTGTGCACTGTGCTGGCAATGACCTAGGCACATTGACTGGGGTAGGTCTGGAAATGCTAATGAAGGATACCTTTGCACAATTGATGTTGCTTTTTCCTTAAACTGTCTTTGTATACTCCAATATATGCCAAAGACAAAAGTGGAAATGGTCAAATCAATTCTGTCCTCAGATTGAGAAAGCTAGGAAGAATGTCAATAAAGCTGTTTCTGCATACCTCAGAGATCATAGAATGGGGTCCATCTACAACAACAATCTACATTTTGATATGGATGATATATACAGAAGTGATGGAGTTCATTTCACAGATCAAGGAAACAGAGTTTTTCTCAACAACCTGAAGCTGTGCATCCGCACTTACATGTAGCTCCAACAAACTCATAATGACAACAAGGGCTCTTTTTAGAGCCACCCTATAACTCAGAACTCAGCCAGGCCATTTTAGGCCCCGGTAACCGCATCCCCCGGGGCCTGGCCCCAATGCCCCCGCAGTCCCTGCCAGCTCCCCGCCTCCTGCGGCAGCCGGCATTCCTTTTAAACAAAGCCAGCTGCTCCATGCAAGCTCCCTTTGCCCAAAAGCAAATCTGCTTCGCTTCATAGAAGTGAGAGCAAATTTCCTCCTCTCGCTTCCATGAAGCGAAGCAGAAGTTTGCTATACCAGAGCGGGAACTCTGCAGAGATCCCACCCTGCCATAGCAAACTACAATGTCCCGGGGGTAGGCACCACGGGTCATTGTTGGAACCGGCCCTCAGAGATGACGATACCCAGGGCCATGGAAAGCTCCTCAAGGGAAATTGGACGATACGCCTCCATCCAATTTAAAGGCCCGGGAACATCGTGCTCCCGGGGCCGGCAGTCCACAACAGACCCCCACATTTTAATTCATAAATGCCCCGGGGAAGTAGTGCCCCCTGGGACAGTGTGGGGGAGGCTTCACCCCTCCACACTTAAATTTTATGTATAGCTCCGGGGAAGTGCTGCTCTTTGGGGCAGAGGGGGGGATGCGTGCCCCCCATATCATTATATTTCCCCCTGGGAACTGCGTGCCCATGACAAAAGTAGCCCCGCATTTTAATTGTAAATGCCCCGAGGAAGTAGTGGTCCCCGGGACAGTGTGGGGGAGCCTTCACCCCTCCACACTTATATTTTACGTATACCTCCAAGGACGTGCTGCTCTTCGGGGCAGAGGGGGAGGGAAGACGCATACCCCCCATATCATTATATTTGCTCCGAGGAAGTGGCGGTCCCCGTGACAGAAGTAAACCCTGCATCATAACTAAACTTTGCTCCCAGGAACTGGCCCACCCGGGGGCTTAATTAAACGAAGCGTGCGACACCGCGCTTCGTTTTTCTTTTCCCCACTGTGATTTCCAGGCCCTACGCGAATCCCGCCGAAAACATATAAAAAATGTTTTTTTTTACCTTCGGACTCCCTGAGGCACCCCCTCAGCACCCTAGGGGGGTCATAGTGTTCCTACCCTGCCCTCTTCTACCTTTTTCCTTTTTCACCCTTTTTCCCCTACACGTTTGAACTGAGTCACAAGATGGCTGCCAACGCTTCCTAGTTTGAAGTGTTGGCAGCCAATCAGAGGCAAGCTCGTGCTTGGGATGGCTCAGCCAATCAGATCTCACAATTCTCAAATATCGATATCTCTAAATCTTTAAATATCTCAAAAACTACTAAACGGATTTACACCATTTAAAGAAAAGCGTGCTTTCTGGACCAAGAGCTATCTCTCTGCCAAATTTGGTGTAATTCCATTCAGCAGTTCGGGCTGTACCCGTGTCTAAAGTTTCCTATGGAAATTAACATGGAGAAAACACGTTTTGGGACCCCCTTTTTTCTGGGCCCCCGCTTGACGAATCACCCCGAAACTTCAAGACAGGAGCTGATCTGAGTGAACAATTAGGTTTGAAAATTTCGCTGAGATTTGTTAAACGACGCCAAAGATATTGGCAAAAGACAAAACGCTTTTCCTATGGAACCTAGGTCCTAACTATAACTACCTACTGGCGACCGCCAGTGGGTAATATATATACATACTTAAACATATCGCTTCAATTCTTTGCTTTTAAGTTCCCTTGCAGCTCAGAACAAACAGGAACGGACACCACTTTTGCTCGTGCTTAAGTTTATTTTCAGCTCTCCGCCATGACGTGTTTCGGCCTTCGCAGGCCTTGATCACATGACGCGGCTACGGAAACTTTCTCATTTAAAGTGACAAGTGCATCATAAATACTGAGAACAGACTTACGTCTCATTACAGGATAATTCCTTAATAAAAGCAGCATATTATTAATTATATATTGTTTGGTTGGTACAATTATTTATCTGGTTTACATGGTTGAAAAAATCAGATGTTAATACATTTATGAATAAATAAATAATACAGTACATACAATTGTAAACATGCTTGGCTAAAACTAAAAAACCCTTAACAGATAATGCTATGTTCTCCACCTTGTTGCATTTCTGCGCATGGTTATTTTACCATCAATTAGCATATGGATTATTTTTTTGACCATAATGCTCATGTTACATAATGCTGCCCAAGTGGGCTTGCTGTGCTGCTGTTTCTAAAGTGCATAGTTAAAGTGCTTGTGCAAATTTATGGAAAAAAAACCACCCATGTGCCACCTTACTGATAAGAAAGGAACTGCCTGTTCCTAATTAAAATTCCAACTGAAGAAAGAAAAAGAAAGAGGGAGGATAAGGTGCAGATGCTCAATAATAACATTTCATAGATGCCTATGTGTCTATGGGGTACTTGTTCATATTCTTCACTGCTACTAGAAATATGTGAGGATTCTTATACTGATGTGTGCTAATCATCGGCTTCTTGTACCCTATAGGCACATATATAGATCCTCACTAGCATTTAGCCCCTGTGGGCTTTTGGTGTCGAGCTCCAGTATATACCGGGTCTCTAAACGTCTCAATGCAGCCTCTCTATTGTCGCCTCGTCTCATGCAAGGAACCGAGTCTACCACATAATAATTTAGATGGTCTAGACTGTTTCCATGTACCTCCTTGAAATGCCGAGCCACCGGGTATGTTGAGTCAGAGTTGGTAATTGCTCTTATGTGCTGGAGAATCCTCTTGTGAACTTGTAGTTTTGTACTGCCCACATATCGTAGATAACAAGAGCACTCCAGCACATATACCGCGTGGTCGGTCTTACATGTTAGGAGTTTTGAAATCTTAATCGGCTGGTCCTTGAAAGGTGTAGAATATGTGGTTTTGTTTGCACCAAACCTACATGCGCGGCATGTGGTACATCTTATGAATGGTACACACAAAAGAGAAGGGGAGAGGGTAACGGACTCACCTACTCCGAACCCCCAGTCAATACTTATACACACCAAAAGGAGTAGGGAGTAATAATAAAAAAAGTGTCTTAGTCTAGTGGTGGCACGTGTTGTGTGTCCCAATACTGCCCTCACTCACACAGTTGTGTGACATGCTTCATCATAGGGCTGCTGCAAAACACCCCGGCGCAGCCAACGCCTGGGGTGGAGCAATAGGGTGGGGGAAGACAAACACAACACAGAAGAGAGAAAACAATGTTTTCAATAGTGACTGGGAATGCTGGAAGTGAAAGTGCAGTGTGGTGTAGGTTAAAACTAGCTCGGAGGTGTCACTGTGCCTATACTTTATTCCTGGACCCTCCGGCCAGGATTAAAAACGTGAAGGATGGTGGTCATTGGGAGATGTAATGTGCTCCTTCCACCCCTCCTTACTGCCAGATAGTCGACATGTTTCGGCCGTGTGTCTGTGCCCCTCGATTGGGGTCACGCCGGCCTTCTTCAGGACTCTGCCGGTCCCAGTATATCTGTGTAATTCTCTCATCTCCATTCGAGATGAGAGGGTGTCAGAAACCCTAGTCCTTAATCAGAGGTAGTTCCTCCAGAAAAGTTGTGAATTTACTGAAAGGAACATGGGGACAAGAGACATAAGAGAGAAGGAAATTAGAAGGATAAGTCTCCCTCGTGTTTCTCAATATATATGTATAAGTATACATATACACAAAAGCTTGATTTGTGCGATAACTATTTCCACCAAAGACAAGAGTACCTAACCCTAAAAAGAACTCTCGTTTTTCAGAGTAAGGTAAATCACTCATAATTAACCATTCGTAATTACTACCCTCTAGGTAGGCGTAGAATCCAGCGTCGCTAGCACCATACTGTAAATTCACACAATCCACAACATACAATAGTAGGGGGCTCGGTATGTCCTTACTTACCGAGTTTACCCTAAATCATGTTAGAAATGGCGGTAGGCAAGGAGAGACCCCCTGTAGTCACACTCTACAGGAGGAAAAAATCACAGGGAAAAAACATTGTTGTGGTTAATGGTCTCAGAATCATTGTCTAATAAAAAGGAGTTATCGCTGTGGATCGTAAACACCTCTTGCATCATAAAATGGTGCCTCCTCGTTACCTAGGACACGTTGCAAATATGAGGATACATTACATGCGGTGTTTAAGCTCCTGTTTAAAAGCTCTGTGGTAAGTGCAAGCAGTGTCCTACATCGTGACAAACAGCGCTCTTGCCACCAACTGGAAAGCGGATAACTCCTAAGCAATAAGGCTTTCAGCTAGTAATTGATGCATTGTCCTTATCAAAACAGCCGCCTAACACGGTATGTTAGACATATGTGATTGGAAAAAGGAGAAATATCGCCCTTGTGCAGCGCCGCTGGGAAGCGTGATATGGCTTAAAGGTTCATCCGAAGGAACCAACTGACCCCCAATGCTATGGTGCCCCGTTAAATTAACCGGCAATATATGCCCATATAGAGTGCATCCTCTGAGCCCCCATCTCCTTACTACTCCAAGAGTGGTGCTCCTCCCGTCAGCTGCTCTCCTGCTCCCGCCGTGTAGGTATACGGGGGAGCAGCGAGTCCATACCGCTTTTGTCTGCGTAGCGTATTGGACGTCCGGAATAGTTCCGGTCACGTGGGCTGCGTGATGACGCATCCATAAGGCGCCATGGCAACCGGGCGAATGCCATGGGGCCTGCACCTCGGATACAGAGCGTCTTATGAATCCCTTCCTTTGTGACAACCAGTTGGTTTTGGTTATTATTTCAGGGCTGCTGCTGACTAGGGAGTCACTCATTGAGGTAGCCTTCCTAAATGTTATAGTTGGATTTTTAGGTAACCTATCTCCTATCACAGGATCGCTTAGGAAGATGGGCCAATTTTTCTTAATTATGCCGCATAGACTGCTCCTCTGTGAATTGTATGTTAGAATTAGCCTTGTATTTTCCTTCTCTTGTGTTACCTGATCTATTTCTGAGAGCCTTGATTTCCTATCTGATGTTTTAAATAGCAAGTCTGCTCTACATAGCTCCTGTGTTTTCTTGATGGCTGTGTTAATTGTACTTTCAGAGTAGCCCCTGGCTAGGAAACGTTCTTTACATTCAGCTTGTGCATTGTTCAAGTCTATATCTCTACTGCATATTTTTCTCACCCTGAGCATTTCTCCATATGGAATGCTCTGTATAGTGAGGGTGGAAGCTTGATGCATGTAGGATGGTGTTGCCAGCTGTCGGTTTGCGATGTAATTTAGTTTCTATTTGCGCATTGACTATAACGACCTCTACATCTAAAAAGCAGACTGATGTGTCACTAATGTCTGATGTAAAGTGTAAATTAATGTTGTTGTCATTAATCTGTGAAACAAAATTCATAGCACTTTCTTTGCTGCCCTGCCAAATTACGAAAAGGTCGTCAATTTATCTTATCCATTTGACCACATGCTTGTCTAGAGTTTCCTTGTGTGTGGTTTTGAGGATCATTTCTTCCCACCACCCCATGTGAAGGCAAGCATAACTTGGTGAAAAGCTAGCCCCCATTGCCACACCTCTGATCTGTTTAAATATCTGTTGCTGAAACATAAAGAAGTTATTTTCTAAGCAGAATTTGGTCATACCAACTAACATTTTGTTGTGTTGGTATAGACCGATTGCTCTAGTGCCTAGAAAATGCTCCAACGCTCTAATGCCATCCTTATGCTGTATACTAGTATACAATGCAGTCACATCTAAAGTCATTAATAAATAATCCTCCTCCCATTTGCAATCATAGATGTGTCTCAAGAAATCGCTTGTATCCTGTACATAGGATGGTAGGGAGCGCACATGTTTCTGCAAAAAGGAGTCAATATAGCGCAACGTGTTTTCCAACAGGCTTTTTCGCGCCGAGATGATCGGTCTTCCCGGTGGTTTGGCAGCGTTTTTGTGCACCTTTGGGATAAAGTAGATTACAGGCATTGTAGGATGATCATTTTTTAGGAACTTGTATTCGTTCTGATTTAAGAGTCCCGCACTTTTCCAGGCAAGTAGCATCAAATAAAAATCATTTCTGATGACATTGATAATTTGGCTATTGATCCTTTTGTAGCAATCACGGTCGTTTAAATGATTCATCGCTTCCTCCATATACAATGTCTTAGGCCATATTACTATATTTCCGCCTTTAACGGAATTTCTTATGACAATTTGATCGTTGTCTTGCAGCTTTCTTCTTAGTTGTTGGTACTTATATTTTTGTGGACGCTGATGTTTTTGAGCTCTTTGTATTTTATGATTGAGTTTCTTTACTTGTGCCGTTACTTGTTCATTAAATAGGTCAATTGCATCCCTTGGCATAATAGGCTGAAATGTAGATTTTGGTTTGAAGGCTGTGTTTATAGTATCAGAAATGCTTATTTGTTGTTGTTCCAATGCCTCTTTGGTAGATATTGACCGATCTTGTACATCCTGCTCATTTTGTAGTGCTTGCAAATCACACAACAATTATACATCCGATGTTCTCATGATATTGGGGGTGGGTAAGGGGGCTTCCCCTATTGGTTGTTCATTGTCACTTGTTTTGCGTATACATAAATATATATTTACTGAAAAACAAAAGGTTACAGGGAATTTATAGTTAGGCTCAGATTTCACTCTTACGAAACCAGTGAAAGTTTGCAGTTATCGTTACCTGAGCTAACTATAACTTAAGCTCCGCAATGTACTGCTTATGACTTCACATATTACATCACTGATGACATGGTCAGTGACATCACTGATGACTTCTCCAGTAACATCATGATCACATCACTGATGATACCATCCAGTGAGCGTAAGTATTTTGTATGAGTTTATTATTGTTAAAAATATATACTAAGGTACTACAAAAGTTAAAGTAGTATACTAGGAGGCTCATTACGATGTCGGGCGGATTCCGCCCGACACCGACCCAGTCATGTGACCTACCGGCACCCGGTCGTCGGTCCCGACTACCGCATTAGGATGCGACCGAACACTGGTAGCTCGCGTTCCTATATTTTACTATGGGAGCATGCATTACGGCCGGTTTACGGTTTAGTGATATGAGAGGTGGAGTTCATCCCTGCACCCCACAAGGTGCAGTGATCAACAGGGGACACCATAGGTGCCTCCTCGGCCTCCAACCAGAGGCCGTGCACCAAAGGGGGACCTGCTGGGGGCCCCCAACACGCTTTCTGACATGGTTTCCATGTCGGACAGACTGGCATGGAAACCATGTCAGATACAGTGCATTGCAATCTCAAGGGCGGAAAGAGCCGGCCTTGAGATTACAGGCCGTATTCCAACTGGTGGATGTGCTCTCCGAGCCAGCCGGAATGACCGGTCGGATTCCTTTCCGACTGCCTCCATCAAAATGAGGCGGTCAGAAAGGAATCCGACCGGCCCATTACGATGCGGACCTCGGTCGGAGCCTTTACGGGCTCTATCGTAATCAGCCCCTAGGTGTACTACTAATGAGTGATACTACTTTTAATATATATCATGTGCATGGCTGTATGACTGTATGTATCATTGTGCATATGGGGGTGTGTGTGGCTGTATGGGTGTATAAGTGGGTGTGTGAGTAGCTGTGTGGGTGAGTGGGATGCTGTGTGAATGGCTGTATTGGTGAGTGGGTGGGTGTATCAATCAATCAATCAATCAATCAAACCAACTTTATTCAGTTTTCACATATAAAACCATAAAAGTACTCTGATATCTAAAAAAACAATGCATGGTATTAAAAAATTCATAAAATAATTACACAATTCATCACATGACGGGCCATAGTCCCCGAAAATCTCTTATAATACATGGCCAAAATACAATATAAAGTGCATATTCCCTTGAACATAAAAGTAAAAGCAAACCATTAGAAGGATAAGTCCTGGGGCCTTATTTGATTTATATGTGTCATCAGGGTGACTAGAATAAAAACAAACTCTAACAGATACTGTCATTTAATCAAGGCAGGCTCTAAGCTTCACTGCAGATTTTAGGAAATTAAGGACAAATAGAATAGAATCTCCATGCAACACTTGTAAATAGATAAGAGCTGGACGCGCCTGCTTAAATTCTAACCTCCTTAAAATAGGGGTAATAAAAACTTTCTGGGGATCGCATAATACTTACAGAATAATAGAAAATGAAGCAAATCCTGTGGAGACTCACCGTCGCAGCCACAGGATGCTAGAATCTATCCTCTCCTACTCCCCCGTGGCGAGGCCAGCAAGAGGTGCAAGAGATCCAGGCGAAACCTGGTCAATAAAAAGCGTTTGTAAGTGCTAAAAGATCCCAGGAGATATGGCTCAGTCGATAGTGTTGTTTTCAATATTAAACTTTTTCTAACACTTGGGGGCCGATTACGATGGCGGACGGACTGGAGTCCGTCCGCCATCGTGGTGGTGACCGGGACCGTCCGCAATACATGCGGCGGTCCCGCACACCCAATTAGGATGTGACCGCCACCATGGGGGTCGCATTTTGCACTTTAACATTGCGGAGGGTGCTGCTGACTGCAGCACCCGCCGAGAGGTTCAAAATGCATGTTGTGCATTTCACTGCACTACGTGGCAGGCACCACACGGTGCCTGCCACTTGGTGCAGTGAAATGTAGGGGGGTACCTGGTACCCCCCCAGTGCATAAACACCACCTCCAAACACAAGGGGGCCCGCAACGGGCCCCCGAAACCAATCTCCACCAGCCTTTCAATGCCGGTTTATCCACCACGGAAAGGCTGGCTGAAGACAGCATCCTAATTTGGCAGACGGTGCCTGCTAGGCACGCCACCATTTTATGGATGCAGACCGCTCCGCCAGGCAATCGGAACGATTGCCTGTGGCGGTTCCATGGCGGGCGATCTTTGCGTCCGCCGTGGTCACGGTCTGGATCCCACCGTCATCGTAATCTGGCGGTGGGAAAATTGCGGTTTCGCCATCGTAATCGGCCCCTAGGTTTCCTTAATTCCAGCTCTTCCCTCTCTAATTTCCTTAGACTGCAGAAGGACTCCCTTGTCCACCCCAGATCCTTTTTATTTACAGATTCAGGGTTTGTATATAATTCTACTCTTCCTAATCTTTTAAAGCTACTCTTTATGTATCTGGGCCAGGGTATGTGATGGGCATAGTCAACGGTCATACACTTTTTCAATATCAATTGACTCAAAGGCGATCCTTCATTTAGCCAGATTTTCAACCAAAATATTAGTGGGCGGAGAGCCAATGTGTCACACAAATAGGGCACCCCCAATTCTTCGTGTACCACCATATTGGACATTCCACGGGGCACACCTAACAGACGCTTCAAAAACGTATTCTCAGCCACTTGTAGCTCGTCCATAGTGGCATGTCCCCACATTTCACTACCATATGAGGCTTTCGCGACACACTTAGCCTGATAAGTGCCGCAATCGGTCTCTTGCCCAATTTAGAAGCAAAATTAAAAATGGCCGTATTTGCCCGCACTAAGTCTCCCCTCTTTCTCTGTTTTAGTGGGCCCTATTTCATCTGCTGATCCATTATGACCCCCGGATACGAGAAGACATCAGTGTAGGGGACCTGAGCAGATCCTACCCTAAATTGAAAAGTCTTTTTCGTGCGAAGACCCACCTGCATCACATAAGATTTGGAGTCGTGTATTGATAAATCCAGGTCCGTCATAAAGGTGGAGAAGGAGTCAAGCAGTGTTTGTAAACCCCTAGTGGTCCTAGATATAAGGACCGGGTCATCCGCGTATAATAAAACCGGCAGACCACGTTGACCTACCTGCGGATAATCAACCCTTGTCGTCAATAAAACTTTATCCAGATCATTAATATACAAATTAAACAGGAAGGGGGCTAAAATACACCCTTGGCGGACTCCTCTCTTTATGGCAAAATTGCGGGAAACTCTTAAATCTTGCAAGACTAACCTGCGCCTTTGTTGCTTGGTGGAGGTTTTCCAAAAATAGACAATGTTGCCATCTACCCCGATATCCAACATGGTCTGCCAAAGTTTAGCCCTGTTCACACGATCAAACGCAGAGGACAGATCCATGAAGACTAAATAAATAGTACCAGGATGGGCAACCGTATATTTATTGAGAATCATAGATAGGTTGAGGCACTGGGCCACGGTGGACCTCCCTGGGTGGAACCCGTACTGGACGTCCGAAAGAGTAGCATGTTCCTCTGCCCAGCTAGTCAACCTATCTAAAAGTACTTGACCCACCACCTTAACCACCGAGTCCAACAAAGAAATCTGTCTATAGCAGTGAGTGCTGTCTCAATTGCCTTTTTTTAAAACAGGCACTATAGTGGAAGTAGCCCAAGACTCGGGACAGCCGGATTTTGCTGCTGCATTCATGACTGCTGTAAGAACCGGCGCCCAAAAAGTTGGATCTGATTTAAAAAGGTCCGATGTAATGCCATCAGGTCCTGGGGCTTTGTTACTTGACAACCCGACGATACCATCCTTGACCTCTTCTATATTAAAAACCAAATCAGGGATACCTACCTCACGGCCAGAGGGGCAGTTTAACTCGGGGGGACACTGGAACATAACTTCAAAATGGAGCACCCACTCCTCCTCAGTAATATGGGCACCCACTGCACTTCCTTCCTCGTGATTTAAGAAGAGGCTATTAATTATGCTCCAGAACCTAGAACTGTCCCTCAGCATGCTAGCCTCAATTAACTCCCTCCAGGTTTCCTCCTTTAGAGTTGACTTACGTCTTGCCAGTTCAGTTTTATACTCTCTTCTGCAGGATCTAACTAATGTAGAATCTCTTGGGCTCCTATTTAAGGCCTCCCGCAGTTTCTTTGCTGCCCGAAAGCAAAGGGAATCGAACCATCTGGGGATCTGTGGAATAGTTCGCCGAGCCGGGGCACTTAAAAAAGTCACTTATTTTAACGGAAATAGTTTTAAAAGCACTAATAACCTCCCCTGGAGCTGTGGACGGGGTGGTGCACAGGGCTAACTCGTTGGCACACGAGACCGATATTGATTCATAAAATGCATCTGGGGATATCTGGGTCCATTTTAGCCGTCTTCCAGCATCTGTTTCGTCTCACCACCCCACACTGCCCAGCCCCTCCTCTGTGCAACAGTAAGGGCCCACGAAAATGAACACACAAAGGGTTATGGTCACTGCGTGCACTGGCTTGAATGACAAAATCCTACGAATAATTCAAGTAAAGGCAATGATACCAGTATGAAAACAATAAATGTGCCACCACCCCGCCCATTAAAAGATGGAATAGCGGCCTTACTGCGGGGGTCAGTTGAACACATGAGGGGCAATAAGTCAAATTCATGAAGGAAACCATTCAATGTATCCCCTTGTAGAGAATGTTCAAAATGAATTCCCCTCACACGTGGGTAACCCAGATGAGCCAGACTAGAGACCCTGGGGTCACCACATGGGTGGATATTAAAAACCCCGGCAATCATGAAATTTTGAAAAGCAACATTAAGATGTTTCCTTAAAAAGGAGCCCAACATGGTAATATTACACACACCCTTGGCACAGGATATTGAATTATAAAAATGAATAAGACCCAATTTATGGGACCCCTTGCAAAGTACCAGGGACTGTATACACGGACTCTCTGTAGGCAGAGCCAATATCTTACATTCTACTGCCAGAGAAATATAAATTGCAAGGCCACCTCTTGGCCTTCCTACAGGTGAGGGGGTAGCCGGAACAAAAAAGGACTTATAACCCTCCAGTGGTAAACTACTTTCAGACAGCCATGTTTCCTGCAAGCAAATCACACTGAACTGTTTTATAAAAACAATCCACGAAGGGTCAGAGAACTTGTTGGCTAAGCCGGCAATGTTCCATGATATAAAATTACGATCAATTTCACTGGGAGTCCCATTACTTTGCCATGATGTTTCCTGCTGGGTAGTAAGTATCCCTGGATCCATGAGAGCAGGCCCACTAAGTCAATCACAAGCATCCATGGCAGCCAAGGGTGCAAAACGATTTGTTAGCTCCATAAGGGGTAGAACTGACTGCTGCCCGCCTGCTGGCCAATGCATATAATTTGGATTAGGAGTTAAATTTGAGTTTGAGTTCCTGAGAGGTGGATATGATGGTGACTGCCTGTTGAATGGCGCCCTGGAGATATTAGTCATGTAATTCCGCCCGAATGTCTCAGGTTTATAAAAAAATCTGAGAGGAAGAGCCATGATGGACTACTTGGGACCAAGAGGGGCATTATTCGGAGTTGTAACCAAAATCCTTTCCACAATGTGGGGTCTATTGAAATTGATGATCACACAATCACCCTTACAGGATTTATAAGAACTGCCTACCCAGTTGACCCTTCACACCATGTTAATGTTTTTCTCTACCCTCATTGCTAGAGCAGTATTACAGGATAACCAATATAAGACTTTATTCTTCAGTTGAGAATAATCCTCCTTAGCACCCTGAGGGAGAGTTGGCACATTCCCCAGGATCACAACATATGGTGTAGATTCTGCTGGCAGATGTATGACAGGCAGGTTCTGCGTAAAGCCCTCCCTTCCCCCATGAGATGGCTCTCCAGCTATGTTACTCTCAGGAGTGGGTTGATCCCGTGTAGAAAACCTTTCCACAAGGCCAAGATTTGCACCCGGAATTGACACTGTGTAGATCAAAGAGGAGGGCGAAACCCGTCGGGAGTGTGCCTGGCCCCTCATTGACCTTAAGGGGGAAAGTGGATACTCCCTAGTGTTTGAATGTGGGGCTGCCAGGGTGGGACAATACATTGCTGGGGGAGCCATTAATGGCCTTCATTCCAGGTTGACGGCTTCACCACTTAGGGGTACACAGCATTTGAGGTCAGAAAGTCCCTTTTCAATCAAGGTCAAACGTTGTAATAACGAACCTAATTTGGAGTCCATCATAGCCTTCAAAGAGTCCTGGAAGGATTCTAATATGCACATTATATCTACCTTTGTCAGTGCTTGATCGATTGGGGACTTCTGGGATGTCAAATCGGCTCTTGGTCTTTTAGCCTTTCTCCCAGACATTTGGCCCTTTCTTTTCGTGCCCGACCCTTGACTGACTGACTCAACACCTCCTGGTCTCCCTCACGTAGCAAATCCGGTAGCTATTGGTTTAACCGGATGATTAATAGGAGTGTCCACCACATGCCCCTGACTTAAAGGTACATTGTCCCCCCTAGAATTATTGACCACAATGGTGGGTGTAAGGGGTAACAGCTGGCCACTTGAGCAACTGTTCACTCCGATGGGTTCTTGCACACCGGAGTTATTTGATGATCCATCAGCACTATCCACAGGCATTTGTATACCTGCGGGCATGGGTGGAGGACCATTTATGGGGGACCTAGAAAGACTCTGGTTCACCAGCTCTATCTCCTTATCGAGCACTGCTGCAGCCCGCTGTAGAAATGAGTCCATAGTCACTGCGGTGGCTGCTGTGGCCCTACCAGGATCTGTAGTCACCTTACGTTTCCCCATGGTATAACCAGGTCTATGAGCTAAGTGACGGGCTTCAACACAAGAACAACCAAACTCAAGGTCTACTGATGCATACACAGGCGGTTAAACACACAAGCCTTGGTGCTCAGGATACAGGGTCCTTTGAATACCTAATACTCCAGCCCTGTAACCAGTGAACCATTTACAAATGTCTATAATGATGAATATAAGGGTAGCTGCCTCCCTACCTGCTCTTCTGTCACTGGAGCTGAAGCTGGAAGATGGTCAATCTTGCTGTGACAAGGTGCTGGGGGTTGAAGAGGGTAGCAAAGAGAAACCAAGAGGGTAGGCCCAGCCCAGCCTCCTCTGGTCTCGGACGGGCGCAGACGGGCCTGCCCTTGACCCGGGCACGCCTGCGCATGTCTCACGCTGCGGGAGCCCTGCGGGCTTCTTAAGCACCTCCAGGCGTGTCCCTAAGATGTTGGCGGCGTATCGGCCGCTTAGCAGGCAGGGACTTGTGGTCCTTACTGGTGGCGGTAACTGGCGGTAACTGCTCCCTTCCGCAAAGTTTTGAAAAACAGCTCCCGCGGTGTGGGAGCCCTGCGGGCTTCTTAAGCGCCTCCAGGCGCGTCCCCAAGATGTTGGCGGCATAAAGGCCGCTTGGCAGGCTGGGACTTGTGGTCCTTACTGGTGGCGGTAACTGCTCCCTTCCGCAAAGTTTTGATAAATGGCTCCCTTGCTGCGGGAGCCCTGCAGGCTTCTTAAGTGCCTCCAGGCACGTCCCCAAGACGTTGGCGGCTTAGATGCCGCTTGGCAGGCTGGGACTTGTGGTCCTTACTGGTGGCGGTAACTGGCAGTAACTGCTCCCTTCCGCAAAGTTTTGAAAAACGGCTGTGTATCAGTGGCTGTATTGGTGGGTGAGTGGCAGTGTGAGTGGCTCTATGGGTGGGTATGTGGGTGTGTAGTGACTGTATGGGTGAGTGAGTGGGTGTTTGAGTGGGTGTTTCGTTAAGTGAGTTGGTGTGTGAGTAGCTGTATTGGATATTGAGTGTCTGTGAATGGCTGTATGGGTGAGTACGGGGATGTGGGAGTGCTTGTATGGATGTGTGAATGGATATGTAAGTGGTTGAGTGAGTGTGTGAGGGCTTGTATGGGTGAGATGAGTGGTTGTGTTGAGAGGCTGATTGGGTGAGTGAGTTCGTGTGTGTGATTAACTTTGTAGGTAAATAAGTGGGTGTGTGAGTAGCAGTATTGGTGAGTGTGTGGTTATGTGACTGGTTGTATGGGTGAGTAACTGGTTGTATGAGTGGCTGTATGGGTGAGTGAATGGCTGTGTGAGTGGCTGTACGAGTGAGTGGGTGTGTGATTGGCTCTATGGAGGAGTGAGTGAGTGTGTGAGTACTGGTATAGGTCTGTAAATGGGTATGTCAGTGGTTGTGCGGGTGTGTGAGTGGGCGTACAAGAGGTTGTATGGGGTGTGTGTAGGTGTGTGAGTGGTCCCATGGATTATGACATCAGTGATGTCATTTGACGTGTCATCAGTAATGTCACTGAGCAAGTTGTGATTGATGTAATATGTGAGGTCATAAGCAGTACATTGCGGGGGCATAAGTTATAGTTAGCTCAGGTAACTATAACTGCTGAATTTCACTGGTTTTGTATGAGTGAAATCTGAGCCTAACTATAACGTCCCTGTAACCTTTTTGTTTTTTCAGTCAATTTCTAAGGTTATTTTTTATTCTATTTGTTAACTAGAACATCTCTCTAACCTTTGGTTGTTTAAGTGAATTTCTATGTTTTTTTAACTAGTAGTCATGTTTTCAGAGTGGTGGACAAAGGGGGTGGGGCCTCTAACCAGCTCTCAGGAATCCTGCTGACTCGGACTTACTGGAGGTAACAGGAAGGCTTCTGGGCCCCCAAGAACCATCAGCATCCAAGAGGACCCCCAACCAGCAGTGTGCCAGGAGGTGCATTTGCAGAGTGGTGGAGAAAGGGGGCATGGCCTCCGAAGACCTCTCAGCAATTCCGCTGTTTGGAACTTACTGGCAGTAACAGGATGTTTTGTTAGCCCCTAAGGACACTCTAGAGCCAATGGGACTTCATCCCCCAACCAGCAGTGCGCCAGGAGGCGTGTTCAATTTTGGCCCCAGGTCTGCCCTTTATTTATTTATTATTTTTAAACATGGGAGGGGTGCCCCGCAGCCCCCCTCCTGGGCCGACTTTGGCCCCAGGGATCCCACTCCCTGGGGCCTGCCCCAGTACTGGGTGCCCTGGTCCCACCCAGGGCACCCAGTTTTTCACTTTGGAGGCCGCGGGGAGCGTGAAGGCCCCCTGTGGAAGCCGGCATTGCTTTTGGACAGAGGAGCTGCTAACATGCAGCTCCCTCTGTCCAAAAGCAATTCTGCTCTGCCTGAGTGAGCGAGAGCATTTGTCATGCTCTCGCTTACTCGAAGCAGAGCAGTGTTTGCTATGGGTTGGCGGGAGCAACCATAGCAAACTGCAAGGTCCCGGGGGTAGGCACCCTGGGACATTGCTGGAGCCAGCCCTGGGGGCGGTTTTTTTTTCCAATAGGATTCGCAGCTCCAGCACAACTGCCGCGAATTATTTTTAAAAAAAAATGCTTTTTTGGACCTGGGGTTGGACCCCTGCCCCCTTTTCTTTTGTTTAAGTTTTTTCTTGTGACTCGGTTCAACCGAGTCACAAGACAGCTGCCAACCCTTCCTGGTTTGAAGTGTTGGCAGCTAATCAGACTTCAGCACGTGATCAGGAGGCGTCGCGCATCCTGATCACAACTGGAAATTTCTTTAAATACCTCTGAAACTATTGAACGGATTTACACAATTTAAGAAAAAGGGCACTTTCTGGACCAACAGCTACCTTTCTGCCGAATTTGGTGTATTTCCGTTCAGCAGTTTGGGCTGTAGCTGTGTCTAAATTTTCCTATGGAAATAAACATGGGGAAAACATGTTTTGGGACCACCCCCTTTTTCTCGACCCCGCTTGACGGATCACCCCAACATTTTATACACAGCAGCTGATGTAAGTGCAAATGAGTTTTGAAAATTTTGCGAAGAGTCGTCAAACGGTGCCAAAGTTATTGTCAAATGAAAAAACGCTCTTCCTATGGAAACTTTTGGTTTGGATCGCCAGCAGGTAATATATATATATATATATATATATATATATATATATATATATATATATATATATATATATATATATATATATATATATATATATATATATACACAAATGATCAAGTTAATTGAATGCAATAATTTTTTCCAGTCTGCACTGAGGATGGTATAGGATGTTGCTGTTGCTCAACTATTTTATATTGTAGTATGTCTGAGGTATGTGAGGTTTGAATGGGGCATGAAGGGGTTGATTGTGTTTGTGATCTGGGAGCTATTGATGATATTGGGTTGTAATTGAATATTTATTTTTGTGTAAATAGGACATTGAATCAATGTATAGGATTTATATGAAGTAAATAGGTACTATGTTGAAACTATGAAACTTTGTCTTAATAAATGAAATACAAATATTTTTCCAGAAATGAGTGACTCCATATGAAGTGTATTTTTTGGGAAGTGGAAATATGAAAAGCAGTGACTGTGTAGGAATTTTGTAATTATATCAGGGAGGCAGTTAAATCTTTAGTTGAATTCCCCTGTTCCGCTCCTTGTATTCATTATCAGGGCCCTTTTTCCTGTAATTTGCATTTTTAAAGTGTCCCTCGTGGTAGTAAGGCATATCTTTTTCTTGAAGGGGAATGCCATTTGCAGTCCTGTATCACTTACAGCCATATCATTACATTGAGGTCCCAGTCCCCGACAACCTGCGATGAAATCATGTGAGAATTTTGATTTCTTGAGATAGTTCACTGTAATAATTAACTTCACTTTAATACGCTTGTTCAGGGTAATTCTGTGAGTTTCCGTAATGGATTAATCACTACAGCAGTAACATCTTTGATTAATACTACATCAGGTTTTCTTAAAACACCTTGACTTTTCTTTAAATGAGGTACTCTGTATGTCAGCAAACCACATTTTTGCTCTATCAATGAGTAGCTCCAGAATCTTGTTGTGTCTTTTAGTTCTTATGTCCTTTGTTTTGGGACATACTCCTAAAACATGCACAATTGTTTTCTCAACTTTGCAATATCCACAAGTAGTGAATGATCAATATCTTCCTCTGGATATTATTTCTCTAGTGTTAATAGCATTTGATCTCAGCATAAGCACAACTATGTATTGAGTTTCGTTTAGTTTTTCTAAAGATCACATATCATAGAGTCCCTGGCAATATTAAACAACAGTGGAGTTAGTATGTTACCTTGTTTGATACCAGACTTCATTATTATTTCTGGTGTAGATTCATTGCTTTTTGCCTTGAAATACATAGATGAATCTGCGTATATCTGGATCTTATTAGATCTGGAATATATGATGGAACTCTTTTTCTTTTGTGACTCCATATGATATGATAGTGACTGACACAGTTAAATTCTTTTGAAATGTCAATGAACACCACTACAATTGAGTGTTTATTCTTATGTGCCCCTATTATGATATTCTGTAGGAGTATCAGGTTTTGAAACATCTTCTCAGTTTCATGAAGCCTTTCTGCCTTTTATTCAAGTTTACCAAACCAGTGAGTCTTTTGGTCAGAATTTTTGTTAGTAACTTAATGATTGCTTTACCAATTGTGATTGATCTCCAATTGCTTATTTTGATCAGCTTGTTTACTGGTAAGTTCTTGGGAGTGAATATTGATTGGTTCTTTTTGATACATTCTGGGACTCTTCTCATTTTTAACCAAGTTGCCAGCATTCTTTGTAGCAAACTTGGGGCCATATTTATGAAATTTGTGGCCCTGGGCAGTGTAGCGGGTCACCTTGCTGTGCTGCTCTGCGTCATGGGGAGGGGTAGGAATGCGTCATATTTATCCAATATTCTCATTCCTGCCCCTTTTCCCTGTGCTGGCGCTGTTTCAGCAACCTATCACCAATGCAGGCACCCTTGCACCATGGTGCAAGGGTGTCTGTGTTGTAGGCAGGATTGTTTATGTACAGGAAGGGGCGCCGTCCTGCCCAAAAACAATCCTGGGAAGCTTTTCCCTTTATCTATGCAGCACACATAGAAAGAGGAAAAAATTAGGAGAAATAAAGATATTGTTCCTCGTTACACCTCTCCTGAGGAGGCGTATCCTTTTGGCGCATTCACAGGCTTACAAGTCCTTGTAAAATTGGGAATGCGTCAAAAACCATGGTGACATGCAAACACCCACCCTCCCCTGCGAAGAGTAAAGCAATGCAGCGATTTGCGCAGCGTTGCCTTAGTCCAGATTTTTCAAGCCATTCATAGCCACACAAAGTGGCTTTGTGTGGCTTCCTAAATCTGACTTAGAGGTTTGTGTCACGCATATACTACGTTGAGTGGTGCAAGCATGATGCAAAGCTCTCATAAATATGCCCTTGGGTTCTTTCTTGGGAACCTTGTACAGATTTAGCCAACATTGTCATTCCCCACTGTTGTGTTTAAGTTGGCTTCCTCAAATGAATCTGGCATTTCAAGAACTGTGATATTTTTTACATAGATATTCGTAGTCCTTGTTTTTCAATAATGTCTTTGTAATAATGATAAATATCATCAGCACTGAACTGGCAAGAGTAATATTTTTCCCTATTGGTAATTATTCTGGCAATTTCATGTATATCTTTCTTGAACATTGCCTGATATTCTTCAATGCTGCCCTTTGATTCTGCAAATCTTTTCCTATGATTTTTTTATTGAGCTTTCTATTTTTTTTATCTTTCTTATGTGCATTACTTTGGACCTAAACTGTTTGTTTCTCGTCTTGAACAGTGCTCATAAGCTCAGCACACTTTTTGCTAGATGTTTCATTTTCAGATGGGTTGGTTTGTTTTGGATGGATATCGCTGGTATTTTCTGTGATAGAAAACACAGTTACTTCTATCAAGTCTATAACAGTTTTGTGATGTTGTGGATTTTTTGAATATTTTTACACTTTTGATAATCGGTCATCCAAATCTCGAATGTTTGTCATTTTAGGCCCTCTTCTGTTTATAAAGTTTTTATGCCTTTCTTTTATTGTTTCTTCTGATCCTTCTGGTTCATGATGAGTCACTTTCAATATTAGTGGATTATTGATGCATATAGTTTTCAAGTTTCTTGCTTTTCTCTCTGATTTCCCATCTTTTCCTCAATCTGTTTGCTGTTTTTATTATCTAAGTGTGGAATCATAAGGGCATTTATATAACTTTTCTTTTCATATAATCATTCCAATTCAGCTACCAGCAATATTTTGTATTTTGACTACAGCTTTGAAGGTTTGCTGCTTACTAGAACCAAGAATCTAGCATAATTTTGTGCTTTTGGGTGTACATGTCTTGCATGCTGCGACGCTCCAATATTTTGTCACAAATCTCAAATCACAAAAGCTACACAAGAATTGTAGCTCTCCTTTCTTTTTCTACATTTGCACTTGGCATAGTGATATGCAATGTTATGAAACCTGGCTTCTTGTAACATTGCGAGCAAAACAATTATAGGTAGAATCCTTGGTGTTTGCTAGAGACCTGTTTTTTAACTTCTTTAAAGGTTCCCATTATGTTTCCACAAAGATCGCAATTGTATTTTTCATTGAGATATTTCCAATGCGTGACTTTTTTGGTGAAGTCACTTTTTGTCATTGGGTTTGTCAGTGACCTCGTAAACGTTTGGCAGTTTTTTCAGTCTTAGCCTGACGATCTGAGAACATTGCCTAAAGTATCAAAGGAAATAAGAAACCTTGGAATTACCATGGACTCCAAGCTATCAATGAATGCCCGATTGAACAAACTAGCAAGATCAGGCTTCGCTACTGTAAAAACTCTGTGGTGCATCTTCCTCCACCTGGGAGATCCAGGCTACTATCGCTCTTGTTCTGTCTGAACTCGATTACACCAATAGCCTCTACCACGGATCATCTTTAACAGCTATGAAAAAACTACAACAGATTCAGAACTCTGCTGCCAGACTACTCTTACATATAAAGCCACAAGCTCACATCTCCCCTAACCTTGAAGGCCCTACATTGGTTACCGGTTGCCAGAAGATCCACATTAAAGCTGCTTTGTTTCACCCACAAAGCGATACATGGAACAGGGCTACTCTTCATCAGGAATAAAATCATCAAATACATTCAACAAAGGAACCTCTCCTTTAGATTGGCACCTCGCCTCAAAATCCCACCATACAAGAAAAAACCATTGGTGGCACATCCTTCTCTGTTCAAACTATAGAACTCTTTACCCCCGAACATAAGATCCACGGATAACTCTTATCTTCAGAAGACTACTCAAGAGTTGGCTCTTCCCCATATAACCAGCATACAGAGACATAAATATATAGCACATCCCTGTGTATGAAAGCATTTATTTGGATTATATTTGTGTACCTAGATATAAGTATTCCTTTATATAAATGCGTATAATAATTATGTCTATCAATATATAGATATTCGTTAGTTCTGCTTCAGAAATGTACATACTACTTATGGTTATATTATTCTATATTTAACATGTATATAGGTCAATGCATAAATAAGTAAATTTTTATCATAACTATTTATCTACAATTGCTTCACTATAGACTTAAAAATATATAAATTATGAAAGAAAATACATTAACTTAAAGTACAGCAACACTTGAAATTCTGCGTTTATTAAATACAACTTGAATCTAGATAGATCACCTTCCTTATACATATATACCTACCATGTACTTATGTATCTTTATATTTATTACTTTACTCCTAATTCAGCATCTCCAGTGCACTACCCTGTAGCTCACCCTATACCTCTCTCAATATATCCTCTACCTCCACTCTCTGACTCATCCCAAACCCCATTCTTCTACTATGATCCCCAAAATATCCCTTTCTGTACTCATCCCTCTTCTACCCCTCCTCGCATCATCTCAAACATCTTTTACTATTGAGATCTCACACACAAGCCTTTCTAAACCCTTCTCTTTGACTGTTCCCCCTCCACCTCCCCTTTACTCATACCAAACCTCCTCCTACTGCTATGATCTCCAAATACACACTTTCAAGACCCTTCCCTCTTCTATCCCTCCACTAACCTTTTCAGTCCAAGTAACAGACTCACATGTCCACAGGTCAAATTAATTTCATGTTTCTCTATACTTATTCACCACTAATTCACCACTAATATTGGCCAATAGATTAAAGGAGGTAGTACAAATACTATCCCAGGGAGAAATACTGGTTTAAATCTATGCCAGCTCTTTAAATTGCTGGAATGGGCACGTACAGAAGTAGATTTGCCATGGATGACTGCCTTAGACATCGAAAAGGCATTCGATACCCTAGGATGGCAATACCTACTGGCTGTGTTGGCAAGATTTGGCATGGGCCCTAACTTCCTACGATGGGTAAAGATATTATGTACTAAGCTGCAGGGCAGAGTCAAGACAGTCACACCATCTCTCCCTCTTTCGAAATAGAACGTGGAACAAGACAGGGATGCCCTCTATCGGCCATTATTTTTATACTGGCCATGGAGCCCCTAGCGTGCATGCTCCACAACCGTGACATAGACTGGGGCATACAAGCATACACCCAATGGCACATTGTTTCTCGTTATGCAGATGACCCATTAATCCATCTGCGTGGCCTGAACACAGTTCAGCAGGAACTAATGGAGCTACTGGACGGAAATGCCCGAATATCTGGACTACTGGTCAATTGGTCCAAATCCGTAGTATTTCCAATGAAACCCCTGTCTATAGACCACAGACGTACTGTACCCAACACCCCACTCACCTGGGCTTTTGACACCTTTAAATATTTAGGAGTCCAAATTTATCATTCTCAGGCAAACCTGATAGAAGGTAACTTTGGAAAAGCAATTACTAGAGCCCGAGCCGCCCTTCCATTCTGGACAAGTTTACCTTTATCTCCCATGGGCTGAGTCGCCATCTATAAGATGCTTCTACTTCCTCGACTTTTTTAGGGACTTAGAGTCACTTCTTGTGTCCCTGATTTGGAGTGGCTCTAGGACCAGAGTGGCACTGCAGAAATTATACCTCCCTCTATCTGAAGGGGGCATAGGGGCACCTAACTAAAGGCATTACTATGCAGCTGCGCAACTCCAATGGCCCATCAGATAGCTTGCGAGCAATAACTTTGTTGAACAAGACCCTGGGCGGTAGCAATGCAACAGCCAGCCATGATAGAATGGCTATCAGGCTCCAAAACACCATTACAGAAAAAGCAGGGTAACCTCCTGATGTCAGCGGCTAGACATGGCTAGTCAAAATATGTGCAGTCTAGTCGCCAGCCCTCACCATATGCTCCAAATCTCCCCCTCGAAGTGCTCCCTGGCCCTTATACTTGCCATAGGCGGCAGGAACTGGAAACATGGCGGACTGCAGGACTTGATATATGGGGGGACCTATTTGTAGATTTGAACCTATGTGACTTCGAGGGTTTGATGGATGATTACGGGGTGCTGCCAGGGACATTCCTGCTCTATGCAACACTGACACAGTAACTCCTTCAGATGTGGGGGAACACACGTACTGAACCCTCCACATCCATAGTACTGCAAACTCTGCTAACGCATGGACGGGGCAAAAAGGTGATGACAGCGATTTACAATTTCCTCAGACCCGACTCGACACTCCTGCTGGAGCCACTGCACGAATATTGGGATTCAGCACTGACAACTAGTGTACTGATAAGCAGTGAACACAATGTATAAGCTACTCTAAAATTATATCCACAAACGATAGGCTGAAATACATGCAATTCAACTACCTCCATCACACGTACTTAACACCGCATAGACTAGCACGCATGTACCCTACCTCCAATGACATCTGCCCTAGGTGTCTAGCTGCGGACGCCACATTCCCCCATATGGTCTGGATATGCCCCTACTCAGGACATTTTGGAATAACATAGCTGGGACATTAACAGAAGCAGATGGCACTCCGGTAGTAGCCCAGGACCTACACTTTAGAACCAGAATCACGAAGCGCAACGCCCGTTGTAAGAACCTTAACAAATTTCTAGATCTGGCACTGGGTTTGGCAAAATGCAGACTAGCCATGGCTTGGAAGTCATCGGCGGGCCCTAACACATAAGCATGGCTCCTAGACCTCCGTAGGGCGCTAGTGGCAGAGCATGAGATCCAATTGACCAATGCCACGCGAATGCCCTCATCGGCTAACCCCATGCAATGGCAAGATTATTTAACCACCATAGAATCAAAAGTGAGCACCACAAACCCAGTTTTATCATAAAATACACCACTACCCTACATCTCTAGAACAAAGTGCCATAAATGCGAAATACCCAATAAGATCACCTACTGATCACACTTGAGAAGCCAGGGTCGGGGTTGGCGGCACCACACATATAATCGCACAGAGCACAGATCTCCCCCTTAGCGTTGCCAAACATGTGCACAGATACACATACCTGATTGCGTACGGCCAGATACAAAATATAGATCCACAGCGGATATGAACGGACAGCTTCGGACAGATACCATTACTAATGTTAATGATGCTAGAAAATTATAGACACGCGGCATAGAATATCAATATTGGGTCATTGTCACTGTCAATACTATGGCTTGGCACCCCACCAAAGCTGCTCTTGTAACCGCATGTGTAATAATGTGCATATTATCATTGATATAACATATTTGTACAAATTGTTGAAAATCAATAAAAATTATTTTAAAAAAATAAATAAATCATGGTCACAACCATAATAGAAACCTTGTTTGGCCTATCTCTTTAAAAATCTCCTCAAACAAATTAGTGGTATAGAGATAGTTACCAGTGGGACCACTCGGAGATAAAGGCCACTATGACTTAGAAGAGGTTGAGAGAGTCTTAGTTACTTCTGATGCTTACCCACACTTCATTGAATGTCTTCACTTTGACATTCCGAGCATGAGGCAGAAATGACATTGCCTCTGCCCTTCTCAATGCCTTGTTTAAGTTATACAGTCAGATTCTCCTGGTCCACACCAGTTCTAAGTCAGATGCTAGGTGCTGGCTGAGGCAGATTGGTAGCCCTGTCCCCGATAGAAGGGCACTGGGAGAGACAACCAATGCAACTGGGGTGATACACAGGACGGGACCAGCTTGCATCATGGGAAAAAACCCCAATGGATCGCTAGTCAGCATTGTTTATGGTTGGAACTACGATGGTATCTGATCATCTTCAATCCTCCAACTTTCAGTATTGAAAACATTCTTACCAGATGCATTCGCTTTGGTTCGTTTTGCGCCGGTCCAAGAATTTGACCTTTAGTGGCACAATACGAATGCTCCCGGCTGTCCCTCTTAATCAAGAACCCTGTTCCGAAAACCAACAAAATAGAACTGGAATCCTATTCTATTTTTCCTAGCTGAAGTATTCAGGCGAGCAGCCTGCTTTGAACACTCTAATTTTTCCAAAGTAAATGCTTCAGATCCCCAATACACTCAGTCCCGTAAAGGGGGTGTGAAAGGCAGGGGCTGGCACAGGCAGTAGCTCCCTCGCGACGGATCGCCTGCTCGATCCCTCAGATCCCCTAGACACAGTCCTGTAAAGGGGGTGTGAGAGGCAGGGGCTGGCACAGGCAGTAGCTCCCTCGCGACGGATCGCCAGCTCGATCCCAAGTTCCAACTATGAGCTTTTTACCAGCAGCAAAATTAATATATGCTGTTGAAGCTGGAATTACTACGACTTCTGGCACCAGACGTGCCCTCTAATGGGTCCTTGTTAAAGGATTTAAAGTGCACTCTAATAATTACAGAGCCTCGAAAGAGTCCTGTGTTGTTATTTCTCGTCATTACCTTCCCAAGCAGGCAGGGGAGGCCTTCCTGGGCTAGCAGGACCCTGTCCTGGGCACTTTGAGACACAGCGAGCCGGAGAACGGAGCCCTGGGAAGGGACCTTCAACCTGCGGGCCTGCCGGAGCTCTGATATGAAGCCTCGTCAGAACCTTTTAACTCAGGCAAGCAGGGGAAACCTTCCCGGGCCTGCAGGACCCTACCCTAGGCTGTTTACTACCTGATGGACTGGAAAATGGAGCCCAAGGCCAGGGGCGTCCTTCTGCAGACCTGCCGGTGCTCTGACCCAGGGCTTGTCAGAGTTTCTTAACCGGGCAGGCAGGGTCTTCCTGGGCCTGCAGGACCTCGAACCGGGCACTTTGGGAGATGGCAGTCCAAGGGAGCCCAGGCCACCAGCATCCACTCCCTTGGGCTTGTTACAACTTCTTAACACAGGCAGGCAGGGGAGGCCTCCCCAGGTCTGCGGGACCTTATCCCAGAACTGAGCCCAGGGGTGGAGGCTTCTAGCTTCGGGCCAACAAGAGCTCTGACCAGGGGCCCGGTCACAGCTTCTTTAACCTGGCATGAAGGGGAGAACTTCCCAGGCTTGCAGGACCCCACCCGGGCACTTTGCAACACAAAGACTGGGAGAATGGATCCCAGAGCCAGGGGCTTCCACCGCTGGGCCAGCCAGAGCTTTTGAACCCAGGCAGATGGCGGAGGCTTGGCCGGGCTGGCTGATCGCCGCCCTAAGCATTTTGCAACACGGCGGGCTAGGGAAGGGAGCCCAGGAGCTTCCACCCCCAGGCCTGCCAGAGCCCTGACTTGGGGCCCAGTCAGAGCTTCTTCACCTGGTCATGCAGCAGAGCCCTCCCGTGGCCTCCGTGACCCCATCCCAGGCACTTTTTGACATGGTTGGCCAGGACATTTGGCTGAGGTACGGAGGCTTCCAACCCTGTGCCAGCTGGATCCAGTCACAGATTCTTCACCAGCCAAGCAGGGTAGCCAGTTCCCAGGCCTACGGGACCCCATCCCGGGCACTTTGTTACACAGCGGCTCAGCACATGGATCCCAGGTCCTCACTCAGAGCACAACCCATTTTTGTAATCAATGGACACTGAGAGACAGAGCAATACATTTGTGAGAATATAACCGGCCTCCTGGAGCCCTGACTGGGCTTGAAACTTCAAAAGAGCCCTCCTTCGGCCTTCCAGGGCAGCTCGGAATTCTGAACATAGAGTAACTTGAAGGAAGTTTTGTTTATTTTAAATATAAAACGTCACTAGTGATGGCACATTTTGCACCAACTATGTAGATGTGGTAAATGACCACTAATTATAATTTTGCACAGCCTAAGTTGTGAGTTCAGAGAGTAAAGAGAGAAGTGAGAAGAGAAAGGAAGACTGAGAAATTATCATGTATGGGTCTTTCCCCAGCATTTTAGGGATATTGCCCTACATCTCACAGTGTAATAAATGCACTAGATATTTGCAGGCCTGTTCCCATCATACAGGACAAAGTATCCCTCTACTGTATGTTACAAGGATTTTGCATGTCACAGAGGAGTTTGATGTAGAGGAAAAAGGCCAAAACTCAAATTTCTTTATAAGGTAACAGAACACCAAAAGGACTTGCAATATCATTTGTATGAGCGTTGGCATACCTCTCATTATTATACATAGTCACACACACTATCACCCTCACACAAACATCTTTTAAATGTATGTTTTTTTGACAGCCATTATCTGATGGCTGCTGTGCGGAATAAATATGGTATCTGCACTGCTAAAATAAACACACCAATAAGCAGATTAAAGTAAGGCAGCAATCTGCACTCTTGTTGGTAGCTATACACTAAAGAAATACCACACATACATCCAAGGTACCTTAAAAACACCTGTTGAGTCAGAATGCGTGATAAACTGCTAAGCGGTAAATTAAGAGAATAGTATATATTTCACCTTTTTGGCTCATGAAAGTTGGTCTCCAGAGAAAAGAGCCCCAAATCAAATTATAACAATAATAATAAACAATTCATAAATCGCATGTCTACTTCCACTGAAGTGTCCCAGCGATAAGGCAAACTAGATGCCAAAATGAACAAGGCCTTAAAAAAAAGAAAAAGTTATGCAAAAAGCAATGTTCTAAGCTCCTTCCGAAACAGAAGCTCTGTTTTAACTTGTCGAAGATACAGCCGAAGAGAGTTCCACAGCTTGGAGGCAAGAAACCTAAAAGAAGTGCCTCCAGTTCGAACTTTCCTGACAGTAGGAACCTCGGCCAGCAAGGATCCGAAGACCTCAAAAACCTTGAAGGACGGTAGGGTTTAATAAACTGATGGAGATATCTGGCACCAACTTTATTGAAGGCTCTGTAACAATAACAAAGAGCCTTAAAAGACACACGCTGCTTAACCGGGAGCCATTGCATTTTCTGCAAGGCTGAGCCCAACAAAACCCATATGGGAAGGTTCAGCAATAATCAAACCGCAGAATTCTGTACTCGTTGGAGCCTCATAAGACGGGCTTGAGAGACACCCAGATACAGGATGTTTCAGTAATCCAGCCGAGAGATAAGAGCCTGTATTACTGTTTTCCTCGCAGCTTCAGGCAAGAGTCCAATGGTCTTTTTAAGAGATTTCAACATCTCAAAGCCTTTGCTTGCTAAGGCAGTGATCTGCTTGTCAAATGTCAGTCTTGTGTCAAACAGGATGCCCAGATTCTTGGCCTAGGGCTTCGGCAATGAAGGGGAAACGAGCAATGGTGGCCACTAATCGGGAGTCCAAAAAAAAGCCCGACCCTCCTGAATAAGAATCTAAGTCTTGCCCACATTTCATTTCAGGCAATTAAGATTCATCCAGAGGGTCACCTTGGACAAGCATGCTCTCAGAGAAGCTGCAGCCACAGATGCATTCTGAGACAGGGTGACAATGATCTGAGTATCATCGGCGTATGATATGATGTCAAAACCCTACCACTTGATGATATCCACCAGGGAACGCATATAGAGATTGAATAAAGTAGGGCTCAGAGATGAGCCCTGTGAAACCCCATGCTGCAGTGGCAAGACCTTAGAATGAAATGGTTTCTGCAGGACCTGAAAAGTGCAGCCCTGCAGAAAGGACGCAACCCACCACAGGGTCTGAAAACTGACACCGTAGCTCCACAACCGCTCCAACAGAGCTGAAAAGCTGGTTCTCCCTCTATTTGTTTCAGCAGCAGTTGTAACTCAGCTCTGTGAGGTTTCTCTCACACTGACAGAAAAAAATAAGTAAAAGTTCAACTCTAATAAGTTATTAAAGTAGGGCATCAATGTCATTGTCTTAATATATGTGACACACAAAAGGTGATGGGAGGAATACTTTTTAAATAGTCTAAACCACTGGCAATCTCTCTGGGTCACATTGCATCTCATTGTTTTTCACCCTCTGTGCTATTCTAAACTAAGGCCTGTCCTATGCAAATTCGCACTGCCCCTGCCTCTTTTGGGAACTGTACATCTTGAACTCCTAGGTTAAACCCCCTCCAGAAGGGAATACAAGCAACCCCAAACCAGTTTCAGCTTTATTAGCCTTCGTCGTGAGTTATAGATGCTTTGACACAAAGGTTTTGTAAGAACCAGGCTTAAATAAGAAAATTAGACACAGGTTTTTATACTGTTATTGGAAGCTTTGAAGATGTATTATAAGGGTATAATAATCCAGTCTTCAGATTGGCAAACTATTTGATTTTTCAACAAACCTACCCTGCTATAACACTTGGCCTTTTCTTGTATTTAGGTAGTATATCACAATTCAGCTCTCAATGTGGTGAAAACAATGGTACCCCCAGGATGGTGAATAATTTGGATATTTAAGACATTGTTTGATACAAGGAATGACTTGTCTTCACTTCACAGGCATTAGAGCAATATGCTTACAATGAAGGTGCAGACATCTTTATGAAGTGTGAAGCTTGGTAAGTTTTTTTAAACAATCGTTTCAGAGACCTTAACTGCAGGAAGTAGCAATTTCTACTGTAGTGCAGGGCAGAGAGTGGACTACCACTGCTCTGCAGTTGTCTCCCATCTTTACTATCCTCTACTCCCAGTAAAGACCAGAGTATCATGCATCTCCTTAAAGGCTGAACAGTCCCCCCCACCCCTGATGCTGTCTCTGCACAAAATCCCCTGCTTCCTGTGGTGTCTGCATCACTGTGCATCTCAAACCTGGCTATGTAGGGGAAAGTTGCAGCCAAGCTTTCCTGCTACAGAATGTTCCATCTATAGGACATTCTGCAGTCGGAAATTGCCATCTGCAGTGGGCTTGGATGGTTAAGCTTTACCTTTGGCGAATTCGGGAAACTCTGTCAAGCCTAAAGTTTACTGAGTTCATCCTATTTTGTGGGTGAAGTATAAAACCTTGCCCTTCCATAACAATCATGAGGCTCTGAGGATGATTAATGCTTTGGTTATTTCCTCTCTTCAGCTAGCCAGGTCTTATTAAACATATTGAGATTTAGTAGAAAACAGATTACCTGAGGATATAAGAAAAACTGACATATTAAATGGCGTTGTCGTGAGGAAAATCACAGAGGATAACAGGTTGTTTTTGAGCTATACTGATATATTATGAGGTCATGTTTTTAAAAAATATCTAGGACACTGTGTAGGTGGGACAAGTAGAGAATGATATATGCACAGATGTAAGATGTACTGGTAGAAGAGGTACACAGGTAACACTCTGTGGTAGAATTATGGCAGAGAAGCGGACCCCTCACTGTAATTTGAAGGGGGACCCTTCAGATATCATGAGCAGTATTAATATCATGTCAGAGGCTTTTTGATTAGCTAAGCGTGAGGATAGATCCTTGAGAACAGAAAAAAGTTCCATGAATAGATTAGGCAACTTCATAATCTGGAATGTCACTAAGCAGATACCTTGTTCATATTTCCATAAGGCTTGGAGATATAGCTGTTTAACATCAAGATCATGTTTGGCTCTCCAGCGTCTTTCTAACGTTCAGAAAAAAGCAGCAACCGATTTGTCAGTCCACACAGTTTCTGCAGGAAATGAACTCTGTAGCAAGTGAGTAAGCTAGACCCTTTGCATAGAATCAGCAGCCCTGTATAGGTCATTCATAACGTCTGACGTTTACCAAAGATTGCATGGAATTGTTGAATAAAGAGTGTTGGAGATGACCATCTAAATCTTTTGCCAGACCTAAATCTTACTTTTTAGTACTTATAAGTCACCACAAAGGTGGGTCCTGAATGGCAAAAGGGCTGGGTACATGGTATTTAAAAAGTAGGGCATGTATACTTAATGTTTTACATATCCTGGCAGTGAAAAACCTCTAGATGTGGCTAGGCTGGCTCTACCATAGGAAAACACTGAGTTACACTATAACCACTTAAATTGCTTAGTTTTAATTTGGGAGCAGCTAGAAATATGGTTCAAGGACTCATTTTTATAGTAATTTAAAATCCAACAATATGGTCAGCTCAGATTTTATTATACTATTTTGAAAATTACACTTTAAGAAAGTTGTCATTTTCATGACTGAGCCAAATGTGCCTTTCTGTCAGTGTTCACTGTTACCCAAGAGCTGAATGACTCCTTGATTAGGTGTGAAGTGGCTCCCAGAGATGAGACAAAGGGAGAGGGGTTGACCTACCCCTGACTGGATAGCCATCTAGGCTGTGATAAGGAACTTGATTAATTTCAAAGGGTGCCTTCTCTATCACAGGCAGATGAAGCTCATACCTAAGACTGCCCCCTCTATTGTTCTGCTAGCCAACCAAGCAGCATTCTCAGTGGGAGACAAGCTGCCTCCAGAACTGGTTTAGAGTAACCACAATGGAGGGTTTGCCCAATATCATAGCCATACATCTGGGTGGGCACAGGGACCTCTGCACAGAGGAAGAAAGGCTCTGCTATTTTGGTTTTGGTTAAAGAAGGGTCCTGTGGGATAGTTTACAGTAAAACACATAGAAAGTACTGCAAAAGGGGGTAGGGTCACCCCTAGGAACTTTTACCTCATTGGTTAGGGAGTAGTCAGGAGTTAGCCACACTCACAAACTGGCACTGGCCATTAATGTGCCACCCGCTTTAACCTCCTCCGATCACTTCTGTAAATATGGAAGAACAGAAGAGGACTGCACCTGGTATCTGTGACCTTAGAAGAGCCTGGAAGATTGGACCTGCTCTTCCTCTTGTACCCAGGGCAAACATCCTGTCTGTGCTACAGGGACACAACACATTCCAAGAGGCCTTTTTCCTGCATCCACAGCTGACCTGCCCAGGACCATGCTGCTAGCCTCTGCTGGAGTCAGTCTTGACCCCCAATTGCCGACTCCAAAGTACTTGACCCTTGACTGGTGCCAAAGTGTACTGCTAAAGTTTACTGAAACCTGGGACTTAGACAATTTCCTGCAACTGTTTGCTCTGAGATCCGACTGGAGGCAGGATGAACCTCCGAAGTCAGTCCGACGAAAGTGCATCACCGCTGGGCCAAAACTTCAGATTACTCCTGCTACGTTCTTCTCTGCAGCTGCAAATCTGATTCAGTGGGATCTCATGGAAATGGTCTTCGGCTCGTAGAGCACTCTTTGGCTACAGCCTGCAGCCTTCCCCCACTGGGAAAATCCAAACTCTACAAAAGTGACTAAGTCAAATAGTAGACACCTTCTCTAGGTACAAAATTCAAATTTCTCCAACACTGAGCTTTCCTGCCAAAAGTCAGCAGCTATCTGATGACATGGAGCCCTCTTCGGCCACAGCCTTCCACCTTACGTCAATGAAGATTTTTGACTTCCATTTCCATACCTGGTAACTGTATCCGACCAGCGCTCCATTGTGGTCGGTCTTAAACCTTACCCTTGTCCTGGTCAAGCTCACCTAATACTCAAATCTCTTACAAAGAGTTTATCGTTTCCCGACCAAGGGCTCTAGTTTTTATCAGGAGCATAGCCCACAGCATAGCATCCTAGAAAGGGATAAAGGCAACGTTTGCCTTGTCAGTTTGAAAATATTATGGGTGAGCCACAAAATAAAGATCACATTGAGCAAGGAAGGTCTGGGAAGTATGTGGGTGTCAGACCTGTCAGCCTTAGGGTGGTCTTTCTCCAAACCTTTGCATTTGCACCCCACATTATTCTGAAATTCGTTTTTGTTGGCCTTAGGACTCTGTGTACCTTACCACAGCTAACCAGTGCCAAAGTGCATATGCTCACTCCCTAAAACATAGTAAAATTGGCTTACACTTGATTGGCATATTTAATTTACTTATACGTCCCTTGTAGAGTGGTATACCATATACCCAGGCCCCATAAATTAAGTGGGCCTGCAGCACTTAATGTGCCATCCACTTAAATAGCTACTTAAAACATGTCCCAAGCCTGCCATTGCAGCCTGAATGCAGCTTAAACTGTCAGTTCGATGTGGCAATATGACCTCCTTTCCAAGCCTTAAACTCCCCTTTTATTGCATATATGTCACCCTTAAGGAAGGCCCTATGTAGCCCACAGGGCAGGGTGCATTATAAGTAAAAGGTTGGACATTTTAAGTTTTGCATGTCCTGGTAGTGAAACACTGCTAAATTTGATTTTTCAATACTGTGAGACTTACCTCTCCCATAAAGATAACATTGGGTTGCTTATTCTATATAATAAGTGCTAACTTTTGATTGGGAACAGATGAATAGTTCGTGTTTGATGTCTGAGGAATTGGAATCGAAAATTCTCTTTCATGCTAAAAGTAGGATTTTAAATTACAATTTTGAAAACGCCCCTTTTAGAAAGTTGGCGTTTTCCTGCCCTTACTGTTTGGTGCCTGCAGCCTGTCCTAGGTCACATGACTGGGTGTAGTTGGCCATTGGGCTTTATTTATTCCTCCCAGACTACCACACAATAGAGGGATTAGGTGTGTATCTGGATGGGCATCAACTGGCAGGATGGGTGGGTGGAGCTGGGCACAGCCCCACTTGCAAATCAATAGGCTGTGCTCTGCCTTCAGACAAATGACTTGTCACCACTGCATTGTTCATGCAGCCAGCTTAGAATCAAGGCAGGGGAGGCAGGACACTTCAAGGGCTTCAAAGGGAATTCTCTAGAAAGTCATCCTACTTCAAAGAAGGCACCAGGTATAAGAATAGGACCCTCAGATTCACTCTTCAGTTTACCTTCTGGACCTGTGGAAAGACTCTCCGAGAACTGCCTGCTGCTGTGTACTCCACAAGACTGCTTTGCTGTACCTGGAAGGACAGCTTTGCTGCCTGGAGCCTGCATTGAACTCTCAGAGGCCTGCCCTGCTGCTTGAGCCCTCTTTCATCACTTGAACACAGGATTATCAGAGTGGCACCAAGGGCTAGTTGGCTGGCCTCCTGATCACAGCCTCAGGGACAGGAAGGGCTCCAACTGTCTTGAACCTGCACCTGAACCCAGCCTGAGTGAATCCTGAACTCCAAGTGGTGCTCTTCCAGTTCTGGACGCTTGGTTGCGGTGTTACAAGGTGCCAAGATAGCCAAAATCAAAAAAATTGGAACTTTGAACAATTTTGGCTAAAAACTGGTTGGAGAACTGAGGGAAGACCCAGAACAACCTGCTCCCCCAAGGTGCATCGATAGTCGGCCTGACTTTGTGGTAGCTCCTGCTACGTTCTTCTCCGCAGCAACAAATCCTGCTCAGCGGTCTTTTCACCAAAGGGGTATACAGCCTACTAAAACTCTCGATGGCTACACCCGCTGGAGATTTTTGACTTCTAAAAAAGAGACTAAGTCCGAACATAGAAATCTTCACAGTGACTTCGTCCAACGGCTTCCCAACGACAATGCCTCCTCCTCAGGCACTGCCAGTAGTCTTGCCCCACTGAACTTCTACCCTCTCAGAAGGTAAGCCCCGCCCGGGCTCAATCCACTTCTTGTATCTGATTCGTGTCTCATTGCAGTCAGCCATGTTTTTCGACTTTGACCCGGTCTTACGCGACTAGATGTCCGCATTTGGCACATTGATCTTCTAGGCTCAAGTATTGGATTTTTTTCATTTTTGGTGTCAAATTGTTTATTAAAATGTACTAAATTGGTGTGGGATTTTTCTAGTGTTGTGTTTTCATTTTATTACTGTTTGTGTGCTGCATAAATACTTTACACATTGCCTCTAGGTTAAGCCTTACAAAAGGGGATGATGGACGGAACGTTTGAGCCAATCAAACACTCACCCCCAGTCAACTGATCTGGGTTTAATCCATCATCATTCTTTAGCTCACTCCACCACCCCAGTTCAGACATGGCCATATGCAAATCAGTCTGACCCTGTGCCTCATGGGAACAGTCCAGCCCGAACTGCCAAGCCAGAAACCGGTCCTAGGATGCTTGTTTCCGGTCCAGGGAAGACATGGCTTGGCAGTTCGGGCTGGACTGTTCCCATGAGGCACAGGGTCAGACTGATTTGCATATGGCCATGTCTGAACTGGGGTGGTGGAGTGAGCTAAAGAATGATGATGGATTAAACCCAGATCAGTTGACTGGGAGTGAGTGTTTGATTGGCTCAAACGTTCCGTCCATCATCCCCTTTGTATCGCTTTGTTCGCCCTAAGTTGGCGGGGTATGCCCAGACGTGGGTCCCTTGCTCACTTTGCCACTGGATTCAAGCAAGCCTGGCTGATGATGGCTGGAATGCCAGAAACCGGTCCTAGGATGCTTGTTTCCGGTCCAGGGAAGACATGGCTTGGCAGTTCGGGCTGGACTGTTCCCATGAGGCACAGGGTCAGACTGATTTGCATATGGCCATGTCTGAACTGGGGTGGTGGAGTGAGCTAAAGAATGATGATGGATTAAACCCAGATCAGTTGACTGGGGGTGAGTGTTTGATTGGCTCAAGCGTTCCGTCCATCATCCCCTTTTGTATCGCTTTGTTCGCCCTAAGTTGGCGGGGGTATGCCCAGACGTGGGTCCCTTGCTCACTTTGCCACTGGATTCAAGCAAGCCTGGCTGATGATGGCTGGAATGCCATAAACCGGTCCTAGGATGCTTGTTTCCGGTCCAGGGAAGACATGGCTTGGCAGTTCGGGCTGGACTGTTCCCATGAGGCACAGGGTCAGACTGATTTGCATATGGCCATGTCTGAACTGGGGTGGTGGAGTGAGCTAAAGAATGATGATGGATTAAACCCAGATCAGTTGACTGGGGGTGAGTGTTTGATTGGCTCAAACGTTCCGTCCATCATCCCCTTTTGTATCGCTTTGTTCGCCCTAAGTTGGCGGGGGTATGCCCAGACGTGGGTCCCTTGCTCACTTTGCCACTGGATTCAAGCAAGCCTGGCTGATGATGGCTGGAATGCCAGACACCGGTCCTAGGATGCTTGTTTCCGGTCCAGGGAAGACATGGCTTGGCAGTTCGGGCTGGACTGTTCCCATGAGGCACAGGGTCAGACTGATTTGCATATGGCCATGTCTGAACTGGGGTGGTGGAGTGAGCTAAAGAATGATGATGGATTAAACCCAGATCAGTTGACTGGGGGTGAGTGTTTGATTGGCTCAAACGTTCCGTCCATCATCCCCTTTTGTATCGTCTAGGTTAAGCCTGGCTGCTTTTGTGCCAATCTTCCAGAGGGTTAAGCACAGGTTAATGTAGTGACTTTTGTGATTCACTGACAGGGATTGTGGCTGTTGCTTGACCAGGGTTAACATCCCAGTCAACATGCAACCCAATTTCTTACAGTGGGTCACCTCCATTGCTATCAGGGGAGGCTAATAGAGAGCTTCCCTCTATTTGCCATGGAATCCGGAGAAACAATAACCCTAGATTGGGGAGTAACATTAACCCCGGATTGGGGACTTGAAACAATCAAGGCACTGGTTGCTAATGGAGGTAATGCCAACGTATTTATCTTGTCTGAAGGAAATGCCCACTCTTATTGTGGAATTTCCAAGTCATCTTGACTTTTATGTACGACTTGAGCCATAGTCTATAATGGGCAGGGCCGTTTCTACCATTAGGCAAGACTCGGCGGCCGCCTAGGGCGGCAAAAGGGCTAGGGCGGCAAAAGGGGGAAACATTTTTTAATTTGAAGGCAGCAGCACCTGATTGTGAGTGCAAGCGCACCTGCTTGTACATGCTGCGCAGCGCTGAGCGCACCCTAGCATAGTGGTGTGTGGAGAGGGCCGGCGGTACCAGTGTGTGGGTCCCCAGGGCCGTCAATCTTGTAGCGCGGGAAAGCGCTACCAATGACGGCCCTGGATCATTTAGCCAGTGGCGGTGACTCGCATGTCGCACCACCCTCTCTCTCGGCGCGCGGGGGAAGGACTGTGTGTGTCGGCTCAGGTGAGGTGATCGCGCAGTTTCTTTCTCTAGCTGATTTTTGCTGACGGGGAGAAGTTGAGCGTGGCCCTCTGGGAAAGGGCTGGCAGGCCGCATGCCAGAAACTGAGTTTTCACAAACGCCACCATTCCCTCCCCTTCCCACGCTCTGTCGCATGCAGGTACTACAAACGTGTGCTGCAAAACTCCATCCCCACCATGTGGAACTGGGTCAGACCACTGCTGGTTGAAACCCCTCTCAGGAAAGTGGCCGAGGGGCTGCAGAAGTGATTCAGCGAGATCTATTGATGCAAGTGCAGCAAGCCTGCCCTTGGAGGGAAGCTCGATGCTGGAGACGGGCAGTGTAGGCTGCCGTGGTTGAGTGTCTCTGAGTTGGCCGCATGCCTGCCTGCAGTAAGCTCCGAAGATGGCACTTTGGGAAGGCGGTAACTCTGTTCTAGCCACACAAGGATCAGAGTCCTCCAAAAACCAGCAAAACAGGCGCTCAGGTGCTTGCATCTGATCTTCCGGCTCCGCCAACGCTGAGAGACGACGCACTGCCCTGCCATGGGCACCTGGCATCTGACCCGGTTGGTCCTCGGAGACGCAGGGTGATGGTCCAAGGCCAGTGTGCAGAGACTGTTTCCTGTAGCGCTGCAGTGAAGCAGGTCTGCCATTTGCACGTCTTATCCCTGCGAAAGAAACTATCGTTCTGCAAAGGCAAGTAAGTTGTTGGCCTCTTGCATGTGTGCGGCCAAGAGGAGTGTTTTTCTGCATGCGTGTGTTTACTTAAGATGGCGGTTCCGGGCGCGCTCACAGTGGCATGGTTTGAGAGGGTTTATTGCATCGAGCGTAGACGGGCATTTGAGTACGTTTCACACACTCTTCTTTTTAGTAGCTCTTTGAAGTTATTCCTAGTGACCTTCTGAGTACCCCAAACTGTAAGGTGTCCATGGTAGAAGTGGAGTGTTCCAGGTCACACCTTGTGGCCTACACCTCAGTGAGTATTGTTTATACCTACAACTAACAAGTAGAGTATACAGAACATTTGTAAGCTGATTTTAATATGTACCAAACGCATTTCAGATATTAGTGTGACAATAGCCATTGTATTCCAAGTTATCACGTTGTTCATGTTGTAGGGGTCTGCTGACCTAAGTTTCATGGAAAGAGTGCAACCCTTACACCCAAATGAGTGTCAGAGGGATATCACCGCAGACTCTAAGTGAAACACAGTTGTCTTCTGTCCGCCAACCGAGACTCGGAAACATGATTGGAAACGTAGAGGGAAATGCAGAAGAAGGTTGTACAGTCACTAAAAAGGGCTGAAATTTGGAATGGGTAAAAGGAACATTTTAGGGTCCGTCAATGTGATCTGATCTAGATAGAAATAAAAATTGTTTGTGAAGGGACAGTTCTTTAGCAGTAATAATTCTGAGCGTGGAGCTTGGAATCTTGTTTTTAAAAAAAAGCATTCCTTGTCACTTTCAGACAATGTTATTTCCTTCACGTATTTTTTTTGCTTGGTAGTAAAAGGGAGGGGGCGGCATTTTTCAATTCTCGCCTAGGGCGGCAAAACACCTAGAAACGACCCTGATAATGGGTTCCCATATGGATGCATTAGGGGCCTAGCAAATTATCAAGATCAAATACTGATACAAATCCAACGTGAACCCTACCCTCATTCACTGTTTAAGTGTTGTCAATTTATGGCTAAAACATGGTAGGTGGCAAGGGGAGGATGGGGAAGGGAGAGAAAAATAACACAGCTTCTCCAGCGTCTCTTCCAGTCTCTGCCATTGACATGATGTTATCTGGCTGCCCACCTGATGGTAAATGGCATTCAAGAGGTAAGGGTGTACTAGGTAGAAGCCCCTACCTTAAAACCCAAAAGGTGATCATAGGTAAATGCTTAGCAGTATGGTGAATAAACAATTGTAAAACAACTCCCCAGCTGGTTATTGCCTTGCCAGTACTTCTGCCAATGAAGCTACGATGGTCACTTGCAGAAGACATTCACAGCAACCAGGCAAAAGAAGAGAAGATGGGTGAGCCAGTACCTGCAAAGGGAGGAATCGAGAACATCACAGCGCAATAAAACCTTCCACTACAAGGCCATACCGAATCAAAATAGGTAAAACAACAAACAGAAGAGACAGGAAAGGCAAGTGATGAAATTATGCAGTAATGGAAAGCCACAGCAAAGGGCACAGTTGCCAGGCAATGAGAATTTAATTATGTGCCTTCTTGTGCAGATACACCTGCACTTACCCATAAACAGGAGCTGAAAAAGGATGAACCTTTTGTAAAGTGTTGAAACACTAGACTTCTAATTTTTCAAACTAGCTACCATTTCCTATTCTGCATTATTTCCAGCCTTTTAGCATCGTTTTTCCCAACCCTTCCTGTTCTTTACACCTATGGCATTGGATATATATACTTTGCCAGAGAACCAATCAGGCATATAGACATTTTCATTGCCTTGTCACCATAACCCTCACAGGCTTACTGTATTCAGCATAGGCTTCACCACAAGGCAGCCATTAGGCAAAGAGTCATGTATGTCTATATGTAACAACTTGTTATTTGTACAAATGCATAACCTGCAGAGTTTTCAATACTGTTGGTACATATTTGTTGTGATGCAAAACAAATCTATAATATGTTGATTGTAACTAAAATGAAAAACTTCAATAAAAAGATGTTTAAAAAAATAAATAAAAAAAATTAGGCAAAGAGTCATAAAAGTACAAATATGTACAAAATAACGTTTGGCAAAACAATATACAATCTTTTTTACGAGGGCCTAAAAAGGACAATCACATTGCAACTCTTGTACAGCCAGTGTTTAATAAATGGGCAAACTAACTCCTAATCCCTTTGGTAATCTTAGATTCCTTGAGGAAAAATACCTGTTTATAGGTTTGAACAAAGTGTGATATCAGTCAACCCATAACAACCTATTGGCTTTAACATATGCTTTTTCACAATAAATAGGTCGGGCCTACTGCCTTTGTCATAACATTTCATGAAAACTGATCAGGCATATAACATTTGACATATGGCATCAGTGGCTTGGCTTCATAACCAACTCAGGCCTACTGTTTTCAACTCAAGCTTTCCAAAAATGCATTAATTGCAATACAAGCACTCTTTTTCAGTAGAAGCACACAGTTTCTTTCCAATCAACTACTGCAGGAAGGAAGATTCACATATGACACTGAGCCAAAGGCCTTATTCTCAGCACTGCTTCTTAAAGCTATTTTTCTTTTGATCACATAAGGTAATGCAACAACTAGATTGTCACATAAGACCTACAAATGATGGGGAATTAGGAAACTGACATGCTTCAATATTGGAAAAACGGGGTTATACATGCATATAAATTACTTTCGAATAGAGGAGCAACTTTATTGCCAATGCTAAAGACTAATTATCTGGACTATCAAGACAAACTAAAACTGACAGACACTAGTGAAAGACTCGAATTAGCAAGTAAATGATGTCAGTGTGCAGCAAGTTTTTGTCTTAACTGTGGACCAGACACAGGCTTGCAGAAAGTAATATTACCACAAATTACCTCACAGCAGTCTAGGGAGCTAGAAATGCACACTGCCCACTTAGAAACACCAAGCAACAGTTGAAAATTAAAGAAAGGGAAAGGCTCTTGCTTGATGGGTAGCCCCGGATACCAGGAGACAGCTTGCAGGTGGCCATTGGGGTCGATTGTAAGCCCTACTGCAAAGCTAATTTACCTGGCAACTAGACTGCTAACCTGTGGTATGTAATCATGACTTCTACGGCGATGGCCATGTTGAAAGAAAAAAGGCCACTTTCTTTTTGCAGCCTTCATATGAACTTCTTTTATTCCGCAAGAAAGGTAAATTCGGGATTGCCACAAACTTCTATTGGTCAATGAGCCAGCATGGAATTGTAGAGTCGGGGACATGACACTGCTGGACCTCTCTGGGGTTACCTTGGTCTCAACATCTTGGGCAGCTGGTGAGCCATCACAGGACTGATGGTGGACCCATGGTTACTGGCAATTCTAAGCTAATGAAACAGGAATGATATGTCTGGATGCCTTGGCCCAAAGGGTTTTGGCCTGCTAATTGGCAGAAGAATCGTTATAAAAACTACCTTCCTCACAAGAGTGTAATTATTATCCTGTAACCTGCCTGAAACCTTAGTAAATATTGAAACTGTGCTTACGTCAACTGCTTGCAAGCAGCTGCAACAGTTCGAATGTGAAGCATCATAGATTCACTAGCTTGAATCAGAGTAGGAAGCAAAATATCAAATATTAATCCCTTGAGTGCTTATGACGGAACCACGCCGTCATGAGTCACGGGCGGCGTGTGCTCATGACGGCGTGGGTCCGTCATGCCGCGGCCGCTCCGCCCACGCGGCATTAATTCCCCGCCTGTGCGGGCGAATTAATGAGCGGGCGTGGTCATGACGGAACCACGCCGTCATGAGCACACGCCGCCCGTGACTCATGACGGCGTGGAGCCATCATGAATACCGAAGCGCCGCGCTCACCCCCTAGCCCCCCGCGCCGCGGCGGAATTCGCGCCGCGGCTAAGGGGTTAAAGAAGCGCGAAGAAGGTTTACCTTTACTGAAACAGGTTATGCACAACTGCTTGACCCAAGTCTGCTAATGCATTCATGTCCAAACAGTAGTGCCTGGTGAAGGTGTGCCTGCTTTTCCATGTGACTATACAGCGGATGTCCAGGACTAGCCTTCAATAATAGAGCGCAGCTGTTGCCAACATGCTTCTTGTGGAATGAGCTCTCACTTTATGTTGAAGTGAGTGCTTAGCCTTATTGTTACAGAAGGTGACGCAGGGCAATGATCAGACAGAGAGAGGCCCCTACCTGGATACCAAAAAGAAACAAAGAGTTGGTCAGAAGTGCATATGTCTTTTGTCTGTCTATGTAAAATTTCACACTGCGCTGTTCCTATTAGATCAGGGTCGAGACTGATTTGTATATGGCTGGGTCCAAACTGAGGCGCATCGAATGCAAATTAACAATCAACTGTAACACTGTCGGATAATTGACAATGGCTGAGATTAATTCAAGCAATAGATCCATTACTTTTTTTGTATACGTCAGTGCAACACCCTAAGTAGGAAGGGTATGCCCAGACGTGGGTCCTGTGCACACTGAGTCACTGGAACCAAGCTATACTCAACTGATGAGACCTAATGAGGGGAAAAACGGTCTTGGGTTGCTTGTGTTTCAGTTTAGGGAGGACCTGACCTGGCAGTTTGGGCTTCACTATTCCTATTGGAGCAGGGTTGAGTCTGATTTGCATATGGCTTAGTCCAAACTAAGGTGGCACGGTGTGGTCCGAGTAATTACCAGTGGCTGAGATTAGTTCAAGCATGCCATCCATCACTTTTTTGTATACTCCAATGTAAAATTCAAGGCACCTATGCCCATAATAAACTCAAAACTCTTTTTGCAGGTGTATTTGGGTTTGTAAAGAAAGAGCAGAGAATGATTAGTTTGTTCAAATGAAAATCCAAGGGTACCTTGGGCATGAACTTAGGATTGGTGTGGATGGTGACTCTGAGAGCTAGAAACTCGAATAACCTGCTGGTTGAGGTGATGTCCAAAAGTAATGCTGTCTTCCAAGATAAGCATTTAGGTCTCCCTTGTGTATGGATTTAGATAGTGGCAATATCAGTTGGCTATGCGCTGTGTTCAATTCTTGTGATTCCAGAGGGCACCTAATGGGTAGGGCTTGTTCAGGGGAAAGCGGGGAAGACCCTATAAAGCGCCTTCATGAGTTGCTTAATGATTTTCTTGGAAAACAAGAGTGAAGTATATCCTCTGTCCTGAATAGTGAAATTGTGGCCAGATGAACCCTAATTGAGGAGTACTTAAGACCTTCTTGGGCTAAGTGAAGCAGATTTGGTACTATTACATAAGTTTGCATCAAAAGGAGATTCAGTCCTTTATTCTTACACCAAACCAAGAAGTACTTCAGCTTAGCGTTCTAAGTCTTCATCATAACTGGTACCATTGCCTGTGCTAGTATCATCTTCCCATTTGCTGGGATTTTGAGATGGCCAGATTCTGTTGAATAGGGTCCAAGCTAACAGGTTGAAGTTGTGGTGGAGGTCTTGATCGTTGTTCCTGGAGAGGGGTCTGGAGTGGTTCAATCAATGGGTACAGAAATAGCCGAAACAGGCCGGTGTACCAAAACTGGCACAGCCATACCTGTAAAATCAGTGTCAGTGGGCAGTGTTTTTCTTTGGCCCTCCTTAGCACTCCAAGAATGAGGGAAAATGGCAGAAAAGTGTAGCAAAGATGTTGGACCATGTTATTGAGAAGGCTTTGCCCTTTGACCCCACTTGCCAGTACCTGCATGCATTTGAAATTCTTCTGAGCAGCCCAAATCTAGCCTGATATCGTGCTGCTGATTATAATGTAAAAACAATAATGCTCGGATGTATTGTTCTGAGATAGTCCGACGTCTGGCTGATAAAATCATTTTGTAAATGGTGTTGCTCCTTTCAGCATCTGCAGAACTGGTCACAAAGTCCTTGTACACAGCTGCCAGCTGTGAAAGGATTGGAATACGGTCAGCCATCCAACGCCAAAAGAGATCAGTGTTAATCACCCCTGAAACTGATGCCTGTACTGCTTCTGGGCCTACATGTTCAAATTAGAGGTGAAGCTACTGATCAGGAACTTCGCTCAAACCAGGGATGGACAAATATGCACTCTTATCATTGGGCAGGATGCAGAGTCCTGCAGGGTTGAAAAGGCATACTTGTTTCAAGAATCCAATGCCTAGTTGGGCCTCCCCTATGTACCTGCATTTCAAGGGAATTTTCAAATGCTTCGTTAAGCTGGGCTGTTATCTGGTTTTCCTGTGCCAGAGTCAATTTAGCCCCTAAAGTAGCCTTTAAGAATGGCCAGAGTGACTCCACAGTGAGGACTGAAATGTCTGTGAGGTTCATGTGGAGGGCCTCTAGATAATCATACACCTTCATTGTCACTGGTGTCTGACTCTGGAATAAGTCCATCACACTTACAATGTTTTGACATTTTTCTGCCACAATGTCCAATTGAACTCTAATACAGTTGTTCTTGTTACTGTTCAGACTCCTCTGTAGATTTTCAAAGGATTCTGGAGGAGATTTACTGAGTTGCGTCTCAGACTCAACAAACCCAGCATAGGCCTCAAAGTGCTTGCCGTGGTACTGGACAGCAGCAAACCAAGAAATCCACCAGGTACTGCAAGGGTCAAGTGCCACCTGTGGTTTCATCCCATGGTTCTCAGGAAGGTGTTGCAGATACCTTCCCTTTTTGCTACCGGCCATGTAGAAGATTCACGAGAAGTACAGCAGGAAAGGATTTAGCTCCACGAAAGTCTTCTGGAAAGACTCCCTAACAAGGATCATGATGTGTGCCAAGCAGGTGATATGTATGGAGTTAGTATGATACTTTCTCAACACAGTGTTGCATGCCTTGAGCCTGTATGCCGCATTGTCTGTATTAAAAGAAATAATGTTCTGAAAGACTATTTTGTAATCTGTGAGCACCCTCACCACTGCTTGCGCTACAGTCCCATGGTTGCACTGTGAGAGGAACACTGTGTCTGCTAGGTGGGTGTGGATTTGATGGCCACCCTCTGCAAATAAAACATTCAACACACATCGTCCTTTAACATCAGGTGTTTCGTCAAAGACAACACTGATCTTTTGATCATGCAATAGTTTTTTCAGATAGGATAGGATAGGATAGGATATATGCTTGTAAAGCGCTCGATTGCCGTGGCGTCTTGGCGCTAGTATATGTGAAAGGGAGTACAGCCTACATTACCAGGAGAACTAGGTGGAGGTAAACAGCCATATTTTCAGAGCCTTCCTAAAAAGCTGCCGATTGGATTGAAATCTCATGGCCGTTGGCATTTTATTCCACAACTTTACTGCACAATTCGATAAGGTCCTACCACCACATCTTGACCGACTAATTTTAGGAGTCTGGATAAGGCCCAGATTTGCTGACCTAAGAGCTCGAGAAGGGGTGTAAGGTAATAAAAAAATGTGGATGTCCTCGGAACCACCACCGTAAAGTGCCTTATGCACCAGGCATAGGGCCTTAAATTCCACGCGCTGCTGAATGGGAAGCCAGTGCAGTGACTTGATCCCTGCCGAGGTAGAATGTCCTTTGGGTATATTTAGAAGTAGTCGTCCTACAGCATTCTGTAAAGACTGCAGTTTCCTCATCTGGGTCTTGTCAATGCCCAGGAAAAGGGCGTTGCAATAATCCAATTTGGACAGGAAGAGAGCCACCACCACCGTCTTTTGCAGTTCTTGTGATATAAAAGGAAAACATTTTCGCAGGGTTTTTAGTAAAAAGAAGCAGGAGGAAGTGAGACTGTTGACCTGGGCAGAAAATTCAGCTGGTCGTCAAAGATAACTCCGAGGTTCCTGACCTTAGAGACCGGGCAGGGGCACTCCCCAGCCTCAACCGTCCACCAGGAGTCGTTCCACAGTGATCGGCCCTTGCCAAACTCTACCACCTCTGTTTTTTTTTTTTGTTTTTTTTTTAGTTCAAAATATTTTATTGAATTTTCATAATAAACAAGTAACAGACATTACAGAAAATAATATTCTAAATCGAAAATACCTAGTTATAGTAAGAAAGATAAACAGGCATATCAATTGGATTACATTAGGTAAGATAAAATAATTATTCTTAGGGAACATAAAAAGGAGAGGAAGGAAAGGGATCAATAATGATTCAAATTACATTGTCTATAAATAGAGCTACAATATGAATCAGTAAATATACTATATGATCAATAAAAAGCTAAATTAGTTATACATAAACCGTTTAAGAAGATATATATACATCAACAGGAATCCAAAAAGCATGAAAAGAGTTTGAGTTATGGTTGAGCCCAGTCAAGGACAATTGAGCTCCTTTTCTTGTAAAAATAACCCATGACCACCAAGCATGTACTGATAATAGCGAGACATCTTTCCAGCAAAATGTAATAGATTTCAAAGCAGCTGATATTAGGAAATTAAAAAGTTTACCTTCTAAGTCATTTAAACTATGTGAAAGAAGAGCAGATTTGCAAATTAACATATTGTAAGAAACATCCTCATGAATATTTAATATCTTTTTTATAATATCCCAAACATCAGTCCAAAATTTTAAAATTAAAGGGCATTTAAAAAGCATATGCTGTAATGTACCAGGGTGTGATTTACAGTGCCAACAAGAAGCAGATTGAAGAAGTTTAGCTTGGAAGAGACGTAATGGAGTCCATAAACAATTAAATAAGATATATGAGTTGGTTTGATAAAGTGAAACAGGCAGCCAACCAGAAATACTATTAAGCCAAATATCCTTCCATATATCAATGGATAGTGAAAGTGAAAGTTCATTATTCCAAAATACTGAAAGCAAAGTAATGTTGCTGCCTAGAGAATTAGATAATTTTTTATATAAAATAGAAACACCATGTGCTGAAGTAGAGACAGTTTGAATGTAAATTGATAAATCAGCTTTAACATTAGAGGGAATATCTTGAGGAAAAGAATCTAAAATGGAATTACATAAATGTTCATATTTAGAAAAATCAGCTTGAGGTAAATTAAATCTTGTTCGTAAAAACTCAAATGATAAAAAAGCATTGTTTGAATATATATCTTTAAGATAAAAAATACCAGCATTAATCCATGAATACCAGTAACTAACATTCCTATTCAGCTTGATAACATTGCTATACCATAGTGACATGTCTTCAGTAATAGACATAGGAGATAGAAAAATTGAATCTATATCATTAAAAATCATTTTAGTGGACTTTAGTATAACGGATTTATGCAAAACTGATGACCTATTAGACATAGTTAACAAAGTGGGGAGTGGAAATGGATTTACCAATGATTTCTCAATATCAAGCCAAATAGGAGAATTGTTTAAACAGGATTGATCAAACCATATGGAACTTTGCTTTAAAATAAAGGCTTTGTGGTAGAGGAAAAAGTCTGGTAATCCAAACCCAGCATTACATTTAGGCATTTTTAATTTTTTATAACTGATACGGGCGGTTTACAGTTCCAAAGAAATCTGGATAAAATTCTATCAACATCTTTGTAAAACTTTAGTGAAAATTGAGTAGGAATCATGGCGAGGGTGTAGAAAATTTTTGGAGCAATTGTCATTTTAACGGAATCCATTCTACCCCACCATGAAAGATGTAATGAAGACCATTTAGACACTTTATCTTTTATATAATTTAAAATAAAGTTACAGTTAAATGTTATTGTTGATTTTATAGAGGATGAGAATAAAATCCCAAGGTATTTCAATTTATCCTTTTGCCAAATAATATCAGTCATAGGTATCATATCAGGGGTACAGTAAATGTTCAAGGGAAAAAATTCAGTTTTGTTAGTATTTAATTTATATCCAGAGACTGTAGAATATTTTTTGATAATCTCTAATAGGGAAGGGAATGAGATTATAGGGTCACTAATAAATAGGAGTACATCATCTGCATAAGCTAAAGTTTTTATAGTAACATCTTTAATATTAATTCCTTTAATATCATCACATTTTCGTATAGCATTGAGAAATGGTTCAATACCAATAAGGAATAAAAGTGGGGAAAGAGGACAACCTTGTCTTGTACCTCTAAAAAGTGAAAATTGATTTGAGATTTGGCCATTGATAAATAAACGAGCAGTAGGGGCATAATACAGAGCAGAAATCATGCGAATAAATGCCTCACCAAAATTAAATGACAATAAGGTATTAAATAAGAATTGCCAATGAATTTTATCAAAAGCTTTCTCAGCGTCTAAGGCCAGTATTCCTGAGGGTAAAGTTAAATTGGGAGCTTGTTCAATAACATGTAGCAAGGCTCTTGTATTGTTTGCAGAGTACCTGTTTTTCATAAAGCCAGATTGATCTGAGTGTATAATAGAATGCATTACAGGAGCTAATCTAGATGCCAATATTTTAGCATATAATTTACAATCTTGATTAATTAGAGATATAGGCCGGTAATTTGACACAATGGTGGGGTCTTTATCTGGCTTGGGAAGCACGACAATTAAAGCCTCAGTAAAAGAGCCTGAAGTAATTCCTGAAGAACCAAAAGAGGTAAAAAGTTGAAATAAAAGGGCAAAAGTTGTACTTGAAATTCCTTATAAAACTCAGCCGAGATACCATCTGGACCAGGAGACTTATTTTTTTAAGAGATTTTATGGCTAACAAAATTTCATCTGTAGTGATGGGAGAATCTAACCCTATTTTATCTGATTGAGAGATGCTGGATAAACCACATGTAGTTAAAAAGGAATCAATTAAAGAGGCATCCTGAAAATCAGGCTTGTTATATAGATTCGAGTAAAAATCCAGAAATTCATTAACAATATCATTGTGAGATAAAGCAATTTTGCCACTAGGTCCATGAATAGAGTTTATTTGAGATTTGCTCTTTTTTATACGTAAATAATTGGCTAGGAGTTTCCCAGATCTATTGGCATTAAAACGAAATTTGGCTTTAGAGTTAGAAATCTGAATGCCAGCTCTCCTGCTAAGTATTGAATTAAATTCATACCGAAGCTTTTGCAGTTTAAGTCTATATTGAGGATCAGTAGACGTTATGAAAAGTCTCTCACATTTCGCAATTTGTTTTTCTATATTTTTAATATTACTATTGAAGGATTTATTTTCATAAGCCATGATGGAAATAGTTACACCTCTAAGGTATGCTTTAAAAGCATCCCATCTATTAACCATAGAAGTGGTACCTTCAGGATTAAGTAGGAAATAATCTTGAATTGCAGTTAAGAGTTTTGGTTTATTACGTTCATTAAGAACAATATCAGTATTCATTCGCCATCTGGATTTATTTGTAAAAGATGAATTCAAATTCAAAACAAAAGAAATTAAAGCATGATCAGAGATATCAATGTTGCCAATGTTGGGAGAACTCACGGATTGAATTAATTGTCTAGAGACCAATAAATAATCAATTCTAGAATGAGAATTATGAGGGTTTGAAAAGAATGTAAAACTTTTTTCTGTAGGGAAATGTAGGCGCCATATATCAACTAATTTAGTGGTTTGAATAAATAATCTGAAAGCATGAAAAACCTTAGGAGGGTGAAATTTAGTACAGGATAATCTATCTAATAGAGGATCAGCTATGACATTAAAATCGCCTCCTACAATTAACGGAGCTGTACCCAATTTCAAGACTTCAGTAGTAAGGTTAGACCAAAAAGAGGGTCATCCGCCGTAGGGCCGTAAACATTGAGTAAAAAGATGACTGAATCATGTATTTTAATTTTAACTATAATATATCTCCCTCAGCATCTGAAGTTTTATTCAGAATTTGGCAGTGTAGTTTTTTGCAAAAAGATAGCAACCCCATTTTTTTTTCCATTAGCAGGAGATGAAACAATAGTATCAACCCATTTTTTCTTCATATAATCTAAGATTTTATCATCTATATGAGTCTCCTGAATAAAACAAATATCAGCCTTGCAACTACCTAGATAATCTAAAATTTTTGTGCGTTTAACTGGATGACGCAAACCTTTAACATTTAATGAAACTACTTTAATATTATGTAAGCTAGCCATAATGAGAGAGAGAAAGAAAAAGGATAAAGAGGAGGATAGTGAAAAATACAAAGAGGTTGTGAGAAAGTAGTAGCTCTAGAACATGGAAGATGAAAGGGAAAAAATAAAACATGGAAAAAAGACAAACAGAATACATTAATATCAGGAGTGAAACGCACACATGCTCAACAAGCATGACCGATACCGTTGGAGCCCGATGAAGAATAACTCAGTAATTTGTCAAAAAGTATATGACTGGAAATAGTCAAGTAGTATATTCATGAGTATCCATTAAAGGCTGTGACTGTAGATCCAGAAATTGTTTCAGTTCTTGAGGACGCTGAAAGGATTTCGAAAAGTTATCTTTCCAAATACGCATTGTTGAGGGATCAAAAAGACCATACTTGAAACCAAGACTTCTTAATTGAGGACGAAGAGCAGTGAATTCTTTGCGAACAGAAACAGTCTCTTTGGCGAAATCTTGATGGATAAATATTTTATTCCCATTGACCATCAACGAAGGAATTTCTCTTGCTGCTTTCCTAATCAAAACCAAATGGTGATGACGGAGAACTTTAAAGATCATTTGTCGAGGTTTGGTGTGTTGAGGGTTGCGGTGAGAAGGAATCCTGTGAGCCTTATCAATTTCAAATTTTTCTGGAAAACTGATTTTCAACAGGCCAGGAATCAAAGTTTCCAGATATAATCTGCAGTTGGCCCCTTCAACATCTTCTGGTAGATTGAAAATGCGTAGATTATATTGTCTATTGCGGTTTTCCATATCTAAAAGGAGTGTAGACATAGGTGATATTTTCGCCATAAGTGGAGTAAAAGCATCTATTTTAACCTTATTATCCTGTATCTTAATTGAGTTGTCAGAAATTTTCATTGATAAGCAAGCCATTTCTTTGCGTACATTTTTAATCTCTGACGCAATGGTATCGGTATTAACACGAAGTGCTTGAATTTCTTCTAAAATTAAAGATAAGGAAGGTTCAGATGATTCCACCGCTTTTGATTTGATAGGTGGAGGTGAAACCTGCTGTCTCCTTTTATTATGTAGAGAATTTTTATTTTCCATTTTGACGTAAAAAGGAACCAATTTGTAGTTAAATATAATGTTTGTAGGAAGGTATAATAATCTTGGTGTTCAAATCCTTCAAAAACTGGTGCAGCAGCTAAAATGGTCTGTGGGAGTGGCTAGGCCCAAGCCAGGCCCTTTCTTAGGTGCTTACTCCGCCCCCTGACAGACAAGCCTGGCAGTACCTGAAGGCAGACTGGGAGCAGGAGCCTTATTGAAGAAAACACCACTTCCGTCGTCCAGAGGCACTAAAAACGACCCACAGCACAGGTACCAGCTTTACTGCTTCAGCGACCTCTTTATAGCCATATTCTGACAAAAATTTCGTCGTTTTTACGAAAAACGGGCGAAAACGCGGAGGAGCTCACCGGGAGGCGGCCATCTTGTTTTGCGCGCTCACGTGAGTCCTACCACCTCTGTTTTATCGGTGTTAATTTTCAGGAAACTATGGTTCATCCAGGTCATGATCTCAGTGAGACAAGCATGAAAACTGACGGCTGTGGTCTCAGGTTGGTTGGATATAGAGATCACAAGCTGAGAGTCATCAGCGTAAGAGACCAGGGCAAAACCATGTCTCTTGATGAGTCTGGCAACGGGGTGACATAGATGTTGAACATCATCGGGGACAGGGCCGATCCCTGTGGGACCCCGCATGGAAGATGGAAGCTATCAGATTGCAGACCATCCCAGTTCAGACTCTGCTCCCTTGCCTTCAAAAAGGAGGAGAGGAGGGCCAGAGCTGTGTCCTCGATTCCCACGTCCTTCAGCCGCTGCACTAACACCGTGTGATTCACGGTGTCAAATGCTGCTGATAGATCTAGGAGGACGAGGACCGCTCTGCCCCCTCCATCTACTATTCTCCGGATCTCTTCAGTTGCAGTAATCAGTGCTGACTCGGTGGAGTGACAGGACCGAAAACCATGCTGTGTAGAATCAAGCAGGTTGTTAGCATTTAGATAGTTAGTCAACACCTTATTAATTGACTTCTCCAGAATTTTGGCTACTATCGGCAAGCCAGCAATTGGGCGGTAGTTCTTAGGTTCAGTAGGGTCCAGAGTCGGTTTTTTAAGAATTGGCCTGATACATGCTGTTTTCCAGGCCAACGGATAATTACCTGATTCCAAAACTTGATTAATAAGGGGGGGTAAGCTTATCACAAATCTTCTTGGAGGCCAGGTGCATAGTGGCTGGGGGGCAGGGGTCTTTAGGTGAACCGGATTTTATAGAGAGGAGGAGTTTTTGTACCTCATCGTTAGAGAGTGTTTGAAAACAGGATAGTCTGCAGTGGGTTGACCTAACATCACAAAGCGGTTGGTGTTGATTATCTGGAGCTCCCAGAGTCTTTAAAAGGTCATTATAAATCAGTTGCACCTTATTCTGAAAGTATAAGGCCACTTTATTACACATGGCTTGGTCTGGTTTAAATGCATTGTCCTGCTGCGGTTTAGCCAGTAGTGTAACAGATTTAAAAAGTTCCTTGGCGGAGTTTCCGGCTTTCTCAATCTTCGTCGTAAAAAATAGCCTCTTAGCTGCAATGATTGCTTCCTTGTACTGTTGCAGAGCTAGATTATAGGCTGCTTTCTTTTCACTACTGTAGTCTAGTCTCCAGAGACGCTCAGCTCTTCTACAATTTATTTTAGGCACTTAAGCTCAGGGCCATACCAATTTGACGACGTCTTACACCTTTTTACCGTCACCAGTTGTTCAGGCGCAACACAATTGGCTGCTGCCACAAGCCAGTCATTAAACTGGGACGCTGCTGCGTTATTGTCCTTAGCTAACGTAGTGGGGAAGTGACCAAGGGCAGTTTCTAGATCCCTGCCTTGAACCTTATTCCAACTTCGAATTTTTACCTTGGAAGGCTTAATTTGAGTACAGTAATTGGGCAGCGTAACCTTGATTTTAAAATAGACGGCCTTATGGTCCGTCCATGGAAGAGTTGATGTTTTAGTCAGATTGATGTCAGAGTTGTTAGTAAAAATACCATCCAAGGTATGGCCAGCCAGGTGGGTGGGTTCGGTTACTAGTTGGTTTAAGCCGTATGCTGCTAAATTGTCAAGCAGTCTGACTGTGTCCGAATTGTTCATTAGTCCCAGGTGGTAGTTAAAATCACCCAGAATAGTGAGGGAGTGGGAGTCTGTATAGGACTCCAAAAGTGTCATCAGTGCCTGGGTGAAAACAGCTCTGGGCCCAGGTGGGCGATAAATGAGTAGCCCCTGAAAGGTAGAAAGATTGTTTAATTTTATACAAAAATGCAGCGCCTCTGCTGGTAGAACTGAAATGGCTTCCACCCGCACCTTCAGATGGTCTCGGTGGATGATGGTTATGCCCCCCCTTTACCTTCATCCCTATCTTGAGAGGTGACTGCATAGCCCGCTGGCAGGGCGATGTTCCAGTCCGGGGCCGAGGTTTTGTCCTTCCAGGTCTCTGTCAGAAAGATTATGTCTGGGTTAGAAAGCTGAATCAAGTCTTCTAGCTGGTATTTATGTTTTACTACCGAGCGGGCATTCAGCAGAAAACACTGAACGGACTGCTTGTGTATTACCTTTGGGACTCTGACTAACTCATTTGTGGTAATGTTATTATTCATCTCCCCCGTTTCTCTATTCATACGAGCGTCAGTCTTCTCTCCTCCCGTTCCTCTCCCTGCCATGTTTGTGTGCCGAAAACTGTTATCGGAGACCGGATTGAGCCGGTAGAGACATTTGGAGCATAAGGACTCACATAGGAGGTACCGGATATGGATGATTCTGCAACTGATAGAGCAGGCGCGGCAGCGACACCATTTTGAAAATAGCCGATCTGCCGTAAATAGAAAGGGGCATATGTGACCAAGTTTTCATCTCCTCACGTACCCGTGTCCATATTGGTACAATATTTCTGTCCCACGCCACCTTCGGTAGATCCGACAGGAAGACTTCCAGGTATTTCACACCCTCTGTCGTCACCTGTACTGCCGAGGCCCAAGAACCCAGACCCGCCATTCCCCCCAGTCCCCACAAAGTGGATTTACGCAGATTCATGAAAAGGCCCGATGATTCACCAAAAATTTGCATAGTGCGAGGCAACCTCGGCCCGTCTTATTTATGTCCGTTAAAAAGAATAGGACATCATCCTCATATAAAGCGATGCGGTCCGAGAGCCCATGGTCCCACTCGAAGTCCACCACTTGCACATCTATCCGCACCCACGCCACCAAGGGCTCCATGGCTAGAGCAAAGAGATATGGCGACAGGGGACACCCCTGGCGGGTGCCTCTGCCATTTGAAAATGTGAAGGAAGTGGATCCTGCAAAAGAAACAATTGATGGACGGAATGCTGGACAATGCAAACATTCACCCCCAGTCACAAGGATCTGGGTTAAATCCATCATTCTTTTGCTCACCACACCACCCCAGTTTGGATCCTGCAACACGCACCGACGCCGTGAGATCCGTATATAACAGTTTTAGATATGACAAGAATCGCGGGCCAATGTTTAGTCGATCTAAGAGTGCGAACAAGTACACCCAGCTAAGGGAGTCAAAAGCCCTATCCATATCTGCCAGCAAAAGAGCGACCTGCACTCCCTTTCCCTGGATGGTGGCTGCGGCAGTGTGCGCTCGTCGGATATTATGATGCGTAGCCCTCTGTTATGTTATGTAATGGGTTTTGTAAAGCGCGCAGCTGCCCCAGCAAAGGGGCGTCCCAGCTCTGATAGACGGAAGTAGGGGACTATTACCAGGAAAGCAGGCCTAACACAAAGGAAACAGGTATGTTTTAATGGCCTTGCGAAAGGCCAGGTAGTTATCCAAGCTGCGGATGTGCAGAGGAAGAGAGTTCCATAGTTTTGCAGCCAGGGTGCGGAAGGAGCGTCCACCAGCACGCGCCCTCCTCACCCGAGGAACAACCGCCAAATGCTGGCCCATTGATCGTAGTGAACGGGTAGGTGTGTAAGGAAAGAGCAGATGTGCCAAGATATCTGGGGAAGAGGAGTTCAGAATTTTAAAAGCAATACATAGGGACTTGAACTCGATACGCCTCGCCACCGGTAGCCAATGTAGTCGACGGATGGCGTTGGTTGTAGAACAAGTTCTAGGAAGACCGAGAAGAGTTCTAGCAGCCGCGTTTTGAACCCTTTGAAGACGAAGGGTTTCGGCCTTGTTCACCCCCAAGTAGAGAGAGCTGGCATAGTCCAGCCTAGACAAAATGGAAGCCTGGATGATAAGCTGACGGACTATAGGATCAAAAAAGCCCAATAGCTGTTTGAGGCCACGCAAGGCTCCAAAACAGGTCCCAGCAACTTTTTTAGTTTGGACCTGGAAGCTGAGGGCCGAGTCCACCCATACACCCAGGTTTTTGACCACCTGTTTGGGGGCAGGAGCGCAGCCCAAGGTTGCCGGTCACCACCTCTCACTCCACAGCTCGGGATCGCTCCCTACTAGCAAGATCTCGGATTTGCTAGAGTTAAGCTGAAGGTAGTTGGCGGTCATCCACCCTGCGACGGCAGCAAGATCGCTCTTAAACTTGAGAGCATCCTGCATGCAGTCATCAGAGAGTGCTACTACCAGCTGAGTATCATCAGCATATGATACCACTGTGAGTCCTCTGCTCCTGGCCACTGCTGCTAACGGTTGAACATAGAGATTGAATAACGTAGGGCTCAGAGCCGAGCCCTGAGGAACCCCTTGTTTGATAGCATGTGTCCGGGAGGTAAAAGGAGGAGCCGCCACCTGGAAGGTTCTCTCAGAGAGAAAAGAAGCGAACCACCCAAGGCCAGGCCCTCGATGCCAGCCTCCTCCAACCGTTGCAGCAGGATCTGATGCGACACCGTGTCGAACGCGGTGCTGAGATCTAATAGAATCAGCGCCGAAGTGCGTCCTGCATCCAGAGCCACCCTCAGGTGTTCAGTCACAGCTAGGAGAGCAGACTCCGTGCTGTGGCGAAAACCATTCTGCGAAGAGTCAAGCAAGTTGATGTGCTCCAGATGTCTAGTCAGAATGGAGTTAATATGGGACTCGGTGATCTTAGCCACCCATGGCAAGAGGGAGATAGGCCGGAAATTCTCCGGCTTGGCATCCAAAGAGGGTTTTTTTTAACAAAGGAACCACCATGGCTTGTTTCCAAGCCCTGGGGACAACCGCTTTAGCCAGAGATAGATTTATCAGCTGACGCAGAGGTGTTAGGAGTGGAGACAAGGATTTGAGAAATTGTTCAGGCTTAAGAGGGTCAGCGGGGGACCCTGATTTAACCCTGCTACATAGCGAACGCAACTCGTCGAGGGAGATAGGAGGGAAGACAGCAAGTGTGGAAATAGAGGGAGGTCTATCGACAGGGCTAGATCTGATCAAAGCAGGGGAAAAGGACATATAGATGTTATCCACCTTCGTGATAAAAAAGGTTCTCAGATCCTCGCACTGCTGGTCGGAAGAGATCGGTGGTGCTGTAGAAGACCCTGCTGCTTTAAGATCTTTAAGTAAAGAGAAAATACTTTTAGCGAGATTGCTACTACTGCTAATTTCAACAGCAAAGAAGGCTGCCCTTTCCGTCTGAATGGCCCTGTGATAGTTCTTAATAGCTGCCTGGTACTGCCCCTTCAGCGCTGGGTCATAGTCCCGTCTCCAGGCCCGTTCCAACCTCTTACAAGCTTTCCGAATTGTAGCAAGTTTACTGTTATACCAAGGGCTGGATTTGTTGCTGCGACACTTAGACCACTTCTCAGGGATGAGTTTATCAAGAGGCCGCCGCACCCAGTCAGATAGAGCTTTATCGGCTGCATCAGGATCATCCGGCATACAGAGGGGATGTGTCGCAAGGAGGGTGTGAAATTGACCTAAGTCCAGTTTGTGCCAAGGACGTTTGAGTATCACCTTCTGAGCCACCCTCTGCGAGGACACAACCCCCGCGAGAGACATAGGAACCAGAAAATGATCGGTCCAGCTCATCGGAATGGGAGGGTCCACTGTGAGACCAGAAAGGTTGGAGAAAACTGGGTCAAGCAAATGGCCTGCAAGATGGGTACAACCTGGAACAAGTTGAGTAAGCTGAAGGGCAACAAGGTCTGCTAGAAAATTACCTATGTCCAAGTCATGCAGATTGTCCAAATGAAGGTTCAAATCACCAATAATGCTGAAATTGGCAGGCCTCAAATCCAGAGAACTAACTGCCTCAATCAGTGCCCCCCTAAACTCTTTGGAGGGCCCCGGCGGGCGATAGACCAACAACCCGGACAGAGTAAAACTGGCATTGAGGGAGATCCCAAAACGTGCACACTCACAGCCATCCACAGCTTCTTTCACAAAGGTACAGGTGTAGCAGGATTTAAAAATAACTGCGATACCTCCCCCTCGCATTTCGCTGTGCCATAAGGTTTAAATAAGGAGAGAGCGGCAAAACTAACCCGCCCACTCCCCACCCAGAAGTGCGTCTCCCGCAAGTCAGGGCGAAAAATTAAAGTAAAATGCCCTCCTCACAATCGGCACACAGCCGCGGTGGCATGGGGCAAATGCGAATGCCAGGAACACAGAAAAATCTGCCAGCGAAAACTTAACAGGTAAAATATGCAGTTACAAGCGTGCACCACACAACATAAAAGCCAGACGTATTTAAAAGTAAGACTGAATAGCCTCACCAACAACCGCTGCGCGTCCGCTGTGCCATAAGGTTTAAATAAGGAGAGAGCGGCGAAACTAACCCGCCCACTCCCCACCCGGAAGTGCGTCTCCCGCAAGTCAGGGCGAAAAATTAAAGCAAAATGCCCTCCACACAATCGGCACACAGCCGCGGTGGAACGGGGCAAATGCGAATGCCAGGAACACAGAAAAAGCTGCCAGCGAAAACTTAACTGGTAAAATATGCAGTTACAAGCGTGCACCACACAACATAAAAGCCAGACGTATTTAAAAGTAAGACTGAATAGCCTCTGGGGCATAAATCCAGCCTGGTATGGATAAATCAAGGTAGTTATGTAAGGTTGAAGGCGATTGGCCAACACTTTGGCCAGAATTTTGGCCTCGACCTTCAACAGTGAGATGGGGCGATATGAGGCGTGCTGGTCCGGGGGCCGGCCTGGTTTATGGAATACAACCACTTCCGCGTGTCTCCAGCCCCGCGGCAGAAGACCCCGGTCCCTAGCTTCATTGACAACTTGAAGGTAATGAGGCCCCAATTTGGAAAAGTACTTCTTAAAGAATTCGCATGGGAACCCATTCGCACCCGGCGCCTTTCCAGAGTTCAAGCCTCCCAGCGCAGTGCAAATCTCCTCTTCGGTGAACGGAAGTTCAAGGTCTGCTCGTGCCTCATCTGAAAGGGCGCGAGGCGGTAGATCAGCTAGAAAACGGTGTATCATGTCTTTCTGCAGGAGTTCCCTATGGGTATATAGCTCTGCAAAGAAACGTGCGAAACTCTCTGCTATGAGGGATGGGTCACTAAGAGCCCGTCCATCTGGACCCGGTATATTGGGGAGAGCCTGGGGCTGCAAGGCCCCTTGACACAGTCTATGCAGTAATTTACTGGACTTGTCGCCCCATTATAAATTCTGCTGCGGGACGCTGGCCATGCGAGGCAGGCCTCATCCATCAGGGTGTCGGCAAGGGATTGTCGCGCCAACACCAGCTGTCGGTGCACCAGATTCCCCCCTCCCCCCTACTACTCTGCTCTAGTTCCATTAATTGGGCCTCCGACCGCAGAAGAGATTCCCACCGGGTTCGACGTGCTGCCGCGCAGAATGAGATGTCTACCCCCCCACAGCCTCCCACAAAGTCGCAGCCTCAGCTACCGTTCCCACATTCATATCTAGATATTGCTCAATCGCCTGCCCTATGTGCTCCAGATACTTCTCATCCTGCAAATGCCATGGGGAGAGACGCCAACGAAAGGGCTGTTTCTCAGGACCCAACTGTGCTGTCAGAACCACTGGGGAGTGATCGGACAGACCCCTTGGGAGAATCTCCACTGCCCTCACCCTTCCGACAGCTCCTGTCGGTACAAAAATATAATCAAGACGGGAGTAAGAATCATGAGATGTCAAGAAATAAGTGTATCCTAGTTCCTCTCCATGCAGCCGCCTCCATGGATCCACCCAACACAGGCCCGTTGCCAAGGAGTTCAGTTTAGTACTGTGGTGGACAGTGGAATATCCCCCTGCTCTCCATCTGTCTATGGCCGAGTCCATTACGTCATTCCAATCTACCCCTATTATTGCCAACCCCTCTGATATATCGGCCCACAGGGTCGTGAGGCGCTCAACCAACGCCCATTGCAGCGGCGGGGGGGCATAAACACAACCCAATACCACCTGTTCCTCATATATGGTACCCCTAATAAATATGTATCTCCCCTGGATGTCTGTCCATGTCTTGATATGCTTATATGGGACCCTACGATGAAGTAAAATCGCAACCCCTCGGGACCCCCTGGTGAAGCCAGAGTGGTCCACTTGAAAATAACCATAGCGGAGGAGACACAAAGCATTAGTACCCATTAAGTGGGTCTCCTGAAGCATCAGGACGTCTGCTCGGTGCCGTTTGGCCTGTTGAAGTATAGCCCCTCTTTTGATTTTATCTAATGCTCCTCTGATGTTCCAACTCACTATTCGAAGGTCCCCCGCCTGGAGTCGCGCCCTATCTATGGGGACTGCCATCTAAGGGTCTCTGAACTTCGATGTGCGGGACAGCTATAAGCCAGTGTGCGAATAGGGGCCATGTGTGGCAGTGACGCAGGTCAAACATATAACATTTGTTCCCCAACTTCCCCCAACCCCCCCTATACCTCAAAACAGCTGAAGTATCTGTCGCGGCGGAGGCGGCTTGCAGGCCCCAACGGGAGCCCCCCGGCCACCCACCCCAATGGTTCCCCAATAACCTGCCCATAATCAACGGGCGTTCCCCTTGACTATTGAGAGTCGAACAAAGATACTAGCCCCTGCTCATGTTTAGTCGGTCTGATCAAATGTCACCAACAGTCCCCCATCCGGGAGAGTCCTGACGTGGCTATGAGGCCGAAGTCCCCTGTCGGGGCACCGAGGCAGATCTGTTAGGATCACTGCAGGATTTAGAGCGGCGTCTTGAACTCGCCCTCCTAGATCCCTTGAGTTTGACCTTGGGTGGCCTGCGGACGACCTCACTGGACGAGGAGTCTGATTCCAACCTGGGCGGCGTGCGGGGCCGGATCTTCACTGTTTCATCCATCCAGTTAAAGACATCTTCTGGCGATTCAAAGAACAGCGTACGGGATTGGTACACCACCCTCAGCCTGGCGGGATACAGCAATGCATAAGGAAGTTTCAGCTCACGAAGGCGGGCCTTGGCTACCATGAAAGACTGTCGCTTCTGCTGGACTAGTCTCGTATAGTCCGGAAATATGAGGATGCGGTGTTCTCGAACATCAGGGGTTCCTTGATTCTAGCTTGCTTTAAAATCGTGTCCCTGTCGTGGTAATTTAAAATCTTAGCAATGACAGGCCTCGGTCTGGCTCCCGGGGGCGGCTTCTGTATCAGGGCCCTGTGCCCCCTTTCAACAACAAAGCAACAGGACAGAGACTCCGGAGGGAGCCAGCTCGCAAGCCACCTAGTTAGGAACTGTTCCATGTCCCCCCCTTCACATCCTTCGGGGAATCCAACAAAGTGTAGGTTGTTTCTCCTGGCCCTGCCCTCCGCCTCTTCCACCTGCGAGGCCAGACCCCTGGTGATCGTCTCCAGTGACGCGACTTTTTTCTGCAAGGTAGTGACCGAGTCCTCCACTCCCGAGACCCTGGTCTCGGCCTCAGTAATGCGCTCCACCACGTTCCGAAGATCCTGTCTTAGGAGCATGACATCGGAGCCCACCTCTCCAATCTTTGATTCCAAGGCGGCCCTGGACTGTGTGATGGCTGCCATAAGTGCGGCATTGTCTGGAATGCCTCCCTGGGCACCTCCCTGGTCGGCAGTCGAGGCCCCTGCTCCGGTGTAGCGGTCCATCGTGCTCTGCTTAGCAGATCCTCCAGCTGTTTTATCTTTTGTCATTGTGCAGTTCGGACGCCTATCCCTCAAAATGGCGGTGTTGTAACCCCCTAGACGGGCCTCCAGCACGAACCACACGCACATGGCCGGTGGCACGTATGTCTTCACCCCTGTGGTCTCGGCTATCGATATCTTCTTCCGCTTCAACCTCTTGAAGAACAGGACTCGGGTGGAGACCTCCTGCCCACAAGCCGCACCGAGTGCTAACCCGGCCGCCTCCGCGGACAGTCGTGTTCCCCCCCTATTGGGTGTCCCCTTGTCCTCTCAAGCACTACCCCCAGGCGACCAGGGTAGTATATCTTGCCCCCCGCACCGGGTTCCACGTTGTGTATAGTGCCTGAGCCCGACTCCGCACAGGGTAAGAAACAGCAGCATCAATGAGATCCAACAATCACAGGCCGGCCCCCACACCGTAAAACCACTGTTCGCCACCACCAGAAGAGCCACAAATGGCCGTGCAGGACTGTTCACCGCTATGCAGGGCTCTCTGTAGCCCCTGGGACTCACATCAGCCAAGGGCCCGTGTTCGGCTCCCCTCCCCAGCGACTCCAATAGCACTCTTCCCCCGCAGTCGGGGGCAATCCAGCACCTGGCTCAAGCCGTAGCGCTATTGTGCATCAGAAGGATCACCGCGTCCCTCCACCATGTGTCTATACAGGGCTCGTGAGACCCAGCGGCATCCGTGCCAGCCCCATGCCGCAGGCCCCAGTACCACAGCCGCCGGGGAACAGGGCCGCGCGGGCCGGCCGCCGGACCTCCAATCGGGCCTCAGCGCAGCTCCAATGGTCCTGCCACAGGCCGTCCGGGCCCCAGCAGGCATCGCACTCAATTCCGGCCCCCGGCGAGCCTGCGGAACACCCCCTCTACGGGGCCCGATCCAACCGCCGAAATCAATGCAGGAGGTGAGGGGAGGGGGATGAGCAGGGACACTCACCGGGCTCTACCGGGGACCTCCCGGCTGCACGGATGCCGCTACCGCCACAGCCCACACTCCGGGCAAGTCACCAGGGGCCGATGCTGCCCTCGGCGAGTCCTTTTAGCCCTCGGAGCACTCCAGCACCGCCGCGCCCGTCGTCCTCTGCTCCCGCTACCGCCCAGAAGGCTCCGCCTCAAGTCCACCCACTAGGCCTCTAGGGCCGCACACCACGGCAGCCGTTGCAATCTCTTCGGTCCCGGCTCGTCTCCAGGTCGGAAACACCACAACTCAATTCCCAACAGCTACGGGAGACTTTGGGAATAAATTTGTCCGGCTAAACAGGATAAATGTAGGATTTTTAATATGGGCTGAGCGGAGCTCGCCTAACGCGCATCCATCATGCTGGATCGCTAGGCCACGCCCCTGGCCTGAATGTATTTGGTGTTATTTGATGCGTTCCAAAGGAAAAAAAAGGCAACACAATTGTTGCACAAAAATATAAGAAGAAATTGGGGAAACCACAATTTCCAAATGCGCCACACTCTGTTATAAAGCACTTGCAAAGAAAGAAAAGAAAGGGAAACTCCTTGAAACAAATACGCAATGGAAAACGAAAGTCCTCAAATGGAGTTGAGAAAGTGAAAGTGTGCCTGCTTTTCCATGTGGCGATACAGCAGATGTCCAGGACTAGCATTCAGTAATAGAGCGCAGCTGTTGCCAATATGCTTCTTGTGGAATGAGCTCTCACTTTATGTTGAAGTGGGTGCTTAGCCTTATTGTTACAGAAGGTGACGCAGGGCAATGATCAGACAGAGAGAGGCCCCTACCTGGATACCTAAAAGAAACAAAGAGTTGGTCAGAAATACATATGTCTTTTGTCTGTCTGTGTAAAATTTCACACTGCGCTGTTCCTATTAGATCAGGGTGTAGGCTGATTTGTATATGGCTGGGTCCAAACTGAGGCGCATGGAATGCAAATTAACAATCAACTGTAACGTGGCCCGATAATTGACAATGGCTGAGCTTAATTCAAGCAATAGATCCATTACTTTTTTGTATACGTCAGTGCAACACCCTAAGTAGGAAGGGTATGCCCAGACGTGGGTACTGTGCACACTGAGTCACTGGAACCAAGCTATACTTGACTGATGAGACCTAATAAGGGGGAAAACGGTCTGGGGTTGCTTGTGTTCTAGTTTAGGGAGGACCTGAGCTGGCAGTTTGGGATTCACTATTCCTATTGGAGCAGGGTTGAGTCTGATTTGATTATGGCTTAGTCCAAACTAAGGTGGCACGGTGTGGTCCGAGTAATTACCAGTGGCTGAGATTAGTTCAAGCATGCCATCCATCCCTTTTTTGTATACTCCAATGTAAAATTCAAGGCACCTATGCCCATAATAAACTCAAAACTCTTTTTGCATGTGTATTTGGGTTTGTAAAGAAAGAGCAGAGAATGATTAGTTTGTTCAAATGAAAATCCAAGGGTACCTTGGGCATGAACTTAGGATTGGTGTGGATGGTGACTCTGAGAGGTAGAAACTCGAATAACCTGCAGGTTGAGGTGAGGTCCAAAAGTAATGCTGTCTTCCAAGATAAGCATTTAGGTCTCCCTTGTGTATGGATTTAGATAGTGGCAATATCAGTTGGCTATGCACTGTGTTCAATTCTTGTGATTCCAGAGGGCATCTAATGGGTAGGCGACCCTTTAAAGCGCCTTCATGAGTTGCTTAATGATTTTCTTGGTAAACAAGGGTGAAGTATCCTCTGTCCTGAATAGTGATAGTGTGGCCAGATGAACCCTAACTGAGAAGTGCTTAAGACCTTCTTGGGCTAAGTGAAGCAGATTTGGTACTATTACATAAGTTTGCATCAAAAGGAGCTTCATTCTTTTATTCTTACACCACGCCAAGAAGCACTTCAACTTAGCGTTCTAAGCAGTGCTTAATTTGTAAAATATTAAGTGCCAGGGCTCTGACCAGGAGGCCACTGAAGCTTGCACCACACATCGCCCTTGTCATCGCTGCCAAAAGAACTACTAACCATCTCTCTCGCATGTAAATGCGACAGTTCAGATTTTTCCAGGTCCCCAAAGCTAAAGGAATGGCTGGGGAGGCAGGTATTAGCACTATTTTAATGTATATTGTATACCTAAACAACCCTTGTTCTGCTCATCTCGAAACTAGATGAGCAGCGCCACCATGTGGTAGACTGCCAACACCATACTTAGAACAGTTAGGTGCCGGTGCCGAGCACCGGAAACCAATTAAGTGCTGGTGCTGAGCACCGGAAAGCAGCGGCTCAAATTAAGCACTGGTTGTAAGTCTTCATCATAACTGGTACCATTGCCTGTGCTAGTATCATCTTCCCATTTGCTGGGATTTTGAGATGGCCAGATTCTGTTGAATAAGGTCCAAGCTAACAGGTTGAAGTTGTGCAGGAGCCACTAGACCAATACAAGGCGGATCGCATTCTTCAAATTCTGTGGGCACTTTTGTAAAAAGCGCAGGCTTTTTACAAAACCGCTGAATTTGCCATTATTTTGAAAATCGCTAAATTCTGGAGGTATGTTTGATGGCTGATTCAGGGTCACATTTTACATTAACCGGTCCTGATGCGCTCAAGCACTTTTTGACATGGACATTTAGAGAATCTGAGGTTAAAATGTATGCCTATAGTGGCAAGAAGATTGACACAGAAGGGTAATTTCATGTTGTCTTCAGGTTTTGAAGGTAAAAAAGCTATTTGTGGCATTTATGTGGCAAAACAGGGATTAAATCTCTTAGGGTGGAATGACCTGGGTGAGTTGGGCATTGTGCTTGACCCAAATCATCCAGAATGTGTAGTTTTCAAGTCTAAGGGCCTGATTGTTACTCCGTCACAATGGTGACGGATATCCTCTCCGCCGAAATACAAATCCCATTATATCCTATGGAATTTGTATTTTGGCTGATGGGAAATTCATCACCCTTGTGACGAGTAACCCGTCTGCCAAGATCTAAATCAGGCCCTAAGTTATTAAGCATGAGTATAACACTTGGCAATTAATGGCGAAGAAGTTTCCCGAGATTTTTGCTGAACATGCAGGGAAGTTACAGGGGTTCCAACATTGGATAATTTTGAACAATGGGTCTGTACCAGTTGCGCACAAAGTCTACAACGTTTCGTCACTAAGAGCTGATTTATGTAAGGAATTAGATACGTTATGCGATTTGGATGTGATTGAGCCAATTGAAGGTTCTGAGTGGTTGGCTCTGGTGGTCATGGCATGCAAGAAAGACAATGCAATATGTTTTTGTGTTAAACTTAGAGCTTTGAATCAGAGTATTTGGTATTGCCCGAGAACCATTACCTAAGATAAATTAAGTGTTAAGTACTCTTGAGAATGCATCAGTATTCACCACACTTGACAAGTCTGCTGCTTACCACCAGATGGTCTTGTGTCAAGAGTCGAGACATCTAACTTCATTTGTCACCCCGGAGCGGACATTTCATTTTAAACTCATGCCTTTTGACTTAGCATCAGCTTGGTTTGTATTCCAAAGGTTTATGAAAGAAATGCTCACAGGCTATGAGGTATATTCAAGAGGTTTCTTGTGTTTGGTGATTCTGTTGAACAGCATGATGTGAGGTTTAGCAATGTTCTATGTTCTACAAATTTTAAAACAGAAAGGTATGGCACTAAGGCATGGACAATGTAAGTTTGAAAGGACTGGAATTGATTTTTTGGGTCATCATATAGCTAGGCATTAAATATCACCTAAATGTAAGTTACTAAAGACAACAGAAGATATTTCAACACCGATCAGTTGCGATCCTTCCTGGGCTTAGCCGAGTTCTATTAGACATTTCTTACCCATTTTGCTATCAAAACCAGTCCGTTGAGAAATCTATTAAAAAAGGGTGCAGTGCACGTGTGGGATGAGTGTTAGAGTGCATTTGATGGTATGAGCCAGGACATTGTTTCAGCCAAACCATTTAAGCTGTTTGATGCTAAAGATTCTTCCATCATTGTTACTGATGCAAGTAATTTTGGGCTGGGAGCTGTTTTGATGCAGAAAAGGGAAAATGTTAAAGAGGATGTTGCAGCATTTGCATCAAGGGCATTAAGGAGGGGGACACACTTTACTATTGAGAAGGAGGCGTTAGTTTTGTGGTGGAGGGTGCAGTATTTCCACACGTATGTGTGAGATGTGCCTTTCACCCTGTGGACTGACCATAAACCCTTGATTGACTTGTTCAGCACAAAAGGAGCTGCTAGGGCTACTCCTAAAATTGCCAAATGGCATTATCGCTTGCAAGAGTTCAATTATTGTATTGAGTATGTGCCTGGCAAAATTAACATTATTGCTAATTTTTATCTAGAAGGCTAGTTCATGGTTTGGACAAATTGTTACAGATAATGATGATGAGGAAAAGGTTTGTATGACCTGTAAAGGTAATGAAACTATAAATGGTGCTTTAGGAGAAGTTCAATGGAAGAGTGAACTTGAAACAGATGCTTTAGTCAAAGAGGTGATGAAGTGGGTGATGCAGGCTTGGCCTGGGCCAAACACTTGGGGCAACGCTCTATCTACACCTTACCCCGGAACTCACGTGTGAGAATGGGCTGTGGTGCAGATTTGGTCAACTGGTCGCAGTTTAATAATATTAAGCTAAAGTCAGTAGAACATGTTTAATCATTTAGCCCTTACAATATTTTCCTTATGATTATGTAGTAAAATTTTACTGGAAAATTTCAGACAGCATATAAAACAAATCATTTTCGACAGATTAAAGGATATTAAGAAAACGTTTCTTCTTCTGAGGTTGCCTCGTTACCTTATAGTCTTCTTAGGCTTCGGGCTTCTCGTTTACCCTTCCTTGTGTATTTTCTCTGCCAAGCCCATTTCCTTGTTGTTGATTCACTAGGGCCTGACCCACAGGGTTTGAGAGATTCAAAGTCAGCAAGGCTTCTTGCTTTGTTTGAACAGAGTGTTGTTTCCTCTTGTAGATGAATGACAGTCTGAGGTGGAAACCCCAGTGATAAGGTATCTTTGCATCTCTAAGGTGTGTTTTGATTTCTTCCAATTCATGTTTCTTATTGAGAGTGTGAGTAGATACATCTTGGAAGATTGAGATCTTGTACCCTCCATATTGCATTGCGTCGGTTTGTCCAGCTGCTCCAAGAATTTGTTGTTTGAGAGAGAATTGTTTTTTTGCCCGGTGTAAATTTATCTGTTATTCAAATGCTGAGTAAATCCTGGGAGTCTAGTCTAGAATTAATTTGGTATCATCGGAAGCCTTCTAGATGGTTCTGAATCCCTTGTGCACATGTTGGTGTAAATCAGCATCTGGTACAACTGGGTTCATGCCTCTAATCTTCAGGTTACTGCAAGATTTTCATCATTATCAGTTTTGTCCTGTATGTCTTGTTGATCCTTTTAAAGTGTGAGTAATTACTACAGTACTTAGTCTTGTTTATGGAAATGTGCTGTACATTTAAATTCTAAGTTGTCTACTCTGTTTTCTATCTTTTGAAGATGATGGTCAAGCTCAGATAGGGATTTAGAGTGATATTGATTCAAAGAAGTCATCTCTTTCTGCAGTTCTATGTCGCCCACTGTTGCCCTGACTTGCATGTCTCCTGATATTCTGATTTGACCAAGACTAATAGAGCGCAACAAATGCCTGAAGGTGTCACGGTGCTGTAGTCAAGGCAGTCCGATTCAGCCCGAGGCAGCTTACACAGTTAACAAAAAAAATGCTAAGGAGTTTCCCTATAAAGTAAACAACCAAGTCTTTAGGGCTTTTCTAAAGGGCAAATGCACTTTAATCAAAGTCAGAGAGTGAGGAAACGAGTTCCACAGACTGGCTGCCGAGAAAGCTCTGCTTCCCAATCTCTTTTTCTGGACTCTGGGCAGAGTGACCAAGTTAAGATGACCTTAACGAAGATTGCTCTGTGGAATATACCAATGGAACACCTCCTTGATTCCCACTGGGCTAGCCTGATGGGAAGCCTTGTGTACTATACAGAGGGCATTAAACATGGTGCACTTTTTTATAGGAAGCCAATGAAGATCGCCTAATCCCGTAGAGACCGACTGTGGTTTGAGAATGTCCAAGATTACACTAGCTAACGCATTCTGCGCTACCTGCAATTTGGCATGGGTGCTGTTATTAGAGTTCAGATAAAGCGCATTACAATAATCAATTCTGAACATAACCAGCTCCAGGGCCATCTGTTTCCGAGCCAAATAGGGAATAAACTGGAACATTTTCTTCAACCTCCTTATAAGCCAAAACAAGTTGCAACTGTACGATTGGCCTGTCCATTGAGAGAGAGAGAGCTGTCCAGGATCACCCCAAGATTCCTGGCCATCTCTGTTGGAACAGGCAAGGTGCCTAGTGTGTCTGGTCACCAGTTGTTGTTCCAAATGGAGGCATAGGTTCCAAAGAACGGCACCTCTGTTTTTTCCCCATTGAGCTTCAGGAAGTTTCTTTCCATCCATCCTGCTACAGCTGTCATACAGTGGGAGAAATTGGCTGCAGTAGCTGCCGCGTCCTTGGGAATCGACACAATGATCTGGGTGTCGTTGGCATACAACACCGCTTGTTGCCCACAGGAGCGGATGATGCTGGCAAGTGGTGAAACATAGAGATTAAATAGCCTAGGGCTCAAGGATGAGCCCTGCAGTACTCCACATGGCAAAGAGAACAAGTCAGAGTGGCATTGGTTCAGCATCACCCTCTGGGATCTATCTTTAAGGTAGGAAGACAGAAGTTTCAAGGCCTCTTCTGTGATCCCTATTTCACATTGGCGTTCAATCAGCAGGGAGGGGGAGGTGGTATTGAATGCCGCGGACAGATCCAACAGGATCACAGCCATGCCCTGCCCTTAGTCCACTAGCTGCCTATTCTGATGGATACATCTGCCTGTGGATTCCTCACCTTATGAATATCCCCTGCGCCAGCATTCCACGGAAATTTTTCGTAGCCCTCCGCGCCGACGAGGTCGTCATGGCATCATGGCTTCGCACGCGGCTCCGCATGACGTCACCGGAGCCATAAGAAGACCACGTCGGCGTGATGATGTCAGTTCCCTTTTTTCCGCGCTGTCGACGCTAATGGATTTTCTGGGACTCTCCTATCTTCTACTGTTACTTTGTTTCGAGACTTTATTTGTTTCTCTTTTCGACATGTCTGCTCAAAGGAAGTCAGGTTTCAAGCCTTGCAAGGAATGCGGAGGTCACATGTCGATCACTGACCCGCATGATGACTGCCTTTGGTGTCTTTTGAGTGATCACGACGTCGAGGGCTGCTCTTCTTGCAGGAAGATGAACCCGAAGGCGTTGAAGGAAAGAGAGGCTAAGCTGTACATGTCCAAGGTGAGAAAGGAGAAAAGGGGTCGTAAACGATCGAAGTCGGAGTCGTCGACTTCGCATGGATCGAAGAGAAGGCACAAGAAGAAGAAGAGGCATGGATCTCGACGTCGTTCGTGGAAGCCTCGAGCTTCAAAGTCGCCTTCTCCGGCTCTTCGACGTCATGTCAAAGACTTTGTTTCTCCTTCCGAGTCTCCACGGATGTCTCCGGACCGGTCTCCTTATGTGGGCACGCCGGCGCTGTCACCGGCGTCGGTGGATTCTCCGGCTCCGGATGGTGCATCGAATCCAGTGGATGATGTGACTCCTGCTGCTCCTGTGGCTCCGGTGGCCCCGACTCCGGAGGTTCCTCTTTTGGAGGTAGAACCGGCGCAGTATCCTTTGTTCCCGGCGCCAGGTTCGGATCCATCGCAGTTCTTGAACGCGATGCATGGCATTTTTGCCAGAGCCACTTGCCCCTCTGGAGCACCTTCGGGTCCCATGGGCCCGTTGGCATTTAATTTGGGTGTGCCGCAGCATTACCCTCCGGCCCCCTTTATGCCCTATATGCCGATGGCGCCGTCTTGGCAGTTTCCGGTGCCGAAGATGTCGACGCCGTATGGTCAGTCCCTGGCTCCATCTGGCGTCCTTCCTTCTCGAGTTCGTTCGACGCGGATTGCTGTCACGGATCCGCCTTCGACGCCACTGCCGGAGCCGTCGACGCCGCGGATGGCGCCGTCGACGCCGCAGCCGAGGATGCGTTCTAGGAGGGAGGCTCAAAGGTTAATAGAGGAGGAGCAGTATCAAGCTGGTGACATGGAAGAAGGCGAAATAAATGAGTCTGAGGACTTGTTTGATGACTTGTGTAAGGCAAGTGGTTTGGATGTGTCACCAGAAGTGGATTTTACTTCGCAGAAGGCTTCTCCTTCAAAGGATGTTGCTCCTTATCATGTCGTGATTAGGAAGGCAGCTGAACTGTTGGATTTACAGCTTCCAATGGCTGAATACAAGCCAAATCTTCTCACAGAGGTTCTTCATTCTCCTTCCTCTGTAGTTGAGCCCGTCTTGCCTTTCAATGATGCCCTGACGAAGCCAATTCTGGAGGTGTGGAGTAATCCCCTTACTGCTCCTGCAGTTTCTAGATCTGTCTCTAGAAGATATAGACCAGCACCAGGGGACCCTGAATTTCTTTCTTCTCACCCGTCACCTCAGAGTTTGGTTGTTCAAGCTTCATGCTCAAAGCAGTCTGTGGGTTCATTTCCTCAAGCACCAGCTGACAGAGTTTCCAAAAAGCTTGAGCAATCTGCAAAGAAAGTTTTTTCTTCAGCTAGTATGGCTTTAAAATCCACCAACGCGACTTGTCTGTTGGGCAGATACATTCACGCCCTCATGGACTCTGCCAAGCGGATTCTCCCTAAATTATCTGAGGAAGATCGGGGTAATTTAAATGAAGTCTTGGCGGACTCTCAAGCGGCTGCTCGACAAGTAATACAGTCGGGGCTGGACACTGCAGATTCGGTGGCAAGGGTGATGGGCTCATCTGTTGCTACTAGGAGACATGCATGGTTGAGGTCTTCGGGTTTTTCATCGGATGTCCAAGCTGCTCTTTTGGATCTTCCCTTTGACGGCTCTAAGCTTTTTGGGGAAAAAGCTGGCTCTGCTTTGCAGAGATTTAAGGACAGCAAGGCCACGGCGAAATCCTTGGGTTTACAGCCTCAGTCAAAGGGCTATGGATACAAAAGGTACCGTGGGTTTGGGAAATCTTCCTTTCGTTCCCGTCAGCCTCAGCAGCAACAGCAACAGCAAAACCCTCTGTATAAATCCTACAGAGGTAAAGGCAGAGGTCGCTTTCGTGGAGCTGGACGACATCCCTCTTCTTCCTCCTCTTCTACCTCCCCAACCCCTCCCGGTAATGCAGCAAAGCAGCCCTAGATCCGCCATCCTGGATCATGTGGGTCCTGTGGGAGGTCGGCTTACTCATTTTCTACAAGATTGGAAACTAATAACTTCGGACCTTTGGGTTCTAGATCTTGTAGAAAATGGGTACGCTCTTCCCTTCAGGGAATTTCCCCCGCCTTACCCTCCTTGTCAGGGGTTTTGCACAGAGGATCATTTACTGCTCCTTCAGAAGGAGGTTCTTACCCTGTTACAAAAAGGTGCAATAGAGGTGGTTCCGGAGCAGGAGTGGGGTCAGGGGTGCTACTCCCGGTATTTCCTGATCCCCAAGAAGGATGGCAGGTTACGTCCCATCCTGGACCTCAGAATCTTGAATCTGTTTCTCAAACAGGAGAGGTTCAAGATGCTAACTCTAGCGCAGGTTCTTCAGGCGCTGCAACAAGAGGACTGGATGGTGTCCATCGACTTGCAGGATGCGTATTTCCACATTCCCATCCTGAAGTCACACAGGAAGTATCTCCGTTTCACGGTTGGGTCGCAACACTACCAGTTTGCGGTCCTTCCGTTTGGTCTTACTACCGCACCTCGAGTCTTCACCAAGATGATGGCGGTGGTGGCAGTTCATCTCAGAAGGTTGGGGATTCCAGTTTTCCCCTACCTGGACGACTGGCTGTTAAAGGCAAAGTCTCCGGAGATGGTGAGTCATCATTTGCAGGTTACAGCCCGGCTGTTATACAAATTGGGTTTTTCGATAAATGTACCCAAGTCTCACCTGGTGCCCTCTCAGCGCAACCTGTTTATAGGGGCAGTACTGGACACCACTGTGTGTCGAGCTTTTCCACCTCTGCAAAGAATTCTCGACATTCAGGAAATTATCCCTTTGTTTCACAATGGAGCGGTTGTTCCAGTTCTGAAGGTCCTTTGCCTGCTCGGTCTGTTCGCTTCCTGCATCCTGCTTGTCACAAATGCACGCTGGCACATGAGGGCACTCCAGTGGTGTCTCCGCAGACAGTGGTATCAGCACAACGGAGATCTCAGGGAGTCTGTGAGGATCTCCAGAGAAGCTGCAGCGGATCTGTCTTGGTGGAGAGTGGAGGGCAATCTGTCTCAAGGAAAGCCTTTCCACTTTCCTCCATCGGTGGCCACAGTGATAACGGATGCCTCTACCCTAGGGTGGGGTGCACATCTGGGGGATCTGGAGATCAAGGGTCTTTGGTCTCCAGAGGAAAGGTTGTTTCACATCAACCTTCTGGAATTGAGGGCGATACGTTTGCCGCTCAAGGCCTTTCTCCCTTCCCTTCGCGGTGAGTCGGTTCAGGTCCTGACGGACAACACTGCCGCGATGTGGTATGTCAACAAGCAGGGAGGAGGGGGGTCGTACCGTCTCTGCAGAGAGGCTTTGCGACTCTGGCCCTGGGCTCAGGTTCATCGGATTTGCTTGATGGCAAGTCATCTGGCCGGGGTGCTGAACGTGCGTGCGGACAGTCTCTGTCGGCAGTTCTCCGCCGACCACGAGTGGAGGCTTCATCCAGAGGTAGTTCGACACGTTTTCCAGACGTGGGGGACTCCTCGGGTGGACCTGTTTGCCACTCTAGAGAACGCGCACTGCCCGTCATTCTGCAGTCTCCAGTTTCCGAGGCAGGGAGCGTTGGGGGACGCGTTTCAGTTGAGTTGGAGCTCACAACTCCTTTACGCGTTTCCTCCCATCCCCTTGATTCCTCGGGTTCTGAGGAAGATTCGCCAAGACCGGGCTCAAGTTATATTGATCGCCCCGGATTGGCCAAGAAGGGTGTGGTTCACGGACCTTCTTCACCTCTCTTTGTACCCTCCGCTCCGTCTCCCTCTCAGGGTAGACCTCCTCTCTCAGATGGAGGGGCAAGTTCTACACCCCCACCTCCAGAGCCTGCACCTTCATGCCTGGATATTGAACGGGGTAACTTGAATTCTTTTTCTCTCCCGCCTGACGTGGTGGACGTTATACTATCGGCCAGGCGACACTCCGCCAAGTCTGTCTATTCTTACAGGTGGTCTAAATTTGTTAAGTGGTGTGGAGAGAAATCTATTGATCCCTTAAAAGCCCATCTTTCTGATGTTCTTTGTTTTTCCCTGCATTTGGCCCAGCAGGGTTGTGCTGTGGCCACTGTTAAGGGATATTTGTCGGCATTGTCGGCATTTTTGTGTTTACCTGATCAGCCTTCTTTATTTAAGTCTCCTATAGTCTTAAGATTTATTAAGGGGCTGACAAACATGTTTCCTCCCACTCCTTTTATTATGCCCCAGTGGGATTTGAATCTGGTGTTAACTTTTTTAATGGGTTCAACGTTCGAACCTATGCATAGTTGTCCGTTGAGACTTTTGACTTTTAAAACGATCTTTCTGGTGGCTATCACTTCGGCTAGGAGGGTGAGTGAGCTCCAAGCTCTTTCCTGTAAACCTCCTTTTCTGACCATACATGCTGAAAGGTTGGTACTCAGGACCAGGGCTGCTTTTCTGCCTAAGGTGGTGACTCCTTTCCACCTAGGTCAGTCCATTACCCTCCCTACTTTCTATCCTCCCCCTCACCCATCCAAGGAGGAAGAGAGACTTCATCGTTTGGATCCAAAGGGGGCGATTAGCTTTTATTTGGACAGAACGAAGGACTTTCACCAAGATGACCAGCTCTTTGTTGGATATGCTGGTCACATGAAGGGCAAGGCGGTGCACAAGCGCACTTTGTCCAGGTGGATCATCTTGTGCATCAAGATATGCTACTCCCTGGCTGGTAAGGAGCCTCCTGTAGGCATTAGAGCTCATTCTACCAGGGCTAAATCGTCTACTTCTGCCTTGTCTAGAGGTGTTCCTGTGTTGGACATATGTAAGGCGGCAACTTGGGCCTCCCTCCACACTTTCGCGAAACACTACTGCTTAGATTCCGAAGTGAGGAGGGATGGCCATTTTGCTCGCTCTGTTTTACAGGACTTTTTGGTATAAAAGGGTGGACACCCTCATCCGGGTGAGGTGCTGCTGTGGAATTCTATTCATAAGGTGAGGAATCCACAGGCAGATGTATCCATCAGAAGAACAAGTTACTTACCTTCTGTAACGCTTTTTCTGGTGGATACAGTATCTGCCTGTGGATTCCTCACAGACCCACCCACCTCCCCGTTGTCCACCCTTTTATACCGTAAAAGCTGAGGTATTAGTTATTTGATGTATTTTTATGTACTCAAGACTTTGTTACCTCTATTGTTTTATTGTTGTCTTGTTTGAAATTCAAGCTTTCTCATTTTATTATACACTGAGTGTATTTGTGTGAATTCTGTATACTTGGTATGCATTGTCTCTATGGTCGGTTCGCCCGTTTTGCCTCGGTGGCACGGAAAAAATGGGTGGAACTGACGTCATCACGCCGACGTGGTCTTCTTATGGCTCCGGTGACGTCATGCGGAGCCGCGTGCAGAGCCATGATGCCATGACGACCTTGTCGGCGCGGAGGGCTACAAAAAATTTCCGTGGAATGCTGGCACAGGGGATATTCATAAGGTGAGGAATCCACAGGCAGATACTGTATCCACCAGAAAAAGCGTTACCGAAGGTAAGTAACTTGTTCATATAGTCCGTGGTCTTCACTAGTGCTGTTTCAGTTCCATAATGTTTCCGGAAACCGAACTGCGACATGTACCGCCATCCCTGTTCTTCTACAAACTCCATCAAATGGCAGTTAAGATGTCTCTACAAGATCTTAGCAGGTAGTGGAAGTAACGAGATCGGACAATAGTTTTTAACGTTCTTTAGGTCGAGGTTGGGTTTCTTAAGAAGTGGCTTCACCACCACTTCCTTTCACAACTGTGGGTAGCAGACAGAAGAAATAGCTTTATTCATCAAAGTTGAAAGAGGATGCGCTACTACACAGGCCACCATGTGCAGAGTATTGGGTCCACACGGTTCAAGAGGAGAGCCTGACTTGGTGTTGAGGAGGTGCTGCTCAACAAATTCAGGGGTAAGGAAAGGAAAGACCGTGAGCAGATTCACATTTTTTTCCTTAATTTCCAGAGTATTAAGAGGTTTTAACTGAGGCTCACTACTTAGGGACCACAACTTATTGCTTTTTAATTTCAATATAGATGTGAGTGATTTTAAGTTTGAAGAAATCAGATAAATGATTGTATAGCTCTTGTGAGCCTTCAAGGTCTTCAGAGGGCGGGAGAGTGGATAGTTGCTGCACAACAGAGAAGAGCTCTAAAGAAGATTTGGCTCTTCAATTTTGTTGGTACAATATATTAAGTTTTCTTCTTTAAGGGCCAATTTATATTCCCTGATCCTGAGCTTGTGAGCAGCTTTTTCTTGCTCCTTGTAGTTTTTCCTCCAAGCATGCTCTTGTTGGAGACAAGTCTGCCTAAGAGCCCCCAGCCTATCAGTGAACCAAGGGGCTGAAGGAAAATTTCTCCTCAGCTTGACTTCCCATAGGGTAGGTACCATATCAGCGGCTTCACACAACCAAGCTGCGAGATCCTCAGTCCCCTTGTACACATCCTCCTGAAGCTTGAATAGCTTGCTGCCTGGAGCAGAAGCAATAGATTCTGCAGACACCCCTTTCCAGTTCCTCCTGTGGATTTTGCTATTGGAAAGCATGTTTCTCACATATGAAGGAGGAAGCATAAATAAAAAAGAGACTGCTTCATGATCTGACCAACTGAAGGGAAGTACGGTCTGAAATGACACCTGCGGGTCATTAGAAAGAATACCGTCTAGGGTATGCCCAGCATCATGGGTGGGAACCATAACCAGCTGAGGCAACCCCAGGCAGGCAAGAGTCTCTTTTAGTGCAACTAAGTGGTACTGATATGGTAGACATGGTTTATTAGAGTTCAAGCATTCCATTGCTGCTTTGTCTGAGCTTGAAGAAGCAAAAACATCCATTATACATGGTGTTTTAGAGGCCTTATGCTTATTATATATCATCATATTCTTGTGTTGGGATGGTGGATAATGTGTTTGGCCCAAACAGCTAGCATTATGATGGTGGTTTAAAGATTTAGATGCTTGAAATCTATGAGGTTAGGTTCAATCCCATATAAAAAGATATCTTCGATGATGGGATCTCTGAGCCATATCTTATTAGGGTCCCTATTGTCGTGTAGTTCCTATATTACCTATACTGGATCTGCGCATTCGGATAACAAACTGTGGGATTGGTGGCGGACGGATTCCGTGCACCCCCACCGGATACGATAGCTGTCTGTATTAGCTAGCTCACAGTGCCACTAGAGTCTCCTCTTATCGGGGAGAGAATAGTTCTTGGCAACCTCAGAACATGACAACCCTGATCCCTCAGAATCGTGGAAACAATATACTACCTTTCGCTCAGTCACTCGTGCTCACTTAGTTTGTCTCAGAGAGAAACAGAATAAACAGGCTGGGCGTTTCAATAAGTATTTATTGAACAGTTGTTATTCCAGTGTATAATAGATGAGCTGCAACATCCATTAGACAGTAGCAGAGATATATGATTAGCAATACTATGAAAGTAAAGGGATGGTATAGTTCTACCATCTTGCAGAAATCATGAATATATACATGTACATAAAACACATGATAAAAGGTGCGTACTCCTACGATGTCTCCCTAACTAGATGTACCTAAATGTACCTAGCATCTGTGTAAGTGTTATGCCAAGAATCCCTCTAGGATCTAGTCCACCCCATTACTTGAGAGTTTAGAGAATGTGGGACCCCGTCCTGGTCTCGAGTTGGACACCCCGCGAGGGATGTTAGACCACTGCTAGCTGGAGCGTCTGCATGCAGGAACCTCAGCGTCTCTGGTCAGTGTGTCAGCCGGGACGTCATGGTCTCCTCTCTCTTCCTAAGCAAGATGTGTTGTATATATACCCATAGGTCTCCCCAGGGGTCCTACCTCGCTGTGTTACTGTGTCGGCCTAAAGGATGATATTGGGCCTGAACTTTATACAGAGAAATTATACAGGCGATAGTAATCCTACTGTTAGTCCTGCTGTGCTTCCAAGAAGCCTCATGCATAATGATTGAGAATCGAACCAGGGAAAAACCAGCGTTCTGAGTGCAGTGTCATATCTAGGTAAAAGGTCAGTGCCTAAGAACCGTTATGTATGTAATGTAGGGAAGGATGTAGGTGAAAGGTTGCGATGTTACCTGCGCCTATATACGATACCTATATGGAATATAACACCCACTCCTCTTCCGAATGGACGACATATGTAACCTATTACTGTACTACTAATATGACTAAATAGTGGTACGCACAAAGTTAATAAAAACATCTCTTGAACTAAAATGTTTAAAAACTTCAAAAAAACTTTTAAAGACTTAAAAACGATTTTTTTTAAAAGTTTGCAAGCCCTAGCTCTAAAATGTCCGTTGGTATAGTCCGGATCACTATAAGCATTATAAAGCCATGTATGCCCAAAAAATGAAAGGAATGTCAATTTAGTTCCATAGTTCCAAATTTGAGCTTTGTTTAAAAAGGGCAAATTTTTTCCCAGCACACGACGAGCCAAATGAGTTCAAATGTTTATGTGTCCTGGCTGGTAGACGCAACATTTTCGTTGCTTGCTTCTGCAGTAATCGGCCCCTGTAGCACCTCGCAGAGCAGATCAATTGTGCACAGATGTTCCACGCTGTCCAGAGCCGGTGCTGGGGCAGCTTGTGCGACGTCCAAAGCCTGGGTGTCAGAGGAGGGACCGGTGTTCATACCAACAGGTGCTGTTACTACCCGTGGGGGCTCAAGGAATGCCGCCATCAACATTGGAATACGCTGAGGACACTGCAGAACATGGGCCGTTATCGGGTCCAGTAACGCATTCAAGTCCGGTTGCGCACATGATGGGAGTGTCAAACACAGGTCTAACACGCATTCTTCTCCGCAAAACTGGCATCGGAGGGCAGGTAAGATGCAGTCTATCCAGACCGGTTGAAATGACAAGAACCAAGATTCACTTAGTTCTCTTAGGCGAGGTGTGCCTAGAAGTTGTACCATGCGGTCACGGTATTTACGCTCCAGGAGTGTTCTTTCCATTGCCTTGGTGACTGGGACGTCCATTGCGTAGCAAATAGAAAACAATCAGGATACCTGCTATTAGAAACAGGATCAGCGGAAGTCCTCCAAAGATGCTTCCGAATACGGAATGTATGAAGTTTGGTATAACTCCAAGTACCATCTGAAAGGTGCTCAGAAGCCCAGAACCTATGGTCTTAAATAGGTGGACAATGTCTGTCGTATCAGACATGTTAAAGATACGAGTCACCATTTCTGCGAAATGGAAAGGGCAGTTTGTATGAATGAGCGCCTGTATCTCTGCCGAAGACCTTGAAAGTTGAAGATCAAAAGTCTCTCGAGCGGAGGTTAAGGGCACAGACTTCTGTAGAAGCATGGCTTTCATTCTGCTTAGAGTATCAAACCGTATTAAGGAAACATTCAGTGAAGGCCATAACGGCGCCTCCTTGACTGTATGTGTCGGTAGAAACAATACTTGCATACAACAAGTAACCCTGGAGCTCACGGTTACCAGATATGCGATGCCCGGGAGCATGCCACAGCAGCCTTGACTGTTCAGCATCAAGTAACTCCCATTTGAAAGTAGCCTGAATGCTGGGGTAATCACTGCAGCTGGGGCACCCTTCAAATGACAGGACAGATTTGCTACAGAACCATTACAAGCCCCGTGCAACATAATATCCTGGCATATGAGTGATCCACTTAAAGCGTTCTCACAGTTTGTACCGCTTAGAAACACTTCTCGATCCCCACTCCGGCATCGAAATCTGTATGGTAATTCCCAAGATTCCTTAGTGTATTCATTACCCATTTCTTCATATCTGCCTGCATGCTTTTGTTCAAGGCAATATTGAAACTGAAAAGAGTTATGTGGCCATGGATTAGCCATTCTGTAGACGGCGATTCTGCCACTGTGAATGGTAATCTATCCAGTTTTTCGATACGCAGCATTGTATATTTTGCTCCCCTTTGTGCCATTTCTATCTGTTTATCTGTTTATCTGTTAGATTGTATTCAGAAAACAGAGATGTGCTGTTGATAAAACGCCAAGGCAGATAGCCTGCACGCAAAGATTGCAGCGTCCAGCTTAACAACATAATAGAACGTAACTGTGATTGCCCGTGTTGTAATATGGCCAAATCTTGTTCTAGTATGTCTATCGCAGAAGATACAATGTTGCCTAAGGAATATATCCTGGAGGTCAATGTAGTTAACCCATTGTCTACCACTGCTAGAGATTTTTCTAGATTTATACGGTCTATTTCCCGTAACCTCTCTGCGGCCTCTTGTTGGGATATTTTCCAAATTTCATTGTAGACAGCATAATAGAAACGTTTCTGACGTGGCTTCCTGGGACCCATTAGAAAATCGCTAAGATCCACATCCTGTGATAGTAAGGATAAGTGTTGTTTCACCTGTGTGAGTGTTGAGGTTTTTAGCCAATCAAGGCACAACTTCCCAACACTGTAGGATGTCACTACCCCTGGATGTTGTCTTTGTACATAACGCGGATCTGGCCTATAGATAATAAACCCTTCGGTTTTACCCATGAATCTTGCCTGACAACTATTAGTGTCTGTTGCCCAAATCAACCATTTTCTTCAATCAGGGTCTGATCTGTTGTATTGTTTAATGTCATCTACTGTAATCTCTTTTTGTGATGTTATATTGTCCTCGGTGTGCGTTAGAGTTGGCACCCGAGGTTTGTTCAAGACCTTGCTCTTAGCTAGTCCAAGGCAAGACGTCTGTTGCACTGTCTCGATCAAAAACATGATTTGTTGAGGGATGAGGCATGCTCTAAACAAAGCTTCTGTTCCCTGTACCTGCCATTCTCTAGTACCCCAGACTGATTTTAAGTCTATGGTGTCTTTCCATAAGTCGAAACCTTGTTCGGACAACTGGGCAATAAAAGCAGCAGAGTAAATCTGTTTGGTGTTTGTTAACATATTTTTCTGTGCTGATGTTGGTGCAACCTTATAATAGTATGAGGCTGGGTCAGACATATTAAACCCTGAAAAATATGGAAACTTCTGTGTAAATGTTTTTTAACTACCTTTCGGTGGTGTTGGACAATGTTCCCACTGGTGGTATGTGAACACATTTCTAGGATTTGCAGATTTATTCAAAAAATGATGATAATAATGTTGATAACAATACATATTCTCGAAATCTGATGTGCTTTCCAATGTTTCACTATTAGAAAACGCAGCAGATTTTTCCAAATCAGATAACATGTTATTAACAGTTTCAAAATCCCAATCATCGGAAAATGTACTTGAGGTAATTATATCACTCAATGATATTTTAAATAATTGAGGAATTCTTAAAATTTCAGTCGGATTAAATATATCGAAATCAACCTTGTCCCACACTATACCATCAGGTATAGGAACTGCTGTAATGTTCACTGATGACAAGTCTCTTTATTCTCGATGAGATGATTGGTGTGGTTTTAAAAGTAAGTTAACCTTTTGGGTTGCAGAGCTTTGTCGAATGTATTTCCCATTAATAAGCATACTAAAAACTATTACCAAGCCTTCCCAGAAAAGAAAGAAAAGTATCCCGGTGCTTATCCATAGTTCTACCCAGGATGACACCAGGTAAGACTTTTTAAGAAAGTTCATAAAGTCTTTTATTTGCTGTTTGCGTGATGTTTTGACTGGCGTCGTTTCCGGTTCGCTTGGATCCAAAGAAAAGGTATCAAAGTTTATGAAGTATCCAGAAGCAGTTCGATCAATTGTTGGTATTGCATCAGGATTTGTAGAAATCATGGTTTGCTCTTGTCGAGGCATGTTGACGTGGGCATCTGTATTTGGTCGAATAGCGAGTTGTTTTTAATTTTGAGTTTGATTTTGAATTTGAACTTCAGGTTCAAGAGGAACGAGTTCCATAGCATTGTTGCTTAGTCCTTCACTCCGTGTTGGAGGCTCTTCGAACGTGATGAGTCTTTCCGTTTGAATTTCTTGGATTGTAGCGAGAGGAGGGCGTCTGCTACTTTGGAGTCCACATGGCCTACTGCTTAGTATCGGCCACATAGTGTGGCTTAATTAGGTCAATTGAGACAAATCTTTTCTCCTTTTTTCCGGCAAGAGGCGGTAGAAGTACAGTTTTTGTTCCTTCAATTGCTAGGACCGGTACATGTTTTCTGTATGATGGCCCAAATTCTTTTTTGTCCGCTATTTTTTCTCTGACCAGATCCCCGACTTTTGGTATCCAGACAGGTCTTGCCGTGACTGATTTGACTTCCCCAGTGGCGGTCTGCTTCAGATGGACATTACTTTGTTGTGTCCTGGATTCATTTAGATCCTGTAAAACAGCCAAACGATCATGGATGTCAAAAGGCTTTTCATCCGCCACTGTGCCTTCACAATCAAGATCAGGTACCCACATTCTTGTCCCAAATAGGACCTCATATGGAGTGACCCCCCTAGAGAACTTCTTGGCATGTTGTTAAGAGCACGCTGTACTCCATACAGATGTTTTACCCAACTTTCACCCGTGCCTAATACTCTAGCTGTTAAAGATTGCTTTAAGTCTCTGTTTTTTCTCTCCACTACTGAATTTCCCTCGGGATGGTACGGAGATGAGTACCGCAACGCTACATCCAATCCTCGCATGGCCTCCTTGTAAGCCCTAGAGCTAAACGCAGGGCCCTGGTCAGAATGTAATGTGCCAATCGCATATGTCCCTATAAAGACTCGCAAATCTTTTATAACAGTTCGAGCGTCAGCCGAGCGCTGGGGCCACACCCATAGGAATCTCGAGCAGGAATCCACTGTAACCATGATATACTTGTAAGCCCCATCTCTTTGTAAGGGGCCGCAGTGGTCCAAATAAACACACGCTAGTGGTTTGTCAGATATTAACAGCGGTGTCTGCCCTGGACGTGTTACGGTGGAACCTTTCATCTGCTGACAGATGTCGCATTTCAAGACATAGTCTGCTTTGTTAATCCAGGCCACCAATAACCTTGTTTCAACAAAGAAACAGTCGCCGTAACTCCTGCATGTGCAGAACCTATCCCTTCATGTGCTGCTAGAATTAAACCTAACCTACGATCCATGTTTGGAATTACTCTATCCCCCACTCCAGGAATCTGAGCAAATGGAATGTTATTGGCATCTAACTTGTAGGAGTGCTTGAGTGGAAACCTTTTTGGTACTGCTCCGCTGTTTTTGCGGGTTGCATTAATAGCTACCATAATCTCACCGTCTATTCTCGTTTTAGAGTGAGTGATTGCAGCTACGGAAGCCGTGCATACATCCCACTTTGTGGCTTCATCAGCCAATGAATTCCCTTCAACGTGAACGCCATCACGCTGATGACTCAGTGTATGTATCACGTGAGCCCTCGGTAGTTCGGTTTTCAACTCCACTACCTGTTCCCATAGCATTTTATGCTTAATTGTGCCACCTTTTGCATCTTTGAACCCGTTTTGAACCCAGTACTGCAAATATTCATTGTAAGACTGCACACAGTAAAAGGAATCGCACACAATTAGTATGGGGAATTCTCGATCCGTATTTACTAGTGCCAGTATCAGCGCTTTTAACTCTGCCAGCTGTGCCGTGCAGTCTCCTAGAGATTGCGTTTTTGTGCAACTTGGATGGAACTTTCCATCCCGCATGCGACCTTTAACAATTGCACATGCTGCGCTATATTGTTGCTTACTCCCTGTGGCCGGTTGAGCAGATCCGTCAGTGTAAATGATATATTCATACTGATCTAGAGGCATTATTTCGTTTGGAAGAGGATATTCTTGTTCGTATTGCAGGAATGCTTGTGTCTTTAAATTTGGGTCGTACCTGTATTCTACATCTGTTGTAGTGAGAGAATTAGCCCATTGTATCCATCTTGGATGTAAGGCTTTAGCGTTAGGAATGCTTGCCTTTGTCGCAGCCTCTAAGGCTGGAACTCGAGTTACTTCTATTATTCGTTTCCCCTGAGCCAGTGCTCTTTCTCTCACTACAGCAGTCTGTACTGCTGTTAGAATTTTTTCTGTAGATGCGAAGCGCATCTCAGCATTTGTGTACAAATGTGATTTGTATGCAATTGGTACTGTTTCACCTTCATTATATGTTAGATAGGTGTACCCAGATAGACCCGCAACTATACGGATCACCAGGTTGCATACGTTTACGCATGTCTGTAAGTGTTTGGAAGCTATCATGTCAGCTTGCAAGGAACGAAGTGTATCTGTATGTTCCTGTGTCCATTGTTTTACTGAAAAATTAGGTTTTATTAAATCGTAGAAAGGTTTTACTCTTTCTGCGTAATCTAAAATGTATGTTCGACCAAAATTTAGGAATCCCAGGATTGAATGTAAATTTTTTAATGATTTTGGAGGTTGGAGCAGCGCGCATTTTTCTAAAAAATTGGCTGACAGGCTTTTTCCTTCATTTGAAAGCTCATATCCTAAAAACAGGACACTGAGATGGGCAATTTTTGATTTTTTAAAGTTGAATTTGTAGCCCTCAGATGCAAATCCCAAAATGATGGTATTCTCTCTGTTCAAGTGCTCCTCTAGGTCATCGTCCGTTAGATAAATATCATCCACATAGGACAATGCCTCTTCATCCAAATTTTGAAGTAACTCAGTTACTCTGGCCGAAAACAACCCCGGGCTGTTCTTATACCCCTGGGGGAGTCGACAAAATTGACGCTAGGTCCCTAGCGCTGAGAAGGCTGTCAGATACCTGTTTTCAGGTGCTATATGTTGGCAGAAAAATCCATTTGAGATATCAAGTGTTGTTTTATGTTTTTTCCGCACATTGTTATTCATTGATGCGGCACTGTGTGCATTTTGGACTGCAAATGTCTTAGTGCAAGTGTTTAAATGTCTGTAATCTAAAACTAGACGATATGAATTGTCAGGTTTCATGACAGGAAACAAAGGATTGTTCATTGGTGAGGTGCAAGTTTCAATCACCCTTTGGTATTCAAGTTGATCTAAGATCTCCCTGACCTGTTTTTGAGCTTCTTGCTTTATTGGATACTGCCTCTGTGCAGTTGGAGTATTTTTTATAGGAATTATGTGGTGGGTTGAATCCTCATCCCATCCAACATGGTTTTTGTATAATGCCGGAGCCTGGGCTACCGCCCACTCCTGCGCATATGTATGTTGAAAGTGCCTGGGAATATGGTCTGAGAAGGCCGGAAGAATTACTGTTTCTCCTTTAGGGCAATCCATGACGAATGCTGGCGGCCAATCTTGTTCAGCTAATAAAATATCATAGCCAAACGTCAGGTTCTCCCAAAAGAGACCTCTTACTGTTCTACATTTGTCCCCCTCCATTTGGAGCGTTATTTCATATACTTTATGTGGGACACTTACCCTAGTATCGGGTGTTTCTACCGTGATATAATCATTCAAGTCCGCTGTCACCAGAAATTCCTTCAGGTTCTGGCGAGCTATTGTTATTTCTGCCGCACTGTCTAGCATTGTCAGAGCCCATTCACCGTTCAGTAGTCGAGACCTCAGAATTCTGGGCATGTCTGATCTTTAGACCTGCAACCTTCTTCTTTTTGAACTGTGGCTTTTGCTTTGGTTTTTCTTCTTTTTTAGAAGTGTACTCTTGAGCGTGCTGCTTGTCTCTGGACTTTGTACGCTTTTCTTGTCTGCCTGACCGTCCTTCTCTCTCAGAGTTTTTCGATGAACCCTGAAAGGAACGAGAGGAACGTGTATCAGTATCCTGATACCTGTCAGGTTTCCTAATATTATCCCTATTCCTAAGGTTGTACCTCTTTTCGGAGGGCTCCTGTGGAGGAGATCTACCTCGGGATTGAGATCTATTTCCTTTAAAGTTTTGTTTTTTATTGTCCCACATCTTCTTAGTTGAAGCAAGTGTCTGCTTGGAAGTGTCCTTTTCAGGACTGCCCATCAATTGTGGTTTTAATGTTTTCCCACCCAAACTGTCTCTGCCTAATTCTGCATACACAGTTTCAATTATTTTGGGTAGTTCGTGTTCCTGTTCTAAAGGATCGAACTCCCTCAGGCGTTGGCGGATGGCCACTGAAGCTGCTTCCCCCTTAATGTTAGCTAGTATTATGGCTGATACCTGGGCATAGTTACCTAGTAACTTCTTCCCTAAGTTTAGGGCAGGCTCTGCTCCGTACTCATTTTGTATCTGTCTCAATACATCAGGTACTACTGCTAATGACGGGATACCATGTGTTCTGGTATAAATGGCAGCAAAGACTGTACCCCAAGTGGTACAATCCTCTAATTGTGGTGTGGTGTTATCCCCATGGGCAGGCAGATTGTTAGCATTCTGTGTTTTTCATACGGGGTAGTATTCGAGACTACTGCCTCTAGCTGCGTTATTTTCTGAGCTACCCAGAATGGTATTTGTTCATGTTTTGTGGGCATTTTAACCATCACTGCGTGTAATGTTTGTGGTGTAATTTTAGTTGCGGTACCCTGAATTTGAGTTCCATTTGTTGCAACTATTGGTGGTTGGACTGTGAGTGTCCTCATGACGAATTGCGTCAAGTTCCTGTATATTTTAATTAAATCTTTATGTTGTATGAGTAAGTCTCCTGGTGGCATTGTGTCAATGTCAGGATGTGGTTTGTAGGCCGCTAATATCGGCCATGTTGCCCCTTCTCTTCCGAGCGGGCAGAGTCTTACTCTACTTCTTATGTGGGATAGGGCGCCTTTAAACCAGTATAAATGTTCCTGGTATGTGAGCGGAACCTCTATAACCTCGAACTGATAATATTCCGCTGGTGCATCTCCTTCCGTGTAGGAGTGAAATGTTTTTGTTCTTGCATTTGCTGCTGGGAATGTAACCCACGAATAAAATACCTCTGTTTTGTTTGATTCGTGTGCCTCCATCACGAAAACTACTATGCCACCCCTAGCTGATAAACCATGCGCAAGTAGTTTCAGGGTGACTGTATTTCTAAAGTTTGGTGCAATTTGTGTTGCGTCTGCATCGTCCTCGTCTGCATAGGGGCAGATTTTGTTGCATTGGGTCTAATTCTTCGTTATTTCTGTCCTCAGTCATTTCGTACAGAAGAAGTTTTTCAAGGGAACTAAGATAAGGTGTATTGCACAATTTAGGAACAATGTGTCCTTCAAGCTTGATTAACCAACAGCCAATAAATAGGATTTTTTAGCCTACTCAGCTGTGGCGGAGTTTGTGCCCACCCACTCCAGACGTCTCTGGAGTAGGGGTCTCTGAGAATAGCACGACTGAACTACTCAGATTCTACTGTTTAATAAGTACCCAACCAACGTTGGCGGCGCCATGTCGTGTTGTTCCTATATTACCTATACAGGATCTGCGCGTTCGGATAACATAAACTGTGGGATTGATGGCGGACGGATTCCGTGCACCCCCACCGGATACGTTAGCCTGTCTGTATTAGCTAGCTCACAGTGCCACTAGAGTCTCCTCTTATCGGGGAGAGAATAGTTCTTGGCAACCTCAGAACATGACAACCCTGATCCCTCAGAATCGTGGAAACAATATACTACCTTTCGCTCAGTCACTCGTGCTCACTTAGTTTGTCTCAGAGAGATACACAGAATAAACAGGCAAGTATTTATTGAACAGTTGTTATTCCAGTGTATAATAGATGAGCTGCAACAACCATTAGACAGTAGCAGAGATATATGATTAGCAATACTATGAAAGTAAAGGGATGGTATAGTTCTACCATCTTGCAGAAATCATGAATATATACATGTACATAAAACACATGATAAAAGGTGCGTACTCCTACTATGTCTCCCTAACTAGATGTACCTAAATGTACCTAGCATCTGTGTAGGTGTTATGCCAAGAATCCCTCTAGGATCTAGTCCACCCCATTACCTGAGAGTTTAGAGAATGTGGGAGCTCGTCCTGGTCTCGAGTTGGACACCCCGTGAGGGATGTTAGACCACTGCTAGCTGGAGCGTCTGCATGCAGGAACCTCAGCGTCTCTGGTCAGTGTGTCAGCCGGGAAGTCACGGTCTCCTCTCTCTTCCTAAGCAAGATGTGTTGTATATATACCCATGGGTCTCCCCAGGGGTCCTACCTTGCTGTGTTACTGTGTCGGCCTAAAGGATCTCGTTGGGCCTGAACTTTATACAGAGATATTATACAGGAGATGGTAATCCTACTGTTAGTCCTGCTGTGCTTCCAAGAAGCCTCATGCATAATGTATGAGAATCGAACCAGGGAAAAACCCGCGTTCTGAGTGCAGTGTCATATCTAGGTAAAAGGTCAGTGCCTAAGAACCGTTATGTATGTAATGTAGGGAAGGATGTAGGTGAAAGGTTGCAATGTTACCTGCGCCTATATAGGGTACCTATATGGAATATAACACTATATAACAAACTCCACTTGTTGATACAAGGGCAGCCTGTTAAACTCATTTATTTATCCCCTCGCTCCTTTTCACAAAGTGAGCCAAATTTCAGTGGCACCTAGTGCCCTTCCGGGCCGAAAGAACAGAGCCCCTCTTGTTAAGAGTTCGTTTTAGAAGGCTATCTGTAGCACCTTGCAGTTTTGTCAATTTGTCCCATTAATAGGCTTGTATAGAGGACCAGATGCTGAGGTCTACAATTGCATGCTGATGTTAGTTGGGAAAATCTGCTCTAGGATGTGTTGCATATTTATGCTGGCATATTAAATATGTTGTGCTTAAGGGGAAGTCTCCCTTTCTCTGGATCAAATCAAATGTCCCCACCCTGCGTCGTTCATTCTCCTCACTAGTTCTGGCTAGTTGTCCTCCCTTTTTCCCGAATACTTTTTTAGGCAGGATTAGATCCCTCCATTCTTTGTCTTGGCTGTTGCCATCATCCTCCTTTTTTTCATCCAGGATCTCATCTTCCCCATTTTGGTTTGTGCCCTGATCACTGTGATAAGAGTCCTCTTCCATTACATCTCTTCTCATTGGAGGGACCAGTCGTGGCAGCATTGGAGGGTGTGGTGGAGGTGGTATCTGCGGCACAGGTATGTGTGATTGAGGTAGTGATAAAAATGTTGCTGTAGTTGTCCTGCTGGACAATCTCTGTAGAGGATAACGATGATGTGGCTGAAGGACCAGCCCTTGAAATGCTTCTTTCATGTGTTGTATACTGTTTGTGAATGAAACCAGTATCTAAACCACAGGGGGTTCACTGGAATGACGTCAAGGCTTGTATGGAGATCCATAATCTGTTCTGTGGCTTTCATATGGAAGATCTTGGGGAATAATACTCTTCCAGTTGAAACTTTGTATCTCTTTCTTCCTCCACATTATCAGGAATGTAGCACACATCCGGCTGTGCAGGGCAATATGCTGATTCTAAGGCTTGCTCTTGGTCACTGAGGTCAGTTTCTGAGTTAGAGTCCAAGACCTTTAGTGGGGAGTATGAACAGGCTGACTGTGCCTCGATAGGTGGTAAAAAGGCCAGGTCGGCTGTCATTGATGGCATAATCGATGGCACTGTATTTACCGGTACTGTTGAAGATCATGTGGTTGTCATCAAAGTAGTCATTGTGGATGTGATCATTGTCATTGCGATCGTTGATTATGGTGATGCTGATAGGGTCACTGTTGATGAGACCACAGTTGATGGTGTTGCCATCAATGAAGTTCATGGGGTAATCATCAACAGATAGTCTACAGTGTCATCATTGAAGGAATAGTCTTCAATGGTATTTTTGATGACTTGATCTGCATGACGGTTGTCAAGCTGGAGCATCTTAACTATAACTGTTTCTTTGTGGGGTTTTCTTCATTGACAGTTTAGGCAGAATTACTGGCAGGGTGTCCGTACAGCTGGATTGCACACCCTTTTCAGTGCAAACTGGTCCTTAGCTTTTTTCGCCACCTTATTTGACGAAGGCTCAGTTTTGCCCTCTATGGAAGCAGAGGCAGGCACTTCAGTGGCAACCACCAGCTGTGGGAGCTCCATGTGCTTCCTTTTTTGAGCCACCTTTGGTTTGTAGCCTATGAACCAGACAGTCATGCTGATGAAGGTCAAGGCAGCAGACTGGCAGTTAATAATATGTAGTCCAATATAGATGAATGAGCACTGGCTCACATATCTTAAACTTCATTGGCCCGCAGGGTGTTCTTTTTGTTTGTTTATAGAGCTCAGATGTTGGCAGGCACATCAAGCCCACTGGTGTGTATCACTCTTAGATATGTTAAAACTGTTTTGTTTGATGTGTGGTTGGGGTGTATGTCACTGATAGTTGGGGAAATCAGTGTAGGTTGGTGCTATATATAGTTATTTACAGAACGAGCCATCTTCATATTAATATGTTGTGTTACTACAATGGCAGGGTAGTTTCAGTGACTTGACTCATTTGTCTCAATTCCGATCAAGGCACTGGGCTCTAGGAGGAAACCTATATTTCTCTCCTGGAACATTAGAGGGCTTAATAGCCCTCATAAGGCAAAGAAAGTATTGGCATCTCTAGACAGACATAATACTGACTTGGCCATGCTACAGGAGACGCACTTAAATTTGCAACGCCTAACTGGCTTTGTCAAGAGTTGGGGACAGTATGGATATTTCTCTACCTTTAGTATGCACTCAAGGGGAGTGTGTATTATGCTTCGCATTCACTCGATTTTCGCTTACCTCAAAACATTCTAGACCCTGACAGTAGACACCTTATCTTGGTGTGCTCCATCTGTAATAAAATGCTGATACTGATTAACACGTACACCTCAAACATAGATTCCCTTTCATTTTTTTATAAGACTCCTAAACTTTTTGAGATGCATTGAGACGAAATTGTTATCTGAGGAGGAGATACATCTGTTAGTGGAAATACCCGGACTGCACAATCGGCTGAAACACTGCATAATATTGTGGAAGTTCTAAACTTTTTAGATATTTGGTGACATAGACATGGAGTGCAGCAAGTGTATTCCTTTTAATCTTGTACTTACTATACACTATTGCACATTGATTATTGGTTTATATGGAGTAAGGCTGCCACCTGGGTAACAGATGTCTCACATCATCCCCGGACCTTGTCAGACCTTTCTCCCATAAAGCAGAAGCTCACTGTGTTCAGCTCTAGATTTAGCAGCCCTAGCTCGAGTTTTGCAGCAAAATCACAGCCAAATTTTTATGTTTTGTGGTGTACTTCACACTGCAATCATAGAATTATTTTCAAGTAAATATGGGTTTAGTGACAAATATACAACATTCTAGGGAGCATTTAAAGCCTATATGAGGGGCATAACTATATTGAAGAGTTCGGAGATCTTGAAAGATATAAGATCATAGCTTGAAAATACTGAATAAATAATATACTGAATAAAGTAAACCAGAATAAAGTATGCACAGAGTAGTAAATGGCTTTATTAGCTTGTGTAAAACAATCCCACATCAAGTTAGACGGTTCACTGCAGTCGCTCTATTATTAGCCAAACACAGAATAGCCATAAAGTGATATAGAGGACCAATCCCCAGTACTGCAGATTAGTTAAAAGGTATGGCCACATGTAATGATAGAGTTGAGACATATGTGATTCTACAGCAACCTCTAACCCCAAGGATATATGGGGCCCACTTAGGGCATATTTAGAGGAAGATGATGTTGGTGCAGAATCCACACAAGGAGAGAATACTGATAGTAATATATCCGGTGCCCATCGTCCATATAGCAATGAAGCCTACTAAGTATGCATATGCTCATATGTCTCTCATGAAATGCACAGCAGGCCAGATGTAGATTGAACACACTTGTGAAGACTTAAGTACAGGCTCAGTGAGTTGAAAGGGGCAATATATATTAAGCAAATATTCATTTAAAAGCAATCAGTAGAAAATATGAATAAGAGTTGTCTTAGAAACACAATATTAAATATAATGCTATGTTGTTGTTCCATTGTCTTTCTTTTTCCATGTTTTTTTTAGGCTGGGGACTTCAGAGGCCGCTGCAACAATTGCAGTATATTCTAAACTGGATAAAAAGAATACATTATGCTGTGTTTAATGGAAGATTGAAGAGTCACATGCATTGTTGATATAAATATCTGTAAGTGCCTCTGTAGTTATAATGAACATTTTTAAGGGGGTATGGCAATGTGCATCTTCCAGGTCTAGAGATGTCATGAAGTCTCCGATGCTCAGGAGGTGAAGGATGTCGGAGAGAGTAATCATCCGAAAGGATTGCTTGCAGAGGAATTTGTTTAGCTTCCTGAGATCTAGGATGGGTCTCCATTCCCCTGATTTCCTGCATATGAGGAAAAAACGGGAGTAGAATCCTCTTCCCTTTTGAGCAACCGGAACCTTCTCTATTGCTCCCTTGGTAAGCACTATGAGGGCCTCCTTTCTTAATAAGTGAAGACGAGGGGGGGGTTGCTCTCCTTGTCAGAGTGTTTGGTGGTCTTTCCGTAATCTCCAGGGTATGTAAACTCCAGGGTATGCCCTTAGGTGACTAGGTCTAATACCCATCTGGCTGAGGTGATGCTTTTCCAATGCTGGAGATAATTTGAGATGTTCGCCCCTATGGAGTGAGAAGCAGGTGGTGTAGCTGGTACCAGGATGAGGCCGCTGTTTGCGACCTGTCTCCTGGCTCTGAGGTGGTGGCTTTCTGCAGGGGCCTTGCTTAGAGAAACCCACTGGGGCTGGTTGATGGTATGTTTGCTGTTTGTACGCAGAAATGTATTGGGGTTGGTAGGACTGGTATATCTGGGAGCATTGGTAGCCACCCTTGTAGGATGAAAAACCTCACCCATGCACCCCCCGAAAGGGCAACTTCCTGTACTGGAGGGTGCCGAGGGATTTGGCTGTGTCAGTGTCCGTCTTGATGGCAAGAAGAGCGTCATCAATGTACTTGCCAAACAGTGTGTCCCCATCATACGCCATGTCAAGTATCTTAGATTGGTCTTCGGGCCCAAAAGAAGTCACTTTAAGCCATCCCTGGAGCCTTAATACAGCTGCGCCTGCCAGTTGACAGAAGCCTTTGGAGGTGATGTCCATGGCACAATCTATAATCTCATGGAAGGCGCGCTCGCCCTCCTGTAAGATCTTCTTGGCTTCAGGTCTTTTGTCTTCCGGGATGAGGTAGATGATGGAACAGATATCTGACCACATCAGCTGGTTATAGCGGCCCAGAATTGCCAGGGAGTTGGCTGCACGAACTATGATGGCAGACATGATGGGAAACCTCTTGCCGATGTTGTCTAAACGGCACCCTTCTTTGTACGGCGGCGCATATATAGTAGCTGACGGGCTCTTGGCTCCACCTTGTGCCGCCTGAGGAATGACAGAATTGGGTATCGAGTGTCCTGTCAGGCATGCAGGGGAATTCACTGGGGCCCTGTACTGCTCGTCAATACGAGGCAGGACAGCCGCCACTGTGGCTGGGTTCTTCATTTCTTGACACCTTCTTGCCAGTAGTAGTCGATGATTGGTATAGCTTGGACTGACTTTCGTGTTCATTCCTTGAAATCATAAAGGAAACAGTCGGACAGCTTAACCGATATAGGGAGGTGGAACCTAGAAGTGGCGGGTGGAGGGATAGGTGCTGGAGTAATAGGAGATACAGGTTGTGGTGGTGCCACTGGTTGCTCCTCAGGAGGTTGTGGAAAACGTTTCCTGTAGTCAGTGAGCATAGCCTGAAGATCCTGGATCTAGGCACTTGTACATCATCCTGTCAGGATAGTATCTGAAGGGCTCATAATGCCTCTGAGCAGGAGGAGGATAATGGTCTTGATAATACTGTCCTTCCTAGCGTCGATGGTAGCAGCTGCAGGATCTTAGTTGATAGAGGATTTACACCTCATCGTCGAATGGTCTAAGGAAGAGGCATGAGAGTGACCTCTAGCCCTGTTAGAAGATGTAGATGGCGCAGATAAGGCTGTATCTGAGGAGAATTGTTTTTGTTTCTCCTTTTTCTTAGAGTCCTTAGCTTGATGGGAAATCTTCAGGAATTTCCTGCTCTCCTCTGAGACCTAGAAGAGGTATTACTGTCTTCCTCAGAAGATGTTCTCAGAGTTTTGGCTTTTTGAAGCCATAAGAGCAGCCTCCACTTCCTGTGCTTCAATGTTTTTTTAGGAGAAAGTGCAACAAATCCTGCACTTTTTTTTACCTTGTGCTTGGGTAGAGGTAGTAAAGGCAATCCTTATGTGGGTCATCCACATGTACTCTTTATTTCCCACAGGTCTTGCAGGGACGGAAAAGGCCTTTTCTGTCAGACATTGTAGTAGTAAAAAAAGCTTTCAATCTCAGCTCAGGGAGACTCCCTTCACACATGACGTGTGGTGAAAATCTGAGGGACACGGCATCTCTTGGGAGTGTTCTAGAGGGTGCTAGAACCTGATTGGTCATAGTTCAAGTTCGGTCCTTTTTTAAAAAGGACATAGATAAGCTATTAAACTGATGGCCTAGTGTTATTATAGCCTATGATAGTTATACATACTGCTTTACTATGGTCCCATGAGAATCCCACTTCGACAACCGGGAATGATTCAAGCATTTGAATCTATGAAAAATCCAATACTGGATAATATTTTATTACCATATGTAAAGCCTGCGGCTCGGCCCTGCGGCTAACCCTCCACAGGGCCTTATGTTTTTTAAAGGGGAGGGCAAGTGGCCCCCCTCCCCAAGCCTCATTAAGCCCATTAGGTCATGGGGAACTCAGGGCCTTATGTTTTTTGAAGGAGAGGGAGACCAAGTGTGCCCCCTCGCCGAGACATATTGGACACTGGAGACCCCATCCTCCAGGTCATTTTTTTTAAGGGGAGAGGGGGCCATGTGGCCCCCTCCCCGAGCCTCATTAGGCCCTCTGGCCCCATCCCCAAGGACCCAATGTATTTTCAAGTGGCCCCCCTACCTGAGCATTTTTAAGCCCTGGAGACCCCATCCCCCAGGACCCTATTTTCAAGGGGAGCGGAGCCGCCTGGCCCCTCTCCCCGAGACTTATTAGGCCCTAAGGATCCCATCCCCCAGGACCACTCCTTAAAATAAAGGTGAGGAGGGCCCTCCTCCCTGCGCTGTTATCGGCCCCGGGGACCCCATCCGCTGGGGCTGCATTATTAAAGTTGGGTCCTCTGGAGCCCACCCAGGGCACCCACCATACATTTGATGAGGACAGCGGGAGGAGGCCCAGGCCCCCTGCAGCCCCAGCCAGCTGCCCTCATGCAGCGGAAGCCAGCATTGATCCCGCCTGCAGGGAGAAGCAACTTATGCTGCTCCCTCTGGGCGGGAGCAATATTTTGATCTGTTTCCCTGCCCTCTGGGAGCAGACTTTGTGTTTGCTCCTGCATGGCGGGAGATACACACAGGTTTCCCTGCCCGCGCCGGTGTGGTCAGGGAAACCACTATCTCCTGGGGGTGGGCTCCCCGGGACATAGCTAGTGAGCTGGTCACCAGGACCATTATTGGCTCAGGTCGGGGAGCCGAGCACCCAACCCCATTTTATTTAGTTTAGTGGCCCTGGTGGATGGTGTTCTAGGGCTTTTAGGGGCTCAGGGAGGGCGTGCTACGTGAACCCTCCCCCTTTTAAGAAATTTCAGCCCAAATGTTGGACTCCCTCAGCCTGTGTTGGCTCGGGGTGCCATGTGGCCCCTATCCCCGTATTGAATGACTTCGGCCCCGGAAGTGGGCTCCCCGGGACCTGTGATGGCTCAGAGAAGGGGGGTGCGAGCCCTCTTCCATTAATAAATGAAAGTGGCCCCGGCTGGCAATTTGTTTTTTCTTTATGATCTCATGGGTGACTCACAGAATTCTGGCAGAAACTGCTGAATTCTTTTTTTATTTTTGGCCCTGCGTAGGGGAGGGGTTTCCTTTGGGTCCCCCCATGAGGTCTAGGGGGCCAGGGTATCCCTCCTCTGCCCCCTTATGTTATTATTTTTTTATAACTTCAGGACAAGGCTAGTTGGCCGCCAGGGACCCTCAGGATTGAAGGGGATTTAATTCCCCATCTTAAAACGCCCCATGGGGCCTGTTTGCACACATGTCACCTGAAGCCCCGCCCCCTCCCTTCACCACTGTGCAAACGCGCCCCGTGGCGCGTTTTAAGTTGGGGGATTAAGTCCCCTTGAATCCTGAGGGTCCCTGGAGTCCAACTAGCCCACCATGTACCTCCAAAAAGCGCCACAGAGCTGCGTTGCAGAGAGGTGTAAAAAGGGGCGTGGCCTCTGAACACCTCTCTGCAACCAGCTCCCTGGCGCATACTGGAGGTTCCTGGTGGGCTAGTTGGCCCCCAGCGACCCCCAGTATTCAAGGGGAATTACTTCCCCTTCTTACAACGCGCCAGGGGGCGCGTTTGCAGAGTGCTGCAGGGAGGGGGCGGGGCCTGCGGCACGATGCCGTTTTTTTTTTTTTATGGGAGGGGGGCTGCATGGCACCCCTTCCCTCGTCCACTTTTGTCCCCGGGGACCCCATCCCCCGGGGCCTGAGGCTGTTCTTTTATTTTTATTTTTTTATTTTTTTTAAACGGGAAGGGGGCCACGTGGCCCCCTTTCCCTGGGCCTGTATTTGCCCCGGGGACCCCATCCCCCGGGGCATGCCCTCTTTTTTTTAATAAAATAAATATTTGGAGGGGGGCTGCGTGGCCCCCCTCCTCAGGCCATTAAAGGCCCCGGGGACCCCATCCCCAGGGCCTGGCCACATGTTGGGACCGTGGGGGGGTCCCCAATCCCCGCACGGTCCCGCCGGCTCCCTGCGTCCTGCGGGAGCCGGCATTGCTTTTCCATAAGGGGAGCTGCTGACATGCAGCTCCCCTTATGGAAAAGCAATCTGCTTTGCTTCATTGAAGCGAGAGCAGGTTTCCCTGCTCTCGCTTCAATGAAGCAAAGCAAGTTTGCAATGGCAGGACGGGAGCCGCGAGGCTCCCATCCTGCCATTGCAAACAGCAGTGTCCCGGGGGTAGGCACCCCGGGACACTGCAGGAGCCGGCCCTGGGGGGTGGTGGTCCCCAGGGCCATCACAGGCTCCAGGAGGGGGGCCGCGCGGCCCCCCTCCCATGTCTTTAAAGCCCCGGGGAGGTGGTGGTCCCCGGGGCTCGGGGGTCTGTTACGGACCCCCGCATTTACATTATTAGTGCCCCGGGGAGATGGCGGTCCCCGGGGCGTGTGGGGGGGCTCGAGCCCCCCCACACAGGAAATGTTTTTTTTTTTAAAAAGAAGCCCCGGGGAGGTGGTGGTCCCTGGGGCTGCATGAGGGCCGAGTGCCCTCCCGCACCATTTTAAATTGAAAGCCCCAGGGGGTGGCGGTCCCTGGGGCTTGGGGGGCCCTTAGAGGCCCCCCCAGCATTATTTAAATAAACTCTGCATGCCCCCGGGACTTGGGCCACCCGGGGGCCAATTAACAATGAAGCGCGGGAGACCAGCCGATTTTTTTTTTAAATGCTTTTTTCTGCCCAGGGGGTCCTTGTGGGACCCCCTGAGCAGACCTAGGGGGTCAGGGCGTTTCTCCCCTGCCCCCTTTTTGCATTTGCGCAGTTGCGATTTTTTTTTATCGGCGGGATCCGCGCACCCTAAGCGCATCCCGCCGATTTAAAAAAAATGCTTTTCTGCCCAGGGGGTCCTTGTGGGACCCCTGAGCAGACCTAGGGGGTCAGGGTGTTTCTACCCTGCCCCCTTTGTGCGTTTTGCGCACTTGTTTCTGTGCCTCGGTTCTACCGAGGGACAAAATGGCTGCCAACACTTCCTGATTTGGAGTGTTGACAGCCAATTAGCATGCAGCTCGTGATCGGGAGGGTACGCGTACCCTACGCTGCCATAGATATATATGTGATTTTCCTTTTCATTTTCTCAGGAACTACTGAACGGATTTACACCATTTAACAAAAAGGGTTCTTTCTGAACCAAGAACTACCTCTTTGCCAAATTTGGTGTAATTCCGTTCAGCAGTTCGGGCTGTAGCCGTGGCTAAAGTTTCCTATGGGAAAATGAATGGGGAAAACACGTTTTGGGACCCCCCTTTTTTCTCGGCCCCCGCTTGACAAATCACCCCGAGACTTTCAGGGTAGGAGCAGACCGGAGCGGGCAATAAAGTTTGAAAATTTCGCGAAAATTCGTCAACCGACGCCAGAGTTATTTCAAATAGAATGTTGCGGATTTCCTATGGAAAATAGGTCCTAACTATAACTATCTACTGGCGACCGCCAGTAGATAATATATATATATATATATATATATATATATATATATATATATATCACACACCGGACCGCTTCACTGGAAAGCAATCATGAGGACACAGCAGGGAGTTATGGAGAGACCAATTTATTCACAGCTGATAGGCATGATGCATTTCGGCATGATTCGCCTTCCTCAGATGCCGACAGCACAAGGTTGGCCCACCTCCCTCTTATGTATATTCAGTGGCTCTCAAATTGATGGAAATAAGACTCGTCCCACCTGGTTGTTAGCTATGTAGTCCTGAGCTGTAGACTTCAATGACCAGCATGCAACTCTGTGGTAAGTACCACCAGCGGGACGGATTGCAGTTCTCATGAACGCTGATGTGCCAAGCAAAAGAGGGGGGTTGATGCTTTGGGAAACCCCGTAATTCATGTGTCCATTGGCTTCCCCGGGTCCCCTACGTCCAAGCCCCAATTTCAAATACAGTCAGGGCCGTGAATCGCCGATACAATGATGACGATTCCCCATGTAATAATGGACTGTCTGGCAGCGGCCACTTGCCTGTCTCGATTTTGAGGCGGGCCTGTGTTTTCCAATCCCTTGGACCTTTCTTGCCACGATGCCAACAACACCACAGGCCACTTGCTGGACGGGTCCTCATTAGCGCGTTTGCCGGCAATACGCGCAATACATCACACACCGGACCGCTTCACTGGAAAGCAATCATGAGGACACAGCGGGGAGTTACGGAGAGACCAATTTATTCACAGCTGATAGGCATGATGCATTTCGGCATGATTCGCCTTCCTCAGATGCCGACAGCACAAGGTTGGCCCACCTCCCTCTTATGTATATTCAGTGGCTCTCCAATTGATGGAAATAAGACTCGTCCCACCTGGTTGTTAGCTATGTAGTCCTGAGCTGTAGACTTCAATGACCAGCATGCAACTCTGTGGTAAGTATATATATATGTATATATGTTCGAGGGAAACCCTGCACAAAACCAGCTTCATCCACACTCACGGGGCTGGTGCAAGTATACGGGTGCAGGACCCGTAATATACAACAAAAGATCCAAGAACTTGAGTGTGTATCAAGGAGAATCTTACACTCCACAGCTTAATCCATAATGATTTATTTACGGTGACGCATTTCAACCAAAACCGGGCTTCGTCACGGCCAAAACTTTGTACAACGTGCCCCATCACCTTCTAAAACAAAACCAGGGGCTGCTATTCCATAGACATAAAAGACAGATATCCCAAATAACAAAACCTTTTCTATCTCAGCAGACTTTTCAGAAAAATGCAGTAAATGGAGTTCAACATTTTGTCCATGAACACACAATAGAACCAGGGAAAGAAAACAGATATAACAAATATTGATTAAGCGTGATAGCTGGCAGGTAGCCCAGTGGTCAATTATATCACAGGTTTCGAAGATGCGAAAACTAATATGGTTTGCTACACCGTTTTCAACCTGGAGAGGGGTAGAGGGGTGGAGTCACGCCAAGTGGCTAGAGTACAAGCTCCAATCTTTGCAACCTTATAGATTATTCACACCTGTCGCAGATTTCACCAAATGAGGTCTTATCTTTATCATAACAAGGTAACAAAAAAACTGATACCAATACGCTATCTCAATGCTAATCAGATCCTGGTACAGATAATGCCCACATCCTTATGTATCCACAGTCTGTTAAGAGGTTTTTTAAAAATACAAATACAAAATAACATTTCATTATACATGATTTACAGGCACAAACCCCTATGTTACTTCGTGAAAAACACCACATGCACATATATGAGCCATCACAAGGTGAACTGAATTTATAGTTATCAATATTGAATGACTGAAATTCACTGAAAAAATTATACTCCAATAGGTCTAACATAGTTGTAAGAACCAAAGGGATGACATGTCCATTTAAATATTCACTTGATCAGAAAAGGGGGAGAGAGCGATACAGCAATGAAGTAGACTAGATGGATTTATCCTATGTGACATCAGCCGATATGCACATGTAGCTCCTCATCCTCATTGAGGCCTCCCGGGAATATACTCCCGAGCAGGATAATGTAGTCAGATTTCAGTAGTCTAAGCTTCCTCTCCCTATCTCCACCACGGATGTTCGGCAGGATCCTGTCAATGCCAAAATAGGATAGTAAGTCAGCATTGTGATTATGAACTTTTTTCCAGTGCCTAGCCACTGGGTAACTCACATCCATATTTTTTATGGCTCTATAATGTTCCAACACTTGCTTCTTCACTGGGCAAATGGTGCTTCCCACATAACGCAGGCCACTCGGGCAAACAAGAACATATATAACTAAATCATTCCCACGTGTTACAAACTTGTTGATGTAGCGTGTTTTGCCTGTAGGTAGTTATACTCTTTCTTGTTTGTACTGCTTTTGCAGGCTTTTCATCTCCCACACCGGTAGAAGCCCATTTGTTGTTTCAACCACCGTTCTTTTTCTACAGGGGCTCTGGTATAGCTGTTAACCAAATAGTCACTTAGTGATTTGCGGTATGTCACTGATGGATACGCTGGTAACACCTTACCAATAAATGGATCTGTTTTGACCAGGTGCCAGTGTTTATTAACAATTTTTCTCAAGGTGACTGATTCACTATTGAATGTGGTAATAATTCTGACTGTATATGGTTCCTGTGTTCTCTTTCCCTTCTGAACCAGTAGGTGTTCCCTGGGTGTCAAGGTTGCCTTGTTGCTGGCATCTCTTAGAACTATATATGGGTTGCCTCTTGCCCTAAATCTACAGGCCATTCGATTCTCTTCAGCTATAAAACTGTGTGTGGTACTACATACCGGTTTTGCCCTAAGGAATTCTCCGTATGGGATACTCCACTTTAGTTTATGTGGGTGGGGGCAGTTAGCATGAAGAATGCTGTTCCCTGCCATCTCTTTACGAAACAGGCTGGTTTGTATTTCCTCACTGATGACTTTAACAGAGACGTCAAGAAAATCAATCTCCATGTCATGAATTTTATGTGTGAAAGATAGATTCAAATCGTTCTGTGAGATATGTGTCAGAAAGTTATGTAAACCTACTGTGGAACCATCCAATATCAGAAACAAATCGTCTATGTAACGAGTCCAAAAAGTGATATGGCGAGTCCATCTCTCATTCTCATCCGTCCAAACATGCTGCTCCTCCCACCAACCCATAAACATGCAGGCATAGCTTGAAGCAAAGCAGCTTCCCATTGCAGTCCCCACCAGCTGGCGATACCAGACATCATTGAACACAAAAAAATAATTCTCTAGGCAGAAATGGAGCATTTGCAGTAACATAGATCAAATCTATGTAGTGGTTTATCCCTAAAGAAGTGCCTGCATGCCTGTATGCCTAGATCGTGATTGATACATGTATACAAAGATACCACGTCAAGGGTGACAAAAACGTAACTGGACTGCCAGGGTATTTCAGAAATGTTGGTGATAAAATCAGTGCTGTCTCTGCAATACGATGTTAAGCAAGGACATATGGGAGGAAGTGAAAATCAAGATAGATCAATGTCTGCTCTAAGAGACTACCAATAGCTTAAATAATGTGTCTCCCTGGAGGCTCTGTCTTACTCTTGTGTACATTAGGTAGCATTTAGAAACATGGGGTAATCGTTTTTTTTTTACATAGAGGAATTGACATTCATCTGTACTCAACAAATCCTTCATTTCCCACTGATCTAATAAACCATGGAACCTTTTAATGGCTAAGGTGTACCGGCCATAGGAGCTCTTTTCGTATCTTTTAGAATGCAGTTGCCTGTATGCCTCTCTTAGATATTTATTGATATCCCGAAGGACCACATTACCCCCATTATCAGAGGGCTTGATCACAATACTCTTATCTTCTGATAGGGTCGTTAAGGCCTTTCTCTGTCCCTTAGCTAGCTTTGAACCAAAATTGTTCACAGACTTCTTCCATAATTCCATGAGATCGCGAATCACCACCTCATGGAATGTGTCAATCAGATAATGAGGAGTATTCGGGTTACACCGTGACTTGGGTCTAAAATGACTGGGGCTAGTATCATCTAGTTCAATGTTCAAATAAGTCAGGTATCCATCTCCGACATCTCACTCACGGTACCCTCCTCCTGTAAATGTACCAGAGCCCTAAGACCTGGGATGTCTCCCAGGTTCAAAGTGTCTTAGGTAGTGTCGCAAACCGGGGCGACTGTAGATATATTGCTTTTTTTGCATTGCTGCATAAAAACTTTTTTCAATTTAAATTTTTGAATAAAAGAACAATTTCAATGCGTGTTCCACAGTAGTCCAGGTTCGCAGTGGGACAATATGAAAGACCAAGTTCAAGTAACGATTGTTCATCAGGAGTCAAAGTATGTGATGTAAGGTTAATGAGAGTCAATTGTTTCTCACCCATTACCGCTTCTTGCTCTGCCTGGTCTTTTTCCCATGAGGCATGCGGTCCTTTCCTGTATCCACTTCTTCTTCTTGTTTTCCGCTGCTCCCTACTCTTCCTCTTGGTGGTCTTCCTCTCACTGTCTGATTTGCTTGTAAAAAATGATATTCTTCCATGCTTGAGAAAGAGGGGATATCTCGAGATGAATTTGATGACTGATCATCTGATTAATATATAGCTGATCCTGATTCCGAAGTGATCAGTTCCAGCTGTCTCATAGCTCAGGCTTGTTTGAATTGCCTGATGGCTCTATCAAATTTCCTTGGAAAGGTAAGAACCCGACCACTGGCATAATCCCGCTTGTCACGCAGAACTTTTGTACGTTTCTTTGTTTTTGATTTCATCCTCATATTTCTCAAGCCTCTTCTCCATTTGAGTAGAAAAATTACGAATCTCCTCTTGATCCTGTTTTGTTAAAATATCCTTCAGTTTGGCAATTTCCTCAATAGTCTCTTCTGACTCAATGTTAGCATATTTGGATGGAGACCCATCATGTGCTTACATGTGGTGGCCATTAACTGCGACCACTCCTCCAGTAATTTGGGATTCGGGTTTTGGTAGGTGGGGCGATAAGGATTCTTAGACCAAGCTGTACTCTGCCAACTTCCATGTATTTCTCCAGAGACATCACCTCCCAACACCTGTTAATTTCCTTCTTTAGTAACTTTTCATATTGGGTCAACAGTTGTTTCACAGTTTTATCCTTATTTGTGGTACCATGTGCAGCTGTCCCATGGTCTAGCTCAATATCATAATTTTCCTCATTAAAGAGACATCGCACTGTCTCTGCTCTTTTCTGACGTGATTCACTCATACTGCAAATACTAATGCTAGTCACTGTCCGTTAAAGCCTTGGAACGGTATCAAACACCCATATCGATCGTCAAAACTGTGCTTCACAAAAATCCCTCAATTCGCTCTAGTGAAGCGCCCCAGCTGTTTTGACTTTAACGTAAACGCAGTGAAAAACCACACACGGGTCCGGCACGGACTCCACACACGGGTCCGGAATGGACTCCACTCACCCTCGGGTGCGTGTGTCGTTCGGTGCATATCGGCTGATGTCACATAGGATAAGTCCATCTAGTCTACTTAATTGCTGTATCTCTATCTCCCCCTTTTCTGATCATGTGAATATTTATATGGACATGTCATCCCTTTGGTCCTTACAACTATGTTAGACCTATTGGAGGATAATTTTTTCTGTGAATTTCAGTCATTCAATATTGATAACTATAAATTCTGTTAGCTTGTGATGGCTCATATATGTCCACGTGTTGTTTTTCACGAAGGAACATAGGGGTTTGTGCCTGTAAATCATGAATAATGAAATGTTATTTTGTATTTTTGTATTTGTATTTTTAAAAAACAGACTGTGGATACATAAGGATGTGGGCATTATCTATACCAGTATCTGATTAGCATTGAGATAGCGTATTGTTATCAGTTTTTTTGTTACCTTGTTATGGTAAAGATAAGACCTTATTTGGTGAAATCTGTGACAGGTGTGAATAATCTATAAGGTTGCAAAGATTGGAGCTTGTACTCTAGCCACTTGGTGTGACTGCGCCGCTTTACCCCTCTCTGGGTTTAAAACGGTGTAGCAAAACATATTAGTTTTCGCATCTTCAAAACCTGTAATATAATTGACCACTGGGGTATCTGCCAGCTATCACGCTAAATCAATATTTGTTATATCTGTTTTCTTTTCCTGGTTCTATTGTGTGTTCATGGGGAGTATTGGGCTGGTTTCATTAAGCACAAGTGTAATGTATTTTTCTTTCACTTGAATAATGCAATTGTTAGGGCACTTGCCACTAATAATAAGATTTATGCAGCTACACTTCATCATTTTGTATTTGATAACATGCTGAATTTACACCTTTGGCCGTGCTCTTAAATATGTGCCAAAATCGAATGTTTAATTAATAATTTTTTCACTTTGAAATGAATCTAGTAACATTTACGAAAAATTGTGGGACATTATTAAATTAACTCCATTTACTGCATTTTTCTGAAAAGTCTGCAGAGATAGAAAAGTTTTTGTTATTTGGGATATCTGTCTTTTATGTCTATGGCATAGCAGCCATTGGTTTTCTTTTAGAAGGTGATGGGGCACACGTTGTACAAAGTTTTGGCCGTGACGAAGCCCGGTTTCGGGTGAAACGCGTCGCCGTAAATAAATCATTATGGATTAAGCTGTGGAGTGCGAGATTCTCCTTGATACACACTCAAGTTCTTGGATCCTTTGTTATATATATATATATATATATATATATATATAGTCATGTGATCAAGGCAGGGATCTGCCGAAACGCGTCATGGCGACTGGTGGTGTGTCGGAATAAATAATAATTGCACCAAACTGGGTCTACGCTCGTTTGTTTGGAAGAAAACAGCAAAAGCGAGGTTTCTGGCATATATATATATATATATACATGTATTTTCATCATCTCTACCTAGTTGGCCTCCAAGTCCTCTACCCTGACTGTCCGGGTTTGTTCTACCTGTACCTTGACTCCTTAGGATATCCTCCCCTTTCCCCCTCCCTTTTTCCCCCCCTCCAGAGTCTCTCTCTCTCTCCCCTCCATATAAACTGTATTTTCATGGCTACAGCAGGACTGTCACCCCTTTTCAAGCGGCTGCTTGAATAAGTGGTGTCCACCTTTCCACACTCTTTCTGTATAGCACCAAGGGTGGGGTATCGAGAGTGTTTTTTGTATTTGATTTACCTTTTACTTATTTTGCTAATTATTATTTTTTCCTTTAATAGTGGGGTTGTGTAGTCTCTACCTCAGGCCAGTGATGCCACTTGGCATTTTACTTTTTAGACCTTGTGATTTTGGCAATCGGCCAGTTTTCCTTATTATTCACCTTTGTTGATTTATACTGCCACTGGGCACGGTCACCATCGGTAGAATAGCGGTTTGCAGTACCACTTGGTTTTGTAACTAGTGTGACTTTACTTCAGCACTAGTTATAGTATTTGTTTTGAGCGTACTAACTCTATGCCGCTCCTTGATTAATTTCAAGCTGTTGTCACCTTGCACACTTGTGTAGGAGGCCTCCATGAGAACTGCTGTATCCCCACGTTTTTGTGACCCAGATGGGTCTTTTATTTAGCACTGATGAAATGTTGCTGATTCACGTTTTATAGTGCTCAACTTAACATGCATTTATTTTCTGTGATGTTTTGTACCATTGGCATGTATAGTGTGAACTGAGTCTGTCCTCACCTTAGAACAGACACCAACATGTTTGTATTTCTTTTATGTTTACATATTATGTTTGACCCTTTGAAAAGCACTTAAATACAGCCACTTCTGGGTCTGGAAGTGACTTTGACAAAGATCGTGAGGTTGAAACGCGTCAGTCAATAAATTTCAATCTTTGAAATTATCCTGAGTGCGACTTTACCTTTTGTTGAGAAACTGAAGGATTCTGCAAATATACATGTGTATATGTATATATATATATATGTATATATATTATCTACTGGCGGTCGCCAGTAGATAGTTATAGTTACAACCTATTATCCATAGGAAATCCGCGACATTCTATTTGAAATAACTCTCTTGCCGGTTGACGTATCTTCGCAAAATTTTCAAACTTTATGGCCCGCTCCGGTCCGCTCCTACCCTGAAAGTCTCGGGGGATTCGTCAAGCGGGGGCCGAGAAAAAAGGGGGTCCCAAAACGCGTTTTCCCCATGCAATTTTCCATAGGAAACTTTAGACACGGCTACAGCCCGAACTGCTGAACGGAATTACACCAAATTTGGCAAAGAGGTAGTTCTTGGTTCAGAAAGAACCCTTTTTGTTAAATGGTGTAAATCCGTTCAGTAGTTGCTGAGAAAGTCAAAAGTAAAAAGATAGTGATATCTATGGCCGAGTAGGGTCCGCGTACCCTCCCGATCACGAGCTGCATGTTAATTGGCTGTCAGCTGGCTGTCAACATTCCGATTCAGGAAATGTTGGCAGCCATTTTGTCCCTCGGTAGAACCGAGGGACAGAAACAAGTGCGCAAAGCGCACAAAGGGGGCAGGGTAGAAACACCCTGACCCCTAAGTTTGCTCAGGGGTCCCACAAGGACCCCCTGGGCAAAAAAAAAGACTTTTTTTTAAATCGGCAGGATGCGCTCAGGGTGCGCGAATCCTGCCGGAAAAAAAAAAAATCGAAGCGCGGTCTCCCGCGCTTCGATTGTATTTTGCCCCCGGGTGGCCCAAGTCCCGGGGGCATGGTGGGGGGGGTTAATTTTATGTGTGGGGGGCCTCGAAGGGCCCCCCAAGCCCCGGGGACCGCCACCCCCGGGGCTTTATTGCAAAAATAGTGCGGGAGGGCTCTTCTGCCCTCCCGCAGCCCCGGGACCGCCACCCCCGGGGCTTCTTTTTTAATTTGAATAAGGTGTGGGGGGCTCCAGCCCCCACACGCCCCGGGGACCACCACCTCCCCGGGGCACTTATAAAATAAATGTGGGGGTCCATTACGGACCCCCAGAGCCCCGGGGACCACCACCTCCCCGGGGCTGTGCAACTTAAGGGAGGGGGCCGCGCGGCCCCCCTCCTGGAGCCCTTGATGGCCCTGGGGACCGCCACCCCCAGGGGCCGGCTCCTGCAGTGTCCCGGGGTGCCTACCCCCGGGACACTGTAGTTTGCTATGGCAGGACGGGAGCCTCGCGGCTCCCGTCCTGCCATAGCAAACTGCTTTGGATATTGGAAGAGAGAGCAGGGAAACCTGCTCTCTTCCAATATCCAAAGCACATTGTGTAAGCAATGCCGGCTCCCGTAGGACACGGGGAGCCGGCGGGACTGTGGGGGGTTTGGGGACCCCCCCACAGTCCCCAACGAGAGGCCAGCCCCGGGGGATGGGGTCCCCGGGGCAAGTAGTGGCCCGGGAAGGGGGCCACGCGGCCCCCCTCCCCAAAAAATTAAAAAACGGAAAGGCCGGCCCCGGGGGATGGGGTCCCCGGGGCCATAAATGGCCTGAGGAGGGGGGCCACGCAGCCCCCCTCCAAAGAAAAAAAAAAAAAAACGAGGCCATGCCCCGGGGGATGGGGTCCCCGGGGCCAATACAGGCCCGTTTTTTTTTTTTATATTTAATTTAAAAAAAGGGGTAAGGCCCTGGGGGATGTGGTCCCCAGGGCATAAAAACTTGGAAAAAGGAAGGGGGGCCACAGAGCCCCCCTTCAGGGGACAAAAATTTTTAAAAACGATCGGGCCCGCAGGCCCCGCCCCTTCCTTCACCACTCTGCAAACGCGCCCCTGGCGCGTTTGCAGATGGGGAAGTAATTCCCGTTCAATACTGGGGATCCCTGGGGCCAACTAGCCCACCAGGAACCTCCAGTATGCGCTAGGGGCTGCCTTGCATAGAGGTGTACAGAGGCCACGCCCCTTTTACACCTCTCTGCAACGCAGCTCTGTGGCGCTTAATGGAGGTAGCTGGTGGGCTAGTTGCACCCCAGGGACCCTCAGGATTTAAGGGGACTTAATCACCCGACTTAAAACGCGCCACGGGGCGCGTTTGCACAGTGGTGAAGGGAGGGGGCGGGGCTTCAGGTGACATGTGTGCAAACAGGCCCTGTGGCGCGTTTTAAGATGGGGAATTAAATCCCCTTCAATCCTGAGGGTCTCTGGGGGCCAACTAGCCCAACAGGTACATCCAGAAAGCGCCACAGAGCTGCGTTGCAGAGAGGTGTAAAAGGGGTGTGGCCTCTCTACACGTCTCTGCAACGCAGCCCCCTGGCGCATACTGGAGGTTCCTGGTGGGCTAATTGGCCCGTAGGGACCCACATGAATCAAGGGGACTTAATCCCCCAACTTAAAACGCGCCACGGGGCGCGTTTGCACAGATGTCACCTCAGGCCCCGCCCCCTCCCTTCACCATTGTGCAAATATTCTTCTAAAATCATCCGAAATACGAATTCCGATTTACTCACCTGTTATCAGGAGAGACCTCAGTGCTGCATCTTTCAGCCCAGTACTAATCCTGAAAAGTAATTTTAACCGTACTTACCAGTAACTTGAATTTCCTTCCATAGGATATCATTGCCTGCTTTTTGCTGAAAAAGTTTCTAAGTGTTGATTTTTGAAACATACAAATATTCCTCTAAAATCAGCCGAAATCCGAATTCTGATTTACTCACCTGTTATCAGGAGAGACCTCAGTGCTGCATCTTTCAGCCCAGTACTAATCCTGAAAAGTAATTTTAACCGTACTTACCAGTAACTTGAATTTCCTTCCATAGGATATCATTGCCTGCTTTTTGCTGAAAAAGTTTCTAAGTGTTGATTTTTGAAACATACAAATATTCCTCTAAAATCAGCCGAAATCCGAATTCTGATTTACTCACCTGTTATCAGGAGAGACCTCAGTGCTGCATCTTTCAGCCCAGTACTAATCTTGAAAAGTAATTTTAACCGTACTTACCAGTAACTTGAATTTCCTTCCATAGGATATCATTGCCTGCTTTTTGCTGAAAAAGTTTCTAAGTGTTGATTTTTGAAACATACAAATATTCCTCTAAAATCAGCCGAAATACGAATTCCGATTTACTCACCTGTTATCAGGAGAGACCTCAGTGCTGCATCTTTCAGCCCAGTACTAATCCTGAAAAGTAATTTTAACCGTACTTACCAGTAACTTGAATTTCCTTCCATAGGATATCATTGCCTGCTTTTTGCTGAAAAAGTTTCTAAGTGTTGATTTTTGAAACATACAAATATTCCTCTAAAATCAGCCGAAATACGAATTCCGATTTACTCACCTGTTATCAGGAGAGACCTCAGTGCTGTATCTTTCAGCCCAGTACTGGTCCTGAAAAGTAATTTTAACCGTACTTACCAGTAACTTGAATTTCCTTCCATAGGCTAACATTGACTGGTTTCACTTGGAAATTCTTCTAAGTGTGGAGTTTTGGAACTTTAAATTATTCTTCTAAAATCAGCCGAAATACGAATTCCGATTTACTCACCTGTTATCAGGAGAGACCTCAGTGCTGCATCTTTCAGCCCAGCACTGACCCTGAAAAGTAATTTTAACCGTACTTACCAGTAACTTGAATTTCCTTCCATAGGATATCATTGCCTGCTTTTTGCTGAAAAAGTTTCTAAGTGTTGATTTTTGAAACATACAAATATTCCTCTAAAATCAGCCGAAATACGAATTCCGATTTACTCACCTGTTATCAGGAGAGACCTCAGTGCTGTATCTTTCAGCCCAGTACTGGTCCTGAAAAGTAATTTTAACCGTACTTACCAGTAACTTGAATTTCCTTCCATAGGCTAACATTGACTGGTTTCACTTGGAAATTCTTCTAAGTGTGGAGTTTTGGAACTTTAAATTATTCTTCTAAAATCAGCCGAAATACGAATACCGATTTACTCACCTGTTATCAGGAGAGAACCCAGTGCTGCATCTTTTAGCTCAGCACTGACCCTGAAAAGTAATTTTAACCGTACTTACCAGTAACTTATCTTTTCTTCCTTAGGAATCCATTGTCTGGTTTTCAACAGAAAAGTTTCCAAGTGTCGATTTTCACAAACTACAAATATTCCTTAAAAATCGCCTGTATGACTTAAACGCATTTTTTCAACTGTTTACAGGAGATGCACCAGTGCTGGATCCAGGATCCAACACTGAGTAAGAAAAAGTAACGATAAGCGTTTTTACCTGCTAAGTGAATTTCCTTCCATAGGATAACATTGGTGATTCTATGAGGAAAAGTTTCTAAGTGTCAACTTTTAAAATACAATAATATTCCTTAAAAATCACGACTGTAACCAAAACGCTTTTACTCAACTGTTTATAGGAGATGTCCCAGGACTGAATCTAGGATCCAGTCCTGTGGTTAGAAAAGTAATCCATAAAGTAACTAATTGCATTTAACTAGAAATTCACATTGAGCTGAATGTTGCATTGTGTTTGAAAATGTGTTGCCCATTGCAACAACTGTAACTACTGTACTTAAAAGTCTATTGCCTATGTGCAAAGTATTTAAACTAAAGTAATTCATTCTGAGAAAGTATTTTTTGTAATGTAATGTATAATGTAATTACAATGTAATTTAAAAAATAAAATATGTAAAAGAAATTGTTTCTAAAAATGTAGTAAATCAGTATGAAAAAAATTAATATAAAAATTAATACATTTAAAAAATGTCATTTAAAAAACCTTTGAAATTCACAGAAAAAACCGTAGGTTTCAGGCACGTTATAGTTACAAATTAGCATTTAAAAAACCTTTGAAATTCACTGAAAAAACCATAGGTTTCAGATATGTTATAGTTACAAATTAGCATTTAAAAAACCTTTGAAATTCACTGAAAAAACCATAGGTTTTAGGGACAGTTATAGTTAGTTGGACATTTCACTCGTACAAAACCCGTGAAATTCCCCGTTATAGTTAGTTCAGCTAACTATAACTCGCGCCCCGCAATGCACTGCTGATGACGTCACATATTACATCACTCATGACATGGTCAGTGACATCACTGATGACATCACTGATGACATCTCAAATGACATCACTGATGACATCATCCACGTGATAATCTGATGCAGCTCCTCACACCCTAATATAACCTTTGATACACCCAATCTAAATTACAGACTGCCATTCGCAAAACTATAGACACTCCAACACCAATAACTACATACCCACTCACTGATTCTTAGGTCTACACACACACATCCACTCACTCACCCGTACAGTCACTCATACTTATGGTCACTCAGTACAGGACTATCATATGCACTCTTACTCCTATATAGACACTCAAACACCGCCACTCATCCATAGAGGTACTCACACACCTAGTCAGTCATGCAAATAATTAAACACACTGCCATTTACTCACCTATACAGTTATACACACACCAGCTCACTTAATCATACAAATACTAGCACATTGTTACGCTCTTATACAATCACTGATACAAGCACACACTCATCCATACAGCCACTATCACAATCACTCACTCTCGCTTATAGCTATTTATATACTCCAACACACATATATACTGCCTTTCACATATGTAGTTACTCACACATGTACCACTAGGACATACATTCACTCACTAACACACTCTTACACACACTTACCCACCCATACAGTCTATCACAGATGCACTCTTGAAACCATCCACCCAGTGAATCACCCACTCACACATCTATGCACAGAGTCGCACACACCCCACCCACACAAACACTCAGGCACCCATACAGATACTCAGACAACCAATCAATAACTCATATAGACACTCATGTAGCTATTCACAAACCCATGCAGCCACTTACACAGCAACAGACAGACGGATACAGACATTCACCCAGTTTAGTCACTAACCCATGCATTCAGTAAGATACGTTAAATCACTCACTTATAGAGTCAGTCACGCACCTACTAAATCATCCATACAGACACTTACACACCCACTCATTCTTCAATACGTCTTTTCCTATATATATTAAAAATATTTAAACTTTACAGAAACACACAGTCACTGGATGATGTCATCAGTGATGTCATTTGAGATGTCATCAGTGATGTCATCAGTGATGTCACTGACCATGTCATGAGTGATGTAATATGTGACGTCATCAGCAGTGCATTGCGGGGCGCGAGTTATAGTTAGCTGAACTAACTATAACGGGGGAATTTCACGGGTTTTGTACGAGTGAAATGTCCAACTAACTATAACTGTCCCTAAAACCTATGGTTTTTTCAGTGAATATATATATATATTACCTACTGGCGGTCGCTAGTAGGTACTTATAGTTAGGACCTATTTTCCATAGGAAAAGCATTTTTTGATTTGCCAATGTCTTTGGCGCCGTTTGACAAATCTTCGTGAAATTTTCTAAACTAATGGCCGGCTCACTTCAGCTCCTGTGTTTCGGTCGAACCGAGTCACAAGAAAAAAGGTAAAAAAAAAGGTTTTAAAACAAGAAAAGGGGGCAGGGTAGAAACACCCTGACCACCTAGGCCTGCTCAGGGGGCCCACAGGCACCCCCAGGGCCAAAATAAAGCATAAAAAAAATAAATTCAGCGGAATTCGCGCTGGGTGCGCGAATCAGGCAGAATGTTTTTTTTTTAAAACGAAGCACAGGCTCTTGCGATTCATTTTCTTTAAGCCCCCGGGATGGGCCAGGTCCCGGGGCAACGCGTAATATGAAGCGGGGGCCCCTGCTTCCCCGGGAACCGCCACCTCCCCGGGGCGATATTCAATAAATGTGGGGGGTTTCCGATGCCTCGGAGACCCTGTAGATCAATTATGCCTTCTTCACTAGTCCACTTCCCACTTATGCCCCCATTGCATCATTCTCCACCCACCCAGACACACCCCGGATAGGGACAGGTATTGAGGGACGCTGCAACACGTGAAAACCTCTCTCGACCCTCAACCAAAGACACATAAGTATAATGAGTGAGAGGCTGCCTTTATCAATAGCAGCAATAAGTTTAAACGTTTTGTTTGGTAAAAAACAAGAAAGAAAAAAAAAGTAGTAATATGATGGGAAGATAGCAATTATAGATGGATCACTCCTGCGGTAGCACAGAAGTGGCTACAGGTCAGGCAATATGAGGTGAAGCCCACCCCACTGGGTTTGTCTGAAATGTTGCAACAGAATTGAGGGCGGGTCAGTACAGGAGATTTGCTGATATATGATGCCTGCAATTTGCCGCTCTGTGTTATAAGAACTGTACCAAGGGGTCCCTTGGCAGGGTGATCACATAATTATCTATGTTTCTGAAACAATGTATGTACATTGATCCTGATCTGCTTACTACCAATAAAAAGAATAAAAAAAAAAAAAATGCGGGGGCATGTGGCCCCCCGCATCCCCTGGGACCGCCACCTCCCCGGGGCTTTTTTCATTGAAAAGGCATGGGAGGCTCCTGCCTGCCCCCACGCTGCCCTGGGGACCGCCACATCCCCGGGGGTTTAATGATTAAGTGTGGGGGGCCACGCAGACCCGTTGGCCACCACCTCCCCGGGGCTATCTATAAAATTGAAGTGTGGGGGGGCTCGAGCCACCTCACACTGCCCCAGGGATCACCACCTCCCTAGGGCATACAATAATTAAAATGCAGGGGTCCATTGCAGAACCCTGGCCCCGGGACCACCACCTTCCCAGGGCTATCTACAAGATGGCAATCCATGGCCCTGGGGACCGCCACCCCCCAGGGCCGGCTCCAGCAATGTCCCAGGGACTGCGGGGGCATTGTGGCTCCCCCCGTGGTCCCCAACGTGAGGCCAAGCCCTGGGGGATGGCCCGGGTAGTGGAGCCGCTCAGGCCCCCCTACCCATTCTATTAAAATAATAAAATAAAGGATTGGCCATGCCCCGGGGGATTGGGTCCCCAGGGCTATATCGGCCTCAGGAGGGGGGCCACGCGGCCCCCCTCCAAAATGTTTTTTTTTTTTTTTAAATAGAGAGCAGGCCCCGGGGGATGTGGACCCCAGGGCCGAAATCGGCCTATGGAAGTGGGGGACATTAAATATATATTTTTTCTCTCGTGGTAGGAGCCGCGACCCTGTCGCGACTCTCAGCGCGGCCCCCAGTGTAATGTCGTGGTGGATTGGGAATCCACCTTAAATAAATAATTAATGCATTTTTTATCAAGCTAGCAAAACATTCAAGAAATGTGATGTTTGAAATATGTCACCAAATGTAGAAACGTGTACTGCAGTTTGTTTTTTTGTACTGAAATGAATACTGAAATAGGTTGTGCATACTAATATGTGTGCTTCCCGAGTCTCTAATGAAAGTAATAGAGAAAACTGAGGCTTAAAACATGTTGGCAGATGGATTAAAGTGTATCCCAGTGTATATAACTCTGTACCCATGTGCCCAGTATTATGAACAGAAAGGAATACATACACTTTCCGGTACAAATCTTCTCGGTTCTGCTCTGTCATTTGGTTGCATAGGCAATTATGTCTTATGTATGTAGGTGTTATAGAGCCTCTCAAAAAGACTGATAATACCCAGGTGCCCTATTTTAGGAGCAGAAAGGAATACATACACTTTCTCTACACAAATATAGAGAGCATGCACTGTGAAACACAAGTATTCGAGTATTTGTATGTTTCTTTTTCTGTCTCATGCCACTAACAAAAGGCACAGACAGACACATGCATGCCTTCAGAAAAATGGTGAGATTTACAACAGTGAATTGGGAAGGGTTGCTGATTTAAATTTGGCAAGGCTCAACATTCTCAGGAATTGGTGAAAACTGAAGCTGCAAGATAAAAGTGAGCTTTAAGACCTGTTGGTAGAGAGATTAGTGATTAGGGTACTTCGTATGAGTCTCTGGAAAGGTACACTCGAAGTAGGCCCTATAAATTTAGGTGTCTGCTTGAAACGGGAAGAGCAGTTTGTCAAGTTTAAAGGTCTGCATGCTCTTGTGACTGAGGTATGTGTCCACTTGTACGTGTAGTCTCACATGCGTTATGCAACTGAAGATGGTAGCTTGAAAACCTGGTAGCTTTTGGTACCATTGGAGAAATCTTCTCAGTTCTGCTCTGTCATTCGCTCGCCCAGGCAGTCATGTCTTATGTCTGTAGGAGGTATAGAGCTCCTGAAATAGACTGCTTAATACCCAGGTGCCGTGTTTTATGAGCAGAAAGGAATACATACACTTTCTTCTACACTAATTTAGAGAGCATGCGCTGTGAAACACAGGTATTCAACTATTTGTATGTTTCTTTTTATGTCTCATGCTACTAGCAAAAGGCACACACAGACGCATGCATGCATTCAGAAACATGGTGAGACTTACAACAGTGACATAGGAAGGATTGCTGATTTAAATTTGGCTAGGCCCAACATTCTGAGCAGGTGGTGAAACTGAAGCTGCAAAAGAAAAGTGAGTTTTAAGACATGTTGGTAGAGGGATTAGAGATCAGGGTACTTTGTATGAGTCTCTGGAAAGGTACACTCGAAGTAGGCCATATACATTAAGGTGTCTGCTTGAAATGGGAATAGCAGTTTGTCAAGTTTAAAGGTCTGCATGCTTTTGTGACTGAGGTATGTGTCTACTTGTATGTCTATTCTGACACGTGTTATGCAAATGAAGATGGTAGCATTAAAACCTGGTAGCTTTTGCTAGCGTTGGAGAAATCCTTTCAGATCTGCTCTGTCATTTGCTCGCACAGGCAGTCATGTCTTATGTCTGTAGGTGTTATAGAGCTCCTCAAAAAGACTTTTCAAGACCCAGGTGCCCTGTTTTATGAGCAGAAAGGAATATATACACTTTCTTCTACACAAATTTAGAGAGCATACGCTGTGAAACACAGGTATTCAACTATTTGTATGTTTCTTTTTATGTATCATGCCAAAAGTAAAAGGCATAGACATACACATGCATGCGTTCAGAAACATGGTGAGATTTACAACAGTGACATGGGACTTATTGCTGTTTAAAATTTAGCTGGGCCCAACATTCTCAGGAGTTCGTGAAAACTGAAGCTGCAAGAGAAAAGTGAGCTTTAAGACATGTTGGCAGAGGGATTAGTGATTAGGGTACTTCGTATGAGTCTCTGGAAAGGTACACTCGAAGTACACCGTATAAATTTAGGTGTCTGCTTGAAATGGGAAGAGCAGTTTGTCAAGTTTAAAGGTCGGTGCGCTCTTGTGACTGAGGTATGTGTCTACTTGTACGTGTATTCTCACATGTGTTGTACGTCTGAAAATGCTAGAAGTCTGGAACACAGATATATAACTATTTGTATATTTCTTTTTATGTATCATGCCACTAGCAAAAGGCACAGACAGATGCCTGCATGTGTTCAGAAACATGGTGAGACTTACAACAGTGACATGGGAAAGATTGCTGTTTTAAATTTGGCTAGGCCCAGCATTCTCAGGTGTTCGTGAAAACTGAAGATGCAAGAGAAAAGTGATCTTTAAGACATGTTGGTAGAGGGATTAGAGATTAGGGTACTTTGTATGAGTCTCTGGAAAGGTACACTCGAAGTAGGCCATATAAATTTAGGTGTCTGGTTGAAATGGGAAGAGCAGTTTGTCAAGTTTAAAGGTCGGTGCGCTCTTGTGACTGAGGTATGTGTCTACTTGTACGTGTATTGTCACACGTGCTTATGCAACTGAAGATGGTAGCTTGAAAACCTGGTAGCTTTTGGTACTGTTCAAGAAATCTTCTCAGTTTTGCTCTGTCATTCGCTCGCACAGGCAGTCATCTCTTATGTCTGTAGGTGGTGTACAGCTCCTCCAATAGACTGTTCAATACCCAGGTGCTCTGTTTTATGAGCAGAAAGGAATACATACTCTTTTTTCTACAAAAATTTAGAGAGCATGCACTGTGAAACACAGGCATTTAACTATATGTTTGTTTCTTTTTATGTCTCATGCCAGTAGGAAAAGGTACAGACAGACGCATGCATGCGTTCAGAAACATGGTAAGACTTACAACAGTGACATGGGAAGGGTTGCTCTTTTAAATGTGGCTAGGCCCAACATTCTGAGCAGTTGGTTAAAACTGAAGCTGCAAGAAAAAAGTGAGCTTAAAGACACGTTGGTAGAGGGATTAGTGATTAGGGTACTTTGTATGAGTGTGTGGAAAGGTACACTCGAAGTAGGCCATCGAAATGTAGTTGTCTGTTTGAAATGAGAAGAGCAGTTTGCATGTTTAAAGATCTGTGTGCTCTTGTGACTGAGGTATGTGTCTACTTGTACGTGTATTCTCACACATGTTATGCACCTGAAAATGCTAGACGTCTAAAACACAGGTATACAACTATTTGTATGTTTCTTTTTATGTCTCATGCTGCTAGCAAAAGGCACACACAGACACATGCATGGGTGCATTCAGAAACATGGTGAGACTTACAACAGTGAGATAGGAAGGATTGTCGATTTAAATTTGGTTATGCCCAACATTCTGAGCAGGTGGTGAAAACTGAAGCTGCAAGAGAAACGTGAGTTTTAAGACATGCTCATAGAGGGATTAGTGATTAGGGTACTTTGTATGAGTCTCTGGAAAGGTACACTCGAAGTAGGCTGTATAAATTTAGGTGTCTGCTTGAAATGGGAAGAGCAGTTTGTCAATTTAAAGGTCTGCGTGCTTTTGTGACTGAGGTATGGGTCTACTTGTTCGTGTATTCTGACACGTGTCATGCAACTGAAGATGGTAGTTTGAAAACCTAGTAGCTTCTGCTACCGTTGGAGAAATCTTCTTAGTTCTGCTCTGTCATTCGCTCGCACAGGCAGTCATGTATTATGTTTGTAGGTGGTGTAGAGCTCCTCAAATAGACTGTTCAAGACCCAGGTGCCCTGTTTTATGAGCAGAAAGGAATATATACACTTTCTTCTACACAAATTTAGAGAGCATGCGCTGTGAAACACAGGTATTCAACTATTTGTATGTTTCTTTTTATGTATCATGCCAAAAGTAAAAGGCATAGAAAGACGCATGCATGCGTTCAGAAACATGGTGCGATTTACAACAGTGACATGGGATTGATTGTTGTTTAAAATTTAGCTAGGCCAAACATTCTCAGGAGTTCGTGAAAACTGAAGCTGCAAGAGAAAAGTGAGCTTTAAGAAATGTTGGCAGAGGGATTAGTGATTAGACTACTTTGTATGAGTCTATGGAAAGGTACACTCGAAGTAAGCCAGATACATTTAGGTGTCTGGTTGAAATGGGAAGAGCAGTTTGTCAAGTTTAAAGGTCTGTGTGCTCTTGTGAATGAGGTATGTGTCTACTTGTACGTGTATTGTCACACGTGTTATGCAACTGAAGATGGTAGCTTGAAAACCTGGTAACTTTTGCTACCGTTGGAGAAATCTTCTCAGTTCTGCTCTGTCATCTCTTATGTCTGTAGGTGGTGTAGAGCTCCTCAAATAGACTGTTCAATACCCAGGTGCCCTGTTTTATGAGCAGAAGGGAATACATACACTTTTTCTACAAAAGTTTAGAGAGCATGCGCTGTGAAACACAGGCATTCAACTATTTGTATGTTTCTTTTTATGTGTCATGCCAGTGGGAAAAGGTACAAACAGACGCATGCATGCGTTCAGAAACATGGTGAGACTTACAATAGTGACATGTGAAGGGTTGCTCTTTTAAATTTGGCTAGGCCCAACATTCTGAGCAGTTGGTTAAAACTGAAGCTGCAAGAGAAAAGTGAGCTTTAAGACATGTTGGCAGAGGGATTAGTGATTAGGGTACTTCGTATGAATTTCTGGAAAGGTACACTCGATGTAGGCCGTGTACATTTAGGTGTCTGCTTGAAATGGGAAGAGCAGTTTGTCAAGTTTAAGGGTCTGCGTGCTCTTCTGACTGAGTTGTCTACTTGTACCTGTATTCTCACACGTGTTATGCGTCTGAAAATGCTAGACGTCTGAAACACAGGTAAACAACTATTTGTATGTTTCTTTTTATGTATCATGCCACTAGCAAAAGGCACAGACAGACGCATGCATGCGTTCAGAAACATGGTGAGACTTACAACAGTGACATGGGATTTATTGCCATTTTAAATTTGGCTAGGCCCAACATTCTCAGGTGTTGGTGAAAACTGAAGCTGCAAAAGAAAAGTGAGCTTTAAGACATGTGGGCAGAGGGATTAGTGATTAGGGTACTTCGTATGAGTTTCTGGAAAGGTACACTCAAAGTAGGCCGTATAAATTTAGGTGTCAGCTTAAAATGGAAAGAGCAGTTTGTCAAGTTTAAAGGTCTGCGTGCTCTTGTGACTGAGGTATGTGTCTACTTGCACGTGTATTCTGACACGTGTTATGCAATAGAAGATGGTAGCTTGAAAACCTGGTGGCTTTTGGTACCGTTGGAGAAATCTTCTCAGTTCTGCTCTGTCATTCGGTCGCACAGGCACTCATCTCTTATGTGTGTAGGTGGTATAGAGCTCCTCAAATAAACTGTTCAATACCCAGGTCCCCTGTTTTATGAGCAAAAAGGAATACATATACTTTCTTCTACACAAATTTAGAGAGCATGCGCTGTGAAACACAGGTATTCAACTATTTGTATGTTTCTATGTATGTCTCATGCCATTAGCAAAAGGCACAGACAATTGCATGCATGCGTTCAGAAACATGGTGAGACTTACAACAGTGAGATAGGAAGGATGGGTGATTTAAATTTGGCTAGGCCCAACATTCTGAGCAGTTGGTGAAAACTTAACCTGCAAGAGAAAAGTGAGTTGAGTTTTAAGACATGTTGGTAGAGGATTAGGGTACTTTGTATGAGTCACTGGAAAGGTACACTTGAAGTAGGCCACATAAATTTAGGTGTCTGCTTGAAATGGGAAGAGCAGTTTGTCAAGTTTAAAGGTCTGCATGCTCTTGTGACTGAGGTATGTGTCTACTTGTACGTGTATTCTGACACATGTTATGCAACTGAAGATGGTAGTTTGAAAACCTGGTAGCTTTTGGTGCCATTGGAGAAATCTTCTTACTTCTGCCCTGTCATTCGCTCGCACAGGCAGTCATGTCTTATGTCTGTAGGTGGTATAGAGCTCCTCAAATAGACTGTTCAAAACCCAGGTGCCCTGTTTTATGAGGAAAGAGGAATGCATACACTTTCTTCTACACAAATTTAGAGAGCATGTGCTGTTAAACACAAGCATTCAACTCTTTCTATGTTTCTATGTTTGTCTCATGCCACTAGCAAAAGGCACAGACAGACACATGCATGCGTTCAGAAACATGGTGAGACTTACAACCGTGACATGGGAAGGGTTGCTGTTTTAAATTTGGCTAGGCCCAACATTCTGAGCAGTTGGTGAAAACTGAAGCTGCAAGAGAAAAGTGAGTTTTAAGACATGCTGGTACAGGGATTAGTGATTAGGGTACTTTGTATGAGTCTCTGGAAAGGTACACTCGAAGTAGGCCATATAAATTTAGGTGTCTGCTTGAAATGGGAATAGCAGTTTGTCAAGTTTAAAGGTCTGCATGCTTTTGTGACTGAGGTATGTGTCTACTTGTACGTGTATTCTGACACAAGTTATGCAACTGAAGATGGTAGTTTTTGGTGCCATTGGAGAAATCGTCTTAGTTCTGCTCTGTCATTCGCTCGCACAGGCTGTCTTATGTCTGTAGGTAGTATAGAGCTCCTCAAATAGCCTGTTAAAAACCCAGGTGACCTGTTTTATGAGGAAAGAAGAATACATACACTTTCTTCTACACAAATTTAGAGAGCATGCGCTGTGAAACACAGGTATTCAACTCTTTCTATGGTTCTATGTATGTCTCATGCCACTAACAAAAGGCACAGACAGACGCATGCATACTTTCAGAAACATGGTGAGACTTACAACAGTGAGATAGGAAGGATTGCTGATTTAAATTTGGCTAGGCCCAAGATTCTGAGCAGTTGGTGAAAACTGAAGCTGCAAGAGAAAAGTGAGTTTTAAGACATGTTGGTAGAGGGATTAGTGATTAGGGTACTTTGTATGAGTCTCCGGAAAGGTACACTCGAAGTTGGCCGTATAAATGTAGGTGTCTGCTTGAAATAGGAAGAGCAGTTTGTCAAGTTTAAAGGTCTGGGTGCTCTTGTGACTGAGGTATGTGTCTACTTGTACGTGTATTTTCACGCAACTGAAGATGGTAGTTTGAAAACCTGGTAGCTTTTGGTACTGTTGGAGAAATCTTCTTAGTTCTACTCTGTCATTCGGTCGCGCAGGCAGTCATGTCTTATGTGTGTAGGTGGTATAGAGTCTCTTCAAATAGACTGTTCAATACCCAGGTACTATGGGGCATATTAGCAAGACCCACGTTAAAATTATCGCCGTTTTAGCGACAGGAAACTGCCGCTAAAACGGCGATAATGGGCTTGCTAATATGCGTTATAGAATTCCAATAGAAGCCCAGGTTAGATGTCCTGCACATCTAACCTGGGCTTCTATTGGAATTCCATAACGCATATTAGCAAGCCCATTATCGCCGTTTTAGCGGCAGTTTCCTGCCGCTAAAACGGCGATAATTTTAACGTGGGTCTTGCTAATATGCCCCTATGTTTTATGAGCAGAAAGGAATTTATGCACTTTTTTCTACACAAATTTAGAGAGCATGTGCTGTAAAAGACAGGTATTCAACTATTTGTATGTTTCTTTTTATGTCTCATGGCAGTAGGAAAAGGCACAGACAGACGCATGCATGCCTTCAGAAACATGGTGAGACTTACAACAGTGACATGGGAAGGGTTGCTGTTTTAAATTTGGCTAGGCCCAACATTCTGAGCAGTTGGTGAAAAGTGAAGCCAAGTTTAAAACAGCAACCCTTCCCATGTCACTGTTGTATGCAAGTCTCACCATGTTTCGGAACACATGCATGCGTCTCTCTGTGTCTTTTGCTAGTGGCATGATACATAAAAAGAAACATACAAATAGTTGTATACCTGTGTTTCTGACGTCTAGGATTTTCAGACGCATAACACTTTTGAGAATACATGTACAAGTACACACATACCTTAATCACAAGAGCATGCAGACTGCACTTCCTATTTCAAACAGACACCTACATTTTTACGGCCTAATTCGAGTGTACCTTTCCAGAGACTCATACAATGTACCCTAACCACTAATCCCTCTACCAACATGTCTTTAAGCTCACTGGTTAATAGAAGTAACTTTTGTAAAACGTTTACTGGTGAATGGAAGCACACTTCCAGTACTGAGCCTTTCTTTAATGAAGAAAGCTATTTTCAACAGAAAACATTAGTACATGCAGTTGATACTAGTGGTCGATGCTCTGAGATGAAAGATGGTTCTCCTGTTCCAAAAGAAAAAATGGTTGCTAGGAATGTGGAAGAAGCAATAGCTGAAGAAGTTCAAGGGAGGCGTACACAAGTTCCTGTATATAAGTGGGATTGTAGCAGTATTTGCAGTATTCAACAGGAATCTATTGATATTTTACGAATTTGTTTACGAGGATATACCAAAAAAAGTGTTAAACAGAAGATTAAGATGTTACAAGGACTAGACCCATGTAAAATAAGAAAATATACTTAGTTGCAATGTCATTCTCTTGCTTGTCTTTCAAGAAAAGTGTGCCAAAGTACTTTTAATCATTTAAGAATGTTAGCTGTACACCACTCTGAAATGCGGAAGTTAGTTTTGTGTAGTAAAAAAATATGCGACAAGCAAATGATGAAGATTATGGAAACATTCCTAAAGACATAAGAATTGGTGACTTGACAAAACAGGGTAAGCAACGTTTAGAAAGTCGGCTACTAAGGAACTTGTTTACAACTGGAAAAACAGCAGCTGAAGTAATGTACAATATGCTTGCAGAAAACAAGTCTATGATTTGTCTAATGCCTACATTACAAGAGTGTTCGACATTTAATCAATAACTTCTTAAACTGGAAAAACAGCAAATTGTGGAAATTTAAGCTATTGACAAAATCAAACACCAGGGAGTGACAATTCTTCTTACTGGGAAACTACAGGCTAAATTGCATTCTTTGGAAAAGTCTGTATCTAAAACTGCAGGATTAGAATAGACTTTACATGTATGCATAAACTGTCGAGTAATTTTGCAGCGTAATTTGAATGTAGAAGAAGAATTAGTAAATGGAGCAATGGGAAAATTGGTTGAGTTTGTAAATTTTCAAAATAGAGATGGAATAGAATTTTTGCTTATAAAACTTGATCAGATTAATGAGGTAAGACAGATTGGGCATTGTGTTGTATGTTTTTTGCTTGTAAAAGACTTGTATGTTCGCAGACAACTGTTTCCTCTGTCTATAGCATATGCAGTAACTATTCATAAACCTCAAGGTTTAAGTACAGACAGAGCTTTTGTAAATATTGGAAAACAGTTCAGGTATCAACTGTTATGCTTATGTGATTCTGAATGTTGTGTTTCATCTACCAGATCTTCATCATGAAATCATGGGAAATCGTGAAACAAGATTCTGTTCTTTACTACATCATGTATTTCAACAGTTCGTAAGTGACAGAAATAAAATGCATACTGCTTCTGGCATTCGGCATCTTTTAGATATATGTACTGGTTCATTTATTTATTTTTATTTATTTATTTAAAGGATTTATAAAGCGCGCAGCTACCCAACTGGGTTTCCCGGCGCTGAAAGCGGGACAAGCGAGATAGGAGCTCAGTTGGCATTAGGCCTGACTAAAAAGAAAGGTCTTTAGCTTTTTTCGGAAGGCAAGGAGAGATTGAAAATTCCTGAGTTTTAGCAGAAGCGAATTCCACAATTTTGGTCCCAGGAAGGAAAACGTGCGGCCACCCATACGGGTCAGTCGTACTCTGGGGACTGAGAAGAGAAAACGGTTGGCCGATCTCAGGTTGCGAGAGGGTCGATAAGGCTTGACAAGATTGAGTATGTACACGGGGCCAGGCCGTGCTGAGCTCTAAACATGTAGCAGAGGGCCTTAAACTCGATACGCTTACTAACCCTGAGCCAGTGGAATTGATGGAGCAAAGGGGAAACAGAGGCGTACCGAGGCAACCTAAAAAGTAGGCGGGCTGCTGTGTTCTGAATAAGCTGGAGACGGCGTACAGAAGTCTTGTCCGCACCCAGATACAGTACATTACCGTAATCAAACCTGGAGATCACCAAGGCCTGCAAGACAGTCCTATGAGCCGCAGGTGGAATTAGCCAGAGGATTTTCTTTAACCACTTGAGGACAGCAAAGCAGGCCGAGGTGACACCAGAGACTTGAGCAGCGAGAGAGAGCTTGCTATCGATGGAAAATCCCAGGTTCTTAACCTTAGGAACCGGGGTAGGCAAAGGTCCCAAAGAGACAGGCCAATGGCTGGCTCCCCAAAGCTCCGGATCATTCCCCAGGATGAGCACCTCAGTCTTAGAACCATTCAGCCTTAAAGCATTTCTGGACATCCACAAGGAGATATTTCGCAGACCAAGTTTAAGTGAAGTTCATTGACATTTACTCTCAACATACAACAAGAAGCACAAGAATTTTTTATGCTTATGCTCGAGTATTAGAACATGAAGGAATACACATTGAAAACTTATTTGGACTAAGTTACAGATGGGAGCATAACCGTGAAGAGTGTTCATTTACTTTTACCACTCAAATACAAGCAGAACGATTCCTATACTTAACAGTACCAGACCGCAAATCAGTACCTTTTAACAAATTGATAAAAACAGCAAATAAGGATATGACTTGTTCACATTGTAGATCAGAGATGTTGTCTACATTACATATAGAAAGATTTGGAAAATACCTCATTTTAATGTTACAACATTGCAGAGCAAATGGAAGAAAATTAGATACAAAAAATACAGATTTTAAAGGAAGTCAAGTATCTATTTCAGGAAGAACTTTTACAACAGTGGCTATTATTTTTCATGATGGACCCACTACAACATTTGGACACTATACTGTTTATTTAAAGTGTAACAAGGGACGGACGCTTTGCAATGATACCCACCTGGAATTCAAACTTAGATTGCCTTTTCAGCTAGCAAATTCTTATATGTTATTTCTGCAGCCAAAGTTTTGAGTACATCTATCGGCCTATTGGGGAAGATGTCAACAGAAAATGGAGGGCACTGCAAAGTATTACTGTTTACATTTAGTGTTCTAATTATTATTTGGCTAAATTGATATTACTTTTGGAAAATGGTGTTTAAAAGCAAATATTTTATATATTTGTTGTCTATATTTTACCCGATGCAAATAAGATTATACATTTTGTGAAAAATATTTCAGAAAAATAATACAGTTGATGAAGGAAGTGATAACAAACTGTAGATAGGAAAACGCATAGCTACAATCAATTTGATTTTTTTTCCCCGCTGTTCAATGATGATGCTACACTGAAATCACTGTGTATGTTGAACTTAAGTGGAATCTTAGAACAGCAAAAAAGGGAAAGTGAGAATGATATGTAATTCTAAATTTATGTTGAGTTCTCAAAAATATAATATTGTCATTTTTCTAATATATTATCATTAAATAACAGTTTTTCTTTTTGCTCTTTATAATAGCTAATGTTGAAGTTTGAAAACTGTTTTAATGCTGTTTAGGATAATACTGCTCTAAAATACTTTTACTGAATGATATATCTAAATTACTTGAAAGGTAAGAATACATAATATAATATCCATAATAACCTGGAAAAATTTCATTAGATGTTATTTGTTTCTAACATAAATATTGTTCATTCTTTACAGTATTTGAAAACTATCATCATATTTCTGAGGAGCAGTATCACACTTACTTTTTACAAAAGTGCATATATCAATAGAAGTGCTTTTATTGCAAGTTATTTACTCCTCATTATACAGGCAAGTGTGTATTGATATCTCTATCCAAGGACTTTCCAGACACATACTTAGATAACAGATGTCTGCTTTTGTGACTCAATACTCCAGTACAACTGATAAGATTTGTGGCACCTGTATGATAAACTGCATAGTTTTGAAGTTAGAGTCAACAGATGTACAACACGTATCAGAATACATATAGACACCTACGCATACTAGAATACGTCTATTTCACACCACATGTTTTCGAAATTTGCGTACAAGAAGATGTATGTATTACTTTTTCCTCCTTATATAGGACAGGTGGGTATTGAAAGTGTTTTTTATTATATTTGAAACTTTTACACTTTTGAACTATGATGTATCTTCTCATTTGAAGAAGTATTTGGAGATATAATATAGAGCTAATAGGACTAAGTTTTAATGGATAGAATCTATTGTATACCGCTCAATCCATGCACTCATCCAATCATTCAAACACTATCCTTGCACTAATTCATTCATTCAGGCACTATGCATACATCCATCCAATGATCCAGATACTACTAATGCACTCATTCAATCACCCAGACACTACTCTTGCACTGTTCCAATCACGCAGGCAGTACCCATACACTCAACCATTCACCCAGGCACTACCCATGCACTGCTCTATTCACCCAGGCACTACCTATGCACTCATGGAATTACTCAGGAACTACCCATGCACTCATGGAACCAAATACACACTATGCATGCACTCATCGAATCACCCTGGGACTACCCATACACTCATTCATTCAACCAGGTACTATCCATGCACTCATGCAATCACCCAGGCAATTCCCCTGTACTCAACTATTCACTAAGGCACTACCCATGCACTCATACATTTACTCACGCACTGTGCATGGACTTATACGGTCATCAAGACAGTAGCCATGCACTCATCCAATCACCCATGTACTCACTAGATGAGCCACACACTACCCTTGCACTAATCCATTCACTACCCATGGAGTCATCCAATCACTCAGATACTATGCTTGCACTCAACCATTCACTCAGTCACAATGCATGGACTCATGCATTCACTCAGGCAGTACTCATGCACTCATCCAATCACCCAGGCACTACCCATGCACTCATCCAATCACTCAGGCAGTACTCATGCATTCATCCAATCTCCCACCCACTACCCATGCACTCATGCAATCATACAGGCACTACCCATACTCTCATTCATTCATCCATGTAGTATCCATGCATTCATTAAATCACTCAGACAGTATCTATGCACTCACTAAATGAACCATGCACTACGCTTGCAGTAATCCATTCACTCAGGCATTGAGGATGGTATTCGGTGTTTGAAGATATCGTACATCAATTTATCTTATAAAATCCACAGAAAATATTATTATAGCACAGAATGCGAAGGTTTACACCAGTCCTCCTACAGAGCGCTAGCGCACATCAACTCGCGGCAGGTCCTCCGCCCCACCCCCTTTTTTTGGGTATCAACAGTTTGAGAGGGATTTAGATTTACAACCTTCCTGTATGATCCCTACTATAAAGGCAGTAGTTTGACACAAAGTGCCTGTGTCAACCTATCGGGCAGGCCTTTTTCTGGAATTAGCAGCTGGCGGTTGATTTTATGCTGCGTTTAGAAACCCTCTTCTAATTTACAACTGTTTTTGGAAAGTAACAATCCCTGCATCGTATATTCCTGCATTCATCAGGACATCAAGACTATAAGGTTGTGGCTTCTCCCGATGAAGGCACTTTGGGTGCCGAAACGCGCGTAGATACCATTTGGTTTCGAGCCACGTTTTTCCTGTTGTTGTCTTAACCCAGACAACATTTGGGTTTCAATCATGTCTTATCCACTGTCAGAGTGCTGAAATCATCTTTTAACCATTTATATCTGTATGAAGGAGATTGACTAGCTATCGCAGAATTTATTACATGTATTGAATAATTTTGTGTTCTTTTGTTACTGTGGTTTTAGATTTGTGGATGTTTGAGTGAATGTGGACATGATTGAAGTAAGCATGTGGAGTTATTTATTTAATTATCATTTTTTTGTATTTGTTCAAAATAATGAAATATATTTTGCACTTTTGTAACAATTGGTTCTTTCAAGTTCATTTCATATCGATGTCTCTTCGAGTGTCATTTGAGTTGCCTTAGGACTTTGCACTTATTTACTTATCCCTGCCTTAAGGAACTCACATTCCATAGCAGGGGGCCGGCCCTTGCTTCTTTACACTTTACTATGCTTGCACTCAACCATTCACTCAGTCACTACCTGTGCAGTCATGCATTCACTCAGGCAGTACTCATGCACTCATCCTACCACCCAGGCACTACCCATGCACTCATCCAATCACTTAGGCACTATCATTCAACTGAACCATTCACTCATGCAGTACCCATGCACTCATACATTCACTCAGGCAATACTCATCCACTCATCCAATGTTCTAGCCACTACCCATGCACTCATTCAATCACCCAGGCACTACCCATACTCTCATTCATTGATGCAGGTAGTACCCATGCATTCATTGAATCACTCAGACACTACCTATGCACTCACTAAATGTGCCACGCACTACCCTTGCAGTAATCCATTCACTCACGCACTACCCATGCACTCATACATTCACTCAGACAGTACTCATGCACTCATCCAATCTCCCAGCCAGTATCCATGCAGTCATCCAATTACCCAGGCACTACCCACACTCTCATTCATTCATCCAGGTACTTTTGATGCAACCATGGAATATCTCAGGCACTGCTCTTGCACACATCCATTCTCCCAGGCACTATGCATGCACTCATCCAATCACCCAGGCACTACCCATACACTCATTCATTCACCCAGGTACTATCCATGCAGTCATGCAATCACCCAGGCAGTGCTATTGCACTCACCCATTCATCCAGGCACTACCTATGCACTCATCCATTTTCTCAGGCACTGTCCATGCAGTCATGCAATCATCAAGGCAGTACCCATGCATTCATCCAATGACACAGACACTACCAATGCACTCACCTAATGAGCCACGCACTACTCATGCAGTCATCCAACCAGCCAGGCACTATTCACACATTCTTCCAATCACTCAGGCACTATCCATTCACTTACACAATCACGCAGCCACTAACCTTGCACTCATCCATTCACTCAAGCACTACTCATTTACTCATCCAATCACTCAGACTCTATGTACGCACTCATCCAATCACACAGACACTATCCATTGACTCATGTATTCATACAACATATACCTTTTCTTTTTAAACCAGAATAGGTGGTTCCGTAAGAACCGTTTTCTTTCATCTTTTTTACAAACTATTTTATATATAATTTTTTCCTAACAATTTTGTGTTTTTTTATGGTGTTTTTTAGATATTAACAAAGAAAAGTTCAACAAAAACCAAGCACAAAACAACATGCCTAATTCGGGATTTTTCTTTTTTTAACAACGGTGATTGTTAATAGTGTCAAACATGGTTTGGACAACCTGTTCTCCAATGCTAAGAACAGTAATACACTTAGGACAAAAAAGTCCTGCCTTTGAACAATCTGGAAGAGTCGGTGGGATGGACTCAAACCTGTCGCCAGCTCTAGAAGTGGAAGGGTGCGCATCATCGTTCTGTCTTGCAAGTTCAGCTCTTGCAAGCCTGTTCTGATGCATGGTTCTAAGATGTTTGTACATCGAGGATGTACTACACGAATATTTTCTCTCAGAACCGCGAGAGAGCACCTTTTTGCCGATGTCGCATGTCACCTTGCACGCATTGACTTTCTTCTTTCCCTCCGGTAAAAAATTGCCACACCACACTCTCCTTTTTGCACCTTGGCTCCTCTTTCTCTTCCAGCAGGGTCTCCTCCTCCTCCTCATGGACATTTTGTGGTGTTGTCATTTCAAATTTTCACTGTTAACTCAGCAAAACACCAAAAACACCTCCAAAATTGTCTTGCTCCTGATAAAGTATGACTGTTGCTAACCACACCCAAATTTAGAAGAGAGTGGGATCTAGCAAACTGAAGGATGACAGGATCTTTACCCAATCCAATCTCTTTTTTGTGTCACATGGGGTCCGCGACTCCTACGTGCTGCCACCGCGTACAGGATGCGATTTCGCAACTTCCTTTAAAATTACATTTTAACAATATTTACTACTATCTTATAATATTTTAATTCCAAATAACTGTACCTCTTTATTTTAAATGAAGCTATATTAATACATAATATTGTTTAACAAACCGTCGAATTCGCGTCCCATGCGCGAATCCCGAAGTTGCGATGTACACGGACGTATCGCAATTCCTGAAATTATTATTAAAAATACATTTTAATCACTTTCTTTTATTATTATACATGCTTATATATGATCTTAGCAAAACTGTAACCTTGAATTTAAGATTATTATTGTCTACATATATGTATTAATAGTACAAATAAAAAACAAAGAGTAGCATCTGGGTCGCGATTCCGCATTTACATTTTCGAAAGAAACAAGGAGATTTAATATAATTAAAATTAAAATATTAAAGTAATGATCAAGTGTAAATTATACATTATGTGAAATATAACTGTTAAAAATCACAATGGAGCCGCGATTCATACGCCAATCCAGAAGCAAGGCCCAGTAATGTACGCGGTGCATTTGTGAACCCGCGATATACATAAATTTAATGCTTAGTATAACTACATATTCATTATATTATTGTACAACTAAACTACTACCCCTCACATATACAGAATTTCACTATATTTTAAACTTTTAAATAAATAAATGGGTTCGTGTACAAAAAGCGAAGATCTGCGTCCGGTACGCGACTCCACTTTTTATATAAAAAAGAAGTTTTTGAAAATATATATATATATAAATATGTATATGTTTCTATAAAAATTAATATTAAAAAAAATATTAAAACAACTTTTTAAATATGTATAAATTATATATATATATGTATAAATATATATGTTAAATGCAATAAAGTTTCATGGATGTTATAGTTAGAAATTAGCATTTAAAAAACCTTGGAAATTCACTGAAAAATCATAGGTTTCAAGGAGGTTATAGTTGGGAATTAGCGTTTGAGATGTCATCAGTGATGTCACTGACCATGTAATGAGTGATGTAATATGGGACGTCATCAGCAGTGCATTGCGGGGGCGCGAGTTACAGTTAGCTCAGCTAACTATAACGGCTGAATTTCTCTGGTTTTGTGCAAGTGAAATGTCACCATAACTATAACGTCCCTGTAACCTTTAGTTTTTCTATGAATTTCTAAGGTTTTTTAAATGCTAATTCCTAACTATAACGTCCCTGAAACCTGTGTTTTTTTCAGTGAAAATGTGTATATATATATATATATATATATGAACCAACAAACAGTCGTGATTACTGCCGTGATCAAGACCGAGATGGTCGAAACGCGTAGGGAAAGAAGAGAGAGATGATTTAAATAAAACAACTGAAATATTCAAGGAGAGTGCCACGTATTTTTTCATTTGTTGAGAATATATATATATATATATACATATATATATATATACCAGTAGGTAGTTATAGTTAGGACCTTGTTTCTATTCAAAAAGCCTTTTTTTCTTTTGCCAATATCTTTGGCGCCGTTTGACAAATATTCGCAAAGTTTTCAAAACTAATGGCCCACTTACTTTAGCTGCGGTCTTGAAAATTTCGGGGTGATCCGTAAAGCGGGGGCCGAGAAAAAGGGGGGGTCCCAAAACACATGTTCTCCATGTTAATTTCCATAGGAAACTGTTGATGCAGTTACAGCCCGAACTGCTGAACAGAATTACACCAAATTTGGCAGAAAGGTAGCACTTGGTCCAGAGTGCACTATTTTTGTTAAATGGTGTAAATCCGTTCAGTAGTTCCTGAGAAATGTAAACATTTTTCAGATATACAAATAGGGACGCAGAGGATCCGCGAACCCACCCGATCTCGAGCCTGAGATCTGATTGGCTGCCAACACCTCAAACCAGGGAGTGTTGGCAGCCATCTTGTGACTCGGTTGAATCGAGTCACAAGAAAAAAGGTCAAAAAACGTAAAAAATCAAGAAAAGGGGTAGAAACACTCTGACTCCCAAGGCCTGCTTGGCCAAAAAAAGCGTTTTTTTTTAAAAAGAAAATTGGCGGGATTCGCGTTAGATCCGCGAATCCGGTCGAACTTTTTTTTTTAAAAATGAAGTGCGGACTCCCGCGCTTTGTTTTCTTTAAGCCCCCGGGTGGTCCAGGTCCCGGGGGCAATGACAAAATGCAATGCGGATTCTCCGGGGACTGCTACCTCCCTAGGGCTTGTAGATCGAATGCGGGGTCTACGCGGCCCCACCGCAGCCACGGTGACCGCCACCTCCTTGGGGCTTTGTTCATTATAAAAATGGTGGGGGGGCTCCTGCCCCACCACGCATCCCCGGGGACCTCCACCTCCCTGGGGCTAATTATCTTAAATGCGGGGCCCCCACACACAGCCCTGGGGACCACCACCTCCCTGGGCCTTAAGCACTGTTGGAGGGGGGCCTGGGGACCGCCAACCCCCAGGGCCGGCTCCAGCAATGTCCTGGGGCGCTCACCCCCGGGACATTGCCGTTTGCTATGGATTGGCGGGAGAAGCCATAGCAAACTCTGCTTCTCTTCATGGAAGCGAGAGCATTAAAAATGCTCTCCCATCCATGAAGCGAAGCAGAATTGCTTTTGGGCAGAGGGAGCTGAATGTTTGCAGCTCCCTCTGCCCAAAAGCAATGCCGGCCCTCACAGGAGGCGGGGAGCCGGCAGGGACTGCGGGGGACTTGAGGCTCCCCCCACGGGCCCCAAGGAAGTGGCCAAGCCTCGGTGGATGATGTCCCCTGGGCCAAAACCGGGAGGGAGGCCACTCTGCCCCCTCCCTTTTTTAATTTAAAAAAATGCCTGCGCCCCGCGGATGGGATCCCCGGGGCCGAAATCGGCCGGGGGAGGGGGGCGACGCGGCCCCTCTCCCTTAAAAGTGGCAATTGTTTTAATAAATAAATGGCCAAGCCCCGGGGGATTGGGCCCCCGGGGCTGAAAATGGCCTGGGGGAGGGGGCCACTTGGCCCCCTCCCTTTAAAATTAAATGAAGATCTAAAAAAATGGCCGGGCCCAGGGGGATGCGGTCCCCGGGGCTGAAATCGGCCTGAGATGGGGGGCTGCACTGCCCCTTTAAAAAAATAGATACAAATGCCAAGTCCGGGGGTTGGGGTGCACGGGGCATATCGCGGCCTCGGGAGGGGGGCCGCGCAGCTCCCCTTCCGTTTTATTTAAATTTTAAAATAAAAAATGGGTGAGGCCTCGGAGGATGGGGTCCCCGGGGTCCAAAAGGGTCAAGAAAAGGGGGCCACACAGCCCCCTTCCTAAAATAACCCCCCCAAAAAAACAAAGCCGGCAACCTGCCGGAGGCCCCACCCCCTTTCTCCACTACTCTGCAAATGCGCCTCCTGGCGCGCTCTTGGTTGGGGGATGAAGTCCCCTTTACTACTCAGGGTCCTTAGGGGCCAACTAGCCCATCGCTTACCTCCAGTAATCCACACACAGTGGGATTGCTGAGAGGTGGTTGGAGGCCACACCTCTTTTTCTACCACTCTGCAATCGCACCTCTCGGCCCACTGCTGGTGGGGCGATGAGGTCCCCATGCATTATGAGGGCCTCAGGACTAAAGTGGACTTCATCCCCCAAGCAGCAGTGCGCCAGGAGACGCGTTTGCAGAGTGGTGCAGAAAGGGGGCATGGCCTCGGACCACCTCTCAGCAGTCCAATTGTGTGGGGCTTACTGGAGGTAACAGGAGGGCTAGTTGGCCGCCAGGGACCCTCAAGAGGCAAGGGGACTTCATCCCCCAACCAAGAGCGCAGCCAGGAGGTGCGTTTGCAGAGTTGTGGAGAAAGGGGGCATGGCCTGCGACCACCTCTCAGCAATACCACTGTGTGGGGCTTACTGGAGTTAACAGGTAGGCTAGTTGGCCCCTAAGCACCCCCAGCAGTGAAGGGGACTTCATCCCCCAACCAAGAGCGCGCCAGGAGGTGCGTTTGCAGAATGGTGGACAAAGGGGGCGTGGCCTGCTATCAGAACTCAGCAATCCTGCTGTGTGAGACTTATTGGAGGTAATAGGAGGGGTAGTTGGCCCCCAAGGACGTCATTGGGGGGCAACTATCCCTCTTGTTACCTCCAGTAAGTCCCACACAGTGGGATTGCTAAGAGGTCTTCAGAGGCCACACACCCCTTTGTCCACCACTCTGCAAATGCGCCTCCTGGTGCACTACTGGTTGAGGGATGAAGCCCACTTTACTCCAGAAGGACCTTGGGGGACAAGAAGCCCTACTGGTACCTCCTGTAAGTCCTACACAGCAGAATTCCTGAGCGCTGGTTGGAAGCCCAGCCCCCTTTCTCCACCAGTCTGCAAACGCGAATGCTAGTTAAAAAAATCATAGAAATTCACTGAAAAACCACAGGTTTCAGGGACATTATAGTTAGAAATGAGCATTTAAAAAACCTTACAAAATCACTGAAAAAAACACAGGTTTCAGGGATGTTATAGTTAGAAATTAGCATAAAAAAACCTTACAAATTCACTGAAAAAACACAGGTTTCAGGGACCTTATAGTTAGAAATTAGCATTTAAAAAACCTTTGAAATTCACAGAACAAAAACAAAGGTTACAGGGACTTTATAGTTAGGCTGACATTACACTCGTACAAAACCAGAGAAATTCAGCCATTATAGCTAACTATAACTCGCACCCCCGCAATACACTGCTTATGACCTCACATATTACATCACTCATGACATGGTCATTGACATCAGTGATGACATCACTGATGACATCTGAAATGTTATCACTGATGACATCATTGATGACATCATCCACAGCATCTCTGACACACCCACTCACACCCCTATAGAATCTTTTATACACCCACTGCCACTTCCACACAACCATTCACAAACCCATTCACACACCCATACCAGTACTTACACACCCAATCTCTGATTCAAACATCTACACACACATCCACTTACCCACCCATACAGCCACTCATACACCAACTCGCTCACTAATACAGCCACTGATATATTCACTCATATATCCATACGGCCACTCACACACAGTCAGTCACTCATAGAGGTACTCAAACACCTACTCACTCACCTACAGTCACTCACACAGCCATTTACTGACCTTTACAGTTATACAGACTCACTTATTCATGCAGATACTAACACGTACTCACTCACCTATACAGTCACTGACACAAGCACACACTCACCCATACAGCCACTATCCCAATCCCTCACTCACAAATACAGTCACTCATATACTCCAACACTCACCTATACTGACTTTCACATATCCATTTACTCACCCATATACCACTGACACATTCATTCATTCACTCACCGATACACCCTTTCACACTCAGCCACCAATACAGACCCTCACTCACTAACCCATACAGCCACCGACTCACCCACTCACTCATCCATGAAGGCAGTCACGCACCCACTCACCCAGCCACATAGACACTCAAACAGGTACTCAGACACCCAATCAATCACCCATACAGCCACTCACGTATACACTCACCAACCCATATAGCCACTTAGACACCATCTGACAGACATTCTCAAAACCTAGTCACTCACCCATACATTCACTGAGACACATATAATCACTCACTTATACAGTCAGTCATGCACCCACTAAATCATCCATACAGGCACTCATACACCCACTGATTCATGAATACAGCTTGGTGTGTATATATATATTTAACACTCAAACTTTTTAGAAACACTCACAGTCACCAGATAATGTAATCAGTGATGTCATTTCAGGTGTCATCAGTGATGTCATCAGTGATGTCACTGAATATGTCATGAGTGATGTGATAGGTGAGGTCATAAGCAGGGCATTGCGGGGGGGGCAAGCTCAGCTAACTAGAACTGCTGAATTTCTTTGGTTTTGTACGAGTGAAATGTCAGCCTAACTATAACGTCTCTGTAACCTCTGGTTTTTTAAGTGAATTTCGACGGTTTTTTTAAATGATATTTCCTATAACTTCCCTGCAACCTTTGTTTTTTTTCAGTGAGTTTCTAAGGTTTTTTTAAATGCTAATTCTTAACTATAACATCCCTGTAACCTTTGGTTTTTTCAGTGAATTTCAAAGCCATTTTTAATTGTATTTTCAAACTGTAACCTGTAAACTTTAACAGTGGGTGTGTGAGTCGCTGTATAGGTTGGTGGCTGGGTGTGTGAGTGGCTGTATGGGTCTGTGAGTGTGTACCTGAGCTGCCCTCATTTGAAAAGAATACAGATAACCCTGGTCACATGACGGACCCTTAGGAGCCCACCCGCAAGGTTTCTCACTTTGAGGATTTTGCCTCCCTGGTTCAGACTGTGGTTATAGAGCTGCATTTTATAAATTGATGAACTATGTTGAAAATCGATTAATATATGCACACTGGCATGAAATGTGATTGCATTAAGTTTTTATGTATTAAAAAAATGTCTTGGCACTGTGCACTTTTAGGGTTCATCGAACCAAACTAAAGTTGATATCGATCGATCAAGTGTGTAATGTCTGGGTAATTACGTAAGTGCATGAGTAGTGCCTTGGTGATTGTATGATTGCATAGGAAGTGCCTGTATGATTCTATGAGTGCAATTGTCAAGAACACACTGCAAATACCGGGTGTTTTTGACAAAGTGTAAAACACATATATAGAAATATTTTACATGAGGTTTCAGTGTAGCTATTTAGTAAGATACTAGTGTAACTTTCCCCTTTGTGTTCATTTGTCGAAATAACTAAATCAAACATGCATTTTTCTTCTTCACAGCAACACCGGAGGTCACAATGACATCAGTAGCCACGAATACAAATGACAAAGTGTAAAACAGATATATAGACATATTTTACACAAAGTTTGAGTCTAGCTGTTTAGTAACATATTGGTTTAACTTTATTTTAACAACACATTTATTAAAAACAACAGTTTAAAAATATAACAACATCTGAACTCACAAATAGAATATAACTACCAAACACCCATCAAACTACCCATTGTTACCCAAACTCATGGGGAATCAAAAACTGCTGCAAAACTAGGGCACTGCACAATCTGAAAACATCACATGACCGGGAAAGTAAGGAATATCATTGGATAATATACTTTTTAGTAAAATATTTAGGAAATATACCCCCACTCCTCCTCCTTGAATCTTCTTTTCCAGAACTTTATTGTGAGCAGGTGGTAGATTTTGGATGGAGACTTTTTTTGTACCAAAAATGGCAACACAGCAAGGAGATAGGGATCAGCTACAAGAACAGCAGGAGCAGGATGTGGAGGAGGTCGACATAAAAGATATTGAAGATGAGGGGCCTCCCCAGAAGAGGGCAAGTGTGGCTTGGGATTTTTTTTAAATCCCATCTGGGGTATCAAAAAGTGCTGCAAAACTGGCTTGGCAGTTCGGGCTGTACTGTTCCCATGAGGCACAGGGTCAAGACTGATTTGCATATGGCTGGGTTCAAACTGGAATGGCATGTGAGCAAAAAAACGATGGATTTAGGCCCAGATCTCTGTACTGGGGTGAATGTATGACATTGTTCTGCATTCTGTCCATCAATTGTTGTTTTTGCATTTGTCACCCCGAGTGGGACGGGTATGCCCAGACGTGGGTCCTGTGCTCTCCATGCCGCTGGAATCAAGCCATCCTGGCTGAAGAGGGGTGAAACCCCGAAACCGGTCCTAGGATGCTTGTTTCCAGTCCAGGGAGGACCTGGCTTGGCAGTTTGGGCGAGACTGTTCCCATGAGGCACAGGTACAAGACTGATTTGCATATGGCTGGGTTCAAACTGGAATGGCATGGTGAGCAAAAAAACGATGGATTTAGGCCCAGATCTCTGTACTGGGGTGAATGTATGACATTGTTCTGCATTCTGTCCATCAATTGTTGTTTTTGCAAACTATTTCAGTGCACAAACTCAGACAAGACCCTCTCTACAGGGACGAACAAAAAATACTCATTTGGAACGACATTCAAGTCATATCATCTTAAAACCTATCATAGAAAACGTCTCCAACTGCCGATCAAGCAGAGGGAAGCTGGAGGACCATCTACATCAGTGGCTGCAGCAAAAATTCCCCGGCCAGAAAGTCCCTTTAGAGGTACAGACTACTACAACAGATATGGCTCCAGAGTTTTCAAGAATGGCCACATATTGCATGGACTGTAGTGTTGTTACAAGAGCTGGTGAGCAGTGTGTTACGGCTATTCGCAATGCTGCAAAAAATCATTCATACTAATTTTTTCCCCTTTTATATTTTGTGCACATTTCTCAGTGCACATTTATCGTATTCCTCCTGTCCCAGTTGCCATTTTTGTTAGCATAAAAAAATGTTTTAAACTTTAAAAAGCCAAAAATAATTCAAAAACAAAACAGAAAATCATGTCACCGGGAAATAAAGGAATAACATTGGATAACACACTTTTCAACTAAAAGAGTAAGAAGAACACTCCCATTTATCTGTCAAGAACATTCTTTAAGAGGAGTTCATAGTGAGCAGCAAGAAGGCAACGCAAGGCTGAAGGACCCTTGACTTCAATAGCAGCTACAACAACACTGAAGCAGAGAGTCCATTCAAAAGTCCAATCTCAACTTCAAGTTTTGGCTCCACAGTTTTCCCCGATGGCATCATACTGCATGGATTGTGAAGTTGTAGTGAGTGCTGGACAGCAGTTCATAACGGCCCTTCGCAATGCTGCAAAGAATAATAAATGTTTCTTTTTTTTTATTTTTGGCCCTTCATAGTTTTTCTACATTAGCAGGCATTTTATTATCCTATAAAATGGGTATCTAATATCTATGTGTTGTTCATTTTATTATCTTCAAATTTATTGTAACACTACTTACATATAACTTGCCATATAGACAAGTCAAAACGTCCCTCTACAAATAAACACAGAGCTAACTTTTGCCAGTTATTATTTAATTTTTCACTTTTTAAATATAAGTTTACAGTCTGTGTTTAAATCTTCTAGTAAGTGCATCGACAACATATACAAACATACTCTGGTTTTCTAGACAACACTGTGTTAAATTTTGTAATCTCTTCTTTAAAACTATCAACTGTAATATATGTGTCCTGTCCTGTTTTGCAACACCACCTCTTAACAACTCTTCATTTTCCCTAGAAAAACCAAGGAAACGAAACTGCACATCACCACAAACCTTTTCTACGTCTGCAACACTACCATGCAAAAGTGCTCTATTAATTTCTCCTAAACATAAAGCAGAGGTTTTCACATAGTACAGCCTTGTAACTAAAGTTCGCATTGTTGAGTGGTATCCATGCACGGACACATCTTATTAAGGACCATTGATAGAAGACACCTTCTGTTGTTGCCGCCCCCGCCTGCCGAAAACGCCACGCCACGACGCAATCAGCGTCGAACCACGCAGTCCACTTGGAGCCGCGAGACGCGGGACGCGAGAGAGCAGACAGACGCGCCGCGCACCGGCTTCCCGGATTCGGCGGACCCAAGGGAAATATCGGGTCTCGCCGGAAACTGCAGGGAGTTTGGATACCGCGGGAGGAAAGAGCCGCGGGAGCCATAAGAAAAGGCTCACGATAGAAAGGTGTGGCTAAACTGCACCATAAAACGCACCTCACTCTGCCTGGAAGAAAACAGCGGGCAGGAGAAGATAGACAGCCCCGGAGTTAGAAAGGTGGAGAAGGCTGGAGAAGGCTGCGAAGTAAGTGACCGAGTGCACCCAAGAAGATACTTTTTAAGCCTGGGGGTGCATTACTGGAGTGCCTCCCCAGCAGAAAGAAAGAGGCAAGGGGGAGGCTCATAGGTCACCAACTCAAGAACAAAACCTCAAAGGTAAACAGGCAGGCATGGTGGGCTAAACGCACAACAGAGGTAAGTGCAAGAACGAGTGCATGAATGATTGCAGCATCCTAATGCCCCTTTAAGTGTCCATTAATTGTTAAATTTGGCTGTTTAGGGGGCAAGTTAAGGGGGGAAAAGCAAGGAAGCGCACCAAAATTAGACCGTATGGTAAAACTGGAACTCATAAGAGTGCAATAAAAAGATACAGGTTCGCGACACCCAAGGGACGATGGCACCAAAAAGGAAGCAAAAAACTCGCAAGGAGCCTATGGAGCAAAGCTCTGGAAGGAGAGAGTTCTCTGGGGAGATCCGGACCTTGGAAGAGAGCCAGGAGAGCCAGGCTAGCACCAGAGAAAGGTCTAAAGAGGCGCCTCAAAAGAGAAAAAATAAAAAAGTCACTAAAAAGACCTTGGAAGTGACCAATGGAAGTATGTTAGCTTCTAAATCCATAAAGGACTTTTTAGGTAAACACTATAAACGGATAGACCAAACAGTGAAACCTGCAGAAGCAGAAGCAGCGCAACATAATGGGAATGGCACGGTAGAACTTTCCGAAGAATCACTGGAGGTATCATTCCTGATAAACCATTCCCTTTTAAGTCAAAACGATTTAATAACAGCTCCGCGACGGTCATCATCCCCCAAATTATTTTCGATGCAAGCACAGGAATCAGTGACTTCAGGCCAAATGGAGAATAATAGTCAAGGGTTGAGAGCCGACTGGGGGGATATATCAAATACATCGGCACCACGTTCAAAAGCTAGAAGAAATCAAATCCAGCAGGAAACATCGAGAATAGAAAGAACAGGCGATCCTGAGAGAAATAGTCTACAAGACCTAGACATTTCTGCAACTCCTTCCTCTTCAATGATGGACTTACTGTTGATGCTTCAGAAAACCCTGCAGGGGATATTGGAAGTAACAATGCTAAATAACGGGGTTCTGAAAACGCAGAAGTTATATTTAAAAAGATTGAGGAGGAGCTGCAAGGCATTAAAGGTCAAATGCCGCACATGATAAGACCAGTAGCAGACATTCAGTCTACAGAACAGAAAGAAACCATAGAAACAGTAGAAACCTCACACAATGTATATATATCTAAATGCCCAATGTTGATAAAAAGAAGAGGGGAAAACTTAAGATATAGCTTCTGGAACAATAGGGGCCAATCTAAAAGAAAGTTATGCAGAAAGTTGAAAACTAAAGTAGAAATAAGGGAAAAAATTAAGGAAAAGGAGAAAGTGGTTAACTTAAAAATCCCCGCACCGATAAGGTTATCTGCTAAGACCCCTAGAGTTGAGGGTAAGAAGAAGGGTCTCTATAATCAATTAAAGGAACAGAGTGGTACAGGACCAAGTAAGGAACAATTAAAAGCAAAACCCGTATTAAAATTAAATAATGCGGGCTATAATACAAATTTTTAGAAGTATCAAAACCAAGAAATAGCAGCCCCACAACAAGGTAAAACAGAAGTAAAAAGTAAACAGGGGAATGTTATGTGGAAAATTACCGGGCAGGCGGGTATAGAAGCCCCTAAGACAGGGATAGAGGTAGGAAGTAATAAATGGCTGTACTTTGAACCAGAGCAACCTGAAAAAAAGGGGAAAAAAAACAAGGAAGATTATACCTTTAAATAGGTCTCAAATCCTATTTTCATTTTCTAAATGCCCGAGCCTGAGGGGAATAGGAACAAAAGATCTGAGACAGGTGGGCTTTATAGAAAATATAAATGGAAAGGAAATCACAAGAGTACTACTCTACTCCGACCTGGTAAAATTGGCAATTTCGAAAGCGGTGAGGAGATACAGCAGGAAGGTATACGGCTAATCCCAGAGAGAGAATTAAAGGAAATGGCCATTTAGGAAGTAGCTTTCTAAAATGTCACGCAGGTCTTGGTAAGAGACAGGTGAGGCTCCTGGAGGAAAAAGAAGAGGGGGAAGTATTTTTAATGTAATAGTTAATAACTCAGTAACCGATAATTTATGGGGTAACTGGAGCCAAAGAAGCAGCCCCGCAGGCCCCTCCCAGTGGTATAGGGAAGACATGGATGAAGATGGAGGCTTAAGTGAGGTAGAATAGGATGGAGGGGTGTCGCATAGCCTTAACTTTCTATCCTGGAACATAAACGGTCTTGGAGACATAATCAAACAAGAATGTATAAATAAGTTAGCAAAAAATGTGGAAATTATTTGTCTGCAAGAAACCTGGCTATGCGACGAAACCCCAATATTTGATGGCTTCCTCCAGCTCCACCGACCGGCCAAGAAAAAAAGGTTCGGACGCCCGGCAGGGGGGATTATGACCCTATTGTCTACAAAAGTAGCAAAGAATGTGATCTTGTTGAAATAAAAATGTAAATGGCTCCTGGTATGTAGACTATCCTTGCTGACTTTAGATAAAAAATATGAAAATGTAATCATCATAAATGTGTATATGCAATGGGAGAATGCCAAGGAGTACGGAACTGAGTTGGTGTATTTTAAAGACGATATAGACTTTCTATGTGAAAAGTATGATTTGGATATATTCTTTATTGTGGGGATTTTAATCATAAATTGTACCCAAAGGAGGAAGACATCTGGCACAGGGATATATTGGATGCATATGAAATAAAACAAGCAACTTTCCCTGCCTGTGAACCCTTAAAACAGGATAAAGATCTGGGAAATTATCTAGGGACGAAGGGTCTATTCTGCCTGAATGGCAGATTAGAATCAGATTGCCCAGCAAAGAAAACATTTAAAATAGGCACACAGAATTGCCCAATAGATTATGTTTTTATGTTTGCTTGGAATTTCTCTTTTATAAGGGAATTTAAGATACTTCTGAAAGAAGGTAGTGACCATAATCCCCTGAAGTTGAAGATTCAAAGGGGAATCCCGAAACCCCGAGATAAAGTAATTCCACAACAAGTTGAATACCCCAAAAGAGTGACTACTAGATTCACAGAAGACTACATGGAAAAATTAGGAAAATTTCAACAGAAAGTACTCTTGGGAGAAATAGGGGGCCAGAAATTGGAATGGTATGAGGGAAAAATAGATTAAGTGGTGCAATGCCTTCGAACGGAACTAAAAAAAGACAAAATAAACCAACATATAATCCCAGTTAGACGATCAAAATGGTTTTCTGTAGACTGCCTAAAGAAAAAAAGAGAGATAAGGAAAGTAATAAGAAGCATTAGTAAAAAACATGATCTGAAGAGACAAAGTTATCTTAATAAATTGAAAAGAGAGTATAAAAAGTTAATTATAAGTGCAAAAAGGGCGTATAAAGATAAATGCTGGCGAAATCTACTGGAATCTATTGAATCAAAAAATATAAGACAGTTCTGGAAGCTGGTTGCCCAATAGATTATGTTTTTATGTTTGCTTGGAATTTCTCTTTTATAAGGGAATTTAAGATACTTCTGAAAGAAGGTAGTGACCATAATCCCCTGAAGTTGAAGATTCAAAGGGAATCCCGAAACCCGAGATAAAGTAATTCCACAACAAGTTGAATACCCCAAAAGAGTGACTACTAGATTCACAGAAGACTACATGGAAAAATTAGGAAAATTTCAACAGAAAGTACTCTTGGGAGAAATAGGGGCCAGAAATTGGAATGGTATGAGGGAAAAATAGATTAAGTGGTGCAATGCCTTCGAACGGAACTAAAAAAGACAAAATAAACCAACATATAATCCCAGTTAGACGATCAAAATGGTTTTCTGTAGACTGCCTAAAGAAAAAAAGAGAGATAAGGAAAGTAATAAGAAGCATTAGTAAAAAACATGATCTGAAGAGACAAAGTTATCTTAATAAATTGAAAAGAGAGTATAAAAAGTTAATTATAAGTGCAAAAAGGGCGTATAAAGATAAATGCTGGGAAAATCTACTGGAATCTATTGAATCGAAAAATATAAGACAGTTCTGGAAGCTGGTAAAAGCAGCAGCCGACCACCCAGTGGGGGCAATGAACTGTGTAGTAGACGAGGCAGCATGGGAGAAGTACCTGAAGGAATTGTAAGGCCCTCGTAGAGAACTAGAAGTAGAAGAGCCCCAGCCTTGGCAAGAGCGAATGGAAGAATTAAAACCTGACTTCTCAGAACAGAATGTCAAAAATACAATAATTAAATTAAAAATTAACTCGAGCAGCAGGACCAGATAATGTCCCAGCAATAATAATAAAGTCACAGATGAAGTGGTGGGCGAGATTTTTTTCCCATATGTTCCTGGTAATTTTAGATGGAGGGAAAATACCAAAGAATTGGAAGGGGGCTGTAATAAGGCCAGTCCATAAAAAGGCAATATGAACGCACCACAAAACTATAGGTTGATTAATCTGTTAGACATAGGGGAAAAAGTATTTTCAAAAATAATTCTGAATAGACTACAGGATTGGGTGGAGGATTTTTCAATTGTGCCAGTCGAACAGGGGGGCTTCAAAGAAGGACACTCCATGATTGATCACTGCTTCGCTCTGTGGGCAGTGGCATGCAAATCAATAGAACAAAATGGTAAGCTGTGCTGCTGTTTTGTTGACTTCCGAGCAGCGTTTCATTCAGTTGTCCGGAAGTCGCTTTGGGAAACCCTTGTAAACAAAAATATTCCCGAAGGTCTGCTGGCTGTAATAAAAGAGCTACATAGCGTAAACTGGGCACAAATAATTAGAGACACAGAAGGGTCATTGACGCCCAAAATAGCAATTGAAAATGGCCTTAGACAGGGCTGTGTGTTGGCCCCTCTGCTATTTGCCATATTTTTAGGAGATTTACCGGCAACTTTAGAGGTTGAAAGAAGTGCTAGCCCGCGAATGGACGGAAATAAAGTGTCCTGCCTTTTGTATGCAGACGACTTGGTAATTTTGGATCAGACTGAAATTGGCCTCCAAAGAAAGTTGAATGTCTTTAGGGAATACTGTGAAAGGAAATTTTTAATTGTAAATATGGAAAAGACTAAAATTTTATGTTTTGGAAAAAAAGAGATTAGATTTAATTGGTTTTTAGGAGACTTGAAACTAGAAACGGTGAATGAATACCGCTACCTCGGGATGTGGTTTGATAGGTCTTTAAAGTACCACACTCACATAGAAGCCCAGAAAGCGAAAGCCTATACATCGATCTGTGGACTGAAAAAATTTAACCAAGATTATGGAGATATGTCCCACAGACCGCTGTTAAAGGCTTTTAGAGCAATGATACCTCCACAAGTACTCTATGGAGCAGAAGTCCTCTAAGTGGTAAACGTGATTGGGATTTAGAGGAAGGGAAGTGCCTGAAAACATTGCTGTCACTACCACACTCATCAATGATACAAGCTATAAGAACTGAGATAGGTACAACTGCCTGGAGTGTACAGTCACAAATTATTTTAATTAGATTCTGGAAACGTTTGGTCATAGAGACAGGCCAGAAGGTATCTCAATGGTGCAGAAAAGAGATTCAAACTAGCAACTTAAAATGGGCTAAAAAGATAAGGAAGGAAATACTTTTGGCCTGTGAGAATATAAAGGTGAAAATTTGCCAAGAATCCCTGTATGTAGAATTCACTAAAAGTGATCTTAGAAATCATGGACAAGAAGTCTCCAGACGAGCAGATATGGATTATCTGGCTAAGAAAAAATCTGTGCAATTTATGAGGGTCTCATGGCTAAATGAAAATTGGTTCCCTTATTTGGATATTTTACCTAACCATTGGTACAGACAGTATAAACCCCTGGCTGGTAAATGAAGAATTAAAAACAAAAATGCTGAATCACGATGGTCATTGTAAGTGTACACTGGGAACAAAAGGTGACATATTGCACATTTTGTTAGATTGTGCAATAGTATTAGAGCAGCGCAAACGACATCTCCGCCCAATATTTTTAAAATATGATATAAGGCTACGGTCACAGGCGGTAGATTTATTTACTGAAATGCCTAATCTCGAGATCGCGATTGCACTGGGGAACTATATGAAGGTAATCAAAAGGTTCCTCAGAGAGAATTAGCCGTTACTTTTAGAGATTTTAAACTATCTTAATTTTTATACAAGGTTAAATATTTGTATAGTATTTTAAAGAATGTTTTAAACTATGTACATCTCTTATAAAGAGCCGTGTTGCCCTGTGCAGAAAAGTCATTATTGTTACCCCATTTTTGATAATGACGCGAGAGAGCAGACAGACGCGCCGCGCACCGGCTTCCCGGATTCGGCGGACCCAAGGGAAATATCGGGTCTCGCCGGAAACTGCAGGGAGTTTGGATACCGCGGGAGGAAAGAGCTGCGGGAGCCATAAGAAAAGGCTCACGATAGAAAGGTGTGGCTAAACTGCACCATAAAACGCGCCTCGCTCTGCCTGGAAGAAAACAGCGGGCAGGAGAAGATAGACAGCCCCGGAGTTAGAAAGGTGGAGAAGGCTGGAGAAGGCTGCGAAGTAAGTGACCGAGTGCACCCAAGAAGATACTTTTTAAGCCTGGGGTGCATTACTGGAGTGCCTCCCCAGCAGAAAGAAAGAGGCAAGGGGAGGCTCATAGGTCACCAACTCAAGAACAAAACCTCAAAGGTAAACAGGCAGGCATGGTGCGCTAAACGCACAACAGAGGTAAGTGCAAGAACGAGTGCATGAATGATTGCAGCACCCTAATGCCCCTTTAAGTGTCCATTAATTGTTAAATTTGGCTGTTTAGGGGGCAAGTTAAGGGGGGAAAAGCAAGGAAGCGCACCAAAATTAGACCGTATGGTAAAACTGGAACTCATAAGAGTGCAATAAAAAGATACAGGTTCGCGACACCCAAGGGACGATGGCACCAAAAAGGAAGCAAAAAACTCGCAAGGAGCCTATGGAGCAAAGCTCTGGAAGAAGAGAGTTCTCTGGGGAGATCCGGATCTTGGAAGAGAGCCAGGAGAGCCAGGCTAGCACCAGAGAAAGGTCTAAAGAGGCGCCTCAAAAGAGAAAAAATAAAAAAGTCACTAAAAAGACCTTGGAAGTGACCAATGGAAGTATGTTAGCTTCTAAATCCATAAAGGACTTTTTAGGTAAACACTATAAACGGATAGACCAAACAGTGAAACCTGCAGAAGCAGCGCAACATAATGGGAATGGCACGGTAGAACTTTCCGAAGAATCACTGGAGGTATCATTCCTGATAAACCATTCCCTTTTAAGTCAAAACGATTTAATAACAGCTCCGCGACTGTCATCATCCCCCAAATTATTTTCGATGCAAGCACAGGAATCAGTGACTTCAGGCCAAATGGAGAATAATAGTCAAGGGTTGAGAGCCAACTGGGGGGATATATCAAATACATCGGCACCACGTTCAAAAGCTAGAAGAAATCAAATCCAGCAGGAAACATCGAGAATAGAAAGAACAGGCGATCCTGAGAGAAATAGTCTACAAGACCTAGACATTTCTGCAACTCCTTCCTCTTCAATGATGGACTTACTGTTGATGCTTCAGAAAACCCTGCAGGGGATATTGGAAGTAACAATGCTAAATAACGGGGTTCTGAAAACGCAGAAGTTATATTTAAAAAAGATTGAGGAGGAGCTGCAAGGCATTAAAGGTCAAATGCCGCACATGATGAGACCAGTAGCAGACATTCAGTCTACAGAACAGAAAGAAACCATAGAAACAGTAGAAACCTCACACAATGTATATATATCTAAATGCCCGATGTTGATAAAAAGAAGAGGGGAAAACTTAAGATATAGCTTCTGGAACAATAGGGGCCAATCTAAAAGAAAGTTATGCAGAAAGTTGAAAACTAAAGTAGAAATAAGGGAAAAAATTAAGGAAAAGGATAAAGTGGTTAACTTAAAAATCCCCGCACCGATAAGGTTATCTGCTAAGACCCCTAGAGTTGAGGGTAAGAAGAAGGGTCTCTATAATCAATTAAAGGAACAGAGTGGTACAGGACCAAGTAAGGAACAATTAAAAGCAAAACCCGTATTAAAATTAAATAATGCAGGCTATAATACAAATTTTTAGAAGTATCAAAACCAAGAAATAGCAGCCCCACAACGAGGTAAAACAGAAGTAAAAAGTAAACAGGGGAATGTTATGTGGAAAATTACCGGGCAGGCGGGTATAGAAGCCCCTAAGACAGGGATAGAGGTAGGAAGTAATAAATGGCTGTACTTTGAACCAGAGCAACCTGAAAAAAGGGAAAAAAAACAAGGAAGATTATACCTTTAAATAGGTCTCAAATCCTATTTTCATTTTCTAAATGCCTGAGCCTGAGGGGAATAGGAACAAAAGATCTGAGACAGGTGGGCTTTATAGAAAATATAAATGGAAAGGAAATCACAAGAGTACTACTCTACTCCGACCTGGTAAAATTGGCAATTTCGAAAGCGGTGAGGGAGATACAGCAGGAAGGTATACGGCTAATCCCAGAGAGAGAATTAAAGGAAATGGCCATTTAGGAAGTAGCTTTCTAAAATGTCACGCAGGTCTTGGTAAGAGACAGGTGAGGCTCCTGGAGGAAAAAGAAGAGGGGGAAGTATTTTGAATGTAATAGTTAATAACTCAGTAACCGATAATTTATGGGGTAACTGGAGCCAAAGAAGCAGCCCCGCAGGCCCCTCCCAGTGGTATAGGGAAGACATGGATGAAGATGGAGGCTTAAGTGAGGTAGAATAGGATGGAGGGGTGTCGCATAGCCTTAACTTTCTATCCTGGAACATAAACGGTCTTGGAGACATAATCAAACAAGAATGTATAAATAAGTTAGCAAAAAATGTGGAAATTATTTGTCTGCAAGAAACCTGGCTATGCGACGAAACCCCAATATTTGATGGCTTCCTCCAGCTCCACCGACCGGCCAAGAAAAAAAGGTTTGGACGCCCGGCAGGGGGGATTATGACCCTATTGTCTACAAAAGTAGCAAAGAATGTGATCTTGTTGAAATAAAAATGTAAATGGCTCCTGGTATGTAGACTATCCTTGCTGACTTTAGATAAAAAATATGAAAATGTAATCATCATAAATGTGTATATGCAATGGGAGAATGCCAAGGAGTACGGAACTGAGTTGGTGTATTTTAAAGACGATATAGACTTTCTTTGTGAAAAGTATGATTTGGATATATTCTTTATTGTGGGGGATTTTAATCATAAATTGTACCCAAAGGAGGAAGACATCTGGCACAGGGATATATTGGATGCATATGAAATAAAACAAGCAACTTTCCCTGCCTGTGAACCCTTAAAACAGGATAAAGATCTGGGAAATTATCTAGGGACGAAGGGTCTATTCTGCCTGAATGGCAGATTAGAATCAGATTGCCCAGCAAAGAAAACATTTAAAATAGGCACACAGAATTGCCCAATAGATTATGTTTTTATGTTTGCTTGGAATTTCTCTTTTATAAGGGAATTTAAGATACTTCTGAAAGAAGGTAGTGACCATAATCCCCTGAAGTTGAAGATTCAAAGGGGAATCCCGAAACCCCGAGATAAAGTAATTCCACAACAAGTTGAATACCCCAAAAGAGTGACTACTAGATTAACAGAAGACTACATGAAAAAATTAGGAAAATTTCAACAGAAAGTACTCTTGGGAGAAATAGGGGGCCAGAAATTGGAATGGTATGAGGGAAAAATAGATTAAGTGGTGCAATGTCTTCGAACGGAACTAAAAAAAGACAAAATAAACCAACATATAATCCCAGTTAGACGATCAAAATGGTTTTCTGTAGACTGCCTAAAGAAAAAAAGAGAGATAAGGAAAGTAATAAGAAGCATTAGTAAAAAACATGATCTGAAGAGACAAAGTTATCTTAATAAATTGAAAAGAGAGTATAAAAAGTTAATTATAAGTGCAAAAGGGCGTATAAAGATAAATGCTGGGAAAATCTACTGGAATCTATTGAATCGAAAAATATAAGACAGTTCTGGAAGCTGGTAAAAGCAGCAGCCGACCACCCAGTGGGGGCAATGAACTGTGTAGTAGACGAGGCAGCATGGGAGAAGTACCTGAAGGAATTGTAAAGCCCTCGTAGAGAACTAGAAGTAGAAGAGCCCCAGCCTTGGCAAGACCGAATGGAAGAATTAAAACCTGACTTCTCAGAACAGAATGTCAAAAATACAATAATTAAATTAAAATTAACACGAGCAGCAGGACCAGATAATCTCCCAGCAATAATAATAAAGTCACAGATGAAGTGGTGGGCGAGATTTTTTTCCCATATGTTCCTGGTAATTTTAGATGGAGGGAAAATACCAAAGAATTGGAAGGGGGCTGTAATAAGGCCAGTCCATAAAAAGGCAATATGAACGCACCACAAAACTATAGGTTGATTAATCTGTTAGACATAGGGGAAAAAGTATTTTCAAAAATAATTCTGAATAGACTACAGGATTGGGTGGAGGAGTTTTCAATTGTGCCAGTCGAACAGGGGGGCTTCAAAGAAGGCCACTCCATGATTGATCACTGCTTCGCTCTGTGGGCAGTGGCACGCAAATCAATAGAACAAAATGGTAAGCTGTGCTGCTGTTTTGTTGACTTCCGAGCAGCGTTTCATTCAGTTGTCCGGAAGTCGCTTTGGGAAACCCTTGTAAACAAAAATATTCCCGAAGGTCTGCTGGCTGTAATAAAAGAGCTACATAGCGGAAACTGGGCACAAATAATTAGAGACACAGAAGGGTCATTGACGCCCAAAATAGCAATTGAAAATGGCCTTAGACAGGGCTGTGTGTTGGCCCCTCTGCTATTTGCCATATTTTTAGGAGATTTACCGGCAACTTTAGAGGTTGAAAGAAGTGCTAGCCCGCGAATGGACGGAAATAAAGGGTCCTGCCTTTTGTATGCAGACGACTTGGTAATTTTGGATCAGACTGAAATTGGCCTCCAAAGAAAGTTGAATGTCTTTAGGAAATACTGTGAAAGGAAATTTTTAATTGTAAATATGGAAAAGACTAAAATTTTATGTTTTGGAAAAAAAGAGATTAGATTTAATTGGTTTTTAGGAGACTTGAAACTAGAAACGGTGAATGAATACCGCTACCTCGGGATGTGGTTTGATAGGTCTTTAAAGTAGCACACTCACATAGAAGCCCAGAAAGCGAAAGCCTATACATCGATCTGTGGACTGAAAGAATTTAACCAAGATTATGGAGATATGTCCCACAGACCGCTGTTAAAGGCTTTTAGAGCAATGATACCTCCACAAGTACTCTATGGAGCAGAAGTCCTCTATCTAAGTGGTAAACGTGATTGGGATTTAGAGGAAGGGAAGTGCCTGAAAACATTGCTGTCACTACCACACTCGTCAATGATACAAGCTATAAGAACTGAAATAGGTACAACTGCCTGGAGTGTACAGTCACAAATTATTTTAATTAGATTCTGGAAACGTTTGGTCATAGAGACAGGCCAGAAGGTATCTCAATGGTGCAGAAAAGAGATTCAAACTAGCAACTTAAAATGGGCTAAAAAGATAAGGAAGGAAATACTATTGGCCTGTGAGAATATAAAGGTGAAAATTTGCCAAGAATCCCTGTATGTAGAATTCACTAAAAGTGATCTTAGAAATCATGGACAAGAAGTCTCCAGACGAGCAGATATGGATTATCTGGCTAAGAAAAAATCTGTGCAATTTATGAGGGACTCATGGCTAAATGAAAATTGGCATTTTTGATAATTTATCAACTTTTGCCATTGAGAATGTATAAATTGTGCTGTTTTATTTTTTATTATAATTGGTTCTAAACCTGTTTAAAGACCAAGGTCTAAATAAACATTGTTTTGACTGACTGAGTGGTATAACTTATTTTCTGTTCTAAACTTCGCCTTGGAAAGTTAGGTAGGAATTTTCTTAATCAACGGATTGCTGTCTAATACTACAAACATTACTACAATTCCATTTGTATACAGGACCCTGACTACACCTTCTGCAATAACTTCTTCTACATTTCCAGGTACCATCACCTCTTTTGCTATAGGACTACCATTCTTCATTTCATAACATAGTCCTCTTTCATCAATGTCATGAACTAATCTGTTATCCAGGAAATACCTTTCTTCATTAAAGAAAGGCTCTGTACTAGAAGTATGTATCCATTCTCCACTAAAAACTGTACAAATATTACTTCTATTCACTAATCTTTTCTTCTGGTTTTGTCTCCTCATGCACAACACTATTTTGCCAAGAGACTTCATTCTATTTAGAATCAAAATTAAATGCTTCCTCTTCAAAGCAAAGGCGTTATCAACTACTCTCTCAACTCGTTCTTTCTGTTTCACTTTTTAAAATTTCTCTCTAAATTCACAACCACTCTACTACGAAACATCCTGGATCGGATTTCCTCAAACTGCTTCTGTCTCCTGGTTATGTTGTATCCATCTTTGTTACAATCTTTTCTTTTCTTCTAATGTACACTTTGTCCACTCTTGTTGCTTCTCATAGTCATAATTGTATTTTCTTTATTTTGTAATCTTTGCTAATGTCCACATATATTTTTAAGAAATTACTTTGTCCTCTTACCAGTAGCTCTTTTTTCTTTCAGCACTTTTTCTGCATTTTGCCCCTTTTGTAAGTCATTTCTGCAGAGATAATGTAGTTGCTTCTGTTGCTTTTTCATCTGAGCTTTTGTAGGCATTCTAACTGTGTAGTTATGTATATCTTGCTATGTAAAATAAAAGTATATTTACATTTTTACCCTAGCCAACCTACAAACTACTTTACTTCTGACTCACACATAATACAAAAACAGTTTAATGGCATGCTGCAGTTTTAAATCTACAGACGAACCGAGCTATATTACTACATGCACTTAATTCAATATAGCAAACCCAAAGCAAAACACAAAACTTTAGTTATTAGTTACCTTTAACATTTTAGCACACTGTCCTACAACACAACTGCACCATATCTCACTTTTAACTTATACATTGTAAAAGACCAGTTTATCCCTTCTGTAGTAAATTTTAAAATGAATATCAAGCCAAGGGAGCGTATTTACAAGCCCCATGTGCCAAAGCGTCACTTTTTTGACACACCATTGGCATAGTGTGATGCTCCGTATCTACAAGGCCACATAAAGCTACTCTGTGTGGCTTTTCGTGGCCTTGTAAATACGGGCCCTTTTCACGCAGCACTTTGCGTGAAAGGAGAGTGCCATGTGGGTTGCTATGGGTGTTACCACACAACACCCATACATTTTGCCACATTCCCAGATTTACAACAATTCACACACCTGGGAATGCGTCAAAATTCTACGCCTCCCAGGGAGGTGTAGGGAGGCACAACAAGGAGAAATACTTTTATTTCTCCTCGTTTTTTCATCTTTCTATGCGTGCTGCATTCTGCAGCACGCATAGAAAGCGTTAAACATCTCTTGTGATTGTTTTTGTGCAGGAAGGTGTGCCTTCCTGCACAAAAACAATCATCCCCGCAACACAGGCACCCTTGCACCATGGTGCAAAGGTGCCTCCATTGGAGCATTATAGCCAGTTGTACGCCAGTGCGGGGGAGAGCACAGGAATCCATCATATTGTTGTAAATATGACGCATACCTGTGCTTTGAAAAAAATGCAGCACGGCGCAGCCAAATGGCTTGCGGCTCTACGCCGCATTACCCAAGTGTAGAAGTACATAAAGTGTCTCAACAAAGTAAATCCGAAAACAGACCATAAGAGCTATTTGCGTGCCTCTCTACCACTGTGGTGTATTTATTATCTCAGTACTTTTATACTTAAATGTATCACATTTAAATTTTGGGAAAAGCTGCATATAAAAATCTGCACATTAATCTATATCCAACCATATAGCTTACTAATTCTTCTGAGTACTTGCAAAGAGTGTGTGACAGGTTGCATATGTAATTCCCCACATTGTTCTAAAAGACTACATATTCCTCAGTAAAACTTGTAAATACATGGGTTTGTGGTTGAATACATCAATACTCCCTGGATGATTGAATGAAAGCATAGGTAGTGCCTAGGTGATTCCCTGAGGATACAGGTAGTGCCTAGATGATTCCCTGACTATGTCATAACCCCATGTCTGCATACTTACTGATTGCGTTTTTGCATGAGTATACCACTAGTATCTGGGTGTTTGGATGAGTGCATGAGTAGAGCCGGAATGGTTAGACAAGTGCATGACTAATGCTTCAATAATTCAATACATGCATAGATACTGGTGGGATGATTAAATGGGTGCAACTCTAGTGCCTGGATGATTGCAAGAGTGCATAAATAGTATATAGGTGAATAAAGAGTGCATGGATAGTGCATACATGATTGTTTAAGTCCATGCATAACACCTAGCATATTGGATGAGTGCATGAATAGTGTTTCTGCGATTGGATGCTGCCCATTTGTTTTTGGTTCAGTGAACAGTTAGAGCCTGGATGTTTAGATAACTACATGGGTAGTGCTTGGATAATTGAATAAGTGCATCAGTAGTGCCAGGTTAATTAGATGAGTGCATGACTAGAGTCTGAGTGACTGCATGAGTCCACTGTTAAAGCTTGAGAGATTGGATGAAAGTAAGTGTACTGCTGGGGTGATTGTATTAGTGCAATACTATTGCCTCAGTAATTAAATGAATGAATAGGGCCTGGATGGGTGATAGGTTTACTACAATGGTACTCTCTACGTAATTAGATGAGTGCATGAGTAGTGCCTGAGTGTTTCATTAAGTGCACGCGTGTGCCTCAGTATTTCAATGACTGCATTGGTTGTAAGTGGGTGTTTAGATGGCTACATAGGTTCTGCACAAATGATACAATGATTGCATAGTTACAGCCTTGTTAATTGCATAAGTAAATAGTTAGTACCTAGGTGATTAGATGAATGTAGGGGTAGCGCCTGCATAGTTCAATGACTACATAAGTTCTGCCTGCCTGATTGCAAGAGTACATGCATAGTGTCTGGGTAATTGAACAACTCTGTGGATAGTGAATCACTGATTTGATGACTGCCTAACTAGTGGCTGAGTGATTGCATGAGTGCCTGAATACTGCCTGACTGACTGAGAAAGTACCTTCATTGCTGTTAGATACATAACAGTTGTCACTAATTCTCTGACTCATTGGCTATCTCCGTCTATCAGTATCAAGCTATCTGTTTTACTGTATATATGCTTTTCTTCTGAGCTATGTGTGAGTGAAGTCTAGGTATCACACTTGATATATAATTGCATACATGACTCTGTAGAAACATACACTGCTTTCTTACTGAGCATGCACATGCATCAGTAAGTTTCTAGCCCAAAACCTTTTGCGAAAGGCATACCTACATCATTTCTCAAATATTTCTTCAGCTTCTAAAACATATATTTAGCATATGTCAAACAAAAGTTACACTCGAAATGAAGCTAGCACAAGAACTCTCGAGGTATTCTGACTATTAATCCTCCTCAATTTTAAACAAACCATGTTTTTAAGAAAAAACACTACCCTCGCCATATACATGAAATTTTCATCAGCCTTACTGAACATAGATCACCATGTACACATATATGCGATTTCTTAATAGATCTACACCTTCAAGCCATCTTTCCAAAAATATATACCGCTCTTCATCTTTAAGTAAACTCAAAAGTCCCACCGTAAATGTAGCTATATGCAAGCACAAAAACCATATCTCACCATCTAAGCATATGCAAAGCGGTCATATAAGTTAAAAACCACATTGAGAAACATTTCCCAATACATACCTAACAAAGAATTACTTCTTTCTAATTCATATACAGGCGGACAACATGTTCTCATTTTTTTATTTCTCACTATACTATTTCTATTTAATAATGTTACTAAAAGTACTGCAACTCCCAGAATGCAAATAGCCGATGTATCTATTCTGCACATTATATTTAGACATTTAAAACATTCTTAGTTCAACTCATTTGCAACTTTCCACAAGACTATACTGTTATTTTTCAATAAAATACACAATATAATAAAGAGGCACTCATTCATTTTTCTCCTACTTCTCAAAACATTCACCACTAACCTCTTACACACGTACCCTCTAATAGATACAGTTCATCTCATATTTTTTCACATCATTGTGCTACTCTTTTTTTCATCAAACTCCCATATACATCTTCATTTCTAATGTCGTTTTTTTAAAGGATTAAAAAGTTATATACATACCAGTAAATTGAGTTTGTAGATTATATTGTTGCTTTAGCTCTCTGTGGATACTTTTGACACTGTTGGGATTTGTAAAAACTAAGCACAAGAATGGTACACCACTCTCATACAAAGCAACTCTAAAATGGCAACCTCTTCAACTTTCCACTCTATCATCATGAGAAAGGCAGAAAATTAAATCATGTCTTTCATTTTAGACTACTGCATCTCCACTTGTGAATGGTTAGCATCTGTTAACCCTTTCTCTCTCTTTCAAATCGAGGTTCCTGTCGGCGCGGATTCGCGATGATCGCGGAATAATTGCGAAAAAAACTTGAGTTCAAACCTATATCTATGTTCGTTTTTCTGAAATTCAAATACTACACATCGGTTTATTACATAGTCCTGAGTTGGAAATTAAAACTTGCCATTACTTAAATTGTATCATCACACCTCAACTTTAAAAAAAAATTCTGTCTCTTTAACACCCTTCCCCCCAATACACTCTTAGCTCAGTGTACCTAGCTACCCAGTGGAACCAGTACGTCAAAAGTTCACAGCACATTCTAGAAGGAACATGCTGCTTCCAGATAAGATACAGCAGGTGTGCTTTACTCTACAGATTCAAAAGCATATCCATGTCTGTATTACATTTCTTTTTTTAAACAACAGCCAATAATAAGACTTCTTTCTAAGGCATCCAAAATACTACCAAATTTTATTTACTTTCATGCTGACAGCATCCAATGAAATATATCTTTAATACAAAAACAACTCCATTTTAACTGCTTTTCCTTTGAAAAACTACCTCATTCATCTCAGGCCTTCTCCTGAGTACTATTGCTCCTTCACTTCAAAATGCTTAGAGTATGGATTGTGGGCCACAGCTATATCTATTGGGCTAAAGAGAATGCAGAAAAGAGTGGTATTAACAGGGACTTGGGTTTGCCAAATGTGCAGATTGCTTGGTTTGGCCAGAGAGGGTTAAAGTTTCATCAGTTGCTGGCTTTGGTTAAATCCATTGTAGATACCCAAGCTCCTCACCTCATGATTGTGCACTGTGGTGGCAATGGCCTAGACACATTGACTGGGGTAGGGCTGGAAATCTTAATGAAAGAAACTTTTGCAGAACTGATGTCGCTTTTCCCTCACACTGTCTCGGTGTGCTCTAATATATGCCAAAGACAGAAATGGAAGTGGTCGAAAACGGAAAACAAAAGCAGACATTCAATGACCACCAACACATCCCAAAATAATATGTAAAAAAATCCATTCTGAACTTTACCTTACACATATTACTATATACATACTTCTTTAAAAACATGTTTAAACTCATGTTTTTGTCCAAAATTTCTTTCAAATCCATCTTTAAGACCTATTTTCCGTTTTCGCGGTTATTTGGGACATCACGATGACATTGTTAACCTCGACGATTGTGCCTTTTCCATAAAGCCTAAAACACATATGCCCACACATACTACAGTATTTTACACACTAGGGGTTTCTTACAGTATTCTCGAAAGTCATGTTTTTCTAGAGAGTTTCTAAAAAACCATCCCTAAAACCTATTTTATCTTTTCACGGTGACTCTGGCAATCGCGATGACGTCGGTAATCGTGATCCCCCCCAGACACATCGCGAAAACACAAACAAAAGCAGTAAATCAATAGCCACCACCACATTAAAAAAATATAACTATATAAGCAATTCTAACCATCACAGTAGATAACTCACTATATAAATAAATCTATAAAAACATTTATCAGAATCTCAATATCTCTATAACAATGCGTATTAATGATTTTTTTTATATTTCCACCAATATTTGCGACGACATTGATAGTCGCGATGTCCCCGCCATGGTACACGGGGACTGCGCTGGCGGTCGCCGCAGCGTTGCGAATATCGCGTGCGATAAAAAAATCAATTTTGGACGCCTAACTTGTGTCACTAACACCCCTTCTCAACCATGGGGTCAGAGTATCTCCATCCGACCCCTTATGTGGGCTTTCACACAAATGTTCAGCCCCAGGAACCGTTCCTGATAGATAAAATGGCAGCTGCAACTTTCTGTTCAGGTTGCGTCCAGCCAATCAGAGCATTTCCGTTGGCATGTGCATTCACGATTCATCGCGAAACCTCCACGAAATATCCGTGGCCAGAGATATCACTATAATTTTCAGATTTACAACAAATAGGCAAAAGGCACTTCCTTGAACCAACATTTACCTCCCTGCCTCTTGGCGCACTGCTGCTCGGGGGATGAAGTCCACTTGTGTCCTGAGGTCCTCAGATATCGAAACTTTTATTTTTAAAATTTCTCAGCAACTACTGGACGGATTTACACCATTTAAAAAAAAGGTCGCTTTCTGAACCAAGAGCTACCTTTTTTCCAAATTTGGTGTAATTCCGTTCAGCAGTTCAGGCTGTAGCCTGTAATAAAATTCCTATGGAAATTAACATGGGGAAAACGCGTTTTGGGACCCCCCCTTTTTCTCAGCCCCTGCTTGACGAATCACCCCGAAACTTTCAAGACAGGAGCTGACCTCAATTAACCTTTTTTTGGGGGGAAATTTCGCAAGGATTCGTCAAACGGCGCCAAAGATATTGGCAAAAGAAAAAACGCTTTTTGAATAGAAACGAGGTCCTAACTATAACTACCTACTGGCGACCGCCAGTAGGTAATATATGATATATATATAATTGTGGCAGTGCTCGAGGCGGGCGAACGCCGGTCTCTATCTTTCAACAAACTCACTTTGAACTATGTCTGCTGACACAGTGAGAGAACGGGAGGCGGCTGCAGATGAATTGTTTAAAAATTTGCCGAAAATAACCACAAGCACAAGTGGCCTGCAAAGCAGCAATGGCAACATTGATCAAAATGTGAAGTTATTGCTTAAGACATTGGAAAAGAAATCTAGAAATGAAATTACAAAATGGTGGGAGCACAAATCCCTTACCAAATATGAAGAAATATGAAGAGGTGGGGAGAGTTCCGCGAGGACTCCGCATTCTTTTAGCACCGAGTTTCGAAGAGCCGAATCCCGGTATGCTTAAGGAATGGGGGGAGAGCAACCTGGCTGCTTCCATGAACTTGGTTAAGATTTTAGTCAAATATGCGGCAATCGATCGCCAGACTCTAATTGAGGATATCAACAAAATTAATGAGGAACTTGACAAATCAAATCTAAAAGAATTTATAACGAAATCAAGCAATGAAATTGTGGAAAGACTGAAGAAACATGAAGAAAAAATACAAATTCGCAAAGCATACAAATTTGCGCGTGATCAAACAGATTATGAGCAGGGACAAATCTATACGTTTTCACGCAAATTTGATCACGCAAAGAAATTAAGATATGAGGATAAAAGAACACGCAAAATTACAACCACTACTACTATGCAGCAACAAATAGATGTGGTAGAAGTAGAAGAGGGAGACACAGAATCGTTAACAAGCAATTCCGGTTCTGAATGCAGTAATATCGGAGACCACAATGACCAAGCGAAATTAAGTTTAGGTGAAGAGATTGATTTTTTAGTGGAGGATCGAAGACAAACTCTGAGACCGAGGAATCAGAACAGACAAATAGGAGGAACAGGAGAAACGCAAGGAGAAGAGCAAGGCGTAAAAAACAAAAACAAAAATGTGCACCAAAAGAAAAAACAATGGCACAAGAAACAGAGATGAACGATCAAACCATTATCAATCTTTCAGATATTACTCTCACTCTAGCGGAAAAACAATTATTATCATTGGGTCTTAATTTCTGTCCAGAAAGCACTTTTAACTATGCGAATACCAGAATTGATATTTTTTGTTTCATACGGAAATTAAAACTTAAAAAGTTTTTCACAATCAAAGCGGGGATTGGTAGTTCCTCAGTAACCCAACAACCAATGGAGAAAGTGACACAGAGACTTTTAGTATCAGATGTTCCAACTTTATTGACACTAAATGAATTAAGTAGTGAAACAAATGATATGCTGACCAATACAAACAATACTGAATTCAGTACTCAAGCTCAACTACACTGCATCAATATTATACAAAAAGGTGCAGGAGAAAGCCCTTTCAAACCTAAAAGTACATTCATACCAATCATGCCCAAAGATGCCATAGATATTTTTCACGAGAGGGTAACTGAAGACATTAAAAAACTATGCCATAATGTAAAGAAAAAAAGACAATCGAAACCCTACAAAGATATGCAACTGGCAAAATTAATGAAAAAACTAGGAGAAAACCAAGAAATTATCACCAACAAATCTGATAAAGGAGGAAATATTGTTTTATGGCCCAGAAAAGATTACATTATTGAAGCCAAGAGACAACTGGATGATGATCAATGCTACATGAGGACAAACATGAAGGAATACAATAAAGCAAAAGATGTTTTGAAGAAACTATTGCTACACTACAAAAGGGAAGGACTAATTTCATCAAATGAATTTAATTTTATGAATGTAGAATTCCCAACTATTCCTATCATGTATTTAATTCCTAAAATACACAAAAAGGTCTCACCGGTACCTGACAGACCTATAATTTCTGCTATTAAGAGTGTCAGTGAACATGTCTCACAATATGTGGATTTTTATCTACAGGATTTGGTCAAAAGTTTGCCCAGTTATATCAAAGACACAGGTGATTTTTTAAACAAAATCAATGAGATTGGATGGGGGGAAGGTTTATTGTTAATTACTTTAGACATTGAGTCACTTTATACAAGTATCGATCATAGAACTGGACTCAATGCAGTTAAACACTTCCTCGAAAGTAGACCTTGTGAATATTATGAGCACAACAAAATGTTATTAGATTTGATCTCGTGGTGCCTTCATAATAATTTCTGTTTGGTAAGGAGACCCTAAAACAAATTAGGGCGTAGCTATGGGATCCTGTTTCTCCCCTAGCTATGCATGTTTGCATGTTGGTTGGTGGGAGGAACAGGTCCTTAAAAAGATACACCAGGTAGCTTTTGAACAGCATGTGCTGCATTGGCTGCGTTATATCGATGATATATTCATCGTATGGAAGGGGACAATAACAGTGCTAAGGAATTTATTACTACTCTCAATGTAAATTCTAGCAACCTCATGTTCACATCCGATATAAGCAGCACAAAAATTGAATTTTTAGATGTATCAGTTACAGTGGTGGAGAATAAATTGGAGACGACCCTCTTTAGGAAAGCTACAGGAGGAAATAGCATTTTGCATGCAAGCAGTGGTCATCCACGACATCTCATTGAAAGCATACCCTACGGTGAAATACTCAGACTAAAACGCATCTGTAGTACACAACAAGAATTTAATAGATGCACGATAGACACTATGAAAAGACTGAAAAAAAGAGGGTATAGTGACAAGGTTTTAACTAAGGCAGAAGCAAAAGCCCAAGAAAGGCCAAGGGAGAGTCTACTACAAAATAATGAGGCTGTTATTGGGGACAAAAACACGACAGAAATCCCACGCCTAATTACCACATATAGTAGACAAGAGAGAAAAATAAAGTCCATCTTGAGAAAAAACTGGCCAATTATCCTTACAGATGGGGTTTTGGGAACTAGACTTCCAGACTTACCTATCATCACTTTTAGAAGATCAAAATCTATGAGGAGTCAACTTGTTAAAAGTAGCCCAGAAATAGGTACTGCAGGCACGTGGCTGAAACCAAGGCAGGGTTTTTATAAGTGTTCCTCGTGCCGAGCATGCAAATTTGGTACCAACACCACACACTATGTCTCTCCTTTTTAAAGAGATGAGGTAGCTATCAAGGGTAGTTACAGCTGCAGGACAGAATTTGCTGTATATGTCCTGGCCTGCACCTGCGGCTTGCGTTACGTTGGGAGTACCAAGCTGCAGGTGCATGTCAGGATTTTGCAGCACTTAAGAGCGATTGTGAACAATGATAACACCTACCCTGTCGCAAGACATTTTAAAAGCACACACAGCAATGATTTAAGTTGTCTAACCTACTATGTGATAAATGCCATTGCACCCCTCAAGAGAGGAGGAAACAGGGAAAAATTGTTAAGGCAGCTTGAGACACGTACTATATTGGAATTAGACAGTAAGGCACCTAACGGACTCAACACAACTGAGGACATGCATAACTATTTATAATGAATGAACATACAGAGGAAAGAGAAGGACAAAAATAAGATGAGAATGAGTCAAGAAAAATCAAGAAAAATCAAGAAAAATCAATGACAAGAATGTTTTGCTACATATAAATACATTTTGGATACCATTCCTATTTGGTTGGAAACCATGATATTTAGTGTATTCTTTTTAGATTTTTGATAAATTTTTCCAGGTCTTTTAGCAATATTTTCATATATATTTGTAATGTTATTTCTCTTGTATTTTGCACATTTGCCAAAGCACTTTTACAGTGGCCATGGTCACTGTTGTTGGCCGCTATCAATTTATTTATTTATATCTTAAGTCTCACAAAAACAAATGTTTGCATCTGGGTTTTAGGTTCATTTTGTAGATACATGCACTCGCATGATTTTTAGACAGATATTTTAGTTGCACTTGGCACTTTATTAAATTCACATGGCAAAGAGTATTGAGGAACTAAAAGCACTTGCAAAGAAGATGACATTTGGAATTAGTACATTGGGATTGTTTAAGCATTTATGCTGTCAGAATGGTTTAAGATCGATCATGCGGTCTTTATATTCTTAAACAATTCATGTAGTTTTTAATGTTTATACAGCAATATTTATTTATTTATTTATTTATTGCTTTTAAACGGAATGTGAGGGCACAATTGTACCTCATCATGCATACTTCTGAAATTTCCATTTTTTTAGGTGAAATGCATTTAAGCTTCAGAATATATTTTTAAGGGATAAAAACAAGGAAGTAATGATTATAATAATAACAACAAAGTATCAATGTCACTCATTTTTAGCAACAACCAAAAGAAGAAGGATTTTGCAATGTGTTGTTTGATTGCGTCAAAAATGCCGATAACACAGTGTTTCTTCTATTGCTTTGACCATGTGACTCACAATGGGGTGGACACCTAGCATTTAAAAAGATCATGGCGGATATTATTCTTTATGTGTGAACAAGGGCACAAGGTGCTCGAAACACGTCACAAGTGAGAGGAGAATAAAACAACTTGCCTGCCACTATTCCTTGGGTCTGTGTCTCTCTGTTCGCCTGTGTGGAGGTTCGGAGAGTGCTTTTTTGAAGAAATATATATATATATATATATATATATATATATAAATAAATATATATGTATGTATATCCCAATAGCTTTGGCGCCATTTGACGAGTCTTTCCCAAAAACGTGTGGTGGTGATTCGTGTTGCGCATGGAAACTTTTGGGGTGATACATCAAGCGGAGGTCGAGAAAAAAGGGCGGTCAAAAAAAGTGTGTTTCCCATTTTAATTCCCGTACAAGCTTTGAACACAACTGTAGCCCGAATCGCTGGACGGAATGACACCAAATTTGGCAGGAAGGTAGATTTGGTTATGCAGATCACACTTTCACTTATTTGGTGTAAATCCATTCAGTAGCTGTTGAGAAGTTTAAGGAAGTTCAAATTTGTTTATCTGAGATTGCGGCTAATTCGCAAATAATAATGAGCTTTTGCAGAAAACTGCAGAGCTCTGATTAGGTGCTAACACTTCAACCAGGAAGTGTTGGCAGCCATCTTGGACTCTGCTTCAGCTGAGTCCCAAAAAAACATTAAAAAAAGAAAAGGTGGCAGGGTAGCAATACCCTGACCCCCTAAACTTGGTCATGGGGTCCCAGAAGGACCCCGCCAGGCCATAAAAGCAATTCTTCTAAAACTAATTGCTGCGAAATCCGTGAATATATGGCAAAAATGTTTTTAAAAAACAAGCGCTGGCTCCTACGCTTTATTTAAATATTGTAGGGGGGCCTGCGCAGACCCCCCTCGATAGGCTCAAATTAGCCCCGGGGACAACCACCTTCCTGGGGCTTTAATTATTAAATGAAGAGGGGCCCCGAGGACCCCCCTCCTGGGGCTGATTGAAACCTCAGAGACCACCACCTTCCCGGGGCAGCAAAAGCCCTGAGGACCACCATCTCTCTGGGGCAGGCCATTGAATTTGAAAGGAGGCCCCCCTCTTGGAGCCATTAATGGCCCTTGGGACTGCCACCCCCCAGTCGCCGGCTTCTGCTATGTCCTGTATTGCTCACCCCGGGTCATAGCTGTTTACTCTGACATAGCGGGAGCTTTGACACCTCTCGCCAAGTCAGAGCAAACACTCCGCTTCCAGCAAGCAGGAGGTGAAACAATGCTCGTGCTTGCTGGAAGCGGAGGTTTCATCTGTTTTCCTGGCCGCTGTCAAGTGGGCAGGGAAACAGACAGATTGCTCTTACAGACAGGGAGCTGCATATTTAGCAGCTCCCTGTGGGTGGGATTAATGCAGGCTCCCGCAAGAGGTAGGGAGCCGGCAGGGACCACGGTGGCATTCAGGCTCACCCCGCAGTCCCCTACGGTGGTGACTGGGTACCCTGGGTAGGCTCCAGGGCACCCAGAAATTCAATACTTGGCCCCGGGAGATCGGGTTCCCGGGGCCGAAATCAGCCAAGGGAGGGGGGCCGCGTGGCCTCCTCTCCCATTTAAAAATTATATATTTTAAGGCCTGGCCCCGGGGGATGTGGTCTCCGGGGTACAAATTGGCCGAAGGGAGGGGGGCCACATGGCTCCCTCCCCCATTTGCTTATGGCCTGGCCCCAAGGGATGGGGTTCCCAGAGCCAAAATCGGCCTGGGGAGGGTGGCCGTGCCGCCTCCCTCCCCATTGAATAAATATATATTTTAAGGTAAGGCCCCAAGGAATGGGGTCCCCGGGTCCGAAATTGGCCCGGGGAGGAGGGCCGTGCGGCTCCCCTCCCTCCTTAATGAAGGTATTTGGCCCGAGGGAGGTGGTGGTCTCCGGGGGATCTGGGGGCCCCCGCATAATATTAAGTTAGCCCCGGGGAGGTCGTGGTCCCCGGGGCATATGAAAGCCCCGGGGGGGTCTGTACGGTCCTCCTCCTTTAGTAAAAATACAGGAGGTGGTGGTCCTCGGGGATTTTAAGTGGAAAAACAGAGAGCAGAAAAACAAGCAGGAAAGACAAAACAGAGGGAAGAAAAATTACCAGGAAAAGCAAAATAGAGCAGAAGAGGGCAAAACATAGGGGAGAAACACGAGCAGGAAAGGCAAAACGGAGCAGAAGAGGGCAAAACAGAGGGTAGAAAAGCAAGCAGAAAAGACAAAACACTAGAAGAGGGCAAAACATAGAGCACTCAGACACACACACCCACTCAGTGACTCACATACCCACTCACAGAGCCAATGAGAAACTCAAACACCCAATCGCAAACCCAGTCAGATTCACATACCCACTCAGACTCACATGCCCACTCACAGACCCATTCAGACTCATTCACCCACTCACAGACCCACTGACACACACACCCATTTAGACACTCACACAGTCTCTCAAAGACCCACTCAGAGACTCACACACCCACTCGCAGACACCCTTAGAGACTCATGCAGGCCGCAGCACGACCACCTAGCTTGCCAGTTGCCTGTGGCGTCCAGTTCCTGCTTGTTCCACACTGATCCAGTGACACCACAGCTGCCTGGGTTTTCCCACTAACTGTTCTTCCCACCAACAGAAGCCCTGGCCACCTCTGGACCTATTCAATGCAGGCCGCAGCTCAACTGCACAGTGGATGTGTGTCATGGGCGTGCCGCTGGCTTGCCAGAGGCAAGCCCGTCTGCGCCCGTCCACGCCTGGACCGCACCAGCGTCATGACCGTTGGCCCTCCCACCCCCTCGAAGATACACCATCGCCAAGCTCTACACCCTCGACCCAGGACACCGCAACAAACACTGCTACCGTGCTGACTCATACTCCACGGTATGACCTTTCGCCTGCACCCACTGCCACTTCACCTGTCACTGCACACACACCAGCCCACTGACCAGCCCCACAGACACCACCCGAACAAAAAATAAACTTTCTTGCGCCATTCTTAACGCGCCCTTCTTAACACACCCTTCCTATGCAAGCATTCCACTGAATTATGGGACTTCATCACCACCCTCGCACCCGACATCGTCTTCCTCAATGAGACCTGGCTCAAACTCACATCCGCCCCAGACATTGCCACAGCGAACCCCAACGGATATAAAATCACTCACCAGGACCGCACCAAAAAGCCGGGAGGAGGAACAGCCATCATCCACAAAGAGATCACAGTGTACCACCACCGCTGACAATACCACCAACCCCATGGAACAACTCAACTTCCAGCTCCACACTGTCAAGACAAACAACAGAGGCACCCTCGCATACCGCTCCCTTCAGGCCCGCGCTCCAGCTTCTGCAACACCATCGCAGAGTTCATTGCACCCCTAGCCTTAGACTCCAAGGATTACATCTTCCTCAGAGACCTAAATTTCTTCGACGGCCCCAACGACAAATAAAATTATAGCTACGTCAGCTAACATGTCCCAGTGCTGGGGTATCAGTCCTATAATGCAGAGCAGGAATATGAGAACCATAATCTAAGTTAACCTGATAAACCGTGTTTTTAAATTCTTGCGGAAAGCTATTTCAGATTTTTCTTGCCTAAGTCAAAGGGGAAGGGAGTTCCACAACTTGGCTGCCAAGTAGTTGAAGGAACGGCCTCCATACGAGGTCTTTTAATTCTGGGGATGCATGCAAGAGAAGCGTCAGCTGATCTCAGATTTCTTTTAGAAAAGTAAGGTGTGATCAGAGGGTGAAGATATTTAGGGCCTTTTGGCTGAGAATTTTGTGGCAATAGTATATGGATTTGAAAGACACCTGAAGCCTTAACGGAAGCCAGTGCAACTTTGCTAGAGCTGGGGCCAATGGTGAGCATCTAGGCAGATTTAATAGCAGCCAAGGTGCCATAATCTGCGCCCGCTGTAGTCTTCTTAATCGTGCCTGTGACACCCCGAGATACAGGACATTACAGTAATCCAGTCTCTACATGATTAAAGACTGGACCACTGTCTTCCTGACTGCTTCTGTCAAAAAAAACTGATTTTTTTTAAGGTCCTTAAGATCCCAACACATTGCCCTTCAAGACTCATAATTTGATTATCAAAAGATAATTCCGAATCAAACCAGATTCCTAGGTTACTCACTTTTGACTTAGGTATAACTAACTTGCGCAGAGAGTCAGGTCACCGGCTGTTGACCAGATTGTAGGTTGTTTGCCAAGGATGAGGACTTCAATCTTCCTGGCGTTAAGCTTCAAAAAACTTAGGCTCATCCATTTGGCCACCTCTGATAGGCAGGAACGGAACTTCCCTGCAGCATTGGAAGCATCTTGAGACAGCATGATTATCAGCTGTGTATCGCCTGCATACGACATGATGGAAAAGTTGTGGCGCTTGACGATATCAGCCAGGGGGCGCATGTACAGGTTGAATGGCGTCAGGCTTAGGGAAGAGTCCTGAGGTACCCTCTGCTGTATGGAAAGACCTTCAAGAAGTATGATTTTTGCGCCACCTGAAAAGACCAATCTTTTAAGAAAGAGCCTATCCACTGCAAAAACAGCGCACAAAAACACTGCACACCTCCTCGACAGTATGAGCAGCCTCAGATTGACCCAGATCATCCACAACGCTACAAACACCGCAGGACTCACACTGGACCCAATTTTCACCTGCAGCAACTGCGTCAAATAAAGCTATGTCACAGAACTCACATGGACCGATCACTCCATCGTCCACTTTAGCATCTCCAGCCCCCACGCCGCCACCCCCGAGATGGCCAACGCCCCCCACCGGAGGTGGAAAAAAATCTGAGATCAGCTATGCGAATGTCCTCAACACCTACAACCCTGCTACCACCACCAACCGTGAACAAGGAGTCAAAAACGTCAACTTCTTGATCACCAATTGCGCATACAGCATCATCCACATCAAGAGCAACATCCAGAGAAAATCCTCCAAAAAGGCAAGCTGGTACACCCAAGAACTCAGAATAGCGAAACGAGACAGCAAACAGTCCAAGAGGAGAGTGCTTGTATGGATATGTGTATGAGTATGTAAGTGGCTGTGTGGGTGTGTGAGTGCTTGTATGGTTGACTGAGTGGCTGTAAGTGAGTAGCTGTATGGGTGTGTGTGGCTGTATGGGAAAGTGACTGGTTGTATGAATGGCTGTATGGGTGAGTGCATGGTTGTGTGAGAGGCTGTGTGAGTGGGTGTGTGACGTGGCTCTATGGATGAGTGATTGGCTGTGTGAATACTGGTATGGGTCTATGAATGGATACATGAGGGGGTGTATGGGAGAGGGAGTGAGTGTATGAGAGGTTCTGTGGGGGTGTGAGAGGTTCTGTGGATGATGTCATTTGAGATGTCTTCAGTGATGTCACTGACGATGTCATGAGTGATGTAATATGTTATGTCATAAGCAGTTCACTGTGGGGGCATAAGTTATAGTTAGCTCAGATAACCACAACTGCTGAATTTCAGTGGTTTTGTGCGAGTGAAATCTGAGCCTAACTATAAAGTCCCTGTAACATTTGGTTTTGTCAGTGAATTTCTAAGGTTTGTTAAATTCTATTTCCTAACTATAACCTCCCTGTAACCTTTGTTTTTTTAAGCACATTTCTAAGGTTTTTTAATTTTATTTCCTAAGTGTAACCTGTAATCTTTGAGAGTAAGCATGTGAGTGAGTGCATGAGTCTCTGTAGGTGTGTGAGTGAGTGTGTGAGTGTCTCAGTGGGTATGTGAGTGGGTTTGTGAGTATCTGAATGGGCCTGGGATTGGCTGAAAAAGGATCTCACTGGGTGAGTGAGTGGGTGCATGAGTGGGTTTGCGAGTGCCTCCGTGTGTGTGTGTGTGTGTAAATTAGTGCATGAGTGCCAGAGGGGGTCTGTGAGTGGGTGCATGAGTGTCTCAGTGGACCTGTGAGTAGGTGTGAGAGTAACTGAGTGGGTTTGCAAGTGCCTCCATGAGTGTGTTTCAGTCTGTGAATGAGTGCATCAGTGTGTGGCAGTGGGTCTGAGAGTGTCTGCGTGGGTCTGTGAGTGAGTGTCTGAGTGGGTTTGTGACTGTCTCCATAAGTGTGTGAGTCAGTCTATAAGTGAGCACATGAGTGACTGAGTGGGTCTGTAAGTGGGTACAAGAGTCTCTAAGTGACTGAGTGAGTACATGAGTCTGTGAGTGAGTACATAAGCCTCTGAGTGGGTGTGTGTGTGAGTGCATGAATTTGAGTGGGTCTGTGAGTGAGTGCATGAGTTGCTGAGTGGGTCTGTGAGTGACTGCATCAATCAATCAGGATTTATAAAGCGTGGCTAATCACCCAATAGGGTATCCAGGCACTTGCAGGCCCCAGAGGCTTATTCGAACAGCCAAATCTGCAGGGCCATTCGGAATTCCAGAAGTGAGGTGATGGTGTGGAGGTGCATGGGGAGGCTGTTCCAGGTCTTTGCTGCGATGTGGGAGAAGGAGTGTCCTCTACTTCTGCTTCAGTAGATGCGGGGAGCACGGGCAAGTGAAAGGTAGGCGGATGGTTGGTGGAAATTTAGGCAGTAGCTAATGTATGTGGGTCCTTGGTTGTGTAGATGCTTGTGTGCATGGGTCAGCAGCTTGAATTGGCATCTCTTCTGTACGGGGAGCCAGTGGAGTTTCCTGAGGTGGGGTGTGATGTGGGTTCAGCGGGGAAGGTTGAGGATGAGTCTGGCTATGGTATTCTGTATGGTCTGAAGTCTCTGTAGAAGGTGTGCGGTGGTTCCTACGTTGAGGGCATTGCCGTAGCCCAGTCTGCTGGTGATGAGGGCTTGTGTCATGGTGTGTTTTGTGAGTAAGGGTAGCCACTTGAAGATCGTACGTGGCATGCACAGTGAGGAAGCAGGTGGAGGAGACGGCGTTGATCTGTGATTTCATGGTAAGCTTGTTGTCAAAGATGATTCAGAGGTTTCTGGCATGGTTGGAGGGAGTGGGTGCGGGTCCTGGGTCTGATGGCCACAAGGAGCTGTTCCATTCGTTACTGCTGTTGCCAAAGGTCTGTAATTCCATCTTGTTTGTGTTCAGTTTCAGGCAGTTGTTCTTCATCCAGTCGGCAACGTTTGTCCTGCATCTGTGGAAGTTGGTTCTGGTGGTGGTGGGGTCGTCGGTGAGTGAGAGGATGAGTTGTGTGTCGTCTGCGTAGGAAATTATGTTGAGACCGTGGGATCTGACAATGTTGGCCAGTGGGGTCATATATGCGTTGAAGAGTGTGAGGCTGAGGGGGGAACGCTGCAGGTGATCTCCTTGGGTTCAGAGGTGAATCCTCTGGGTTTTTCCGATGAGAAAGGAGGTGATCCATCTGAGCGCATTCCCTTGGATGCTGATGTGGTGAATTCTTTCGATCAGTGTGTGGTGAGATATGGTGTCGAAGGCTACCGAGAGGTTGAGCAGGCTTCAGATGTCGTCGGTGGCGGTTTCGGTGCAGTGACTGTGGCAGAAGCCGGATTTGGAGGTGTTCAGTAACTGGTTCTGCTCCAGGTGTATCATGAGTTGATTGTTGATTATCTTTTCTAGTACCTTCACTGGGAATGGAACCAGGGAGATTGTCCAGTAGTTTTTGAGTTCACTGGGGTCTGACTTCGGAGTGTTTCCAGGCATCAGGAAATAGTGCTTTGTTGATAGAGGTGTTGAGTAGGGTGGTGAGGTCCTGGCTGATCCTTTGGTTTCAGAGGTTGAAGATGTGGTGCGGGCATGGGTCTGTGAGACCTCCAGAGTGAATTGATTCCATGGAGGAGGTTGTGTCCTGGTGGAGAGGATGTTCCTTGTGGTCAGTGTGTGGTTCGTGTTGGTTACGATGGTGGCGTATCCGTTGAGGAAGTCCATAGGTGTGGTTTGAATTTCTGTATATGGTTGCGATCGTGGAAGAAGTGAGTGAGGTTGTCGCACAGCTCCTGTGAGGGTGTGATGTTGTTTTCACTGGCAGCCTTGTTGGACATTTCCTTAACGATGTCGAAAAGTTGCTGGCGCTGGTTTTGATGCATGCAGCAAGGGCTGCCTTCTTTGTTGCCCTCAGCAGGTGATGGTAGAGGTTGAGGGAGGTCTTAAAGGCTGCCCTGTCTGAGGTGTTCTTCCCAGTAGGTTGTTCTAGTTAGGACCTAGTTTCCATAGGAAGAGGTCATTTTCAGGTGCCTATATCTTAGGCATCGCTTGATGAATCTCCATGAAATGTTCCTAAATAAATTGCCCGGTACTTCAGATGGAGTCTGAAAAGTATTGGGGTGATCCATAAAGTGGGGGCCGAGAACAAAAGGGGTCCCAAAACGTGTTTTCCCCATGTTAATTCCTATAGGACCTTTGAACAAGCCTACAGCCTGAACCGCTGGATGGAAATTACACCAAACTTGGCAGGAAGGTAAATGTTGGTTCGCAGATTGTGCTTTTTGTGATTTGGTGTAAATCTGTTCAATATTTTTGGAGATATTAACTGGAGAACAAATGTGCATATCTGGGGACGCAGATTACTCGTGGGTGATCCGTTCATTCACGCGCACTGCCGATCTTGATTGGCTGGCACATCTTCACAAATTGTGGCCGCCATTTTGTTTGTCAGAGAAACAGTGCCAGGGGCTGTAAATTTCTTGCCAAACTCAATGAAGGGGTCAGGTGAGAGGTTCCTGACCCCTTGTCCATATTATAAAAGAGGGTGCGGATGTGTCCTGGGGTCAGAAATCTGGAAAACATTTTTTGGGCCACTTGCATAATCCGCAGATTCCTCACGGGGCTCAGTAATGGCCCCCATGTAATTTTGCAAGTGGGGGGGGACTATACATATTAATTTATTACACTGTGGCTGACTCTCACACCCATTTAGATACCCATACATATACTTTCACATCAAGTTACATAACTACACAGAAACTTTCACACCCACTCGTACCCATGCAGACAATGTCACACCCATTCACAAACCTATACAGTCATTGTTACACATATTAAGAAATCCATACAATGTAACACTCTTTCACATACTCATAGACACTGTCACACCCATTCACAAACCTTTACAGTCACAGTTACACCTATTCAGAAATCCATACAGACATTGTTATACCCATTCACAAACCCATAGAGACACTGTCACACCCATTCACGTACCTAAACAGACACTGTCACACCCATTCACAAACCCTTAGAGACACTATCACACCCATTCACGAACCTAAGCAGACACTGTCACACCTGTTCACATACACATGGACTTTCTGTCACACCCATTCACAAACCCATAGGCACTGTCACAGCCGTTCAGATATCAATAGACACTGTTACACCTATTTACAGTGTTACTCCCTTTCACAAACCTATACACTGTGACACCCATTGACATACCGAAACAGACACTCTCACATCCATTCACATACTGATAGACACACTAGCACACCCATTTACAAACCCATGCGGACACTGTGCACACATTGACACAGCCATACATACACTGATACTCATTCACATACATAAACAGTTACTGTCATGCCCATTTACAAACTCATACAGACACTGTTACACCCATTAAAAACCCCATACACTTTGACACACCCATTCACATGCTGATAGAGATACTGTAACACCCATTTACATACCTATACAGTTATTTCCCCAGCCATTTATATACCATAAAGACACTGTTACACCTATTGAGAAGCTGACTTATGCACCTAAACTGATGCCCATTTAGACTCTGTTATCTCCACTGTAATATGCATTCAGAAACATTTACTAGAAATATTAAATGTGCTCTTTTGCATAGAAGGTGTGCTTTTGGTTTGCAAATCCGCGAGGGATCTGCGGAGTCGACAAATTCATTTAAAAAGAGGATTTAGAGATATAAATAACTGTTTGGGACATGGGGTGGCTCTTAGAAGAGCCACTGTGCTCATTATGTGTATATGATGACTACATATACGAGCGAATGAAGAGTTTCAAGTTGTTAAGAAACACTCTGTTGCCTTCATCTGTGAAGTGAACACCATCTCTTTTGTATATTCCATGCATGTTGAAGTGCAGGTTATTATTGTAGACGGAGCCCATGTTATGGTCTCTGAGGAATGCTGAAACAGTTTTATTAACATGTTTCCTGGCTTTTTCTATCTGTGGACAAAATTCAGAAGACCAGTTCCATTTCTGCCTCTGGTATATGTTAGAAAACACAAAGGCAGTGTGAGGAAAAAGCTGCATTAATTCTTCACACGTATTCTTCATTAGAATTTCTAGTGCTAACCAAGTCAGTGTGCCCAGGTCATTGCCACTACAGTGCACAATCAAGAGGTCTGGATGTTGCGTCTCCATAATGCTTTCAACCAATGGAAGCAATTGATGCCGCTTTAACCCTCTCTGGCCAAATCAATTAATATCCACATTAGGAAAACCTAGGTCCCTGTTAATACCTCTGTTTCTAGCAAACTCTCTCGTCCAGAACACAAAAATGCGATCCACAATCCACACTCTAACCATTTTGAAGGATAGAGGAGTAGCACACAGAAGACGTCTGCAGCTCAATGAGGCAGTTTTCAACGTGATACCAGTTTCAAATAACTCTAGCACGTAAAGTTTAATACAACACATTTCATTGGATTGTGCAAATAAGATAGTGATTAAAACTAGGTTGTGCAATAAATTTAAAATAAGAACATGTGCGATTGGTTATGAGGGATATGTTTGTAATTGTATACGCTCAACCACACCTGTGAAATTTTCCTTGGAAGTTAACACGCTGCTGTAGACAGTTGTGAACTTCTGACCTACTGCTAACAGAGAATGTTACATTGATGGTTACCATGGAAACAGAGCTACAGAGATATGGGGGAAGGGAAGAAAAAAAGGCTAGAATGTTAATGTGAGGAGACATTGTTTATACGAGAAATAGTGAATACAATTAGTTTAGGTCTAAATTTAGGGTTTGCTTTGAAGTGGTGTATAAGTGGTAGTGTTTGGGAATAGTTTTATAAAAAGATCTTAATTTACCGAGCAGATCTGTGGATTCTCCGCGAGGTTACACGGGGGCGCTGGCAGCCCCCGGATTCCTTTGTAAATCCGCAGATCCCGCCCAAACTCGCTGCCGAATTGGGCGCTCTTTAGAAGAGTCAAACAAAGGGTTAAGAAATATGACCATTCAGAAGAGCTGTATGATTAGTAAGGAGAGGAAAGAAAAATGAAACCACAGTTTTTATCTGTTTGCAGTCTCTGTAACCTTGAAAGCAAAGATGAATATGGTGCGATTAGTGGATGCCTTGTATGAGAGTGGTTTACCATTCTTCTGCTCAGTTTTTCTTGAGACAAGTTTGACAGCCTGTTATTGAGAAAGAAGAATACTCACCAACAATCACATTTAATAGGGATGTGTATTAAGCTGTAGCATTAAAAAAAAGTTAACACAGAAGGACTGAGTGTAAGTAAGGTGGATGAAAGTAAGATGTTTGACAATAGTAAAAGGAAATGTTCAGAGTGAGTAGAAGATGAAAATAAAGTGTATTAATCAGGAACTATAAATAAAAACTGGTGAAAAAAAACAAAATAGAGATACACCAATGTAGGAGTGACACAAGGAGTGAAATGCTAATGTATGCAGTGAGATTTGAAGGTATTTTATTATGTAAACAGTTATAGAATAACATATACTTAGATATGTAGATTAAGATGAGCTAGTTCACGTGGATGCTTTTGGGTTTAGTTAAATATATTTACTTTTTACACATAATGATATAACTATGCATAAAGTTACAGATGAAATGGTACAATGATGCATATATTTAGTTAGTCAGAAGTAAGCTGATGTGTGCATGCTTTCCTATACTAATTTAGACCTCCTTTATTCTCATTCACATGCTTATACAGACACTGTTATACCCATTCTCATAGTAATAGAGACTCTGACATCCTCTCATATACCCATACAGACTCTCACACTGTCGCACATAACCATGTATGCACAGTCACACCCTCTCACACATACATTCAGACTTCCTTTATTCCCATATCTATACAGTCTGACACCTATTTACATACCCATAGTCACAGCCTTTCACATACCCATACACTCACATACCCAAGTAGATACCCTTATACCCATTTACAAACTCATAGACTCTCACACCTTCTCACATACCCATACACAGACTGTCACATACCCCTATAAAGACTTACATCCCCTCACATACCCATGTAGACACCCTATATGCCCATTGAAATATAGAGGTTCATACACCCTGTCACACGTACAAATTTAGACCTTCACACCCTCACACATAGCCATAGAGATATAATGATATCCATTCTTATAGCCATTCAGACTCTCACACATTCAACTGCCCATGAGGAAACCCTTATATCAATTTGTATAGCTATACATAGGCTCTCACACCCTCTCACATATCCGTTCATAAACTGTCAGATCCTCTCACATATCTATACAGACACTGTCACAACCATTCATATATATATAGATACTTTTACACCCTCTTACGTATTTATACATACATCCTTATACACATTCACATACCTATACTTAGACTGTGACACCCTTTCAGATACTCATATAGAGCTTTTTTATTCTTATTGACATACTTATACAGACTGTGACACCCAATTACATACTCATTGAGACTCTTACACTCTCTCACTTACCCATAGATACCATCATACATATTCACATACTGATACAGTGACTCTGACATCCTGTCACATATCTTTCGAGAGACTCTCACTCTGTCACATAGTATCACAGCCTTTCACATACCTACACAGGTAATGTCATAACCTTTCACAAACCCATACATAAACTGCCATAGCCTGCCACATACCCATACAGATAGTGCCATAATCATCCTTGTACATATACATAGACTCACATATTTTCACATACCATGTAGAGCTTTATGTTCATTGACAAACAAGACGGTCAGACCATCTCACATATTTATACATACACTATGAGAACCTGTTACATGCCCGTACAGGCACCCTTATAACCAATAACATACCTATATAGATACTCTCTCACCCTCTCACATATCCATAGACACCCTTATACCCATTCACATAGCTACACACAGACTCTGAGACTCTTTCACAAACTTATTCAGACCTGCTTTATTCCCATTAACATACTTATACAGTGTAACACCTAGTCATACAGACTCACCCACCCTCTCTCATACCTGTAGTCTCTCACATGCTTACACATATATATTGAGAATTTGTTTTATTCCCAGTCACATACTTATACACAGTATATCATATATTCCCTTTACTCACACACATACTCTTACACCCTGTCAGATACCCATACAGACACTTTATAGCCATTCACATATTGAAACAGACTCAGACATCCTGTCACAAACCCATAGAGATTGTCACACCATGTTACATACTTGTATGTATACTGTTACAGCTTGTCACATAAGTATTGAGACCTTTTTTCCTATCCACATATGCTGTCTCACACCTATTCCCATACCCTTTTAGAGACTTTCACACCCTTTCACATACCCATATAGAGACTCTTACATCCTCTTACTTGCCCATGTAGGTACTCTTATACACATTCGCATATCCATACAGAGATTCACACACCCTGTCACATACTCATACATAGACTTTCACAACCTCTCACACAGCTATACAGTGTCACAACCATTTACATAGCCATAGAGACTCTCACATACTCAGATATATCCATGTAGAGACCCTTATATCTATTTACATACCCATACACAGGTTTTTACACCCTCTCACATAGCCATTCATAGACTATGAGACCCTCTCACATAGCTATACAGATACTGTCACAACTATTCACATACCTATGGAGTAACTCTCACATCCACAAGCTCTCAACCCCTCTGTTAATATGTTGTATTGATAAAGTAGTTACTTAGTGAATTAATATTTAGATGGTTTAATCTGGACCTTAATGTATTGTTTTGTTTATTACTTTTCCGGGTATACATTTTTGAACAACTACTTTGCCTGACAAAACGCAAAAAAGAAAAAAACAGAGGAAACAGTATTATCAACTTTAAAGTGAGAAAGACAAAGAAAATAAGGTGGAGAATGCGCAGAGGAAAAAAAGAGAAGGTGGTAAGAGTACTCACGAGTTTCTCAAAAAAATATGTTGTAAAATACAGAATGAGAGTATAGTCTTATCTAAAACTGGAATTTGCACATCAAGTGGAAAAAGGAATGAGAACGTGTTTCACAAAGTAGGAAATGTTCTAAGAAATCAGAGTAACAAAAAAAGTCAAAAATTAACAAAAGAGACTATTCTATTACTTCAAGAAAATAATGTCCTCATATTTTTAAATTGCGTTTGGGAAAACCACTATTTAAACTTCAATGCTGGCTGATGAACTTTAATTTTCAGAGATGGTTGGCTGATGGTACATTTTTCTGCTTCTCCGTCATTTGAGCAACTTCCGGTGTCTTTACCAACTATAACATTAGCACATGTGCTTCTGCTTTTACAAAAAAACAAAAGAAACAAAAAGGAATTAACAACAGTGTCCCTTCACCTTCTCCAATATGGTGATACGGTCATCGTTTTCTTTCAAAAGTTGTTAGCATTTAGAACTGTGAACAACCATTTCTATAAACTCTGCACTAGTTGTTGCAATGGTGGCATTTGCAGAAGGTTGGTTGGCGTATATGATGATACCCTTATGTCAGTAGAAGATTGTAAAGATCCACTCCGGCAGCAGTGTAGTCCAAATATTAACTTTATTAGTTCATGACAAGTAAGAGCACCTCCAGCTTGCTCTCCCAGCTTCACAGCTCCAACCTCCCTTCGTATTCAAAGTACAACATTCCACCCATCCAGATGGTTCCATATTCCATCCTAGAGAATAAAGACAGCTCTACACATCTTCCCCCTTATACACAAAAAAAACCAATTACAACTCCTTTACAGTATACAAATATATTGAAGTAATTATTGTGACAGGGCGGAAATAAGTTAACCCCAACAATACATCAATCACAAAGAGTAGGTTGGGGAGCATTACATTTACAGACATTCCCCACACTCCATCCCCTAAAATAAGAATGTTCTTCTTCACAGCTTTTACTTGAACTGGTTTAGAAAATTTGCTTTCATCTTTGATTACCACCCGCACCTTCTTGTTGCAACCCAATCACCTTCCTTTATGTCAGGCACTTTGACAGCTTTCCTGACGTTATAATGTTCCATAGCAGCACGTTGCTTTTAAGACACATCACTCTCTACAGCAGAACGATCGACCCACACACATTCCATATCTTTCAACCAACCAGGAACTTCCTTCACACCCGGCTCACGCCCCTTGAGAGAAATGAACGGTGACACACCTGTCACAGAATGTGGCATCACCCTATACGACCACACCAATTTCTTCAACTCTTCCAACCAGGACAGTCCATTCGAGAGCGAGAGTTGTATGTTATCCATTATCAAATGATTAATTCTCTCAACCAATACATTGGCTTGGGGCCTGAACAACGCCACCCTCTCATGCTTAATACCTAGCTTACTCAGGAAATCCACCATCTTCCTCGATACCAACTGTAATCCGTTATCAGCTACTAGGGTTTTCGGAATACCTTCATTCATGAACACTCTTTCCAAAAACCCCACCACCTTCTCTGTGTCAATGCAATCAGTGGTTTCAATAACAAACCACTTAGAGTGGTAATCCACCAGAACCATTACAAATCTGTTACGTGACCCAAGTTTAGAAATTGGGCCCAAAAAATCAATTGCTACTCTCTCCCGAGGGCACTTGGGAAGAGCTACACAACCCAGGAGAGGCTGCCTCACAATCTTAGTCTTATCGCTGTTCGCACAGCACTCCTTCACAACCTCCTCTATGTAACTGTCCATCCCCAGCCACCAGAAAGACTGCCGTATCCTTCTTTTAGTCATGTTCCTCCCCAGGTGACCTTCATGTGCGATGTCAATAATTCTCCTCCTGAGCCCCACTTGTGGCACAAATTGACTCCTCCTTAACAATCTCCCATGACACACACTCAACTCAGCCTCCACATGACGATAACCCTTAAAACGGACATCCTCCTCTTGATCCCTCCGCCAGCCTTCAGATACGAACCTCATAACATGTTGTAAAACATCATCTTCAGACATGGCAGTTGCCCACTCCATCTTGTCAAGAGCCAACTCCTCCTTTCCGCTCCCTACTGCACCAATCTCTTCATCCACCTCCAATTCAACTTCGTCAACTGGCATCCTGGACAAGCAATCAGCTACTACGTTTTTCAAACCCTTCACATACTCTCCTTCAAAATTGTACTCCAGAATCGACAACATCCACCTGGAAATCCTGGGGGTTACACTACCTTCTAAACCCCTTCCACCTTTATTTTTTTGTGTTGTAATTTTTTATTGAACTTTTGTATATAATTTCATCATGAATACAATAACTTAAGTTATATTTTACAATAAATAGATAAATAATTTGGTAAAGGTAGATACAAGGTAAATTTCTTAATAGTGAACAAGATTATATAAATGCATAAATAAATGATTTGATATGAAGCCCATAAGAAAAAGGAAGGGGGAGGGAAGGAGAAGAGAAAGGAACAACATAAGAAAGTTCAAAAACTAATGAATATACAAATATGAATTACAATAATATCTAAACTGACCGTTGAAAGAGTAAGTCAATCTGGGAAAAAGAAATACGGGTAGGCATAATACGAATATAAGTAGCTGCACCTGATGTAAGTTAATATAAGAAATGATAATCTAAGTGATAGTGTAGATGAATACTTACCATTGTACAGAATGTCTGTGCTAAGTTAAAGGGAAGGGGAGGGAGAAGAGATTGAGCAGTGGCATATATTACAGCTCCATTGCCTTAATGTCTTAATGTTACGGATCCAGGGGGGATAGAATAGGAAGAGAGATAGTATGAAGAGGAAAGTGACAAAAGAAATAATAATATACATAGAAAAGGTACAAAGAAGGTATACAAAAGATCATCAAAGCATGTGAAATGGAGAGGGGTGATGGTGAACCCATATGTACATATATGTATATTAATATATGTAAATGTATGCATGTACACTCATGTAGAAAGTCTCCAAAAGCGGTGGAGGATAGTAAATAAATATAATATGCGTTAAAAGAATTATGTACCAGTAGTTAATGTGAACACAAATTAATTTGGATTATTTACTACAGAAATTAGTTATTATCATTAATATTATGGCCTGGACCTAGAAAGGGCGACCATACTTGAAGAAACAGATCAGACTGATCCTGTATATTGTATATGATACGTTCATAAGAAGCTGTTTGAACCATAGCCACCAACCATGTTTCTTGCGACTGTGGATTAGGTGATTTCCATTGTCGTAATATACATATTTTTGCTGTAGCTAAAGCTGTGTGTAAGAGTCGGCGTTGGGGTTTAGAAAGTGTTTGCAATTGACGAGTATCATGCAAAAGAATGGTGGCATGTGAAAGCGAAAGTTGCAGAGGCATCGTAGAATGTAAGGTTTTACTTACATAATTCCAGAAAGATTGTATCAACGGACATTCACAGATGATATGAGATATGTCACAGAAATTACTATCACATCTCCAGCAGTTAGAATGGGAAATCAGGCCAGCTCTATGTAATTTTGTTGGTGACCAATGCCAATCATGAAGAATTTTGACCAAACAGAATTTTAATCGTGCTTCACGTGCACCTTTATTTAGATCATCTAGGATCTCTGACCACTTATCATCATTACATGAGATTGATAATAAGGTTTGCCATTTAGTACGTAACTTCTGCGAGAGAGGCTGTGAGAAAAGGTGAGATGTGAGTGTTTGATATAAACCAGACGTAACCCCTTTAGTCTTTCCCCAGGTATGAAGATATGTTACTATTGGTGAAGCCTGTAACAGCCAGGGTTGAGGTCCTAAGCTCCTCCGTAGGGACTGTCGAAGCTGTGTGTACTTCGCAAGTTGTATATTAGACAAGTCAAAGTCCTCTTGTAATTGGACAAATGTTTTAAGTTCCCCATTAGAGAGAAGCTGATCTAGGGTATGAATACCTGCTGCTTTCCAGATAGGCTAGGATATTGTTTGTCTATTAATACGTAAGCTAGCATTGTTCCACAAGGGGGCCTTTCTATGAAGTCGAGGATGTGAGCCCAATAATCGGAGTGCCCTTTGCCAAGCCCCGCGCATGGCCGATAGGATGGGATTTATAGAATCACGACGACGAAACTCTGTGCCATATAAGACGGAGGGACCTGTTTCTGTCAATGAAAGATATCTTTCTAGGTGCACCCATTGTGGTACATCAGGTGTTTTTGAAATCATATGTCATTTGAGAAAGTTGCAATGCAAGGGCATAATGTTCCACTGAAGGTAAGCTCATTCCTCCATAAGAATGGTGAGCCTTTAGTTTCAGGGCTGAGAGACGAGGTTTAGCTGAATTCCATACAAAGGATTTTATCTTAAAATCAATTGAGCGTAATGTGGTCAGAGGGATCTGAATAGGGAGCATACCAAAAACGTATAAAAAACGTGGAAGAGTAACCATTTTAATGGCTTGTACTCTGCCCCACATTGAGAGCCCCAATACCTTCCATTTTTCAAAATCACGTTGCATCTGAACAATGAGAGGGTTTAAATTATCCATAATCATACCTTCGAGACCTTTGTTCACTAATATGCCTAAATATTTGAGGTGTGAAGATTGCCATTGAAAGGGGAATCCTTGAATGGTCGCTTTTGTAGTCCCATCCAAAATGGGTAATGCTTCACTTTTGTCCCAATTAATTTTGTACCCGGAAAAGGAGGAGAAATTATCTATAATTTGTAGAATAGATGGTAAAGAGTTAGGTAGGTCTGTAAGTGTAACTAGAATATCGTCTGCGTACAAATAAATGTTCGAATCTCCTGTCGGAAGAGGAATACCCTTAACATTGGTAGATTGACGTAATGTGGCCGCCAAAGGCTCCATAGCTAGAAGGAAGAGGAGTGGGGAAAGGGGGCAACCCTGACGAGTGCCTCTACGGATTGGAAATGATTCTGAGATGAAACCCCCACAATTTACCTGTGCAGTAGGATTATTGTATAGCAAACATATTTTGGCTATGAATTGTTCACCCAAGCCATATTTTTGTAACACTTTAAAAAGATATTCCGCCATATTTTTGTAACACTTTAAAAAGATATTCCCACTCAATCCGGTCAAACGCCTTTTCCGTGTCAAGTGACAAGGCTAAAGCATCATTTGGAAGGTTTTTGGCGTACCATAGTGTGTGGGCTAAAGTGCGAAGATGGTTCCTAGAAGAGCGCCCTGGGATAAATCTGACTTGAGTATGGTGGATGAGAGAGGGTAGAACCCTACGTAAGCGAGAGGCTAAAATGCTAGCTAAAATTTTAACATCGCAATTCAATAAAGATATGGGATGATAACTGCCGCAGAATAAAGGGTCTTTACCAGGTTTGGGTAATACAGCAATGATAGCTTTATTAGATATAAGACCTAAGGAGACCTCATGCTCTGCTTCCTGAAACGCAGATTGGAGAGAATCAATCACTTCCGTCCCTGCCCATCGATAAAATTCTGCAGGGAAGCCATCTTCTCCCGGAGCCTTATGATATGGTAAATTAGTTATTGCATGTGAGACTTCTTCCTTGGTAATTTCACCCTCTAGTAGATTTCTATTCTCATCTGACAGGGTAGGTTTGCTTTTGTAAGGAAAGTATCCAATTTATCACTGTCAAGTTGAGTTTTAGCAGTGTAGAGAGATTTATAATACAGGGCAAATTCATTAACAATGTCTTGGGGTTTAGTTAACGTAATGCCTCCCGCTGATTTAATAGCCTGTATAGCCATGGCAGCTTGTCTTTGTCGCAACTGGGCTGCTAATAAACTACCCGCTTTTTCTCCCTGTTCATAATGTCTCCCTTTCATTCTATGTAAAGCGTATTCTGCCTTAGAAGTAAAAAGATTATTTAAAGACATGCGAGCTTGTTCTCAGGATTTACGATGCGACAGTGTTGGATTAACTGAGTATAGACGAGTATAAGACGCAATATCTTGTTCCAATTCTTTTTGTCGAGTAGCATTTTGCTGGTTAACTTGTGCTGCATCTCTCATGAGCTGCCCACGTATAGTAGCTTTTGCTGCTGCCCAGAGAGTTCTGCTCGAGTTAACGGATCCTCTATTGACGGAAATGAAATCTTGAAAATGAGATAGCAAAAGAGCTTTGTTTTTAGGGGTTCTGTAACGTTGAATGTTCATACGCCAGGACTTACGTCCTGGTTTGGCCAAACCAGTTTGTAGTGAAAGGAGAACTGGAGAATGATCAGAGAGTGCTGCCTCCAAGATCTGAGAATCTTGTGTTAATTGAACTACATTTTGAGAAATTAAAAAGTAATCCAGATGAGAAAATGTACCATGAGTAGGTGAGGTGAAGGTATATTCTATATCTGTCGGGTGAGAAAGACGCCAATGATCTACCAAACCATTATCTACCAATATATCGTTCATTAGAGCTCTATCTGCCACGCTAAACTTATCTAGAGGGCCTGTTTTGTCCAGAACAGGGTCACGTACTAAGTTCCAATCTCCGCCGATATGAAGTTGGGAAGCACCTATCTCAGTTAAAAGGCGATTCAACTGAAGAAGGAACGATCTTTTCGCTCCAGTTGGAGCATATATTGAGCCAACGCAAATATGTGTTTCACCAATTCGTAATTTGGTAAAGACATATTGCCCATCCGGATCTATCCAAGTTTTTAACACTGTCACCGGTAAAGATTTACGGATAAGGATCGCAACTCCACATTTACGGGTAGGATTCGCTTCCGGATCTTCTCCCTTCCGCATACTGCTATGGACCACCTTACCCACCCAATCTCTACGCAGTTTTTCAGATTCTTTAGCATCAAGGTGGGTTTCTTGAAGGAGAGCTATATCCATGTTTTGATTGCAAATAAGAAAGTGTCTTTTTCCTTTTAATGTAATGCGTTAATCCATGAACATTCCATGTTACTACACGGAGGTCGTGTGAGATGACCATGCCAGACAGAGAGAGAGAGAGATAGCTAGTAGTAAGAATTTACTATAGATGTCAGAACGTGTCAAGGTAAATTAAAAGGATTCGTAGGGTATTGTTAGATATGTGAAAAGAGAAAAGTGAGATATGAGAAAGAGGAAAAAAAAGAAGAAAAAAAGGGGACAGGAAGAGAGAGAAAACCCTGGTCCGTAACAGGAGTCAAGTGAATAGCGAGTTGACCAAATGAGTAATGATAATTGGTAATCAAAGAGTGTTTGTGTGTATAAAGCTGGGTCTATATTCAACAAGAAGAATAGTACGTAATACAAGTTATTAAGGAGATAAAGGAAAAGATGAAGGGTAAAGAAAATGACAGAAAGGGGAAGTATGGAGGAAAGGGTGCCAAATATTAAATGGCACAGGGGACTTCAAAACTTCTAACCACGGGTCCAGACACTCTGGAGCACCGCTACGAGGAGGGACCCCATCAGGAGGATAAAACATTGGTTGACAAATACAAAACCAAAGGGGTCATTGTAATGCATATAACAGAGTGTACGTTATTATTAATAAAGAATGTAATAGTATATTATGATATCAAAATCTATTATTGAACCATTGGATTAGAAGGATTGTATGGATATAAATAAATAAATAATACAATCAAGATTAAAGAAGTTGAATTATCAACAATAAAGATAACTATTTCATGTAGAAATGGGACAATGACAATCTTAAAATGTATTAATAAATATGGAAAATATCTATCATATATGTGGGAATAATTGGAGAGATAAACTTGTTGTTCAAAGTTAATACAGTTAATATAATAAATATAATGAAAACAGAATTGTAATACTCCCCTATCCGATGACTAGGTGCCTTTTTCTTTTCCCTCTATATTATGAATACATTGAGTTCTTTCATTCGCCTAAAAAAGGCGATAAATGTAACCACAACTCTAACTCTGAGCAAAATTGTAAAAGAACACTAAATCATCCACATTCTGCGTCCGAAGTAGATTTTAAGGGGGAACGGGATTTATCCCTATGTTGTTCCATAGTGAAGGTAGAAACGGTTTGAAGGGCTGCAGTCTTATCTTCGTGACTTCGAATAGTCCTTTCGAGATCTCTACCTCGCTGCCGAGGACTGTTGACATTTCGTCGTGCGATGCCCAATGTTTGAAGAGAAGAGCTGTGATGTGATAGTTCTGGAATAGAGTGCTGAGTTTCCATTTCTTGCGGTTTCCAGCTGTCTATAAATAGACGGAGGTCTTCAGGATCATAGAAATCTTTGGAGATTCCATCCTTGGAAATGCGGAAACGGGAAGGTTCGAAAAGACCATACTTAGGGGCTGATTAGGATGGCGGGCGGATGTCTACCGCCGGGCCGGCGGTGGCGACCACGGGCCGGCGGTGGACATCCGCCCGCGATCGCAACCCAGAAAACCGCCGGTCAGATTAGGATGGCGGTGGTGACCGCGGCGGTGTGAAATTCCGACCGCTGCTTTTCCGCTGGTTGCCATCCGCACTTCTGCCTGGCGGACGGAGCAGGACCGGGATAATGGTGGCGGTGCCGAGCAGGCTCCGCCGGCACGATTATGATGCCGGTGGTAGCCAGCCTTTTGACAGCGGTCAAACCGCCATGGAAAGGCTGGCGGAGATTGTCTTCCGGAGGCCCGTTGCGGGCCCCCAATGTGTTGGGGGGGTGTGGGTGCACTGGGGGGGGTACCCATGGTCCCCCCCTACATGTCCCTGTGCCAGGTGGCAGGCACTGTGCAGTGCCTGCCACGCAGTGCAGGGAAATGCAGGACATGCTCCTTTCGACATCGCGGCAGTGCTGTGGGCAGCAGCAACCGCCGCAATGTTAAAGCCCGCGATCGTACCGCTGCGGTCGGATTTCGACCGCGGGCCATCGTAATGCGACCAGCGGTTATGTCGCGGTCCATGCGGGCGGTCTTTTCCCGCTACCATGGCGATCGGGGAGGTTTTCCGCCGGCCATCCTAACCAGCCCCTTAATGTCTAATTGGCGTAATTGAGGCCTAAATGAGAGGAATGCCTTGTGTCGATCATTAGTCTCTTTAGAAAAATCAGCTGCAATACGAATTTCATGCCTATTATATGAAAATGGACCTTGAGTGCGTGCAGACATTAATAGTTGTCTTGTCTGCTCATGCCTTAAAAAACAAGCAACGAGAGGACGTGGGTATACTGCAGATTCCTTGCGTAATGGGCCAATTCGATGTGCGCGCTGTATCTCCAGCGGAGGATCAAAAGCAATGTCTACTAATTTTGGAAGAATATTTCGGAGAAATGTTCTAGCGTTTGGGCCTTCAATTTTTTCCGGAAAACCGAAAAAGCAAACATTATCCCTCCTTTTTCGATCTTCCAAATCAATCAGCTTACTTCGTAGGAATAGTAGCTCCTGATCTCTGTTTTGTACTGAGTCTAGACGAGTTTCTACGACTGTTAACCTATGGTCAAGCCCTTCTGTTTTGGCGTGAAATCCTGCAATGTCTGCTCGTATTGTTTTAGTTTCTGCTGCTAAAGAGGATATATTTGAATCCATTCCTTCAAGTCTTCGACTGACCGCCGAGATTTCTTGTAGTATGCGGTCCATGGTTTCTCCTTGCATGGTTAGATTAGTTTGTAGTGAATCTTCTGCTGTAGAAGAAGAGCTTTTGGCAGTTATATTTTGTGACTGCTTAAGTACATCCGCAAAAAGAGGCTGCTTAGGAGGTTTACTTCCATGCTTGGCAGTAGACATTTTGACTTCTGTTTTTATAGAAAGTTCTCAGAATAATGTATTGAGTCAGTAGAATAATGTAGAAACACAAAGTAGCGATAAAATTATATATAGTTTACCACCTTGAATTACCAGTCTCTCAATATCCAGGTTCTTAATTTGAATATTTTCCTTCTAGCCTGCTTATGAGGGTACAAGTTAAGGTTCCGATACTTTGGTAAACGCAACAAAAAGTATTCTGTGTCAAGTTGTCTTAAGGAGGCTGGAAGACAACCCCAATATCTCTTAGATTCTCTTAAATTGAAGCAGTCTACCAGATACTGGGTGTGCGTATAAGCTGAAAAACCTCCTGAATATTTCAATAAAAGGTTGAGTGTGAGAACTACAATGTAAATAATGCGTGGCATCCGTAAAGTTCAATCATGACATAGGGACCTTTATTCGTTCCTTCCATCCGGAAATGTATGCTTTGTGAATAAAAGTAAAATTTTTAATTTAGTCACTTCACAAATATCGCAAGCCCGTGTGAGTAGAAAAGGGCGGTGGCTTTCAAGCAACAGTCAGAGCCTGAATGAAGCTTATTGTTCAAATTCTTTCAAAGCTTAAGCCAAAAAATATTTCTTCAGAAGCAGTACTTCACATTAAGCAGGAAAAGAAGCAGGGTGCCAATTTTAACATTAAACATAGCACTCACCCGCTTTAAAAACTGCTAACTTTAATGCCTCTGCAACATTCAGGTTGTATGTGACCATCGAAGAACAACACAATTACCAGCCAGCAGCGTTATGTGGCGCGCAGGCCCAGTTACGTCATGACGAAGCCGGGGAGCTCCATTACGAGCGATGGAACGTTGCGAGTGGGAGGCTGTGGAACTCCAGGCTCGAGGCTGCAGGGAGACTCACAGGTCCAGAGTTTCTTAGAATACGCAGTTCTCATTACTCAGGAACCGCGTCGCCGGCACTTGAAAGAAACGGCTCATCCTTTTCTCTGGATCACCGCAACACCTGTGACATCGAAATTATGTCGCAAGTCATGCATAGGTTGGACGCTTTCTCCGTTTGAACCCCCCTCGCAGCGGAGCTCACAAGTTAGGCGGCCATCTTTAGTCGCGGCTAGACCACGCCTCTCCCCCTTCCACCTTTAAACAAATGAATAAGGGGCTTGTGGTCAGTACGGACCTTGAAAGGTAGACCCCAAACAAAGTACCAGAAATGGTTTATGCCCCGACAACACGCCAGAGCCTCCTTCTCAATAACCGAGTAGGAAATTTCTGCATTCCGAAGTCTCCTAGACGCAAATCCAATAATTCTCTCTTGACCATCATATACCTGGGTCAGCACAGCCCCAATCCCAACAGCACTGGCATCAGTGGTAATAAAAGTTTTGGCTCTGACGTGAAAGTGACCAAGAGTCGGGATGAACAATACAAGTCTTCACTTTATCGAAAGCTTCACTACAAGCCTCATCCCATACAAACAGAGCGCCTTTCTTCATTAGTAGTCTCAACGGTTCTACAATTTCAGTGAAAGCTTCCACAAACTTTGAACAATATTCTGCCAAACCAAGGAAAGATTTTAATTGTTCCTTGGTAAGGGGAGTAGGAGCATTCTTCACAGCAGAGATAATACTCTTCTTTGGTTTGATCCCCGCTTTAGATATTTTGTGCCCCAAATACGTCACACAACCCTTCCTCAGTTGGCATTTCTCCTTCTTAATAGTTAGACCATTGTCCTCCAATCTTCTCAGCACTTCATCCATCACCTCATCATGGTGCATACCATCCTTTCCCACAATCAGCACATCATCTTGAAAGCAGAGAACATCTTTCAACCCTTCAAAAATCTGTTGCCTGACTCTCTGGAACACCGCTGAGGCAGATGCCAATCCAAAAGGCATTCTACAATAACAAAATGCCCCCAGCGGCGTCACAAATGACGTGAGGTGTCTAAACTCCTTATGCAAATCGATTTGGTGATATGCTGCCAACATATCGATTACACTAAACACATCTCCACCACCCATAGCTGTTAACATCTCAGAGATATTGGGCAGCGGTTGCCTGTCAACCCAAATATTTTTGTTCAGGTCGCGCAAATCCACACATAAACTAATTTTGCCCCCTTCCTTGGGTGCAACTACGATGGGTGCTAACCATTCAGAGGCCTCAATGGGTTCTATTATTCCTTGCGTTAATAGTTTTTTAAGCTCTTCTTGGAGAGGTTCTCTCATCAGATGTGGCACATTCCTAACTTTGTGCACAACCGGCACAGCATTATTCTTTAAGATGATTCTGTGAGAAAAATCTTTAAGCTTCCCCAAATGGTCAGAAAAAACCCTAGGATACTTCTCCATCACAGTCACTTCATAAGTATCAATATTGTGTACAATCGTGGTCATAACTTGTTCAGAGGCATTGGGATTTAAAATGATATTAAGATCCTTTTGGTGACGCCACCCTAAAAGGTCAGAGCCTTGTTTGGTTAAGTATACTCGGCCATAAACTTTGTTACCATTAAAGGTGATCACCATCCATCTCATTCCCAAAATCTCAATAATCTTCCCCCCATAACCAGCAGCCTTAACCCCTTCCATGCTCATGACGAGCTGGACTCGTGATGGCACACAGTGGTCGTGTGCTCATGACGAGTCCAGTTCGTCATGGGACCCAGCACAGGAAATCCCTCTGGTGCGGGCACCAGAGAGATTCCCTTTCTCCTTAAAGCCTCGGGAGCTGGGGAAGAGCTTCCCCAGCTCCCGAGGCCCTCCCTGGTTTCCCTGAAATGACGATCGGCGCGCACGTCGCGCTGATGTCATTTCAGTGAAACCGAAACTGAAATGAGCCAAGAGGGTCATTTCAGTTTCAGTTTCTACGTGCTCAGGGGCTATCTCAGCCCCTGAGCACGTAGAAACTCAGGAGAGGTATCGTTGGAAAGGGGAGAATCTCCCCTTTCCAATGGTACCCTCTCCTAGTGGATCCCTGCTTGGGGATCGCCCCAGGAGGGCGATCCCCAAGCAGGGATCCACCCACTAGGCACCAGGGAGGGGGAGTGGCCCCTTGGGCAAGGGCCTTTGCTCCCCCATAAAAAGTTTGGCATAATTAGTCTTTCTGCCCCCCCGGGGGGTAGATGGGGGCAGTAGCCCCCAATCTGCCCCCCCCGGGGGGCAGAAAGCCTGCTAGATACCAGGGATTTTTTTTAAATTATAATTTGGGGTAGGGGCTGTCCAATATGGGCATGCCAATGCCCCCACCCCCCGACACAAAGGTACAGTCTTTCTGCCCCTCCTGGGGGGCAGTAGCCCCCAATCTGCCCCCCCCCCGGGGGGCAGAAAGCCCACTAGATACCAGGGTTTTTTTCCCCCTCGATATATTTAGGGATGGGGGTTGCCCAAGATGGGCATGCCAATGCCCCCACCCCTCCCCCCACGAAATTCCAGTATTTCTGCCCCCCGGGGGGGCAAATGGTGGCAGTGGCCACCAATCTGCGTTCAGAAACACCCTAGATGCCAGGGATTATTTTTTTTATAGGCCCGGGGTGGGGGCTGCCCAGAATGGGCATGCAAATGCCCCCACCCTACCCCTCAAAGAAAAAAAAAGACTTTCTGCCCCCCCAGGAGGCAGATGGGAGCAATAGCCCCTGATCTGCCCCCCGGGAGGGGGCAGAAAGCCCACAAAGCGCCAGGGATTTTTTTTATATAGGTTGGGGTGGGGGCTGCCCAGAATGGGCATGTCAATGCCCCCACCCCAAAAAAATGCTACAGTCTTTCTGCCCCCCCCTGGGAAGCAGATATGGCAATAGCCCCTTATCTGCACCCCCCTGGGGGGGGGGGACAGAAAGCCCACTAGGCACCAGGGATTTTTTTTTTACAAAGTTCGGGGTGGGGGCTGCCAAGAATGGACATGCCAATGCCCCCACCCACCCCAAAAAAGATGCCACTGTCTTTCTGCCTCTCCCAGGAGTCAGATGGGGGCAGTAGCCCCTGATCTGCCCCCCGGGGGGGGCAGAAAGCCCACTATGTGCCAGCGATTATGCTGGCTTTTTTATACGCAGGGGTGGGGGCTGACCAGAATGGGCATCCCAATGCCCCGACCCCCCAAAAGAATAGCCAGTCTTTCTGCCCCCCTCGGGGGCATATCGGGGCAATAGCCCCTGATTTCCCCCCTCCCCAGGGCGGCAGAAAGCCCACTAGGCACTGACTTTTTTTCAGAATGTGCCTACCTGTTGAATTTGGTTCCTAGCTCTGCCGGCACCTAGGGAAACCTAGCAAACCTATAGATTTTTTAAAACTAGACACCCAGGGGAATCCAGGATGGGCTGACTTGACTGGCTCTCACCAGGTTCTGTTACCCAGTATCCCTTCGAAACCTAAAAATGTGTCCAAAAAAACACATTTTCCTCACTTTTCTGTGGTGGAAAGTTCTGGAACCTGCGTGGATCCACAAAATTCCACCTACCCCGCGTTCCCCAAAGTCTTCCGAGAAAAATGGTACCTCACTTGTGTGGGTAGGGCTAGGGCCGCGACAGGAAACGGCCCAAAACGCAGCATGGACACACCACATTTTCACAGTGAAAACGGACCCTTTTTTTGCAAAGTGCCTAGCTGTAGATTTTGAACCCTAACTCTGCCGGCACCTAGGGAAACCTAGCAAACCTATACACTTTTGAAAACTAGATACCCAGGGGAATCCAGGATGGGGTGACTTGACTGGCTCTCACCAGGTTCTGTTACCCAGAATTCCCTTGCAAACCGAAACATTTGTAAAAAAAAAAACACATTTTCCTCACATTTCTGTGGTCAATAAATCAATCAGGGGTTTGTTAAAGCACGACTACTCACCCGTAAGGGTCTCAAGGCGCTAGGGGAGGGGGGGGTGCAGGTTCCATCCATCAAGGAGGGGGTCTGTCGAAGAGCCAGGTTTTGAGGTTTCTTGCGAAGATGGGGAGCGATGTTGTCTGTCTGACATGGAGCGGAAGGGCGTTCCATGCTTTGGCCGCGAGGAAGGAGAAGGAGCGGCCTCCCGATCTGGTCTTTCTGGTGCGGGGGACCACGGCGTAGGAGAGCTGGGCTGATCGTAGGGTCCTTTGGGGTGCGTGGAATTTGAGTCGGCTGTTCAGGTATGCTGGTCCGGTGCCGTGGAGGGCCTTGTGTGCATGGGTGAGCATCTTGAAGGTGATTCTCGCCTCAACAGGGAGCCAGTGGAGTGTGCGCAGGTGCTGGGAGATGTGGCAGTGTTTTGGCAGGTTGAGGACCAGTCTTGCGGTGGCGTTCTGGATGTTCTGTAGCTTGCGGGTGAGGTTTTTGTTTATTCCGGCGTAGAGTGCGTTGCCGTAGTCGAGTCTGCTGGTGACCAGGGCGTGAGTGACGGTCTTTCGGTGTTCGAGGGGATCCATTTGAAGGTCTTACGAAGGAGGCGGAGGGTGTGGAAGCAGGAAGACGAGACAGAGTTGATCTGGCGGTCCATTTTGAGCTCGGAGTCCAGGATGATTCCCAGGTTGCGTGCGTGGTCTGTGGGGGTTGGCGGGTTTCCGAGGGCGGGGGGCCACCAGGTGTCGCTCCAGGCATCGGGGTTTGGGCCCATGATGAGTACTTCTGTTTTGTTGGTGTTTAGTTGTAGGCAGCTGTTTTTCATCCATTTGGCGACGGCTTCCATGCCTTCTCGAAAGTTGCGTCTGGCAGTGTTGGGCTCGTTGGATAGGGAGAGGATGAGCTGGGTGTCGTCTGCGTATGACACGATGTTGAGTCCGTAGGTTCTGACGATGGGGGCGAGTGGAGCCATGTAGACGTTGAAGAGCGTCGGGCTGAGGGAGGAGGCCTGGGGGACTCCGCAGGTGGTAGGTGTGGGGTCCGAGAGGAAAGGGGGGAGTCTGACCCGCTGCGTCCTGCCAGAGAGGAAGGAGCGGATCCAGTCGAGGGCCTTGTCCTGGATTCCTGCGTCGTAGAGTCTGCGTATTAGGGTGCGGTGGGAGACTGTGTCGAACGCCGCTGATAGGTCGAGGAGGATGAGGGCTACTGTTTCTCCTTTGTCCAGTAGGGTGCGGATGTCATCTGTTGCGGCGAGGAGGGCGGTTTCCGTACTGTGGTTTTTTCTGAAGCCGGATTGGGAGGAGTCGAGGATGTTGTGTTCTTCAATGAATGTGGCGAGTTGGCTGTTGATGGCTTTCTTGATGACTTTCGCTGGGAACGGGAGCAGGGAGATTGGTCTGTAGTTTTTGAGGTCGGTGGGGTCCGCTGAGGGTTTCTTTAGGAGGGGGTTGACCTCGGCGTGTTTCCAGTCGTCGGGGAACGAGGCGGTCGCCAGGGAGCGGTTGATGGTGTGGCGGAGCATGGGTGCGATGGTGTCGGCGCCTCTGTTGAAGATGTGGTGGGAGCAGGGGTCCGTGGGGGCCCCTGAGTGGATTGACTTCATTGTCTTCAGTGTGTCTTCGGTGGTGAGGGCTGTCCAGTCGTCAATCGCTGGTTTCCGGGTGTCGGGGTGGTTGGTGAGGGTTCAGTGTGTTGGTTGTCTTCGTCGAAGTTGTCGTAGATGCTCTTGATTTTGTGGTGGAAAAAGGTGCTGAGTTTGTCGCAGAGGTCTTGTGAGGGAGGGATGTCGGTAGACTCGCTAGTGGGTTGGGCTAACTCCTTGATGATGCTGAAGAGTTCCTTGCTGTTGTGCGCGTGGGTGGAGATTCTGTCTTCAATCGCTTTTTTCCTCGTTTCTCTGATGAGTTGATGGTGGGCGTTGGTGGCGGCTCTGAAGTTGTCGTGGGCTTCTGTGGATTTGGTGTTCCTCCAGGCCTTTTCGAGGCGGCGGCATGTGCTTCGGGACTCTCGAAGTTCGGTGGTAAACCATCTGGCTTTCTTGGCGCGGGTATTGTTGTTTTTCTTGAGGGGGGCTATGGTGTTGGTGCTGTTCGAGATCCATCTATGCAGGGTTCGGGCTGCGGTGTTGGGGTAATCGTTTTCCGCGATGGTTGGGGTGGAGTTGTTGAGTGAGGAGGTGAGCTGGTCGTCGGAGATTTTGGTCCAGTTTCTTCGTGGAAGCAGGTGCTGGTGTCTGTGGATGGTGGGTGTTCTGAAGGTGAAGTGGACGCAACGATGGTCGGTCCATGGGAGTTCGGTGGTGTGGCTGAAGGTGATGGAGTTTCCTGTAGTGAAGAGGGGGTCGAGGGTGTGTCCTGCTGAGTGCGTGGGCTCGGTCACGATCTGGCGCAGTCCAATGTTGTGGAGGTTGTCCAGGAGGGATGTGGTGTTGGGGTCCAGTTGGTTGTCGAAGTGGAAGTTGAGGTCTCCCAGCAGGGTGTAGTTGGTGGATGCAATGGCCTGCGGGGAGATAATGTCCGTGATGGAGTTGGCAAAGGGTCCGCGGGGTCCAGGGGGTCGGTAGATGAGGGTTCCTCGGAGGGTGGCGGTGGGGCTGGCCAGTATCTTGAAGTGAAGGTGTTCCATCAGTTCTGTGGGCTCGTCAGGGAGTGTGCTCAGGCGGAGGCTGGATTTGTGGACGATGGCGATTCCTCCTCCTGGGCGGGTGGGGCGGTCGTTCCTGGAGATCTTGTATCCTTGGGGGATGGCGATGGCGATGTCCGTTCCCGAGGTGGTGTTGGTCCAGGTTTCGGTGAAGAACGCTACGTCCGGGGTGGTGCTGTCAAGGAGGTCCCAGATTTCTGTGGCGTGTTTGTGGAGGGATCGGACGTTGAGGAGGATGCATTGCAGGGTCTTCGGTTCGGTTGTGTTCTTGTGGGCGGGTTGTGCTGGATCTGTGTTCTTGGCGGTGCTGCAGGTGTGCCGGCAGCGGTGACAGCTGAAGGGTCCGTGGGAGTCGGCTGGTGATGCTAGCTTGCAGTTGTTGTTGCGGCCTGGGTTGAGTGCGTGGAGTGCTGCTGGGTCGTAGCGTTGGCGGGGCGGAGATCCAGTGGCCGCCATTAAGTAGGGGTCGGGGAGGGCTGGACTGCTGGGAGGCGGGAGCGGGGAGGGGAGCTGCATTGGGCCGGTCGCGCTTGGGGGGAGGGGCCGCGGGGGCAGCAGCGGCGGGGAAAGGTAAAGGGAGGAAATAAGGGATAAAGAAAAAAGGGAAAATAGGCAGCAATAAGGCACAAAAGAGCAGAGATGCAGAAAGGTGAAAGATAAAAGAGGGTAGAAAAACGAGTGAAAACTAGTGAAAGGGCAGAGCGAGAGGAAGGGAAAATGAGCAGAAATAAGGCACAAAAGAGCAGAGATGCAGAAAAGTGCAGAAAGGTGAAAGATAAGAGGGTAGAAAAACGAGTGGAAAGTTCTGGAATCTGCGTGGATCCACAAATTTCCACCCATCCCGCGTTCCCCAAAGTCTTCCGAGAAAAATGGCACCTCACATGTGTGGGTAGGCCTAGTGCCCGTGACAGGAAACGGCCCAAACGCAACGTGGACACACCACATTTTCACAGTGAAAACTGACCCTTTTTTGCAAAGTGCCTAGTTGTAGATTTTGAACCCTAACACTGCCAGCACCTAGGCAAACCTATAAATTTTTGAAAACTAGAAACCCAGGGGAATCCAGGATGAGGTGACTTGACTGGCTCTCACCAGGATCTGTTACCCAGAATCCCTTGCAAACCTAAAAATATGTCCAAAAAAACACATTTTCCTCACATTTCTGTGGTGGAAAGTTCTGGAATCTGCGTGGATGTACAAAATTCCACCCACCCCGCGTCCCCCAAAGTCTTCCGTGAAAAATGGTACCTCACTTGTGTGGATGGGTCAAGTACCCGCGACAGGCAAGGGCCCAAAACCTATTGAGGCAACATCAAAATTACCTATCACAAACCAACCTGGTTTTGCAATGGGGGGTCCCATGAGTTTTTGGCCCCGGGCTCGGCGGCCATCTAGGGAAACCTACCCAACCCACACATTTCTGAAAACTAGACACCTGGAGGAGTCCAGCGAGGTATGGCTTGCATGGATCCCCCAACGTTTTCCTACCCAGAATGCCCTGCAAACCTCAAATTTAGCTGAAAAAAATCACGTTTTTCTCAAATTTCTGTGTGGGAAAGTTCTGGAATCTACGTGGATCCACAAATTTCCTACCACCCAGCTTTTCCCCAGGTCTCCCGATAAAAATGATACCTCACTCGCGTGGGTGGGTCAAGTACCCGCGACAGGCAAGGGCCCAAAACGTATTGAGGAGACATCAAAATTACCTATCACAAAACAACCTGGTTTTGCAAGGGGGGTCACCTGGGTTTTTGGCCCCGGGCTCAGCGGCCATCTTAGGAAACCTACCCAACCCACACATTTCTGAAAACTAGACACCCGGAGGAGTCCAGCGAGGTATGGCTTGCATGGATCCCCCAACGTTTTCCTACCCAGAATGCCCTGCAAACCTCAAATTTAGCTGAAAAAATCACTTTTTACTCAAATTTTTGTGTGGGAAAGTTCTTGAATCTGCGTGGATCCACAAATTTCCTACCACCCTCCGTTCCCCCAGGGCTCCCGATAAAAATGGTACCTCACTTGTGTGGGTGGGTCAAGTACCCACGGCAGGCAAGGGCCCAAAACCTATTGAGGCGACATCAAAATTACCTATCACAAAACAACCTGGTTTTGCAAGGGGGGTCCCATGAGTTTTTGGCCCAGGGCTCGGCGGTCATTTTTTACTGTGAAAATGTGGTGCGTCCACGTTGCGTTTTGCGCTGCTTCCTGTCGCGGGCACTAGGCCTACCCACACAAGTGAGGTACCATTTTTTTCGGAAGACCTTGGGGAACGCGGGGTGGGTGGAATTTTGTGGATCCACGCAGATTCCAGAACTTTCCACCACAGAAAAGTGAGGAAAATGTGTTTTTTTTGCCAATTTTTTAGGTTTGCAAGGGATTCTGGGTAACAGAACCTGGTGAGAGCCAGTCAAGTCACCCCATCCTGGTTTCCCCTGGGTGTCTACTTTTCAAAAATGTATAGGTTTGCTAGGTTTTCCTAAGTGCCGGCAAAGCTAGGGTTCAAAAACTACAGCTAGGCACTTTGCAAAAAAAGGGTCATTTTTCACTGTGAAAATGTGGTGCGTCCACGTTGCGTTTTGCGCTGCTTCCTGACGCGGGCACTAGACCTACCCACACAAGTGAGGTACCATTTTTTTCGGAAGACCTTGGGGAACGCGGGGTGGGTGGAATTTTGTGGATCCACGCAGATTCCAGAACTTTCCACCACAGAAAAGTGAGGAAAATGTTTTTTTTGCCAATTTTTTAGGTTTGCAAGGGATTCTGGGTAACAGAACCTGGTGAGAGCCAGTCAAGTCACCCCATCCTGGATTCCCCTGGGTGTCTACTTTTCAAAAATGTATAGGTTTGCTAGGTTTCCCTAGGTGCCGGCAGAGCTAGGGTTCAAAAACTACAGCTAGGCACTTTGCAAAAAAGGGTCATTTTTCACTGTGAAAATGTGGTGCGTCCACGTTGCGCTTTGCGCTGCTTCCTGTCGCGGGCACTAGGCCTACCCACACAAGTGAGGTACCATTTTTTTCGGAAGACCTTGGGGAACGCGGGGTGGGTGGAATTTTGTGGATCCACGCAGATTCCAGAACGTTCCACCACAGAAAAGTGAGGAAAATGTGTTTTTTTTGCCAATTTTTTAGGTTTGCAAGGGATTCTGGGTAACAGAACCTGGTGAGAGCCAGTCAAGTCACCCCATCCTGAATTCCCCTGGGTGTCTAGTTTTCAAAAATGTATAGGTTTGCTAGGTTTCCTAAGTGCCGGCAGAGCTAGGGTTCAAAAACTACAGCTAGGCACTTTGCAAAAAAAGGGTAATTTTTCATTGTGAAAATGTGGTACGTCCACGTTGCATTTTGAGCCATTTCCTGTTGTGGGCACAAGGCCTACCCACACAAGTGAGGTACCATTTTTATCGGGAGTCTTAGGGTAATACAGAATTGTAGAGCAACTGTTATTACCTATTGACTTTCGATGCATTTCTGCCTTCCAAATGAAAGACAATGTGTAAAAAATAAGTCATTTTGAAAAATGACCTATAATTCTCATGCTAGTATGGGTACTCCCAATTTCGGAAATGTGCAAATATCTACTGTTTCTAAAATCTACATTTTGTTCCCGTTTCAGAAATACATAGGTGTCTTTCATAACAATTTTTTCATGTATACATTTTCCCAAAATAATTGCTATATACCCGGTACATAATAAAAACCATTGCAAGATGCTGCTCAGTTATTGGCTCTGGGTTCGTCGGGTTCTTGGTGAACCTACAAGTCCTGTATATCCCCACAACCAGAAAGGTCCAGCGGATATAACGGTATATTGCTTTCAAATAGCTGTCATAATTAGAAGAAGTTACAGGTGAAAACGTTGACACAAATGGCTGTTTTTTTCAACTAATTTTCAATGTTTCCTTTATTTAACTGTTAGTTTCTATAAGGAAAACTTTAAGGATCTACACAAATGACCCCTTGCTGAATTCAGAATTTTGTCTACTTTTCAGAAATGTATGGCTTTCCAGGATCCATTATTGGTTTCATACAATTTCTACCATTAACTGGAAGGAGGTTGAAAGCACAAAAAATAGCAAAAATAGGCTATGTCCCAGAAAAATGCCAAAACTGTGTAAAAAAAGTTGGTTTTCTGACAAAAGTCTGCTTGTCCCTGAAAGCTGGGAAGATGGTGATTTCAGCACCACAACCCCTTTTTTGATGCCATTTGCAGGGAAAAAATAAGACGCTTTCATCTGTAGCCCTTTTTTCGCATTTTTCCCCCAAAAAAACAAAATTTAGCTGTATTTTAGCTAATTTCTGGGTCCCCTCCAGGGGAATCCACAAACCCTGGGTACCTTTACAATCCCCATGATGTTAGAAAAAAAGGACGCAAATTTGGCGTGGATACCTTATGTGGTCAAAAAGTTACAGGGGCCAAAGCGCGCACTACCCCAAATAGCCAAAAAAAAGGCTTAGCACAGGGGGGGAAAAGGCCTAGCAGCGAAGGGGTTAATGTCGGACTTGTCCCACAAAAACTCTTCACCCTTCCACATTTTGGAAAACGTTTCGCTAGAGAGTAGAGTATACAGACTTCCAGAATCCACCAACATCTTAATGCCACACTTGTCCAAACCTATAATACAGTGAGGTTTCTCTAGCTTGTTTGTGCTTTCTTTGGCAACATTGTCCATTGGCAGATGTGGATTGATACCAGATTCCTTTGAGTCCTCACAAACTTCCACACTCAACATTAATTCACGAACACTTTCACATGTATCGTGCACCTCTTGTACACGAGTGAATTGAGCTTTGGCTCTACAAACCTTAGCAAGGTCTCCTTTTCGACCACAAGCTCGACATGTTGCATTCCTGCCCATACACTTAGTACTGGAAGCAATATGGCCAGGAGCACCGCAACGGTAGCATTTAATTACCCTAGTGTCGAATCTTGGGGTTGTAGAAGTAGTTTGCCCAGATTCACTAGATTTGTTAGAAAAATGCAAACCCGTGACAGGCTTAATTTTCTTAGTCTCATCGCCGAATGCATGTACCTCTGGCATTTTGGAGACATGTTCCTTGGGTAACATAGCACTATTACACTTATCCATCTCCTTGATCCACAAATCTGTATGCTCCAACCCTTTAGCGATCTGAATCGCTTCGTTTAGCGAGGGATCTTTGATCAGTAGTTTCTCTCTTACTCTCTTGTTATTGGTGCACCTTACTATCTGATCTCGTATAAGAGAATCTCCCAATTCCCCAAACTTGCATGTTAGTGAAAGCCCCCTTAACGCAGCAACATACGTTGCAATATCTTCATCTACCTTTTGGACACAGCAGAAAAATGTATGTCTCTCTAAAACAGTGTTAATTTTTGTAATGAAACGAGTTTCCAGCATCTGCAATGTCATTTCGTAGACATTATTCGGCTGATCATCACCCATACCCAAGGAAATTTCAGGAAGATCTTCGTATAAACGACGACCTTCAACACCCAAGTGATGGAGTAAAATGGCTTGTCTGCGCACCCGACCATATTTGTCAGCACCTGTTGCCAACACGTAAGTAAGAAATTACTTTTTCCACTCCTTCCATGGAATAGGAGGTTCACCAGGAGTGGCAAGAAAGGTAGGTGGTGCAGACAAGCTTTGACCAGCCATAATCACTGACAAATATACTTCATATACACGTAGGTATCAACTTTTGCACTCACATGTAATTAGCCCTAATCTGTATTCAGGAATTCAATGCTATGCAATCACTTAGTTGTAATTTACAAAGAGTCCCACCTGTAAAAGGAATGCCGGTTAACAAAATAATAAACTAACACAAAAAGTTAAAATAACAAACCAGCACAATAGTAGAAGAGCGTTTGCTTGGATTGTTGATCTGTGCTTCAATTCTTGATCTGTGCTTGTAATCCAAGGAAATAGTCGAAGAAAACGACGTGAAGCTTCAAGAGGTTTCCCTGTAGAATATAAATGTATCACTATCTTTGAAGCAAATCTAGCCCAACTATTTAAGATGGCCGCCACAGTATGTTGCGTCGTGTGTTATCTCTAGAGGAATTAGATGGCAGATCCAGCCCAACCTCTTAAGATGGCCGCCACGATGCGTCGCGTTACGTGTAATTTCGTCGGGATATCGATGGCAGCTTGGAACCGTGCAGAACAAAGGTGAAGCCAAGCGCGAGGAATCCATGAGGCAGTGAGCGCGAGTTCAGAACTGTACAGAATGAAGATGCAGCCAGGCGCGAGGAGTCCGCGAGATGGTGAGCGTGACTAACGGCCTCCAAAATTAGTTTTGGAAATGGAGTTTGTCTTAAGGGTCAACCGCTGAGTGTTATATTCATAAATGAAATATTCATGACAGCGCACCCTTACAAACTCACAGTTTACGAACACTGGACAAACACTGGGTCGAGCGTGAGCACAAATATTACAGTTAGTTAACAGCTCAGCACAGCTTCACACGCTCACAGAATTACGGAATTAAAGTTAAACACAGAGTAGTGCGATATAATTCCAACTCGGCCTCACTTGCTTGGCAGTTGTAAATATGAAGGCTTGGTCATAAATATTTTACTCACGGGTTGAGGAGAGCAGTACTTACTAAGCAAATCAAAATCCAGGGGTGGAGGTAGTAGTAGTCTGCCCCCTGCGCAGTTCGGGTTCAAATCGTCACCAATGTAAAGATCCACTCCGGCAGCAGTGTAGTCCAAATATTAACTTTATTAGTTCATGACAAATAAGAGTACCTCCAGCTTGCTCTCCCAGCTTCACAGCTCCAACCTCCCTTAGTATTCAAAGTACAACATTCCACCCATCCAGATGGTTCCATATTCCATCCTAGAGAATAAAGACAGCTCTACAAATATGTTGCTTTCTTCTTCACCATTCTTAAATATTCACATTCATAGTTGCTCTTGATATCCTTGACATTGAGAATGTGCTGTAACTGTATTTTTCTATACTAGCTCTGCAAAGCTGTTTCCCACACAGCTTACATTCAACGTATCTGGCACTGGCTTTCTTTTCTGTACTGATGCCATTTAAGAGGTCATGAGTGATGTCACTGACCATGTCATGAGTGATGTAATATGTGAGGTCATAAGCAGTGCATTGCGGGGGGGGGAGGGGGAGGTAAATTATAGTTAGCCCAGCTAACTATAACTGCTGAATTTCTCTGGTTTTGTATGAGGGAAATGTCAGCCTAACTACAATGTCCCTGTAACCTTTGATTTTTTCAGTAAATAAATGTGTGCGCGCGGGCGTGTGTTTTTTTTTTTCTTCAGACGGGCAAACAAAGCCCTCTCAGTCAGACTCTTGAGCCTCAAACAGAACTGGATAAGCTAAAAATCTTTACAAGGAATGTATAAAAACAAGGAAACCGGGAAACCTCTTATCTTAGATCAGCAGATTTGTCCTCGATCTTTAAATAATATAGCCCTTCATTCTTTTTGTGAGGACTCTTGGCAGCTATCACTCTCTGATAGCTTTAAGCGAGAAGCCTCGCGTCCTTACATATACCCAACTAAAACTGCACAATGAGAGGGCATGCTTGCCTGCAGCGCGATTCTGTTTGTGTACGAAAAAAGGGATCCCAGCAAACTTGACATGGAAGGAGTGGCACTGGTCACTGGCCACAGCCCACCTCCTCATGGGTGCTTTGCAGACCCCCTTAGAGGCAGTCAAAAACCCTTTCAAATTGGGGGTGGGGGGAATAGTTGTTTCTGACAAAAAGCAGTCCGTGACCTATAGATAGGGAGCCCCACTCTTGTCTGATTTACCTGGTGGCAACATAGTAGAAATGGGGATCACACAATCCCCACTGCAAGCTCCGCTGCACCATCAAGTAAGACAGGACCTGACCATATCCATGGTACTGTTGTAAAAAGCAAGCAAATTAAACAGGGTGTGATTCAGTCTCCCTCCCATTTTGACCAGGGATGAGTAGGTGGAGTCTTGGGTAGGAGAATAGGGTGCATGGAGATGTTGAGTGGGTTTAGCTTCATTTAGCTTTGTAATGTGGTGCCTAGGGAGAGGTGTGACTCACTTTATTTCCACAGGAATGGGACGAGGTACCACTGAGAAGGTAACAAATATTATATATGCAGTTGCACAAGTTAGTTTAAAACGGTCATAACATAAACTGTCTTTTTTGAGTACAGGATTCGAAGACTTTTATTAATCAGAGTAAACATTGGTCATGTGACTTATTTACATCATCGAGATAGTTAATAGTTCTTAAGAAATTAAGTGGATGGGATGCAGATTTAATCTTGACAATATGTGAATTTGTTACCGTTGTGCCACACATAGTTTTACGACTGCAAGAAACTAGAGCCTAGTGGTAGAACAGTCACCCAGGCTCTCGTCAGTAGCAGACTAGACTATGGGAACGCCCTCTACGCGGGAGCCCCGTCCAAGCTCATCAAGCGACTGCAACGCATACAAAACGCCTCCGCACGACTGATCCTCGACGTACCACGCCACAGCCACATCACCCCCCACTTGAGGAACCTGCACTGGCTCCCCGTCGACAGGAGGATCACCTTCAAACTCCTCACCCACGCACACAAGGCACTCCACAAAACTGGCCCAGCCTACCTCAACAGACGACTCTTCTTCTACGTCCCCAACCGCCAGCTCCGCTCCGCCGACCTCTCCCTCGCCACCGTCCCCCGCATTCGAAGAACAACCACCGGCAGCAGATCCTTCTCACACCTCGCCGCCAAGACCTGGAACACCCTTCCACTAAGCCTACGAAAGACCCAAGACCTGCTGACCTTCAGGAGGCTACTCAAGACCTGGCTGTTCGACCAGTAGCAGCATCCCCCCCTTCCCTCCCCCAGCGCCTTGAGACCCTCGCGGGTAAGTAGTGCGCTCTACAAATTCTGTGATTGATTGATTGATTGGTACCTTTATGAGTAACAAACAAATTTAACTTATTTGTAATTATTAATAAAGATTGCATGCTGCCAGTTACAAAGACCATGCGTGACGTGACACTCCTTTTTTTTTTTTTATCATGTGCAGATTAGGAGCCAGAGTAACCAGAATGGAACAGCGATGGTGCAATTTAGCACCGTAATTTTAAAATCATAGATTCCACTTATACCCGTACAATCTCACTCCAACATCTGCACTGACATTAGAATGACATTAATTAGACTGGAGGGCTGACGTAAAATATATTTTTGCACTGGTCATTTGGTGCAAACGCCGGTTTTGCCTTGTTCAGGCACTACAGACTGAGAAGATTGCACAGCTGGAGTGAAACATTTACGTCATTTTTAAATGATGGTGCAAAATTAAACCAGCAATGGTGAAATCTCCTTAATGCAATCGAAACTGCAGTCCCAGCAGACATTTTGTCAACTACATCAAAGCGTTGCTGACAATTTTGAATACTATAAACTGCGCTCTTTCATGTCCTGGGACAACTGTGAATTATTTGTTGTTTCGTTTTCAGCAATGACTGGGCAGAAAATCCTTTAAATGTTAGTGATCTTTAAAAAAGAGCAATTGACACTAGCACCAATCCGTTAAAACAGTAAATACACCCTTAATATATACTTTCTACGTAGAATTTATTTCCATTCATAGGCACTGCAAGTTATACACAATCACAGACAGGTTAGTTTCCAATGTCCAGCACTTACTTACAGTGTAAACTGCTATGTTATTGAGAAAGACTGCTGAATGTATTTGTACAGGTAATATACATATGGCAGATAACTATCAACCAACAGGTTTCAACTATCATAAAGGTACAAATTTCCGGAATATAAATTAATTGCCATTAGAAAAAGGCAACTGAGTTAGCTGATATAGTACAAAAACCTGTAACTTCTATAAATACAGTGAAATGCACTAAGCTAAGTAAAATAGTACATGGTGGGTCATACGTATCTCTGGAAAACACAACCGAGGACATGTGGCACATTATACAGCAAGAAAGGACACCAAGAAACACCACTAAGACATTTCGAAATACTTTTCAAGTTGGAGGCATAGAACATACAGTAATATGTGATAAAGCAGCAAGGCCAGCCCAGACTGGCAGACAAAGGGGAGGGCAGTTGCTCACAGTTATAAAGTATTAGGCCTCAGACAGCAGCTTGTCAGAAACAGCTGTTGCCAAGTACTGATTGATTGTGTTTTCACTCTGGCTGGAGAAGTGTCGCAGACAGCCACCGGTCTGAGGCGCAGCCCCCGCCTGACGCATGCGCACTTAGAACGCACACACAAAGTCACTTAACAGATGTCTAAGCTACATTAACCCTCAGTATCTTAAAAAAAAAAAAAAAGACAATATTCCGTGTGGTGCAAACTTTATGAAAAGGAATTTCGAACGGTAAGACTGTTTTTTATCAAGATGATGAACTGGCAGAAATAAAAACATTTCCTGATGATGTTGGTCTTCAGACTAAAAACGAGCACTGCTCGAGAAGTACGTTGCATTAAAAATCATCAAAAATCAAACGCCGCAGGCCCGGAAAAAATTATTAGTTTTGTTTTCTTCTTCAACAACATAGATTCGACAACAGAGGCTAAAATCTTACATAACAATGATTCGAGAACCCCTTCTTTTAAACTTTTTTGAAACAACGCATCTCAGTTGCACGGCATGCATTAATTATCATATAATTAAATATTTTATAAATCTGCCATGCCCATGTTTCGACCTTTGTGTGAGCATTTCGGTGTGCTTATAAGTTTTTTAATCCACATGTGGTCCAAAACCAATACTTGTGTGCAACACTTTGGTTAGTGTCGAAACACTAAATTCACGACTGTGCCCTTAAAAGGGGCACACATGCTGAACCCTAACTTTGTTTGTGATCATGAACTTCTTGAACAATTTGCACCCAATCGCCTTCCGTATTTTGAGAATATGTATCCTTTTCCCAGTCCCAATATGGTACCTGGTAATCCATACCGTCGACATAACTTTAATAAACAAAAACAATGTTTAATAATCGTCACGAATATACTATTTCTCTGCGCTATTCTCATTACCGTGTCAAAGACTTTAAAACCCAGAACGGGCATTTTCTTTGCGTTACAGAGAGCTATTTCAGCACACAGTTAACCTTGTGTATCCCAACCAATCACAAGAGACAAGAATGACGCCCACATAAGAAAAAAAAAGTGGACACATTTCTGAGCAGAGAAGAGCTGCCTCCAATGTAAATTACGGCATCACATATCCGACTGAGAGATCATTCCTTTTATACTCAGTCCCAATACTATAACTTGAAACACGCTTTTTTGTTGAAACACCATTGGACTGATGAGGCAGGCGGTGCACCAGGTGCATGGTTCGAGAGTCAGTCTTTTTCTCTGGACTTGTCACATTTGTATAGGTTCGAGGTCTTTCTCTTCTAGCAATTGTATAAACATCATAAAACTCTCCTTCATGGATTCCATGTCATCCAGGGAGCTGGGCTGCAAAATCCACCGTTTCCCTCTTGCTAGCGGTTCCAGTTCGAAATATTTTTTGATCTGGAAAAAAAACAATAAAATTATGAATACAATGTGCAAGATATCTCCATTTTGTAACACTGGCTGTTCTTTAATTTGAGACGGAGATAAAACAAGCCATCTGACCAAACATTGACAGCTGTAATTGTAACATGCATGCCACACATTTGCATTTCCTTAAAGGTCTCCTTTCCCTATATGTAGCAGGCTGGCGTACTGTCAAGTAGAAAAATCACAAGCTGTACCAGAAATCTGTAAAAGAAAACTTAAAAAAATACCAAATTTAAAATCCAGACTCTAAAATTCAACTGTAAAAATGTGTAAGTTATTAGTCTAGTATTTGGATTCCTCGACGCTTTCGATAGCAGTGTAAAAACTGCAATTCGACCTGTCAAAATAAGCCCTGTTGACATGTCAAAACCCTACCTTTTAAACATTATTAAGTACTAAATAAAGGTACTCCCAGTCAGTGCCAGCTTCAGGTGGGTGCAACTGGTGCTACCGCACTGGGTTTCAATCTCTGGAGGCACACTTTGTGCTCTGACAGAAGAGAGGACAAAGCAGACAGATTAAGTGTGACTGGTGAAATGAGTACCCTGCAGAGACGTTTGTGTATCCAACCATTTTCAGGGGATAAAATTATTGGTAAGATAATTCTACAGGTTAATGTACATGCTGGAGTGATCTGTGTTTTGCTTAAGCCACTCATTAACTTGCACAGAAGGTCATCGTGCCTGCTGCACAGCCCAACAAGTAACATGCACATCAGTGATTTCTATTTTATGTAGCTAGTTCAGAGGGTTACTCGTTTTGTCACAGAGATCCTTTTGTTACTTGCAGTTCATAAGTTACAATCCTTCTGATATATATAGCACAGTGAGCTCTAAACCGGTATTAAAGGGTGGATGCAAACTGCAAGGCACGGTTTTAGGACTTTGTTTTTTTTTCTCCTCTATCGTTTTCGTTATTCTAATGTTGATAAAAATGGTTCTTTTGGGTAGTACTCATTTTTATTAGTATAGACAGATGCAGCCACTATGTAATGTTTTAAATCCTGAGTTTGTGTTTCTCCAGACTCTTAACCTATAATGTCTACCAGTATGGATGACATGTGACTGAAAGGAGAGGATCATTGAGTACCCCATGTGCCTGGCTGTAAGGTAAAACACCCCTGTGGTCTGCACACCACATGTACCTCTCTCTGCAGTAGAAACCCACCCTGGCGATCAAGTTGCCAGCTCTGTTAAAAGAGGCTTTACTAAATGAAATGTTTTACCGTCAGATGACTTGAGAACAGTACAGTCTGATTCCTTTGGAAAAAACTTTGCACCTACTCTGGGCACAGAGTAATCTTTCAAGACTTCAGTTGTTGCCTTTACCTGGCTGTACTTTGGGGTAGCAGCACGCATGCACGTACAGTCTGCCTGTACTCTGTTTTGAGTCAGCTACAAGATTTTCACAAGTCAGTAATGTCGTGTAGATGCTGAGAGCACTTGGTATAGAGCACTTGGTAAGCCAAAGACCAATTCCAAAACAATTCAAGAATCACATCTTTGTCAAGATCCATTCTCCAATCTGGTGTTTTTATTTGGTACACCATGAATGCCTTAAGGCTTTTGGGTTTCCAGTATGTGATATATTTAGCATTTCATGTGTGGATGGTGGGCGTAGCATAAAAGTCTGAGCCCACATATGTCTCCACTGATGGAAATATTGTGCAGAAAACTCGGTTTTCTTTGCAGCATCCCTGTCCACACACTGAGCACAAGTGCAGAGGAGACTTGAGAGCGGTGAAAAAAGACAGGTTGTAAGTATCTACAATTGATGAACAAACTTCATAACATGCCTTTGACACAAGAGGACCACCATTTCAATGCTAAACGAAATTTGCTATTTTATTAGAATATTTTTGCTCACAAAAATTTTTATGGATTCCACCGTGGGGTAAGAGAGGGATCCCAGCAAGTCCATTTACCAACTCACACAAAGGCAGTCATGCATGATTGGGTTGATATTGTGTTTCAGGATTATTATGACTTGGTTTTCATTTCCCCAATTCCCCATTTACCCTACAAGCTTCACACTCTATTTGTGGGATGCCATGGGTGATGCCTCATGCCTAGCGAGTTTCGGTTTTGTTTGTACATTTTAAACGACTCCTGCTTCATTTTAAGATCGAAGGAATGCAACGAGATACTACTATCCATGAATGTCAGAGGTCCACTCACAATCCTACATACCGGTCTCAAGCTAAATTACTCTTGACAGTCCCCCCGTCCCTGCTGAACAACCCTGTAAAATTAGGCAGGTATGCAGAACCGGTAGAAAAAAAACCTTCTCTGAGCCGCCTCCCAGAGTATTGCAGACCACAGATTCAAATCCTAGAAAGGTGCCTTTAACCTTTTCCCCTTCCATGATTCACACAACCACAACCAACACAATGCAGATACACCATATATTTGTATATCACCTCACTTACAACCCTTCCTAGCAGTAGCACACAAGCTTTCATCATAACACATTAGACAATGTTCTGCATACCCTTCTAAAATAGCTTCGATTAAACATATGGTCGGGTATCAACCTGTTTACAACAATACACATTCCAAATCACAGAACACAGACATAATCTCAGCATTACACATCTACAACTGCGCCGAAATGCCATATAACATAGAATTTGTAAGGTGTAGGATTCACCAGAAAGGTGTCTTGGCACTGATAACATTTGTTATTACCCAAGCTAATGATAGACATAAGACATCCTCAGGAGGATGAAAAGGACAAGCGGATCCAGGGGAATCAAATCTGTGGCCATGGAGTCAAACCACAGATTCCTGCAGTGGATACATTAGCTCGCTGAGCCGCCAGACCTGGACATATAGTTGGGAATGAACATGCTAGCAACACCACTGCCAAGCTTGACATACAACACATCATCCTAAATAGTGCAAACGACGACAGAAATCTGAACATAATCCCAATTTACATCTAGGGGACTATTTAGAGGTAGGCAGATGCGGGACAGCCCCCAGATGTTGGTGGCTATCTCATCTGCCCTACTTACGATGTCCCACACCCACCAAACTAAAGAACTCGCTCGTCCCGAATATGTAAATAACTGGCTATCGAGGCATCAAGCAATGCTCGCTACCAACTGCTTTCCACACATGCATTTACTAGGCAATGGGCACCAGTACCAAGAGAACAATTAATTGAGCAATTAGATACAGCCCTCCTCTTTCACCCAGCAATACATTCGGAAAGTCATACCCAGTGCTACCCAAACGTTCTAAAATGCCACACTAGTGGCAGATTATGCGCTACAAAAGTGCTTTTTAAAAATAACAATAACATTCTAAGCCAGCCATGGCTCCTTGAGATATCCCTAAAGTACACTTAAAAAATGAAACTGTTTTCCTCTAGTTTTGGGATCATTGTTGATTATGAGATGATTGGTATTAAAAGTGCATGACATTTTACTAACAGATGTAAAAAGTTTAATATTTATTATCTATATAGCAGACACTGCAAGTTCAAGGTTTCTGTCTGCTGTTACATAGGTCAGATATTAGAATATCATTGCCAGAATATCGTTTGAGATACATATTGAGTCCTAAATATCGTCTACAAATGTATCACCCATCGGAATTAATGACAGAAACTCTGAACCAAATAGGACAAAGCCAGATCAGAGGGAGAAAATGAAGTGCTGCCAAACGAGCTTGAGAAATGGACCAGAACAGCTTGTAGAGAAATGTGTGTGAACAATAAGAACACTAGGAAACACAAAAACCTATTAGGACTGGATGAATCAAGCCAGGGACTTCATAATGTTCATTCCATTAATTCAAGAAGAAATCGATAATTCATGAGAGATGGTAATGAGGAGTATACATATTTAGGATGTTTTGTAAAATATTGCATTTACACTTGAGGTTACTTAAGAGTTCTACATGGTCTGAAAATAGAGTAATGGAGATGAATTGGAGTCGTCGTGGACTCGGTCCTTTCTGCAGGGTCATAACCAAACCTTTTGCCTTCACCCTCCTGTTTGTTTTCTGAATGTGTTTTGCTGGATTTTAGGACTCTGCACACTTTACCACTGCTAATCAGTGCTAAAGTGCTTGTACTCTCTCATTTAAACATGGCAAAATTGGATTACAACCAATTGGCACATTTTATTTACTTGTAAGTCCTTAGTAAAATGGTACTACATGTACAGAGGGCTTACAAATTAAATGCTATTAGTGGGTCTGCAGCACTGACTGTGCTACCCACTTAAGTAGCCCATTTAAACATGTCTCAGGCTTGTCATTGCAGCCTGTGTGTGCAGTTTTAAACTGCCATTTTGACCTTGCAAAAATAAACCTTTTGCCAGGCCTAAACCTTCCTTTTAATTACATATAGGTCACCCATAGGGTAGGCCCCAAACAGCAGAGAGCAGTGTGCACAGTATTTAAAATGTTGGACATGTACATTTCACTTTTACATGTCCTGGTAGTGAGCAACTCTTAAATTTGTTTTCCACTACTGCAAAGCCTGCCTCTCTCCTAGGATAATATTGGGTTACCTTATTACATTTAATACGTGATAACTTTCAATTGGGAGCAGGTATGAATGTCGAGTCTGGTGTCTAAAGAATTGTAATTTAAAACCCTCTTTAATGAAAAGTTGGTTTTTAAGTCACAATTCAGAAAATGCCACTTTTAGAAAGTTAGCATTTTCTTGTCCTAACCATTTGGTGCCTGCATCCAGTTCCTGGTTCACATGCCTAGGTGTAGCTGGCAGTTGGTCTATGTATATTACTCCCAGACAGTGAGACAAAGGAGAATAGGAGTTGGCAGGATAGGTCATATACGACTTGCTGAGGGGGAGAAGGTGCCACCTACACACTTGCACATCACAAAGGCTCTGCCTAGCACACTCCCAAAGGTCTTGACACTAGTCTTGTGTGACCACAGACAGGGAGGGAGGCCGGAAGCACCTCGGGGTGGAAGCCTCTAGAAACTTCTTCTACTTCAAAGTAGGCACCAGATATAAATATTCATCCCTCAGACCCAATTCTTCAGTATACATCTGGACCTGTGCAAGACTCGAAGCACTGCTGTGCTGCTCTGCAAGAAGGACTGCTACGCTGTTGCCCTGCTGCCTGAGTGAGAAGGACTGGACCTGCATCTTAAACCCAGGACCACCAGAGTGACTCCAAGGGCTAATTGGCTGCCCCCTGAACAGAGCCTGAAGGCCAAAAAAGGCTCCAACCACTTTGAACTCAGTACCTGGCCTCTATCTGCTATGAGTCTTGCCCACTTAGTGGTGGCACCCCAGTCCTGGACCCTTGGAAGTGGGCCTGAAGGTGCTCTGCCAACAAAGCTGTGGTCCTATGAGCAGACCAATGCAGCGCAACACATCTCCTCGCTACTGTATTAGAAGTGCCTCTGCGCGACACATCCCCAATGCAGGACCTCGCATCACAGCCCGCAGCTTCCTCAGAACTGCCACTACACAATGCATCCTCACTGCAGGCCTTATCATCGCAAGCTCCTCATTAATGGCATCCTCGACAATGATGCAGAACTCTGCATCGCAGTCTCGCAGCTTTCTCGGAACCGACGCTGCACGACACAGACTCGACAAAGGATCTCGCAAAGGTTCACAGACCAGGATCTAAGGTACTTTGTTCAGTGGGCCTAATTTGGTCCCTGTCTCAGGCCCACACTCCATCGCGGTCAGCCTGAACTTGTGACTTTGGCCGGGTCCAGCTCTACCAGATAATCACAGTTGCCGTTTTGTGCTTTTAGGCACTATTTTCACTTATATCTTTCAAATTTCACAGCTCCAGTTCAACTGATTGGATTTTAATTGTTTTGGTCTCAAATAATTTATTACATTTTACTCTGTTTTTCTAAATAGGTGTGGGCTTTTTCTTGTCTTTTGTTTTCACTATATTACCGTTTGAAGTGCTGCATAAATACTTTACACATTGCCTCTAAGTTAAGCCTGACTGCTTTGTGCCAAGCTACCAGAGGGTTAAGCACAGTGCTGTTGAGGGGGGGGGGGATGGATGAATGGGGGTTGCTTGGGTTTCACCCTGACAGAGATTGTGGTTGCTGCTTGAATGGGAGTCCCCAGGCAAAAGAAGTAACATTGTTAGACAGCCAGTTTCAGTTTTCAGGCCCTACTAAAATGAATATAGTTGGGCTTTTACCCTCATGCTTGTATTCTATCCATCTTTTTTTTTAATATGCATAATTTCACAAACCAAACAAATGGCCTTGATCTGTGCCCCCTGAGGATTGTTTTCCCCTTCTAGCACCAAATCCTGCCTCTGCCACTGTGATGGGTGAACGTAAAATGTGAATGTCAGATGAACAGTCCAATGGATGTAGAGGGCTGAATTAAACACCTTTATGGATGTATATGTAAAATGGCTTATGTGTGGCCCCTTGTGTGACCCCTCCCCCACAAATCATGTCTAGAGACACCACTGACTGAGGACGAAAGGGATTTGCATGTTGCTTATTGAACTTTGAGTTCTAGTGTCCAGTAAGGAAGACAAGTGTTCCATAAATATAATGGCGCAGATTTCTTCAGGCATGTGCGAATGAAACTGAGACCTTTTCATTTATTTTACATTCACCTTCTTCTACCTGCCCATAAAAGCTAGTATGTGCTGTCAATTAAAACAGTCCGTAAGAAAGGATGAACCAAGTGAATAACTTCTCAGGAGAGAGGTGGCAAAAATGTTATTTGACACAAAAGATAACTGATGTCCCATGGAAAGGCTATCATCCAGGGTTCAACTGCATTGACTGACTTTAACTGCTGTTAAGGAGAGCTGGGGATACTCACCATCAAGAGTTTTAGGAATTAAATCTCTTCTGTCATGAAAATAATTTGTTGTAGCTGTATTTAATTGCAGCCACAGGTGCTGATGACAAATTTCTATTTACACCAGACAGGAGGTCAATTGTTTATACTGATTGTAGTCGACAAAGAGTTTCAGGATTCTCTGTGTGTCATAAGGGTAACGACTGAAAATTAAGTCCAAAACCACAAAGTGTGGGAGTGGTTTGATATAAATATTATCAAGACACAGGGAGAGACGGAAACAGCCTGTTGGGACAGGAGGATACAAATGTTCAGACTTGGCTACTGCTGTAACCTTCAGTCAAGAAAGAAGAGAACCAAGCAACAATGATCTTTGCTAATCCTGCTTCTTGCTCGAGACTATGGTCAGATGTAGGGCGATTCACTACATCAAATGTCACACTAGAGCCTTTTTTTACTTTGTCAAGCAGCTCCTAGAAGAGCATTGAAAATATTAAAGTGGTATGTGTCTCACAGAAGTGGAACATACAGTTTTGCGAGAGTTTAACAAGCCATGGGAATTTAAAAGAATTTGGATTTGCGTGGTCTTTCTTTCTCCAGTTAGCTATGGGAAAATCTACAACAGAACGGAAACAGGCATGTTTGTTTCTTCTCTAAAAGGATATTCAAAGCCTTCAGGCACCATCTCCTTAGAAAGAAACCTACTAAAGGGTAAGCACAACGAAGGGGAAAAAATTCAGCAAATGTAACAAGAAGAAATCCAAGGAAAGCGTCATGAGGACAATTCAAGGGTCAAAAACCCCTTAATAAATCTGCAATATTCACAACTCACGAGGGGAAACCTAAAGGCTAGAAAAGAAGGTAACAGGCTAGATCCTGCTGCTGTAGCTTTCAGAAGCAAGGTGTTGGCTGTAGCCATTATACTGCTTTTTATATTAATAAGTTTGGGCCAGATGTTCAAAACTTTTGTTTTAGTAACAAACACACTGATTCAGAGTTTGCAACAGCAAAAAAGTTTTTGCCCATGTACAACACCTAATTTTAGGAGTCAGTAAAGTTTTACCAACTCAAAAAATGGGTCTGGGTCTTCATACCAATTTGGTGTTTGGAAGGGGAGTGTTTTGGGGGTCCCTTTTAAATAACTAATCGGTACCAAGTATATCAATTTTTTTTGCAGCCTGAATTCCAGTCGCAAACTATTGAAAGGTTGGGGTGGTAACTTATTCACAAAAGGGAAGGGGTTATTTTTGGTCCCCTTTCCCTTTTATGTAATTGGGGAGTAGGCAGTGGCCAACTATCATTGAAACTTTGATTTCAACATGGCGTTTTGCACAAGGCGGTTTTACCGTTCGAAACAACAGCATATTGATTACAGGTACAAACTGGGGTGTTGGGGAGAGTAAGATATGCGGTATTACCGAACAGTTGCATGACAATGTTATGGATTATTAGATCTGGAGAGGCATTGTAGAGACATCGAACGTAAAGTATGTGGAGGATATTGAGGTTGAACGTAAGGGAATGGGTTGGTGGTAAGGAGCGGTTATTTGTTTAGAAATATGTTGGATTATGATTTGGGGAAGTAGGTATAATGTGTTTGGGTGTTTAATTACAGTTACACATAAATGATATGGGGTTGACATATGCATTTTTAAATAATTGTAGATACCCCTGAAGAAGGTCGAGATAAAGACCGAAATGCATTGGGTGAAGCAATGTGATGGATCATTGGAGTTTCCTTTCGTGCCTGTGGATAGGCCTGGATGGGCAATCCGAGAGTGATTAAAATGCGTGAAAATTGGAACTTCATTTTCTATGACGTGACGGACAAAACATGAACAGAATATTGAAATAAATTGGATGAACTTTTGTTTAATACTGAGTACGTGGTTAATTTTTCACAAATGTGCATTGGGCTGTGCAACTCCTTGACATGTAAACTACGTGTCACAATTTCTCAATTGTAATACTCGTGCACTAAAGGAGCGGAGTGCATATGGAGTGTATGCACGCGGAAACTGAGGAATATGATGAGCTTAAAAATAATAATAAACCAGGGTGTGCTGCAGATTTATTGAAATGATCTCTATAAAGTGCCACGAAATTCTCCAAAGTTTTTGTGCTGTCTGGGAAGGAAGCAAAAATGTGAAGGTACATTTGGAGAACAGCAACATAAGTAAATTCTTTAGGACTAAAAGCTGAAGTGGGTAAAGAGAGGAGGAAAGTACAATGAGTGAACATCCCAAGGAAATTTCAGGTTGTAGAAACTCTAGTTTGAAAAAACACACAAATTTATGCATGGCTTATGTTAACTCAAATGCTCAGTTAATAAGAAAATGCACCCTTTAACATCTCGGCCGCATGGCTGGTACCTTGCCAATCGGTGTATACGACTTCTGTACCAGCACCTTATGCATTGCTGCTGAAAATGTGCCATATATTGTTTTTTTTTTTTTAAATCTTATTTTGGGCTGTTGAAAAGCTTTGTGCACTTGTGGCAATAATACAAAAGAATAAATGTACTGCAATTCACCAATTACACCGAGCATTTAACTGAAACATAGTAGACAGACCATTTATAAGTAGAACTAACTTCATCAAATTCACAAAAGCACAATTTACTCTTTGTAAGAACAAATCACCACACCAGAGATCCGTATGGTTTTGGCACCAAAAGCGTTGGCCCACTGACATGTGAACTATGAAAGCCGGCACAACATCGAGAAATGTGTCTAGAAGGGAAGGTTTTGATTTGGAGAGTCCATTTAATCTCAGTTGACTGGAGAACAACACTGCCAAGGCTGTTCTTTCTGTGCTTCATTTGACACAGAGTAAATTCTTTACACAACAGTTTGACATTTTAAACATTATTTCTCTCTCCGCTAAAATTACTGTTTAAGGTTGAATCCAAGGAGAAATTGTTAAAAACAAAACCCACAGGTATCTTTTGCCTGATCAATGTTTAGTTTGCACATTCTTTTGTCTAAGATTATTTTCATTCGAAATATTAGCTTTCCAGTAGAGCTTCCCAGTAGAGCCACAGCTATGCAAAACAGACCTTAACGTCTGAACGTTCAGTACACTGTACTGACTGAAACATGCTGAAGCAGAGGAAGCAACTTAATTAAAAATAAAAGTTCTGTGATAACTTTCCGAGGCATTATAATTATTAGTAAAAACGGTGGCACAAGAACAAACATACTCGATACAGCTATACAAAAGCCACTTTACAAACTGATGTAAGTACTCTCACAAAACAGATTCCAGTTCATCTTGACATTCATCGTCCATTAACCTACATGCATGTTTAAGTCTGGCTTGACAGTGCAACTGCCAATTACCTTTTAGCCTACACCAATATTATTCTACAATTCTTTGCTTCCACACAAATACATATCCATTCCCATGCTATTTACTTCTAATGCTTCACATTACCATACAACATTCCTTTTAAGAAAGACCTATTGGTATCGCAAATACATGTAGATCGGGACTTGTTTTCTATCATCAGACTCTTATCCAGAGCAAGACAGAAAAAGGCATAAATAAGAGAAAGAGAAATATAGGCAAATAATTGCAAAAGGAGAAAGCAGGTATGAAAAAGAATCTGGAGTGAGAAACTTTGGATGCCTGAATTCAATTATTTCTTTGTTATAGAAATGAAAAATTGGGGTGATGGTGTTGATGCTGGTAGTGGTAGACAAGCAGCAGATTGGGGCAGATTTATCAACACTTTACGCTGGTGCAAAGTCACCAAAAGAAATGCAAACTGGCACAAAGTGTTCATTTGGGATTCACTTTTCAGCACGTTGGAAAGTTGCCTAAAAATAACGCAAAGCAGCGTTAAGCACTTCTGTACACTACCTTGTGTCAAGGAGGAGTCCTGTGGGTAGTGCACAGGCATTTCTACACTATCACCCATGGTTTTTGACACAAAGCCCTATATACTAACACTGGTAGACAGGGTTATGCATCAAAAAAGAAGACTCATTAAGGCAGGTGCAAAGTAGGAGAAAAGTTTTATTTTCTTCAAGCTTTTCCCAATTTTCAACTGTGCTGCACTGTACAGCAACATTCAAAGTGGACTTTTTTTTTAAAAGTAGTTTAAGTATAGCGTTTTGTACAAAACCTATACTAGACTCATGCACACACCTTTGACATACATAACTTGACACTATGGTGCAAAGGTCTGAGCATGGCGCAAGACAGCCAAAATGTATGAAAAGAGAGCTGCAGCGCCACATCTTAGTAGATATGACACTGTCCTGCTCGCTTCCTTTCATTCAAAGCAGCGCAGAATTTTCATTGCTGTGTTGCGTGAAATAATAGTTAATTTGAGCCTTGTTGATCAGACATTGCAGGGGAATGGCAGGAGTTATGGAAGGTTAGTAACACTCCTAGAAAACGCACTTGTCACAGCACCATCTTCAGAGAAGACGGGGGACTGATCAAGCCTGCCCACATGCCTGCAGCAGTTGCCATCATGTCCATTTTAGATATGACACTGGATCTAACAACACGGCTGTAAACAAGTTGTTAAATATTTCAAAACCTAAAAGGTTAGACGAGATCAAAAGAAAGAGGACAGGAATCCCACAGGCACGCATGGTACAGAGCAGCAATCAAAAGATTGGCTCAGTGACAACGCTCACGTATCTGTACAGCGACATATTTCTCAACGCTTCAACAAACACACACAAAATATATATATGTATGTATGTTTATATATATATATATCTATATAATCACATACCTACTCACTAGTGATTAGTGTAATATAGTAGATTAAGTTTTGAGAGTAACAGCACTTTTTTAATAGCAATTTCACGATCATGCAGAAGGTAATTTCCTGCAAAGATGAAAGGGTAACACTTCAGTTTGTGTTCTAGCAACTGCATTCTCTCCATGCAACATTAACAAGGGAAGGATGTGGAAACTGTATAACATCGTTGAACAAAGCCAGCTTTTAGTGCAGTCACTTGACTAAAAGGCCTGCTGGTGTTAAGCTGACAAATATGGCTGGGAAACCTGAGACTCTCAGACATCTAACCCACTAAATGTCTGGCACACGCCCCCTACTGGTAGACGAGCGTGATCAGCCCAGCAGCAACTTCACTCAAGGGTGCATTTTGTGACATTATTTACACACGATGCCTGCAGTATGTTGACGGTTCTTCATGAGTTGAATTCTTATGTTTCAGCAGTTGAGGGTCTCTATTCTAATCTGATAACCACATATTCTGCCTCTAGTTTAAAACAAAGTCTGCTAATAAGAGCAAAGTGTGTATGCCAACGCTCAGAGCGCCACCTGTCAAAGGGGATCGTGATACATTTACATACAGGGCACCTGTTTATCATTTCTATAGTATTTGTTTAGGAGAACTGCCTAGTGATTTTGAAGGCATGTTAATTGCCACCCAGTTACTCTGTACAACTATAAGAGGAATGTTTCATACAATCAAGAGTGCATGCAGATAATTTAACATACATAAAATTTACTACACAATAGATTGCCAGGGAAACAGCTGTGTTCCATATTTCTACATGACAAAGAGTACTGATGTAAAATCTGCTTGTCTATAATGAGCTCTTTCCGTGTGCGTGCGTCCATCCATCCATGACCTCAGTCTGCTTATATACTGCTTACACTATGCCCCCTGAGTAAGCCTATCAATTAACAATGGAAATGGAAACATTACTCTGTAACACAATAAATTGGGTATTCCAGTCAAGGGGTGGCAGTGATTGTGGGTGGAATCACAAGAGGCAGAGCTATTAGGAACGTAGTCTCCCATTCAGCTTACACATAAAACTGCCCAAAAGAAATTTGCAATAATGTCAAATGTGATAGCTATCTGTTCTCACTTAATTGGTCAGAAACAATTTCAGGTTATATTAACAATAAGGCAACCAGTGGTTAATGCACTTTCTGGAGAAAAGTGTGCACAGTCTATTCATAGGACAACTCATCTTAAAATTGAATAGGTTAGTGTGCCTGCTGCAAAGCACAATGTGTAACATGCAGGTCACAGATTTACCTTTTATGTAGACAGCTCAGTGGGTTCTGCTTTAACTGCAGAGATCTGTGCGTTACAAATGATAAACCTTGCAATATAGCTCAGTGAGATACAAACCAGCATCAAGCAAACTGCAAGGTATAAGTGTAAAGCCTACTAGACAGCGCATGCACAGTCTGTTGCGAGGCATATTGTGGCTTACCATGAACATAAGAGAGGCTTAGAGCCTGCCACTGCTTACCTTTCCTTGTCACTCTCATTTGCTTTTTTCTAAACCTTGTGTTGGGTCCTGCCATGGAGCATTGCCCCTTTACTGTGTGTGTGTTTGCCTGTGGTCTGTCCTCGAATTTAGGGAAGTATTTTTTTTATTTTTGTGTAAGCACCCACAGAGAGTACATATGTTTTTGAGCCATCTTCCTTGTGAGCTTCTCTGTCCCCTCATGCTGCTGCCTGTACCCTTGTGCTTCTTGCTGCCTCCCCGCACTGTTGCGTTCGCCCGTGTGCTTCTCCGTGTTGGATCTGCCCCTGCCCTCTCCCATGTTGCTCGCCCTACCCTTATCGCTTCAGTGTTCCCCGGCCCTCCACGTATTGCTCCCATATCTCCCGCCTTCCCCTGCGTTGCTTCTGTGTCCTCCCACCCTCATCTGTGTTGCTGCCAACCTCCTGTTTCTTCCATCTCCCCCATGCCTGCTTAAAAAAACGCTTTTGCATTTTTTTTGCCTATCCGACTTAGATTAGTAACTAATAACAAAAAAAAGCAGCTGCGTCGTTTTGTAGGCGCACACATGTGTGGGGTGCGCGCCTACCAAATTATGTGACGGCTGAATAGAAGTTTTCTTTTTTGTTTTATTTTAGGCATGCTGTATAGCATCAGGGAGGCTGCGAAGCATAGCTAAAAACCATTGGCAAAGCCAATAGGTCACTACTGCGAGACCTATTGGAACAAAAGGGGGGGCAAGTGTTTGTCACACTGCACTGCAGATCATCAACCTCAAAAAATCAAGTCCCCAGCCCATGAAGAGGAAGACCTTCATAGGGGCAGACTTAGACATGGACCAGGGGATGGTGTTTCTACTGGAGTCCAGATTACTGACTTGACAGACTCAACTGTCCCATTTGTTGTCTCTTCTTCAAGCTTCTGGAAGATTCTAGCTCAGGGTTCAGGGTCTCATGCCAGCCACAATGATGGTAGTCCCATGAACGCAATATCATCTGAGGCCTCTTGTGAACCACTTACTCAGCCATTGGTCCCCATCAATGCAGAACTACGAGTGGTTCATTCTAATCACACTGGAGATAACGTGAAAGCTCCAATGGTGTTTGGAAGTGAAAGATTTAAGAAGAGGAGCACAGTTCCAATATCCAACTCCAGTAGTAATTATAACAGATGCAAGTGCATGGGATTGGGGTCAACAATGCATCAGCTCGAAATGAATGGGAAATGGGCAAATAGGGAAATGACCCGATCTTCCAATTGAAAGGAGCTCAGAGCAGGATGGTGCGCTCTACAAGGCTTTGCTCAATACCTTTCTCAGAACGCACTGTTGCTAAAAACAGACAAAATCAGGTGGCAAAGAGTTACTTGAACAGGCAGGGAGACACGTAAAACAAGTCTCTTGGGCCCTTGGCTGTAAGATTTATTCTTGGACAGAAAAAAATGTCTTGTCCCACAAGGCAGTATACATTCTTAGCAAGGACAATGTTCAAGCAGACAGCTTGAGCCGCAATATTCCAATGTCTGTATCATTTCATCACAGTATGGAAACATTTGCTGTGGTGATGGATTGGTATGGGGTGCCATGGTTGGACCTTTTTGCATCCTGAGCCAATGCACTGATACCTCAATACTATGGAGTCGCTTGGGATCCAAAGGCTTGGGCAGTAGATGCTCTCTCAATTCCATGGCCCAAGGGGCTGCTCTATGCCTTCCCTCCAATTCCATTGACATCCAAGGTCCTTCAAAAAGTCCAGTCAAAGAATGTGGAGTTGATTCTAATGCCCCCTTGTGGCCGCATAGACCATGGTTTCCTCTGTTAAAACGCCTAGCAGGACATCAATTTCACCAACTTCCATTGGATCCTTTGAGCCTCCAGTTTCCAGTCCTATCTCGCAAAGTATTGAGCCTACAGTTTCCAGTCCTATCTCGCAAAGTACTGTCAAGTTTGCAACTGACAGCATGGAAGTTGAAAGAGCGGTATTACAAAAGCTAGGGTGCTCTAAAGAAATAGCACATGACATCCAAACTGCTAGGAAAGTTTCAACTCTGAAGGCATATGCTAAGCATTGGGAAATGGTGTCGATCTAGAAATAGGAATCCAGAGTCCTTTGATCCATTTCAATTTTTTGAGTTTTTACAAAATGGCATTTATTGAATTTAGCTCCAGCTACTTTAGCAGCACAGTGGGCAGCAATCTGAGCCTTTAGAAAAGTGGGTTTGGATCTCTCACAGATCACGTCACTGGTGGCTACACTTTTAAAACGTTTTCGATTAAAGAAACCAGTGACCTCTGTTCCAGTAGCAGAGTAGAATTCATACGCTGTTCTTAAGGGCTTCCAAGATCCACCACTTCAGCCTCTAGAAACTGCCAACATAGAATGGGTTTCAGCAAAATTAGCTTTCTTAATAGTAATAAAGACAGCAGGGACAATGGGGGAACTAGGCTCATTAGTGATTAATTACCCCTACCGAAAGTTCCTTCCTGATCGAGTTGTTTTAAGTTCTGACCCAAAGTTTAGGCCGAAGATACAAAAGAAATTTCATCTAGCTCAAGAAATAATTTAGCCAAACAGAGATGAGAATTCGACAAATTTAATTCCAGTGGCTTTAGATGTGAAAATGGCATTACAAAGTTATCTTCTGAGAGCAAAATACTTTAGAGAGACCAATTCAGTTTTTGGATCCCATGGAGAGGTTAACAGAGGTAAGAAGGTTACAGCAGAATCGTTAAGTAGGTGGGACAGGCAAGCTTTATCCCAAGCCTATATTTCAGCAGGTTCAGATGTCCCTGACAATATTCAGGGACATCCCACTAGAGCGGTGGCTACCTCATTGGCTGAAGCAGCTGGCGAATCTCTTAAAGAAATTTCTAGAGCTATGTGGTCCACTCCAAACACTTTAATTACTTACTGGTAACCTTCATTACCCTGAGTTCAGATGCTCCTCGTCCCAGTCACATTGGACGACACCAACAATACGCGTTGGCTTGATAACAGGCAAGAAACAGTGATGGAGGGAGGAGTTATTTATACTAAAAATGAAAAAGGACTAGAACGCTTGTGAAGGGGCTGTCCGGGGGTGGTGCCACCTCACTCTATAATGACTGGAATGAAGAGCACCTGAACTCGGGGTAATAAAGGTTACGGGTAAGTTATGAGATCATTACGTAGTAGGAAACCAAATCATCTCAAATTTCTACTTTGACTCCATCCTGTACATTCTGACAGCTGTGAATTCTGAGTAAAGGGTTAAAGGCAGTTGGTGCAACTAATGGTGGCTGTTTATATGGAATGAATGTTTATAATTATCCTATGAATTGATTTTGAGAATGCCTCAGCACTCCGTCGTCTATATGAGGATGAGGTGTGACATTTGGGCCTGCACCAGCACTTTGCGGGGAGCCATGTTTTTACTATTACATGGGAAATAGTATAGGTATTCATTTGAGTTGTTTAACCGAAAATCTGTACTTTGCCAAATACACATGAATTAATGACAAAACTGAGGTGAATGTTCATTTTGATTCAAAAGATTTCCTGTGAAAATAAAACCAGAAGTACCTCTTGAGACACCCATGTTCTAGCCGTCAAGGGGTTTCACGTTTTGGCCCATTGCATTATGCTAATAAAACACAATATTCAACAATTCAACGGATGTACTGCAATGGGTCACTGAAGTTATTACAGAGAGTTTGATATGCAGGAACACAAAATGGTGACTGTTCCTAGCAACCATTATAAACTAGGTGGGTGTGGCACCAGGATTAAGCTACTAGAGAATTAGTCAAATTCACATTTCAGATATCTATTTTTTCTCCCATTTCGTACCATACAAATGTATTATGCCAGTTTGTTTTAAAGTATGACGTTTTTCATTAAGGAAAATTGTCAAGCATTTCTACCAGTTATTTGCAATTAGTTGGCATGTCTATACGGAACAGTCTCCCATTAGGTGGTAGTTCATATGCTAAATAAAACAGGTCAGCATCATTGAGAATGTCCATTTCTATTTCATCTTTCATCATAACTACTCAGTCCTGGATGCCGCTAAAGTTTCTTTAAGAGAATATCAGCATGGCAATCTGTTCATAATAACTGTTAGAGGCAGAATAATTATGTGTACTCTTAAAAGTCAAAAGCACCTTATGAATACCGAACAAAACTCAAAATGTATGGTATTTATTTGATTACTAATTTGGATTTTTTTGTATCTCATAAAGCAATAGATTTTTTAATTATCCAATAAGAAAACTGTAAATCAGCTGATAATTGCCTAACACTGCAGGACCTTCTTCACTAGAAGACAAAAGGCCAACTTTGAGCACATCAAAAAAAACCTCAACAGGAAAGCACTGCACATAGATAGCCTGTCATACTTCGAACTGGTAATCCTTCATTAAATTACACTGGGATACTATCATCTGAATGAGATCTAAGCTTGGCTAGCCACTCAGACTAATCCATTATGGATACTTCCAGTAGGGCTGGCATCTACAGAGAAAGGTGGGGCGGGGAAATGGGTGGTGGGTAGTTGTGTACTATCGCGTGTGCAGCGCAAATAAAATAATAAAAAATTAAATCCACTTACCTTACACGGACGTCCTTTTCCTGCTGCAGTCCGATGTTCAGTGCGGGTCCCAGCCAACTCCCATACGCAACCCTGGCGCTGCTCTCATGCTGTTGACCAGCATGACAGCAGCACCAGGATTGGATCGAGCAGCCTCTCTCTGCGCTCCCGAGGGTACTAGAGGCCTGTGCTTGGTCTAACCCAGTTGTCTTAAGACAGCTGGGTTAGAACTTTCAAACTGCACATGTCTGGCTGGCAGTTGCAGCCTCTGAGGCTTTTTACTTGGCGGGGTGATGCTCCTCCGCTCTAACGGAGGAGCTGCCCCTAGATACTTCCTGAAATATGTCTCAGATAGGCATGACTGAGTAGACCAAACAAGCATTTGCAATGCAATAGGTCTCGCAATTGCGAGATTTTGAGCTATTGGCATTGTAAATGACAATGTCTTTTATTTTTGCTTTTCTTTTTAAAACATAAATAAAACGCATTGTCATTTACAATGCCAATAGCTCAAAGTCTTGATAATTTTTTCAATCTCTGTCAGAAACACAGAACAACCTCGACCCTCAATGTATCTGCCCCGCTCAGGCCCCGGCTCACATGGCCCTGTCAGATGCGTTGTACATTCTACTTGTGTATCATTGTATGTGTGTGTTAATGTGAGGACGTTTGTGTGTATCTGTGTATAGTAGATGGTAGGTGTATGTATTAGTGTGTGAATGTGTCTTTGTGTGTGTGTCTGGGTACGTGTTTATGTGTATTTGTGTTTTTGGGGGCGTGCTTTGGTATATATGCGAGTATTTGTTTTTGTGTATGTCTGAGTGTGTGTGCCGGTGTATATGTGTGTGTAATATGTGCGTAAGCTTAATTGTGTACTAGTGTGTGTGTGAATGTAACCGTGTGTTAGGTTGTGTACTAGTGTGTGTAAGTGGAAGTGTGTGTGTGTCTGTCTCTCCAAGTCCTTTCTGCACCGGGTTGCCTCGGCTGACTTTTCCTATGCAACACCAATACATCAATAAAAGACTGTGTGTTATATCAGCACTAGTGGTACGGACTTACAGTGCGGGGCGGGTGGAAGGGGCAGGGTGGGCAGCCAACAGCATGCCGTGTACAGTGTGGTAAGTAAGTGTGGACCCGTGCCTGCAGCAGAGAGCGCCTCCTGCGCATCGCCATGTTTGCAAGCCCTCGCCACTGATGTTGTAACCACACAGCCCCCAAATAAGCCGCCTTAGGCCATGGAACAGGGCGTTACAATCATCCAGATGTGAGTGCGAAGGTTGTGAAGTTGTTTTCTGGAAGAAATAGTTTTGTATTTTTAAAGATGTAGTCAATACCACGCCGTTGTTGTAAACCCTTCAGTAGTGTCACTGAAATTAGGATATGGGACGAGGTATTAGCAAGAACATGATATCAAGTGTAGGATAGGAGGCAGAGACAGTGCTTGCGTAAAACATAATTTAACACATTGCCAAAGGCTAACAAAAGGTAGTGGTTGTTAGAGGGCACCGGTGTGGTTCGTGCAGCAGGCAACAGCTGTCTGTGTATGGGGTCTACCTGCTAACTGATTAAAGAGAAACCATACTGCCATTATGAAATGTTAGAGTGACGTAAGCGTACTGTCTACTGTGCGGTTAACATTCAGTAATGTCCACATGGTTGCTGGTAATAACAATGAATGGCACTAAAATGCCCATAAAGAAGTTGTGATCACGTTGGTGGTAAGGCAGTGTAAACAACGTGGGGGTGTATGAGCAGTGCTGGGGACAACGTACCGTGCAGTACAGTTTTGACAGAAACATCTGACAGCATTAAATAGTATCAGTGCGTAGCAACACTTTGTTAATCTAAATAATTATGTTGGGAGTAAACCTGCTGATGGTAGTAACTTGGATTAGTATCTCTGCCAGTGTGCATGTCCACTCAAGCGTGCAGTGAAGTCAATTTAAAGCGCCATTCAAAGTACAGTGCAGCACTTCTAAGTAGCTGCAATGAAGAGTCGGCGTGCAGTAATGTTTAAACTAGCAGTAATGGGGTCAGGTGGATTATCATTAGGAAGCGCGCCTGTCATTATCCACTGCACCCTTCTTGTCAATGTAAAGTAATATGACCCCAGCCCACCAAGGCCTTTTACCAGATCACTGATGACCTGCTCCACTAGTCCCACTCCTCGGCTAGTTCTAATCTCGGGTACGGGGTCCTTGGGAGCCTCAGTCCTGCTGATGTTCCTGCTCCCCTCCAGAAGGCTCTCGGCCAGCTCCAAGTAACCCTACCGGGGACGCTCCGGTCGCCTCCGGTGAACCGCACGGGAAGACACAGCAGGGGCCCCATGTAAAGACCCAGAGGTAGGAGCAGAACCTCTGGAGTAGGGGCACCTGACAGAAGCCACGGGTAAGGAGCTCCATTCACGAACCGGCTCCACGTGGCCCTTCTTCTGTCGCCGATGCTCCTTTGTCCTTCTCCCCTGCCGGTCTCTCCTCCTCAGAGGTCCCCCTCCATGCTGCCTGATATGTCTTTCAATTTCGTCCCTCCAGGTTCGCCGGAACTCCCGCAAAGAGGAGTGTCGAGACATCTTAACACAAGGCTCAACCCAGCCTGGGGTCTTCCGAGGTCGTGTTTCCCTCGCTCACCGCAACAGTGATGAAGCCCGCGCTGTAGTCAACTCCATAGGAATTACTATATTTACACAGTACTGTAGTAGGGATGACAAGCGCGGTAAAAGCGGCCCGCACGGCCAATCAATAAAATAAACAAGCGCGGTACCTAAAGTGCACTCACGAAATGTCGCATGTATGCTCCACATGTGTATTGGAACACTTGGTTTTGCATGGTGTGTGTTTGCCTTTGCAGTGTTGCGAACATCACATGTGCCACTATATGAATGTTTTATGGCTTCTACCACGACTATTGGAGTGGTTTGTCATATATGAGTGTTTAACTATATGGTGTTTTATCCTACATATATACATACATGGCAACATTTCAGAAGAGCAAATTGGGAGATTAAAAAAAACAAGCGTGCGCGCCTCAAGTAAAAAAAAAAAAGTGTCGGCAAAAGTGAAAGCGTTTCACTTGCGGGAGCGAGCAGCGCCAGGAGCGATAATTGCTACCATATGGCGCCGCTCACTCCCGCAAGTGAATCGCCAAACGTGCACGCGTTGCCATTGAAGGCAATGGAACACGTGCACGTTTTTGGCTGAAAAGCCGAAGCGATTCCAAAAGGTCTTTTTGCCTATGCATCGCATGCGCGCTGCGTAGGCGAGACCTATAGAGCAACATATATAGCTGGACCCTTAGTCACCAACTCATTTTGAATCAGACACATTTTAGTTATAAAACTGATTCATCGCTAGCTTCTAAAATGGCTAGTTGAAGGCGAGAGGATGAACTTCCATAATACACTGCTTGTCTCTCTGAAATGATGGGTGGGGAAAATCAGCCAGCCTAAGGACAGCATATTTTACATCATGCATCTAGCTACGTGCCCTGAGTGATCTACCTGTGGTGCAGGTTCATTTAAACTGTTAATAAATATATATATATATATATATATATATATATATATTTTATCACTGTGCAAATCTTAAATCTGTGGCCCCTTATACAGCCGTTTTATTTTAAGAAGTTGGCTTTCTAATTTTCCAGAAGTGGCCAATAGGCTGAACTAACCCCAAACTAAATCATGTCTAAGACCAACACTTAAAAAAAAAATCAGTTTCCATTTTTTGGCAAATGTACAACTTTTTTTCTTTCCACACAAAGGCCCGAGAATCGACAAACTATGCATTGAAAAGAACACACAATGTTTTTGTGATGTCTGAGGTGTCACCTATATGACATAATCATCCTTCCTGAGGCGAGGTACAAAGAGGCTGGATCACGATGGGACTGTCTCCAAGTTAAAGACCTGTACATTCAGTTTATGTACTGTCCTCGTATCCTTTTTCGTACACATATTTCAATGAAATCGTCTCTACGGTAGCTATTTCGCGACTTGGAAAGCAACTTGTCGACAAATGTGTTACAGGGTGTGAATGATTTCTACCCCCGACCACATCCTCCCTCAGAGAGAAAAAAACAGAACCGCCACCGCTTGGCGGTAAAAGCAGGCCTGGGGGTGTTGGAATCCCTAGTCTCTTCATATTTGAAAAGTACTTCAGTCCGGAGGGACGCCACGCATGTCTCCCTTAAGGGAGCCTAAATGAGTGAAACCTGAGAAGCTTGCTAGGTAAATGGTTAGACTTGCTAGACTCGTTGTCCAACATGTTAGGGTGGCAGCTCACTCACTGTATATAAACTTATTGCTGTTAAGACAGCGCTTCTACATGTAGCTTGGTATTACACTACAGAAGGTATTATACTTGCAAAACATCACGTCATTTCCACTTAAGTAGCGAAATGAGGTGAAATTGGTTCCATCGAAAATGAGCGCTCACATTTATAGAGTTTTATATTATAGGCAGTGGTGGTCGGCATGGCTCGCGCGTGGCAGGGCGGTCGTAGGAGGGTGAATAAAAAAATGAATAAAATAAACTTACCTTGAGGCCGGTCCCGTGTCACTGCTCCTGCTCTCCTGCGTCTGACTCCAGGATCAGGAAGCAGGCAGCCAGGCTCCCTCCCCTAAGCCAATCACAACGCTCCAAATTAAAAGTGGATCGTGTTCTGTCTGTAGATAGCCTTGCTAATACAATATCCAGGATTGTAAGCGGGACCAGTCCCTCTAGGTCTCAGACCCACTAGTAATTAACAACTGACTTCAAAGAGGCATACAACCATGGCCTCTCCAGGGATTATAGACTGATTTCTCAACATCGATATCTCAACAATGACTATAAAAGATTAAGGTAATTCATGAGTAAGGTAGCTCCTGTTTACCTCTCACATGTTTTAATTAATTTACTTCCAAAAGAGTATTTGCTTTTTCCAGGATGCTTTTTTTCCTGGAGTTTTTTTCCATGCAATATATTAATCTTGTATTGTGTGTACTGAGACTTGAACAGCTAGTAGGTGTGAGTTCAGGTTGTGGATGGGTGTTTATAGCAGGTCACGACTGAGAGCTCTGGAGTTGAGGCTGAAGGCCATGCGAGTTTCTCGCAGTGCCTGTAGGTGAGTCATAAAGTTGTTTAGAATACATGCTCATTCAATCCGTGGCCCCTCTGTAGAGCGCAACGAGCAATGATGATATGTGCCAGTTGTAATTGTGATTATATGAAAAAGTGTGTGAAGGAGGAACAAACCTGTTGAAATGTTGACAGGCTAAAAGAAAATGCAGTGCTTACAAGTGAATGAGTGCATTGTGTGGAGGGGGATTGTGTTGATAGAGAATGAGAGAGTGGAAAGAGAGTGCAGAAAAGGAAAGAGATGGGGTGCAAGTAGGGTGAAGGAGGATTTCAGAATGATGTGGGGGAGCAATTAAGTGTCCCACAAAGAGGCTGCAGGTGAAAGTGGTGTGAAGGGGAGAACAGGAGTTATTTTGACACGCTTACACCTTCCACAAACCTCAGTAATATTAAATTGACAGTTTCATATTTTCAGAATTGAAACATTTTCAATTCTAATTATTTACAATATCTTTATTGTTACTAATTTATCTAATGCTGCTAACAAGCACTAGCAAAGCCAATATGTCCAGCATGTTTTAAGCACATGTCCATTATTGCGTGATAAGCCTTGATGCAATAACAGAAAGCTCGCAGAGAGGCACTCAAATACAGGCCATGTGGCAAAACTGTGAGAAACACAGAGTTTTAGTGTACATGTTTTAGGCCATGGTCATCATTATCTAGATAATGCCTCTTTGAAAGGTTTCAGAGTTGACCTTTTTGGCCACACTCCTTTCAGAGACCCCCACACGTTTTTCATCCCACTTAAAGCCCAGACAATATCTTTTAGAAATGTAGTGCCAGAATGCATATACGTGCTCATACTTACTTGTTCCAACAACAAAATGGAAAATGATAATCTTCATATCATGCTGTTAACCTTCTATGACTCCTGTATCGGACTCATATGTAGGGGTGTGCCAAGTTTCTAGTTCGCTGGTGAAGCTGGTAAATGTACCTGTGGGGAAGTCAGGTAACGTTTTCCAACTTCAGCACAGGTGACCTTCAGATGCTCTGGCCGGCCGGCAGCAGTGACAATTTCCGGCTAAAGATGTGCCATGGGCGGGATATCCTGGATCAGAGAATCGGGACTGTCTGCCTGCAATGCTCCGATTTTAAAAGGTGCATTGTACCGTGAACTGAGTCTTTCAGAAGCTCAGGAAATGCAAGGCAGCAAGAGCTTGTTCCCTACCTCTGAAACTACACATGAGAATTCCGCACATACACTTCATCTGGCCAGAAGCAAATCTCTTGTCAACCTAAGACTATAAATAACAATCAGAGTCAGCCTTTGCTCAGATAGCGCCCTGGGCGGAAACTCACTGGATGCCCAGGCTGCTAGTCACTAAAGCAAGAGGAGAATGTGACGGAACGATCACAGCTGCCGACTTTGGAGCTAGGTGAACCAGGTCCGAGTTTCGGCATCGGCTCAACATCCTGTGACTCTGGGCAAATCACGTAATCTCTCTGTGCCTACAAAAAAACAATGGGGCATATTAGCAAGACCCACGTTAAAATTATCGCCGTTTTAGCGGCAGGAAACTGCCGCTAAAACGGCGATAATGGGCTTGCTAATATGCGTTATGGAATTCCAATAGAAGCCCAGGTTAGACGTCCTGCACATCTAACCTGGGCTTCTATTGGAATTCTATAACGCATATTAGCAAGCCCATTATCGCCGTTTTAGCGGCAGTTTCCTGCCGCTAAAACGGCGATAATTTTAACGTGGGTCTTGCTAATATGCCCCTCTGTCTCTTTGTGTAATGCAACTGGTGCTCATGTAAAACACTTTAACACCTTCGGGTCAAGTTCGCGATACATAATACTGCAAAAAAGAAAAGAAGCAACAAGGGGTCCTGTTTTTATACCCAGGCCAGTGGCTACCTCCTGCAGAGATTGCCTCTGAACACAAACATTTCTGCACCTCCCCCAACCCACAGCTTACCTCCTTCATACTAGTGACAAGGTGGTGGTGTTGGGGTAACAGGGTGTGAACATGTGGGGTGAGAGGGAGATAGGAGAGTGTTGGACTTGGCCCTTTCTGCAGGCACATCCCTAAAACTTTGCCTTCACCCTCCTGTTTTCTGAACCCATCTTTGTTGGCTTTTAGAACTCTAAGCACGTAACCACTGTTAACCAGAGCTAAAGTGGGTGTGCTCTCTCCTTAAAACATGGCAGAATTGTGTCTTTCACATCGCGCTACCACAATTTGGCGACGATTTTAGCCACAGAGAAGGACCTACGCATCACTGAACTACCGCAACTCTTTTACAAGTGGAATTGGTGCCATCTCACGGTTGAAGGAAACGGAACCTACAGGCCAATCTTTGTGTATTATATGTGTTCGTCTGTGAGACTTTCTTTGAGACTCAGTGTTTTTCGTGTCGAGTATGCCGCTTTATGAACATTTGTATGACACGCTAAGGCGAAAAACTTTAACGTTAAAGAGTGCGTGTGTTGATGCTCGAGAGCTCACCTTACATCTCGAGCTCCACGCGCTCACCATTGTATCGGCGGAGATCCAGCGCGACTGCCTTTCATTGTGGCATGTATGTGGGGAAGTGCAAGCACGGGGAAGTCAGGCGGCCTACGTCATCACGCTCAGCCAGCGGCCATTTTACAAGCCAGCGGCAAGCACTGGCGTAATATGTTTAATAAAGTTTCATCAAACTAGAACGTCACCCCGTTTGTGCTATTCACCCAAGTCAGCGGATATTTTCCATGCGAGCGGCTGGCACAGGCACTCTTTAATAAAGCATCTAGAAACATCCACGTCACATGCGTTAACAGATTAAGCGTCAGGAAACACCTACGTCGCAGCACGGGCATTTTGTCTATAAAGCTTCTCCAAAGTCTAACGTCACCCCGTTTGCCTCTTTATTACATCAGCGGCCATTTTAGAAAGCACATTGACTAATAAAGTTTCAGCAGACTAGAACATCACCCCGTTTGTTTCTCTTTCACCTCAGCGGCCATTTTAGAACGGATTCGCCTACATTTTCAAGGTTTTTTCATTAACAGAGACATTGTTACGTTTCTTCAAACGCTTTGCTTTTCTAGGCTTCACAAACAGCTTTATCAATCCTGTGCATCAGTTCTTAGGCTTTAAGCACAGTTATCAAAACACAACTTCTGCTGCGTTTCACAGAATGTATCCTGAGCATCCGTGAAACACACACGTCTACAAGTCTACAAGCTTTGAGGATTGTGCATCTGTGACGTGCACACGCAGTCCAGAATTTAATTTTTAAAGAGATCCAATTGATTTTTTGTTTTTCTTCTGTGATCCACACACACAAACGTCAAGTGACCTTCTGTTATCCACACACAAACATTAGATGGATCAACTAGGCCAGTGAATTTGCTCTGTTTGGTCTAATTTTTGCACATTTTTCTGTTGTTTTATTCCTGTTAGATTTTTTTTTTTTTACTTTCACTTTTCCTTATGGCTACTATGCAAAATGTCAATACTCTTCCTCCATTTCTTCAATCACCTGGTGTTCCACCTGTATCGTGGAGGAATTGGTACAGGGCTTTCACCAAGCACCTGGGAGCTATTGGAGGTAACAGATATCAGCCTGAACGTAAAAGATTTTTATTGGAACACAATCTGGGGTTTGAGTGTCAATCTATTTATGAGCATTCGCCACCATACCAAGATCAGCCGGATGGAGTTGAGTTAGATGAATATGAATTAGCTGTTAAAAAATTGGAAAAACAATTTGATGTTCAACCAAGTTTGATTTTTCACTAGAGAGCAACTCCAAGACGAGTCAATTGACACATATGTAGCAGCGTTAATCATGTTGGCTGCAGAGTGTGAGTTTGAGAATTTTACAGATCAGCTTATTCATGACCAGATAGTAGTACGTTGTTGGGACAAAAGGTCCAAGAGAGACTACTCACTATGAGAAATCCCAGTTTGATAGATACTTTTGATGTGCCAAAAGTTATCGAAGTCTCATGTAAGGCTTGTAAGGAACTTACACGTAGGGAAACCAATGGTGTTTCTATTGTGAATGACAACACCAGTCCTAAACAAAATAACGCTTACAAAAAAAAACACTAAAAAAAGAGAATACAAAGGGGTTTTTTTTGCCCAGAAAAATATCTGTTTCAGGTGTGGTTACTCCAATCATGGTCCCAATGGTCGACCATGTCCTGCCAAGAATGTTAAATGCAAGTTATGTGGGAAAGTTAGCTATTTTGTGAAAGTTATGTCAGTCATCCAAGGATAAAGTCAACGCCATACCAGATGGTGATTTGTGTGATAGCTCTGAAGATGAACAGAGTTCTGGGAGAGATATTGTGGTTGTCGTACAAGGTGGTGAGTCAAACTGTGTTGATCCTTATGAAGACATTTTGGTTGATGGTAAAGTATTGAGACTTCTCATTGATTCTGGTACAAGGATGACAATGGTGACTGATGAGCTAAGGTCTGGGGTAATCGAGAATTACTTCAACCTGACAGGAATCCTGCAACTTATGATGGGAGGAAGACTGAACTGTCTGGGTATTTTGAGTGTCATCTCAAGTTCAAAACACGCACTATTTTTGGAAAAGTGTATGATGCCAAGAAAGGTTTAAACATCCTTGGGTGGTACCACCAAGGGCTGTTTGGAATGACACTTAGGCCTGGGAAGAATGTTCAGGTTTCTTTGGTCACTGATAGTGTTCAGACTGATAGTTCTTCGAACACTATTGATCACAGTTCAAAGTGGACTGGGATGTTTAGTTCTGTTTTCAGTGACAAGCTGGGTAGGATCAAAGGGTTTAAACACAAGATCAAAGTCCAAAGGGATGTCACTCCTGTTAAGCACAAATTAAGAAATGTACCCTTGAGTGTTCGTGATGAGTTAGCCAACATTCTTTAAAAAATGTGTGCCGATGGTTTGATTGAACTGATTGAGTCATCTCTGTGGTTATCTCCCCTAGTTATTGCCAGGAAGAAGAATGGCCAATTGAGAGTCTGCATTGACCTGAGTCTTAAAGCTATTTGGGTGGATTCACATCCCTTACCCAGAATTGATGACATCATCAGCACTTTTCTGGTGCAAAGTTCTTTTCAAAAATTGGCTTAGCGTCTGCCTACCATCAGGTGGTGATTGATGAGTCCTCACGTCACCTCACAGCTTTTGTGTCACCGGTGGGGGCTTTTCAATTCAAGAGAATGCCTTTCAGCTTAGCGTCGGCGGCTTGCGTTTTTCAGCGTGTACTTGAGAATGTTCTAAAAGGGATCGATGGTGTGGTAACTTTCCAGGATGATTTACTAGTCGCTGGTGAAGATCTTATCATTCACGATAGACGCATGCACGCTGTGTTGGAGAGTCTACAGAAGTTTGGGGTTGTTGCCAACCTTAGCAAATGTGAATTTGCAAAAAGAGACATTGAGAATCTGGGCCATGTAATCTCTGAGAAGGGGGTTGAGCCCAGACTGGGTTTAGTCGATGCAATCACTAAGGCTCCTACTCCCAAGAGTAAAGAACATGTTGTGTCTTTTCTAGGTCTCTGTGAATTCTACTCGAAGTTTATTCAGACTTTTTCAGCAAAAACTGTTAATTTAAGAGAACTGTTAAAAAAAAAAAAACATTTGTGTGGGATAAATTGTGTCAGGATGAACTTCAAGCCTTGAAGAATGAGATTGTGTCAGCAGGTGCCCTTGCACCGTTTGACTCTTCCAAAGAATGCATTATCACTGTTGATGCGAGCAACGACGGTTTAGGTGCCACTATTGCTCAGCTATAGGGTTCATCGGAGTTGACTGTTGGTTTTGCCTCAAGGTCTTTGAGGTTAAACGAAAAAGTGTTTTCAGTTATTCAGAAATCAGAAATAGCTTTATTCGATTTAAAAGTAAATCATAAAAGCACACAAGTAAAATACAAATTTACATTAAAAAGCAATTTTAACATATAGTGCTGATCTAAAATACATCAGTTCTGCATGGTCCTACCTCAAAATTTCAATTACACATAGATTTCCTATACTTAATGACATTTTTTTTTTAAAAAAAGGGCTACATGTATTGCAATCAGTTCATTTTCCAATTTTTGTAGCATTAAAAATGCTACACGACATTGTCTTAAACCTGAAATTTTTAAAATAGGTAAAATAAACCTTTTCTAGGGTTGGAGTAAAACTTGCAGAATAAAAGAATATGGAGCGTTGATTGTCTTGACACATCGTCGCAGGGGCAGGGATCCAAATTTCTGGACCAGTCATTTATGATAGGAAAGCTAACTAGCCTATGGAGAATCCCCAAGAGAACCGTGTCAATAACATACAATCAAAACTTCCTAACACTTGGACCAAATATGGTTGAATATCCAAACATGATAGCATCAACTGATTTTCCATAACAGTGGGTTTCGCACTCTCACTAAACCATCTTTTTGATTGGAGAAATGCAAGACATTCAGCTTTCAATACCTTTCTAGAAATGGATCCCATGGTGTCAGGCCTATCAAAATATTCAGAATGGCCCATTTCACTCGTTATTTGCTTAATATATCTAAACCAGGGGATAAAAGAAGCTTTGTCCAGTCTTAAGCAATCTTTAATAATGTCTCGATTAAAACTGGTCTCATCTGTCACCCAGACCTTATGCCATAACATGATAGGCTCAACTTTGACCAGATCTGTTACAAATGGTAGGCCAAGCTCCGAGTGGCAAATGTAGTTAGCAGTAGAACCTGGCACCGCTAGCAAATATCGTAAGAAACCATTTTCAGTCACTTGTAATTGCTGCACATCCGTAAAGCCCCATATTCCTGCATCATACAAGGCTGTCGTGAGACACTTTCATTTATAAATAAGTAATAATTCGGGCACTGGTCTATGACCTAATTTTCTAGCGAAATTTATCACAGCACCCGCAGCTCTAGAGAACGACAAGTTCCTAGCAAGAACTGCAGGGGACCAGGACCCCTTGTTATCAAAGTTAATCCCTAAATATGAGAACCTTTTAGTGCTTTCAATTTTTATATTATCAATAAAAATGTTGCAGCCCTTAACATTCTTCTTCCCATACTTCATAGAATAGGTTTTGGTAGCATTCACTTTCAAACCTCTGGATTGCATAAAAGAGGCAAAACTATTAACAACTCTTTGCAGACCTAATGGGGTTCTTGCCATTAAAACCGCATCATCTGCATATAATAAAACCGGTACTGGGCAATTATTAATACTCGGAAGGTCCTGACAATGTTCTGTTAAAAACTGGCCCAGGCCATTAATATATAAAGTAAAAAGAAAAGGAGCGAGCACACAGCCATGTCTCACTCCTTTTCTAATTGGGAACTTGGCAGTGCACTCACCTACTTTTCCAAACCGAACTCTCGCCCCTGCATCTTTGTATAATTCTCTCATAAAATGTATGAGTGGAAGGTCAATTCCTATCTCTTCAAGAATGTCCCACAACCTATTATGCTTCACACAGTCAAAGGATGAGCTAAGGTCAACAAATACCATATAAAGCTGTTCCTCCTTAGCCTGTGTATATTTACTTATTATAAGACTTAGGTTTAACCCCTGTTCGATGGTTCCAAGACCTGTTCGAAACCCATACTGAAATTTTGATAGGACGGCAGCATCATCTGCCCAGTTTTGTAGCTTATTTAAGACAACCCATCCTACCACCTTGAGGAGTGAATCCAACAAGGATATTGGACGATAACAAGCTGGGTCGTTTCGATCCCCCTTTTTAAAAATTGGGATCAATATTGACTCGGACCATGAGGGGATCAGACCTTGGTGACAACAAGTGTCAAGAACATTGGTTAATAAAGGGGCCCATAAGGAGAGATTAGATTTATACACGTCTACAGGGACTCCATCTGGTCCTGGAGCTTTTCCCAGTGCACTAGCATTAATGGCACATACTACCTCTTCTACCGAGAAACTTATATCTAGCGGGAGCAATGGGACCTGTGCGTTTCTGGTAACGTTATGTATTTCTGAAACTGAATCACCTTCTGTCTGGACCTTATTATCGTCACTATATAGGGTGGTAAAATGTTGCACCCAACTATCCTCGCCCTATTTGCATTTACTACTAAGGGAGAATCGTTTGGACCCAGAAAGGGAGCATTAACTGTTTTCCAGAAACCAATGTTATCTCTCCTTAGGCAAGCGTCATGCAATGCCTGCCAAGCATCCTCCCTTAATTTCTCCTTTCGTGCTTTAAGGGCACACCTGTACATACTTCTAGCCTGTTTAATTTCAGCAGGGCTTCTGTCCTTCATGTGTAATACTTTCTTCAGATTTGAATAGGTCTTTGTACAAGACTGATCAAACCACCCCCGGGTCTTACGCTCTTTCTGTGCAGATTCCACTCTTAATAAATTTTTGATCCCACTCGTTATATGGCAAAAGGCATTTATAACAGCATCCTTCCTCACCACCTCAGTTATTGAAAAAGAACTTTTGGGTTGTTTTTGGGTGGTTGAACGTTTCAAATGTTTTATTTGGGGGAGGAAGTTTACCCTCAGGACCGACCACAAACCTTTAGTCAGCATTTTGGGTGGTTCTGTCATTAAAGATCACACACCCAGATTGGCCAGGTTAAGCTCTAAGCTTTTGCAGTATAATTTCACTGAGAAATACATTCCTGGCGGAAAGAACACCAGGGCAGATTATTTGTCACGCTCTCCTCTGAGTTTTACTGATTATCCATAGAATTTTGATGAAGAGGATGAAGAATGTTTGATTGCTAGCATTGATGTTTGTCATGATACTACTTTCACAGAACAAGAGTGGGTTGATGAATCTGCGAAAGATGAGGAACTTGAATGCGTCAGGAAATTTGTCATGGATGGGTGGCCAAAGGAGAAAGCCTTGCCGTATGGTTTGCAAGCTTATTTTAAGGTTGCTGATGAACTGTTCATTGAGAAAGAAGGTATGCTAGTACGTGGTGATAAATTTGTTCCTCCTGTTGGTTTGAGAGATAGAATTATCATGTATGGTGACAAGGGTCATTTAGGTCAGACCATCACCAAGAGGAAGATCAGAGACAGTTATTGGTGGCCTGGGATGGATTCTGCCATCATTGCCAGTGTTCGAGCTTGTGTTATGTGTGCCACTAGTGCTAAGGGCCTCAAAACTGAAGCTGTTCCCCTCCAACCGGTCAGTTTGCCTGAGTGTGTGTGGTCCAAACTAGCTATTGATTTCATTGGTCCTTTCAGTTTATTGCCACGCAAATTTAAATTTGCCATTGTAGTTGTGGACTATTACAGCAAATGGTGGGAGGTGAATTTTGTAGAAGAACCTAACACCTCTGGTGTTGTCAAATTTCTCAGTAATTTGTTTTTAAGAGAAGGGTATCCCAAAGAGATTGTCTCTGACAATGGAGTCCAGTCTGTATCGAGGGAAATGAAAAGTTTTCTGGACAGCAATGCCATAAAGCACAAATGCGTTGCTTTATATCACCCACAAGCAAAGGGTCTTGTAGAAAAGATGAACCGCACCCTAGTGGAATGCATACAGTGGGCTGTACAGAACAAGGTAGAGTTGTGTCAAGCTGTGGAGGTAATGTTATGGTCACACAGGTCTTGTCCCAATGCCGTATCTGGTTTTTCTCTGTTTGAAATCATGCGGGGACGCCCTCCTGCTTCCAGGTTGTGTCCTACATGGTTGAGGGAGTGTCAAGCCAAAAGTGATTGCATGTTGGGTGTGGACAGAATTGTTAGACCCAGTGTTGAGAAGTTTCAAGCAAAAATGAAAAGTCACTATGATGCGATGCATGGGGTGCGACCCTCTAGGTCAGATTTGTGTGTGGGAGATTGGGTTTGTGTCAAGGATCCCAATCATGTTGCGAAGGGGATGTCAAAATTCAAAGCACCAGTGAGAGTCGAAGTTGTGACCAGGAATGCAGTGCTCACCGACAGGAATGAATGGTGGTGGAACAAGGGAAGAGCTGTGAAGGTGCATTCCCACAAGCCTTCATTTGCATCTTCTTCTTCTGATATTACTGATGCCAGTTCTTCTTCTGGTTTTGTTCATCTTCCTAAACAGAGGAGTAGTGATCGAGCTATCACCAAACCTTTAAGGTTTCTTGATTAACTCTTTAGTTTGTTTCCTTTTCCTTACAGAAGTGTAGCAGTCGTACTTTTACCAAATCTTCCCAGTTTTGTGATGTTGCTGTGTAACTGCAGTTTGAGGTCATTTTGTTTTTTTTCTTTATTTCTTTATTTGTTATGTTGTTGCATCTTTTGTATTTTGTGTAAGAGAGGGAGATATTGTGGTGATCTCATCTCTCCCACGTTCCAGAATTGTTCCTCTGGAATGTAGAATGTTGATGTTGGTTTGGGGTTGACAGTATTCCACTTTCGCCAGTTGCTTCTGGGCTGCGGACGCTGTGGCTAATAAATACAGCGCTTGAAGAACATTGTGCTTCCTGTCTCTTCTTTCACATGGTGCTACCACAAATTGGCTTATACCCAATTGGCATATTTAACTTATTTGTAGGATCTAGTGATGTGTGACTATCTGCGCCCAGGGCCTGTAAATTAAATGTGACTAGTGGGCCTGCAGCACTAATTGTGCTACCCACTTACGTAGGATTTTACACATGTCTCAGGTCTGCCATTGCATTCTGCCATGTCGACCTGGCAAAATAAACCTTTCACCAGACCTAAACCTTCCTTTTTAATACATATAAGTCACACCTTAGCTAGGCCCTGGACAGCCCAGGGTGCAGTGAATTTAAAAGGTTGGACATGTTTTTTTAAGTTTCAAGTGAAAAACTCTTAAATTCGTTTTTTACTACTGCAAGGCCTATCCCTCCCATAGGATAACATTGGAGTTGCCTTATTAAATTTAATAAGCTGTAACTTCAAATTGAGAACAGGTAGACAAGCAGAGTTTGGTGTCTACAGAATTGTAATTAAAAGCCCTCTTTAAAGGTAACGTCAGATTTTTTATCACAATTCTGAAAAAGCCACTTTAGAAAGTTTTGGCTACATAAAAAAAAAAAAAAGACCTGGAGTTCTGTCCCAATACACAAAGACTTGTCAAACTTGATGTGGTATCATTGTATACCCAGGCCCCCTAGAAGATGGCCTTGAAGCTACAGAGATGTACTTGGATACAAGACCAAGACCACACTAGGTCCCTACCAAATTCATCGTACAACTAGCTCGTTTTGCTCTCAAGAGGAATTATTTCAAATCTGGTAAAGATTTCTTCTCCCAAGGGAAAGTGACAGCCATGGATTGTCCCTTCGTTCAAGAACTGGCTATCCTGTACACAGCACAATTTGAAGAATGTTTCATCTACCAAATGAATCCATTCTCTCACTATCAAATTGGTTGAGATATATCGATGATATTTTTTGTATTTGCACAGGACAGGATGATTCTTTAGACCAGTTTTGCAATTGGTTGGACAACAGTTGATCCCCAGACATCACGTTTTGCCTTAATAGCAGTTGCACAACCATTACATTTTTAGATGTGGAGGTTTTTCAAAAGAAGGCAAGTTGAGGACAACATTACATACTAAGCCAACTGACCACAACAAAGCCCTTCATTATTCAAATCATCATCCCTGCAGCCTCTGAGACAACTTACCATAAGGGCAATTTTTAAGAATTAGGCACAATTACTCTGACAAAATGGATTACTTCCATCATGCACAGAACTTGCTTGAGAAGTTGCTGGAACAAGGTTACCCATAAAAGCTGTTCAAAAATTCAATGAAGAGAGCATGGTTTACTCTACCAGAATCGCTTTTGGTCAAAAAAGACAAAACTTCATCTGAACGTTTAGTTTGTGTTTCGAATTTTTGCCCACAAACTAATCATTTGAAGAAAATCATTATACAGAATTGGCACTTACTTTCAAAATTAGATAAATCTTTTCAGCGACCACTATTCCCACTCAAGGAGGGCCAATGTATAGGGAGACAAATAGTTTGGGCCTATACTCCCCCAACAACACTTAAAAGCAACCTTAGACAACTTTAGAATTTGGTACCGGTGGAAGGGTATTATAAATGCAGCACATGCATCAGTTGCAACCAGTCCATTGAAGGTACAGAATTTGTACATAACTGTATCAAATTGGAACACACTGCATTTTCAAACTGCAAAACTAAGAACGTGGTCCATGGGATCACTTGCCCATGCAACAAACTTGACATCAGCAAAACTAGCCAAGAGATCAGGCAGGCAAAGAATTATACAGCACAAATCGAGAATACGCCGGAAAGTCAGCGCAGCCCCGTTAGTGAATCACTTCATAGAAAAACTTCACTCAGAAAATTTAATTATTTCTACTGGACTGTGTTGATTGTTGTTCAACCTAACCCTAGAGGAGGGGACTTGGACAGAATTCTGATGCAAAAAGAGGCCTATCTGATACTCCGCTTCAACACAGTAAGCGATGGCCTGAATGGCATGAGAGAACTTCAGAATTTGTGACGAGACGATACGCCAGGGCTTGATTGTTATGATATGTCTTCCACTAGACTTTTACAAGCTCAGAATACCAGTTCCTACAAAATTCCTGGTGCACTTTGATGTGAATGCTTCTCTATTAGCTAGTGCCGAGTACCCCCACAACAGCACAAGAAAATGGCTGACAGACAATGAGAAGTGAAGAAGGATGGCCTGCTGCAGATGTGTTGGTGAAAATATGCGTTATGGAGGAGGTGAGGTTGGGTGATTAATGTTACAGCCTAAGGCCTTTGGCGGTGTCACACTATGCAAAGACAGACATAGACAAGGTCACAGATTAAGGCTCTCTAGTACAACTACAGGTCCCACAATGCCTTTGGCATCTATATTCAAAATTGAGGCATGAATCCTCTGCAATTCAGTGCGTTAATTGGCTAGAAGCCAGAAGTCCCACTCAAGAACGTGAGTGGCTACTGAAGGCTATTAAAAACAAACAATCCAGCGGATCAAACCACGACAGAACAGTGTGAGGAAGGAAACCTGAGTCGTTACGGCAGAAGCTTGACCAAGATTTGGAAAAGTAAGTACGGCTGTGTGTCTTCCCTTTTTCACTAGAGCAGCTTTGAACAATGTTAGCCCGAACAGACAGGGTGCACAGCCGCTTGATTTCTACAACGCAATACACCAGCATTCAAGTTCCCCCTGACTAGATGCATTTTACCTGCGGCTGAGAGACTTCACTGCAGAAAGAGCACCAAGATATTGCAAGATACACGCTCCTTCAAAAATTCACAAGATAGCTATTTTTATACACTTGCAGTTTTGAACACCTGCGTATATTGCAACTAGCCGGCAAGCTCAATTGGCTAAAGAGCGTAAAGAGACTTTGTTGCAAGAGATACGCTCCTTCGATGTTACGAAGTAATTCTAACCGCTTGCAGTCCTGTTTGCCGCAAACACCCACTCAAATCACAACTAGCTGACAAGCTCCGTGGAGTGAACTTGTGTGCTCCTTCCTACCTTCCCCAAAGCATGGCCACAGTTCTAAATTATAGCCTTCTTTTTGCCTTCAAGTATGACTTCGAAGCAACCCCGCCTAGACACAAGCTGTGATGCACGGTGTGGAATCACACAAGCTCTTTTACATTCTGCAGGCCCAACAGTACGTTTGAAAAATTTAAGAAAAACAAAGTGTGGATCTACAACCAACAAGCTGACCGCTGCTGTTCCATTAATCAAGTGAGTCGATTATAGCCAACAGTGATGAACCCTTGTGCCTCTCCTGCAGTTTTTAACAAATGTTCTAACTAGCCAATGGTATATTATTTTTTCCTCCCAGCCCCATCCATTGCGCAGATATTGATGTGGAGATGGACCACTTTAATTCCACATCAATTAAGTGACTGTAAGTTTTAACAGTTAAGTGAAATCTGTGATTGACTCTAAGCCCACCATGTAAATAAGCCATAATACTAACAAGCATTGCAAATGAAATAGGTCTCGCAATTGTTGGAGTTGGAGCTATTAGCATTATAAATGGCAATGATTTTTTACCTAGCCATGTTGCAGGGTGCGGTACCTTCTAGGGGGCCTCTTTTGGCCACATATGGTACTGCGAAAAGTGTTACAGCAAACTGCCAGGCCAGGTCCTCCCTGGACCGGAAACAAGCATCCTGGGACCGGTTTCAGGGTATGTCACCCTTCTTCAGCCAGGCTAGGTTGAATCCAGTGGCACAGTGAGCAAGGGACCCACGTCTGGGCATACCCATCCCACTTAGGGCGAAAAGTGTTACAGCAAACAAATGATGGACGGAATGCTGACAATGCAAACATTCTCCCCCAGTCGAAAGATCTGGGTTAAATCCATCGTTCTTTTGCCCACTACGCCACCCCAGTTTGGACCCAGCCATATGCAAATCAGTCTTGACCCTGTGCCACATGGGAACAGTCAAGACCGAACTGCCAGGCCAGGTCCTCCCTGGACCGGAAACAAGCTTCCTGGGACCGGTTTCAGGGTATGTCACCCTTCTTCAGCCAGGCTAGCTTGGGTCAAGACTGATTTGCATATGGCTGGGTCCAAACTGGAATGGCATGGTGAGCAAAAAAACTATGGATTTAGGCCCAGATCTCTGAACTGGGGTCAATGTATGACATTGTTCTGCATTCTGTCCATCAATTGTTCTTTTTGCATTTGTGACCCCGAGTGAAACGGGTATGCCCAGACATGGGTCCCATGCTCTCCATGCCACTGGAGTCAAGCTATCCTGGCTGATGAGGGCTGAAAGCCCGAAACCGGTCCTAGGATGCTTGTTGCCAGTCCAGGGAGGACCTGGCCTGGCAGCTCGGGCTGGACTGTTCCCATTGGGCGCAGGGTCAAGACTGATTTGCATATGGCATGGTCCAAACTGGAATGGCATGGTGAGCAAAAAAATGATGGATTTAGGCCAAGATCTCTGTACTGGGGTGAATGTATGACATTGTTCTGCATTCTGTCCATCAATTGTTCTTTTTACATATGGTACTGCAACATAGCTAGGTAAAAAACAATGGTATTTATATTGCCAATAACTTCAAATGTGAGACCTATTGCATAGACTTTGGCGAGCCACACAGACGAAAAGAAAGGTGCGGCTCGCCAAAGTCCATTTTTTCAATATTGTAAGCTTTTGGTAAGCACACCGCCTGTGCCGTGCTGCTTACTAAAAGCTTATAACATTGAAAAAATAGACTTTGGAGAGCCGGACCGAAGAAAAGAAAGGCGCGGCTCGCCAAGGTCAAGTTTTTCAATATTGTATGCTTTTGGTAAGCAGCGCAGCATGCCTCCTGTGCTGCGCTGCTTACTAAAAGCATATAATATGAAAAAATAGACTTGGTTGAGCCGCGCCGAAGAACAGAAAGGCGCGGCTCACCAAAGTCTATTTTTTCAATATTGTAAGCTTTTTGTAAGCAGCGCAGCCCGCTGCTTGTGCCATGCTTTAAAGGTGAAAGTTGGGTGAGCCGCAATCACACGCGGCCACAATTACTAATAATGAAAATATAAACCCGGGCACCCTGCTGAAACCTACAGCATGGAGCCTGGAGGCAGGTCCGCGATGAGTGGAAAAGCGGGCACTGTTGCAGAAAAAGCATGTCCTGCGTGCAATAGGAGAAAATTATTTAAGAAAATAGTGCTCACAGACTAAATGAAACATAGTGAGTAACAACACAAGCAAAAGGGCCAGTCTTCTTGGGAGGTTACAAAAGAAGAAAAGGCAGTACTAAGGAGGGACTAATAAGCCCATTCACGAATCAAGAGCAGCTACTTAGAATGGATAGTAACAGGAGCCAATTGAAAACATGGTTGAAAAATGGACAGAGCTTCAAGGCCATACCTGAATACATTATATCTCGACGAGACAGCGCAAGCGCTGCTTAGGCGAGACCTTAAAAGGGTCGAAGCAGAAGAGGAGGGCAGGTCAAATCCATGAGAATGGTCAATAAACTACCAACAGAGATTAATTGAAAGTCACCCTTAGTGAGACAATGGAGAAACTATCCAAACCAACTTAAAACCGAAATCAGGTAAACCTTCGCTGGTGGACTAATACCACTGGGAAGAGGCCCATCACAATGCAAAGTACAGAGGCAAGGGAAAGAAGGTAAACTGGCTAGGGTGAGCTGGGAAAAAGAAACACCCAACTAGCCAGGAACAACTGTAGACGGGAAACAGCAAAGAAGCGTCGTAAGACTACTAGTTAAGAGAATAGGTAAAACCATAGAAGACCCAAAGCGAGCACTCTGATCTGTGATCAAAAGCAAGCTACAAGTATGGCTAGCATTGTAAAGACCAAACTAGGAGAGAAGCAAAGACACTCAAGGATAGCATAAGTGCCAGACAGTGAGCGCATGATGCCAAAGAGGTGAAAGCATATCCAGGAAGACTATCCCAATCAGAGGGCATAAAAGAAGGCTATCTAGTAGAATCCTATACACAGGAACCATCCCCAAAAGCACATCCAACAGGCTGCCTCTGACATCAGAAGGAGAAGCTCAACCAAAGGGTCCAGAAGAACAGCAGAAGACTCACCAGGAACATAGAAGCGGAAGCTGCTGCCAACAACAGAGTCACTTAAACACTTTAATCACCTTTAAAAAGTAGATTGAAAATAAATTGCCATCTAATTGGCACCTAATGTGCAGGCAAAATAAATAGGCAGCATTTAAAGTTAATAAAAAAATTAATTAAACAAACACTTTAAATCAGCTTTGTTATTGAAGAGAAAGGGATTATTTTAGGTGGGTGTGAACAATGTGCACTAGCATTGTGCAATTACTCTAAGTGGATGGAGCCAGTGGGTAAAATGGGCTGAACGTTTGTGACACGCAGTATGCTGCAAGCGAGCAGAAGCACAATCAATGTGAATGACAATTTAAAAGGCTAATGCACGAAGTTCACTCTCTGTATGTATATTATGAATGACTTATTTTTGTAAAAACAAGTCAGGTAAGGCAGAATGCTGTCTCGAAGGGCAGACCTAAAAAGCAGATTGGGGGTCAACAGGCCAAAACGAGGAGACACGCTGATAGCACAAGTAGCACAGCACAACACTGTCAGGACCCAAGGAGGATAAAATGATAAAGTATTAACCTTCCACTTGTTTGAGAGATCTTTGTATCTCCATGTCATTGAACAGAGTTTCAAGTCGATACAAGACTATAGCTAAAGTGGGGACATTCAAGGACGGTCAGAAGATCCTTGGCACCCAGGGGTAATGTGGCACAGAACGAATTGGAGAGACTCGTAGCACAAATGCATGTTCTCGACCTCAGAAAAAGGAAAACTGAGTTGCTTTGCTAGTATGCAAACCAGCCCCCACGGTACAAACCTGAAATCTGTAGGTAGAAGCAGAACCCTTAAATAGCCAGCATTTAAAGTTAACATAAAAATTAATTAAACAAATCACACTTTAAATTAGCTTTGTTATTGAAGAGAAAGTGAATATTTTAGGTGGGTGTGAACAATGTGCACTAGCATTGTGCAATTACTCTAAGTGAAGGGAGCCAGTGGGTAAAATGGGCTGAACTTTTGTGCCACGCAGTATGCTGCAAGCGAGCAGAAGCACAATGTGAATGACAATTTCAAAGACTAATGCATCAAGTTCACTCTCTGTATGTATATTATGTATGACTTATTTTTGTAAAAACAAGTCTGGTAGGACAGAATGCTGTCTCGAAGGCCAGACCTAAAAAGCATATTGGGGGTCCACAGGCCAAAACGAGGAGCCACGCTGATAGTACAAGTAGCACAGCAGGACACTGTCAGGACCCAAGCAGGATAAAATGATAAAGTATTAACCTTCCACTTGTTTGAGAGATCTTTGCATCTCCATGTCATTGAACAGAGTTTCAAGTCGATACAAGACTATAGCTCAAGTGGGTATATTCAAGGACGGTCAGAAGATCCTTGGCACCCAGGGGTGAGGTGGCACAGAACGAATTGGAGAGACTCGTAGCATAAGTGCATGTTCTCGACCTCGGAAAAAGGAAAACGGAGTTGCTTTGCTAGTATGCAAACCAGCCCCCACGGTACAAACCTGAAGCCTGTAGGTAGAAGCAGAAGCCTTAATCCATTAGACTCGGCTGCATAGCCTGGACAGAGCATAGTGACTGCCTCACAACACAATAGCAAGAAGAATATGTCAAACACACCCCAAATATGAATGGAGCTGATAGAACTAGGCAAGCCACACAAGCAAACTCCAACATACAGCAGACAAAAATTGACAGCAGGCATGGAATACAGCTTGTAAATGGACTCCGCGGTCTTTAACTTACGTTAGTGTATGAACACAGCATAGACTTACTGGCTCCCCAGCTGGTAGTAAAATCTGGTGAAATACTGTCTCTGTGGCAGCACAGTCGAGGGTTCTTGCCTTTTTAAATTATTTTATTTACCCTCAACCCTAAATAGCAGGAAAATGATACTGTAGGTTACAACACAATGATATCATCTTGATCTGGAAATTGGTAAAATTCTAAAACACAACATTCGTACACTTAAAGGTCGAAACCTCAGCCATGGAGAAACTCGTCAGTCAGAGAACATGTAACCCTCAAACAGCTCCCACCACTAAGTGGGCCAGACCCTCCAGACTGACAAATTATACAAGCATTTGCAATGCGATAGGTTTCACATTAATCTAAATGTGAGCTATTTGCGTTGCAGATGCTAACAGTTTTTTTCCCTCTCAAATTATAGCAGGAGTAGAATATTAGGCAAAGAAATTTCTGTCACGAAGAAAAGGGCGCAGTGCCACAGGCTGTTGCTAAATTCTAGGGACACCTAGTAACAGACTGAGGTACTGCGCCCTTTCCTTCCTGAAAGGAATTTCTTTTCTAGGCAAACACATTCCAATAGAAACTAAACAGGGGCAAATTACAATGGAGAAATGTTAATAACCAATGCACAAATGTCTTCATGTTTTTTCTAGGTTTTGTTATTAACATTTCTTCATTGCAGTTTGCCCGTATGTAGTTCCTAACGGAACGTGTTTGCATAACAAGCATATATATATAGACTATTGTGCTGTCCCTAGAGAGAGAGGATGTGGCATAGCGGCCAGAGCTGCAGACTCGGGAGCTGGAGACCAGAGTTCGACCCTCGTCATTGGCACAACATTCTGTAATTCTTAAAAAATCCTTTAATCTATTCATTTAAATACACAAATCAGGGGATCTAATTTAAATTAAAAAAACAGCGATCTCGGAGTGTTGGGGGGAGAGACAAAGTAAAATAAAATATGCAGCGACGCAAAAATCAATAAAACAAAAAGTTCTCCCAAACAGGAGATCAAGAAGGCCTGGGTACTTACACCAATGACTTACTGGCTCCCCAGCTGGTAGTAGAATCTGGTGAAATACTGTCTCTGTGGCAGCACAGTCGAGGGTTCTTGCCTTTTTAAATTATTTTATTTACCCTCAACCCTAAATAGCAGGAAACTAATATTGTAGGTTACAACACAACGATTTCATCTTGATCTTCATCTTGGCATTGCCATTATCCTAAAAGTAGGTTTTAAATGCCGCATTATCCCTAATATCCTTCCCGACTGTGAGAACTTCTCCTTCTCCATCTCACTTTCTTCAACTCATACCTTCTCAGGTATCCTTATATATCGCCCCCACCGGACCCCATGGGCAACTGCTTAAAACTCTGCCAGAAGTTGTTGCCAACTTGGCAAGCACCCCTTCTAATTTTACTGTACTGGGGGATCTCAATTTGCATTTCGATGACCCTTCAGATCCAGTAGTGACCGTACCAACCCAAAATCTTTTGGCTCTCCAAATAAAGCAAAATGTTACGAGCCCCACTCATGAAAAAGGGCATCTCCTAGATCCCATTTTCTCCAACTGCAATGAACTTTCAGTCGGAGACCCAGTCCCAGTACCATGGTCTGACCACTTCTTGGTCCTCTTCTCTTGGGACCTATCAAAACCCCCCCTCAATACCGGGACGATCAGTAGCTGGAAACGCCCCTGGTCAAATCTCCCGTTGGACTCCTGGAATGCAGCTCTGATAAACTACATACCTACCCTAGATCCCTGCCCCACGGTAGCGAATGACCAATTTAACCAGTGGATCAACTCGTCCCTTGACCTAGTTCTACCTAGGAAACATATCCATAAAAAAACCAGGAACAACCCCTCCCCATGGTACTCCTCCACACTGCATGAGTACAAACAAATCTGCAAAAGACTTGAGAGGAAATGGAGAACAAATTACAATACAACAAGCAAACAGATCTACAGGGACTCTATTAAAATGTACCTATCCAAAGTGAAGGAGGCACAAGCATTATACTATGAGGAAAGAATCACCTCCGCCTCAAACACCCCACGTGAAATTTTTAAGATCGCCAAGCACCTCCTAAAACTAACAGTCAGGGATGTTCCACCTGACAGCTTAAACGCACGCTGTGACGAACTTGCAGAGTTCTTCTCCAATAAGATCAAGGATATCTACAATTCCTTCCCGCCCCCCGTCCCATCCATCAATCAGCGGCTTACGGAGCACTCTGTGTCCAGTGAGCACTTTCTCAGGGAAATTCCCTTGATGGACATGGACACTTTAGTGAATATATGTGCCTCAGTAAAATCTGGCTCTCCCAATGACGCAGCACCCGACCCCCCCAATTTTTAAGGAAGGCCGGAGATACAATCTTCCCAGTGTTGCTGAAGCTGATAAACTCCTCCATTTCAACCGGACTAGTACCCCCACCCTGGAAACATGCCATGGTGAGGGCGCTATTAAAGAAACCCAGTCTTGACCCTGATACACTTGGAAATTATCGCCCTATCTCCCTCCTCCCAGGGATCAGCAAAATGCTAGAAAAGCACGTTAACTCAGCTATCTCTGCCTTTCTCGAGTCCAATAACATACTTCACCCGTCACAAACTGGATTTCGCCCCCAACATGGGACCGAAACTGCATTACTCGCAGTGGTTGAAAAGGCCAAAATGATCCTAGACAAAGGAGGATCTACGGCCATCATCCTTTTGGACCTCAGTGCCGCTTTCGACACTTAACTACGACATCCTGATCCACAGATTGAGGAATGTTGGTCTATCAGGTAGTGTCATCACCTGGTTACAGTCCTTCCTCAAGGACAGGAGCTTTCAAGTCTTTGAAGGAGATAACTTGTCAGATCAAATCACACTTGGCTGCGGCGTCCCTCAGGGCTCATCCCTGAGCCCGACGCTGTTCAATGTCTATATGAGCCCACTGGCACAGATTGTCCTCCCCTTTGGGATAGACATTGTTACGTACGCCGATGACACCCAATTAGTGGTGACCCTTAACCACCCAGGATCCACCTCGACCAGTCTAGGTCCCTGCCTGGAGAGAGTCGCCAAATGGATGGAACTCTCCTTTCTCAAACTAAACGAAGATAAAACGGAGCTCATGATGCTGGGCAACTCACCCATGTCTGGCATCGGCCTAGCATGGCCAAGCTCTCTCGGCTCCCCACCCACCCCCAAAAATCAGATCAAAAGTCTAGGCATGTGGCTAGATCAGTCACTTACTTTTGATAATCAGGCAACCAAACTGGCCGCATCCTGCTATGGCATCCTGCGGATGCTCCGTAAAGTTCTTCCGCTCCTTCCTTTTTCAGCAAGAAGACTCATGGTCCAGGCTCTAATCCTTTCCCGCCTCGACTATGGAAATGCTTTGTATCTAGGAGCTCCTAGGGCTACCACAGATAAACTGCAAGTCATCCAGAATTGTGCAGCAAGGATTCTTTTTATGACTCCCAACAGCCACTCCGCAAGGCCTGCTCTGAAAACCCTGCACTGGCTCCCGGTTGCGAATAAAATTCAAGTCTTTATGTATTGCCCACAAATCTTTCTGGAAGAAAGGCCCCCCCATCCTCCAAGCCATTGTTTCCCCTTACCACCCTAATAGACACCTTCGATCATCCAGTCTCTACCTATCTGCGGTCCCCAAAATCAACATGATGAGAAGTGGTGGTCGATCCTTCCGCTTTACTTCCGCCAAGCTCTGGAATACTCTCCCCCTATGATCGGAACCAAATCTCCTTCCCTTCCGTAAACTTCTGAAAACTTGGTTTTTCCACAACCCCACCTATTAAGCGGTCGTGACCTGCCTCTCTTTTGGCTAACGCTGGGACGCCTTCGGGTAGCCATGCGCTCTACAAATATCTATAACATAACATCTGGAAATTGGTAAAATTCTAAAACACAACATTCGTACACTCAAAGGTCGAAACCTCAGCCATGGAGAAACTCGTCAGTCAGAGAACATGTAACCCTCAAACAGCTCCCACCACTAAGTGGACCAGACCCTCCGGACTGACAAATTATACAAGCATTTGCAATGCAATAGGTTTCACATTAATCTAAACGTGAGCTATTGCGTTGCAGATGCTAACATTTTTTTCCATTTCAAATTATAGCAGCAGTAGCATATTGAGCAAGGAAATTTCTGTCCCGAAGAAAAGGGCGCTGTGCCACAGGCTGTTACTAGAATATAGGGACACCTAGTAACAGACTGAGGTACTGCGCCCTTTCCTTCGTGAAAGGAATTACTTTTCTAGGCAAACACGTTCTAATAGAAATAACACAGGGGCAAATTAAAATGGAGAAATGTTAATAACCAATGCACGAATGCCTTAATGTTTTTTCTAGCTTTGGTTATTAACATTTCTTTATTGTAATTTGCCCATGTGTAGTTCCTAATGGAACGTGTTTGCATAATAAGCATATATATAGAATATTGTGCTGTCCCTAGAGCAGTGGTCTTCAAACTTTTTGATGTCGAGACCCCCTTGTCAAACCTTTTTAGGCATAAGGACCCCTTCTGACAAAATTTTCTAGAAACTGGTTCTCCTCATCATCAACATCTATCGACAACCATAAATGCCCCTGTTAGATCTGGCATCTTTTGGTATGTTTCCCTGTTTTTTTCCTTTCTGACCTCCTAGTTTTGACTCTGTTTTTACAGGTTCAGTGTCTCTGCGCACTTTCTCACTTCTGTTCAGTGTTAAAGTGCAAGTGTTCCTATTGTAAATTGTATTATGGATTGGTGTTTCCATGATTGGCATGTTTGACTTACTAGTAAGTCCCTAGTAAAGTGCACTGAGGGTGCCAGGGCCTGTAAATCAAATGCTGCTGGTGGGCCTGCAGTACTGATTGTGCCACTCACCCATGCAGCCCTGAAAAGGGTTATCCAAACTGCCACTGCAGTGTCTGCGCGGTTTGTATCTGCCATGTCGCCCTGGCAAGTGCACCCACTTGCCAGGCCCTAATCTTCACTTTTCTTACATGTAAGTCACCCCTAAGGTAGGCACAAGGTACCCCTGTGGGCAGGGTGCCGTGTATATTAAAGGTAGGACGTGTACTGGTGTGTATTTTCTTGCTTAGCCATCCTGTGTGCCTCTGCTGGGTTTGTGGATTGACTGTCTGGCTTTGGAGTGACAGGGGCTGGGGATGTGCATTTTCATCAGACAGCCACTGGGGGGGTCACGGTGTGTCTTGCCTTTCCTGGAGGAGTCAGGGCTGGGCTGAATAGACCTGGGCTGTATTTATAGTAGTGGGAGGAGATTTTCTTGCACCTGAATGGGCCTGATCTGCCTTGGACAATGCTGTCTCCACCTCCTGCCAGGAAGCTGGGCCAGAAAGGATGGAACTGGTTTGGGCTGGGCACAGGCACTCTCTGCCCAAAAGCACAAAGAGAAACTGAGTATAAATATTGGGGTCCAGACCCCAGAACTCGCTGGAATCAAGGAACCTGCCAAGAAGAAGAGCTGGAAGAACTGCCAAGAGGAGTACTGCAACTTTGCTGTGTTGTTGCTTTGTTGGTTTGGCCTGCAGTTGCTTTCTGCCTTGGGCAGTGAAAGGACTGGACTGAACTTTCTTTACTTGTTGCTGAGTATCTCCAAGGGCTTGAAGTAGAACTTGCCTCCTGTTCTGAAGTCTCAGGGACCGCAAAGACTTCACTGACCTCTGGGTACCGCCTCTGGAACCGTGGTTTCAGTTGCCACAGAGGGGGAAAGCAACTGACTCCGTCACTGACTCCGCTGCTGGCTCCGTGTCCTGAAGGCACCGCTGTATCCTGCACCGCAACCCCGGTCTCACTGACATCGGCCACCGAGCTGCTGCTTGCACCGTGACCTGTGGGCACCGCACTCCGCACCGCCTCGTTTCACTTTGCCGCCCTGGTTTCACCGACGCCGTCGCTGACTTCGACAACCGTGACCGCACCGTGGCTTGGGGGCACTGCTCGTAAGTCTTGCGACACACTGCCCCTTCCCACACCGCAGTCCGGACCGACCGATGCCAGCTCCCCGCAAAGTGCATATTTTTAAGTACTGTATGTTGGATTTTTATCGTTTTAGTCTTGTTTTGAATGTAAAAGTATTGGATATTTTTCTAAACTGGTGTGGTGTCCTTTTGTAGTGTTTTCACTGTATTACTGTTGGTTATGTGCAAATCCTTTACACACTACCTCTGAAATAAGCCTGACTGCTCGTGCCAAGCTACCAAGGGGGTGAGCAGGGGTAATTTCAGTAGTGTATCCCTCTTACCCTGACTAGAAGGAAGGGCCCCTACTTGGACGAAGGTGCAAACCATTGCCAACTAGAGACCCTCCATTTCTAACAGCCCCCAATTACCTTAGCAAATAATTTTTAGGGTGGGGAAATTATATTAAACAGTGTTTAGCAAACCAAAGGTCATTGAGCGTAGGGGTGTAGCCAAAGGTGTAGCTAAAAACTAAGGGCCTCATTTATGTGGAATTGGCATAGGGCAGCGCTGCAAGTCTTCTTGCAGCCCTGCCCTATGCCAATGTGAAGAGCAGGAATGCACCGTATTTATGAAATACGGTGCATTCTAGTCCTTTTACCTTCACATATTGCTGCCTAGCACCAAGATAGGCAGGATTGTTTTAGTACAGGAAGAGGCACCTTCCTTCACCAAAACAATCCTGAGGGGCGTTTTCCTATTTCTATGTGAGCTGCAATATGTAGCACACATGGGAAGAGGAAAAAACGAGGAGAAATGAAAACATTTCTCCTCGTTACGCCTCCACTGGAGAGGCAGCAGATTTTGGAGCTGCCCCAGGTTTACGTGATTTTGTAAATATGGGGCAGCATCAAAATCCATGGGCTTTGCGTGGGAACCCCGCGCAAAGCCCATGGAACACCTTGACGCAGAGTAAGGCAACGCAGTGACTTGCGCTGCTATGTCTTACTCCATATCTATGAGGCAAAGCCATGCAGGGTGACTTTGCACTGCCTCATATGTATGGTTGAGATGCTTGTGCCACTGGAACATCAAAAAAAAAGTGATGCTCTGGCGATGCAAGCCTCTCATAAATAAGCCCAAAATATTCTATACGTTTTTTAGGTCTTTCACCTTTAGGTATCTACATATAAAATAATGGGCAGCGTAAATGAAAAATAAATTTTAAAAAAGTTATTACTCAGTGGGAAATGCACTGTAGTACATTATGAAACCTCTATTAGTTAATGCACTGCAGAGGTCTCTGTATAACCAGAGAACCACAGAATTAAATCTTGATTGGTGCAGTGGAGAATAGTGAGGTGTATTTTTAGTGCTACGAAGTCACAGCCTGTGACGGAAAGCACTGTGAATATGTAAGTCAATTTTTTATACTTGCATTACAATACACACAGGGTAAGATAGAATGCTGCAAAATGTGCGAATAGTTTTACAATAAAATGGTGCTTTCGAAATATAGGTTTTAATAATACCAGAGCGTATGTAATGCAGTTTTCTTTTTTTACATAACTGTCCCTTCAACACCTCTTTAGGGGCACTAAGGGCTGTGTAAATGCAGTTAAAATTAAAAGCAAGAACTTCTCAGCCCAGTTGTTAACTCTTTGCACTTCACTCAAAAAAACACATCTTTGTCTTTACAAAGAACCAGAACTGCTCCCAAGCATCCTTTACACTTGCAGGTTAACAGATAAGGCACATTTGCCTTTCATTCAGGCAAGCAGCTGATAACGATCTTAATTAGCCATCCCAGGACGGATGTCTTTTTGCAGGGACAAGTGAAGCTGGGGAATCTGCGACCCCCTTCCTAGGACTCCACGACCCCCCTGGGGGACGCGCCCCCCAGTTTGAAGACCTCTGCCCTAGAGGGAGAGGATGTGGCTCAGCTGTCAGAGCTGCAGACTCGGGAGCTGAAGACCCGAGTTCGAGCCTCGTCATTGGCACAACATTCTTAGCAAATGCCTTAATCTGTTCATTTAAATACACGAATCACGGGATCTAATTTAAATTTAAAAAAAACAGCGATCTCGGAGTGATGGGGGGAAGAGACAAAGTAAAATGAAACAAGCAGCATCGGAAGAATCAATAAAACAAAAGTCTCCCAAACAGGAGATCACGAAGGCCTGCGTATGTACACCGTACTTTACCGGTGCTCCTCAGCTGAAAGGAAGGCTGAAAGGAAGTGAGGTATCGGCTGGCAGAACAAAACAGGCTGCAAAGAAGAATGACGCTGGAATGAGCCAACGGTAAGCAGGAGGTGGCAAACGTGGTTTTATTCACGACAGCAGGTCTTGCAGACAGCGCATGCGCGCTGATGCTCGACCTAAAAATTAGTCCCTATGTGTTTCTGTTTATTTTTTCTTTCTATTCAGTGTCCAGTAGTTCTGTGCCCTGAGGAGAACCCTATAACTCATGTCGGGTTTGAAATGCGTCGACCGTGTTAAGAACCAGGGAGTGCATCGGAAAAGACAACAATGGTGCACAGGGGAAGTTTGAGTCAAAGATTGCCTAGTACAATTCCCTGTGTTTTGCCTTTTGAATATGTATTAAGCTTGCACCCTCTAGTTACAGTCCAATTGGCAGGGGCTTCCATTAATATTGAAGTGACATTGGTCCCCTTTGGGCGTTAAATTGCAGAACTGGGACATAAATATTTTGATTCTGTGTATTGCTAAGGTATTGTCGTTACGTTTTAATCAAATGTGATTTTTTGTTTTATGTGATGTGGACTATCACCATCGAAGATAAGCTCTGATTTATTCTTAGTTCTGTTTGTTTTTTGTTCTACTGTTTGTGGTCACTTTAAAAAAAGTTACGAAAAAAGCTATGCATAAACAATGTTGAAAATAAATGGTGATCACAGCATTTTATTTGAGTGACCATTAATTGTCAACTAACATTTCGTTGAAAGAAGGTCAGTATTGGCACCTGTGTGTTTGATATTGTTTTGTGGCCTATCCTTACTGACATTAAACTGGCCCAGCAATAAATTGTCAAAATGGAGAATGGTCAGTCTAAAAAGTTGTATTACCAGACAAACACAACTAAAGTATACTTCTATCACATATCTAATTTGTAATAACCTTGCAGTATAGCCTGCTCCAAAGCTGCTGCTGAAATTAAAGGCGTGAAAAATGCGGTTGAAATTAATGATTCCTGGAATATGTAGAGTGTATATTCGCACAACTGAATATATACGGCAATGCAAATATGTTTTGGGTTATAGTTTCAGGCCCACTCTAAACTTAATACAAATATTTACAAAAAATGCAGTTATCGAAAGATGATATGATATGGCACTGTCTAAGGATATTTCAAAGTTTAAAATGTACAGATTGGAAAAATTTACCCATTACATTTGTATCCGTTTTTCGGGAACACTTTAATTCACATAATCACATAATTAACGGACCCCTTGAGTAGATGTCGAGGACCCTCAGGGGTCCCCGGACCTCAGGTTAAGAACTACCTAGCTTAATACTTGTATTGTCCATTTCCCTTAGTATGTCTACATTCTCATGCAACTCTGGTCTGTTGTTGTTTGCCTATTCCAGGTTTAGGTAGAACATGTATGCAATGTTAGCAAGTGAAGGGGAGAATATATACCACTAGGGAAGTGCTCAGTGAACTTTTATTTTCTGGAGTTGGTGAAATTAAAATTATATATCAAGGGAACTTCTCTGGACTGTCCATCCTCACCTTCCCTTTTCGAGCTGTCACAACTAAGATCCGAATTTTCTGCTGGACTCCAGTATTTGCATGGCCACTAGTCCTTGCTTTGTTTTTTAACCATCGTTTAGTATATTTTCATAACACAGATAGGGCAAATAATGACTACCCGATGGCAGGACAAATAGTGCCGAATTTTTGTGGCACTGGAGTTCAGGCGCAAGGAGAGCCAGTGAAAATATGAGCTGGAAGGAAAATACCATAAGCGTAAAGCATCGAAATGGATTTTAATAGCCAAAAAAATCGTGGGAATTGAATTTTGAGCTCCCCGGAATAACTTCAGTCCAGAGTGGAAAATGTAAGACATGATAAGCTCGTTAGCAAAGTGCATTGAACTCTTCAGTTCTAAACAACCTTCCACTTGTTGCCCATATATTTCGGTCAGGTGGTAGTGGCTCCTCTGACACCCAGGCTTGCTCCCAAGAGTAAGGGAAGATGGAAGGATGTTTTAGAAGTGAACAGCTGGAGGGAGCCTACCCCCTGCCACAAAGAAATGGAAGAGGCTTGAAGAAGGGTTGCATCAATAATGGAAGAGGTCATCCAGAGTATTTAAACGAGGTATTGCTGATGCCAGAAAAAGTTCTTCTTTACCCAGTGGTGCAGCTGAGTGTTCTAAAAGCTTATAGCTGAAAACTATGTGTAATCTGAATGATGCCAATTAGATCCCCGGAGTGGATAAATCATTCATTCATCATTCCATGGTCAGAAAACTGAGTAACTCTGGTGTGAGCAAGAACTACCTACATAAGTTGTCAGAGGGCTCCATGGCTTGAGGGGCCCCATTTTCCATTCCCAAAATTTTCTTTTAACTACCAAATGCATTGTGCAGTTGTAGTCTTGATTCATTTCAAGAGAACCAATTGGACCAACACACTGTCACAATCAAACTGGACTCAAAAGTAGCTCTGGATGCAGACATTAATCCCACTCTGTTCCGGTTATGGTAATTCCATATACTAGTTAAATCAAGTCAATGGGATTACCTCTGTGGGGCGGGACAAGAGGTATGGAAAGAGAGAAATAACAAAGGATTCAGCAGCTGGCCACTCAGAAGCTTCAGAATAGAGAAATGGACTGAAAATCGATCACAGGCATTCCAGAGCAGAGTTCTTAAAAGTTGGTTCTGGAGGGCCAGATCCATGCCAGATTTTTAGCATATCCCCATTTAGATAAATGTAGTTATCTTAAAAATCTGATATGGATCCAGCACTCCAGAACCGACTTTGGAGAACCTTGTTCTAGAGCAAGGAGGAGGAGAGGTAAGCAACAAGGTATTAAAGGAAGCAGAGTGCAAGGACTACGAGTAAATAAGGCGGATGACTACGATTTTCTTCTAAGATAGTGCATGCAACTGCAACTGGCTCCTCTGCCACCAGGAATCAGCCAAAGAACTGAACAGGACAAAGGCAAGCTGTTGACAGAAACTAACAACTGGAATACTGATGTTGAACTGCTGTATCGAAGAAGAGGTAAATCTGGAATACTCCATAAGGTGGAGTATTGAGCCCTGAATAGCCAGGTAACAGACATGGAACTATAAACTTGGAAACCACCCCAAGGGAAAACAAAAACATGCCGGGACACCTGGATGGGTGCGAACTTATAGAAGCATAAGGAAAACCCACCAACCACTATTGCTAGCCACTAAAACTATGAGAGTGGGACTTCAGACCTTGTCTCTTATCTTCCTGCCCCCAAAAATTCTCCTCCGCCTTGCCCAGAAGTGACTTGCACCAGCCCAGTACTAAATTTAGAATGTCAACTTTATTTTATCAGAACCGCCATGATGGAAATGTATGCTTTTTCCTGAGAGTCAGTTTGAGGTGCGATATGCATGGCATCTTTGATGTTGACTTTCTGGCACAAATACCCACTGATACTCCACTAAGTATTAGGATATTGTATGGTACTGCACTTAAGGCTCAAATGGGCTTGATTATTCTTTGATTAATGAGACTTTATAGATTCTTTTTCTTTTGTTTCAAATATTTCTTGTTTTTGTTTGATAAAAAGTTTGAAGACAATATTCAAATACTCGAAATCGTTATTTGACTCTTGACGGAAGCTCCAATGAATTTCGGACACTTTGCCCTTCTTCAGGAGAATATTATTGAATTTAGTGCCTATAGAAGGAAATAATTGGGTGAACACGCTATTTAAACAATAAAGAAACTATTACCAACTTTCAAAACAATGCTTATGCATTCAGTATACTTTCATCATTTCATTACACACTATTAAAATTATATACATACATTCCAAAATGATGACCATACTACTCAAATATACCTGAAATTCGAACCTCAGTTTAGTAAAACACATTCCATTATGTTGCTACAGTAAAAAATGGAAGTATTTATACTGCCAGTACAACTTTATTTCGCAGATAAAATATCAGCATAAAAAGTATTCTGCAAACATACATTCATCAATAGAGATTTGGGCTGACATATAGTTAAAACATAGTTTAAAACAACAATTGTGATTTTAAGGATAAAAAAGAAAAAAGTTTTAAGAAACATTTCAGTAATTCATATATATGTATACAGATTTCCAACAAAGCCAGTTTTTTTAATTAAATTTTAAAATCTGGTAATAAATTCAACTTCCTTCTATTTAAAACAGATAAAATAAACGAAGCCAGACAAAAACATGTAAAAGGGTCTGGTAATGACAGAAGATAATATAGGGCTACGCGACATTGTCTAAAATTCATTTTCCTAATAAGAGGGACAATAAATCTTTTCCTTTCAGTTTCGTAAAATTTACAGAAAAATAAAAAATGCAGGTCATTCTGAGACGATCGCTTATCACAAGGGCACGGTGGAAGGAAGTGCACTAACCACAAATTTTAGACGGGTAGGCTAGCATAATAGGAATATAATTTAGGCGAAATCTCACTAAGATGTATCTGTGTAGGGGCGTGGCTAAGGTGCCGATGCGGATGGCAGCGTGAGCTGAGAGCTCCGCGCCAACCCCGTTATTTATCCTGGTAGGGGGCTGAGTTTGCCGCTGAAAGGGCATCTGGCGGCATGTCAGGCATACTGATGGGTGCCGGTGCCGTTTATTGGCAGAAGCAATACCGCCGCTGAAGCTCGGGAGAAGAAATGCGGCGGGACCCCGGTCGCGCAAAATGGCGCCGGGTCCGACCGCAGTAAATAGACCCGAGGAGGAGCGCGGCTCACATCCGACGAGATAGCGGAACGGGAGATCGGACCGCCACCGCTGATTGCCCGGCACTGAAGGTATCTTGAGGCGGGCCGAGAGCATTGCGGCGGCGGTGCTTTTGGTGCGGCGGCGGCCGCAGAAGGCCACGGGGCTTCCCCCCCTCTCCTGGTGTTGAGTGGGGAGTCTGAGATAGCAGCGGCGGAGGACGGTGATATAGCGCGGAGCCCCGGCGCGAAGCGGGAGTGAACTGAAGGTGTTGCTGAGAGGACTTCCCTGGCCTGGAACTGCAAGACGAGCGGGCAGAGGACGGCTCGCGATCCCTACGTGACCGCCATTTTGAATCCATGGAGGTACGGCGGAGCGGTGGAGCTGTGAGGGGAGCGGCCCACGAGGCGCTCACCCATTGACCTGGAGGTTGGACTGCTGGGGGAGAGGCCCTAGTGAGTGTGGACCTTGAGGGCAGGGCCGGGCACTGACGTACTACGCAGCAACCTCCGGACAGCACTGCGGAGACTTGGGGGACTGACTGGAGTACTACCAGTGTGGCACGAGGAGGTAGCAAGGAGTCAGGAGCGGCCGCTCAGTGGCATGAAGAGGGCTGCCAGGAGCAGGCCCCTGAACTGTCGAGTAGCTGTGGAGGAGTACGTGCAGCCTTTATCACCGACGGCCTAGGGATAACGAACTCCACCTTGAGTACACATCCAGTGGGGCACCAGGGTGCGGCGCAAGGGCTGTGATCCGTAGGTTCAGGCCAGAGAACAGGGATTGGACCCTAGAAGACAGCGTACGGCCAGGTGTCATAGCGGATGAACTAAGCATTCTTCGCCGGGAGCATTGCTCTTGGGATAAGGCGGGTCGCGCCTGTTGCCTCGGGACCCAGCGCTGAGGAGTGACCCTGAGAGTGGACCCGCCTGGGAAACCAGTGGATTGGTGGAACGCCTCACCGGGCAGAGTCACGACTGGCAAGGGGAAACTAGGAGAGTGTCCTGAGAGCCTTGCGGGCCGCGGGGCGGCCGGCCTCTGCTGCGAAGTGTGGGGCGGACGTCGCGCAACGAGGGACATCGCCCTACATTGCTGGCGGGAGCTAGGGACCAGAGGAGAACCGGCAGGGAGCCGCCGTGGGCGCTGGTCCTAGGAAGAGGTCGATAATGGGTAAGCCGCGGACCAAGCAGGGAGGCGCACCCCCGGAACAAGAGGAGGAGACGACGGATAGGCAAAAGACGGAGGCGTCGGAGTCCCAACCTGAGGGGATGGCGCAGCAACAAGTGGAAGTGATTCTTAAAGCCATTGCGGATACTAGCGATGCCCTTCAGCAGGACATAGCACAGGTTTCAGTGGGGCTGGGCCTGCTCCGGGCAGATCATGCAAAACTGACGGACCGGGTAAAACAAACTGAAGCCACTCTGGAAGTACTGGATCCAGCACACAAGGCGCTTGAGACACAGATGGGAGAAGTATGCCGTTGCTTGCAAGTCTTGGAAAAGAGGATGCCGAAGGGCGGAACAGAAGGAACAACATACGGGTGGTTGGACTGCCTGAAGGAGTGGAAGGACCCAGTATGGTGGAATATCTGGAGACCTGGCTGAGGTCAGAAGTAGCCCCAGAGGGATTGTCCCCTTTCTATACCCTGGAGAGAGCGCATAGGGTGCCGGCGTGCCCGGTGCTGCCTGGGAGACCACCCAGGCCTGTGGTGGCACGCTTACTCCACTACAAGGACAGAGATCTGCTTTTGAATAAGGCGCGTTCTGTAGGCCCCTTCAAGGTAGATAATAGTAGTGTGACGCTGTTTCCCGACTACACCTTCGATGTGCAGAGACAGCGATCCTCCTTCTTGGAAGTCAAGAAAGCGTTCCGCACGGAAGGCTTACAATATTCACTGATGTTTCCAGCGCGTTTAAGAGTGGCAGTGGACGGTAAAACCTTTTTCTTCAGCACCCCGTAGGAAGCGTGGGATTGGCTGGAGACTTACAGAGCGGGACAAGGAGAGGCTGGCCGAGGTCTGGGGGCTGCCGAGGGGGTGTCGCGCCCACATCGGCCAGGGCGCTCAGAGAGGCGGCGGCTCCGTGCCCAGAAGCCAATTATGTCTCAGACGGAACGGGAAAGGTCGGCGGCGCTTACAGCAGTGACGGAGATATCTCAGGAGCAAGGACCGGAACCGAACCGAAGGGAGCGACCGAATCTGAGAAGGGGTCAGCTGGAACGGCATCGGAGGAATCGGACTCAGCGAGCATCACTCTCCCTCATGTTACGCCAGGGACTGCGGATGAGCTGGTCGATGCGTAGCACAGTAAGACTTTCTCCAGGACTGGGTGGTATCTTTGTGTAGTGACACTCCCCCTCTGTTTTTTTATTTTTTTTATGATGCGGAATGTGAGGGGGTGGTGGTGGGGGGGCTCTGGGGTGGTGCTCCCTCGGAATGGGGCGCTGCAGCAGGAGCTGTGGCATTAATGAGAATGGGGTACGGTGCGAGCCGATTGAACAATTTTGATTTGGAAGCATCTGGCCTTTGGGCACCTCCCCTGTTATTGTCGTTGGTGATCCCCGGTAGCCACCGAGGACGCAATTTAGTTGAGAATTTGGATGGGTGCTGCTTTGTTAGGACCTGTTCTGGGGAGGGGTAGTTGGGGACTGTTGTGCATGTTGTTTGGGGTTATAGGGGCTTCCGGTGTGTCCATGGTGACAGTGCAGAGGTTCCAGGGATTGGAGGACTACTATGGGGACCCTGCTTGATGTTAAGTGCCTAACGTGGAATGTGAGAGGGATGCATACAATGCGGAGGCGCCATAAGGTCCATGCTTACTTGGTGCGGAGGGGGGTACATATTGCTTTCCTGCAGGAAACCCATGTTGATCGGGCGGAAGGCAGTGCGTTACAGCAAAGATGGCGGGGGCAGGTCTATTGTACAACGTACTCAGCATTTGCCAGAGGAACATTAATATGGGTCAGAGCAGGGGTGCCCTTCCAGATGACTCGCCAGTTTGTTGACCCAGAAGGGAGGTTTGTAGTGGTGGGGGGGGCGACTGAATGGATTAGAGGTAACGTTATGTAGCATATACGCCCCTAATGTTGATCAGATGGCCTTTTTCGATCAAATGTCAGGGAAACTGGCACCTTACTTGACTGGCCCTGTGATATTGGGGGGAGATTTTAACTCCATAACTGATGTCGATATAGATAGGTCTCATCCGCCATTGCAGGAAGCCCCTGTGCATAGAATATCAAAGGCCAGGAGAGAATGGCAGGACAGATGGGGGCTGGTAGATACATGGCGAATGCAGCATCCTGAAGACCGTGACTACTCTTTCTTTACTGCTTTGCACGACCTGCATGTGCGTTTGGATGCCATATTGTGCACACCTGACATACACGCAAAAGTTCTACATAGTGAATATTTGGCTAGAACGATATCGGACCACAACCCTCTAATACTAACGATTAGGTGGACACAGGAGAGACCTGTAATCCCGACGTGGAGCTTGAGGCCGGAGATGATGGAGGACGCTGTTTTCCGTAGGGAAATAGAAACGGGCATTGAGCAATATTTTGCTGAGAACGAAGGGACAGCGTCTGACATAACGATAGAGTGGGACGCGTTTAAGGTGGTGGTGAGGGGACTGTGTATTACCAAACAGGTGGGTGTAAGGAAGACATTGCTTAGGGAAGTGGAAGCAGCGGAAACTCGGCTGAGAGAAACAGAGAGAGAGCGGCCGGGGCGCCCGGAAGTGCAGGAGGAATTACTGAGAGCACGGGAGGAGGTGGCGAGTCAGATAGAGAGGTTGCGTTGCTATGATCACAGGGCTTACCTGGCACGGGCGCACGCGGAAAGAGACAAGGCGAGTGCACTACTGGCTTGGCTGGCTAATCCAACGCCCCGGGACACGCCTATCCTGGCACTGAACTCTTCACTGGGAGCGCCGGTGTATACCCAGAGAGGGATTAACGACCTGTTCCTAGAATATTACGCTGGGTTATATAGCAATTGCCTGAGGGGCCCCGACGAAGCACTGGAGGGATTTTTGGCGGGTATAGACTTGCCCCAGCTGGCAGAGGACCAAGCGGAGCTACTAGGGCAGGACATCACGCTGGGGGAAATACGGGGTGCCATTAAGCACATGGCGCGTAACAAAACACCGGGCTCAGATGGCCTTCCTATTGAGTTTTACTCAACTTATATTGATATACTTGCTCCAAAATTGTTGATGGTTTATAAAGAAGCGCGGACAGTGGGGAGGCTTCCAGCTTCTATGAGGGAGGCTATTGTTGTCCCACTTCCGAAGCCGGGAAGGGACGCTCTGGACAGATCGGCGTACCGCCCGTTATCTATGCTGACATCTGACTATAAGATATTAAGCAGGATTTTGGCGACTCGGCTCCTACCCCACATGGTACATTTGGTCCATCAGGACCAAGCGGGTTTTATTCCGACCCGGAGCATGGCTGTTAATGTGCGGCGCCTCCTCCGCATATTGGATGCGGACCACGGAGACACTCCTGGTGCTGCGGTGCTCTCAGTGGACATAGAGAAGGCATTTGACAGCCTGGAGTGGCCGTATCTGTACCATGTTATGAGCGCATTTGGTCTTGGGGAGGCATTCGTGGGCTGGACGGGATTATTGTAAAGAGATGCGACAGCTAGGGTGCGGACGGGGAGAATGATATCTTCTCCCTGCTCAGTAGGTAGGGGAACACGACAAAGATGCCCGCTGTCACCACTGTTATTTGCATTGGCCATTGAGCCACTGGCGGTACAGGCTAGACTGGGGCGCCATTATCGGGGCCAGGCTCTGTGGGGCGCTGCACAATATATCTCCCTATATGCTGATGATCTACTGATTTTCTTGGCTAATACAGGGGCGGCGCTGGAAGGAGCGACAAACCTACTGCGGGTGTTCGGAGAGATCTCGGGGCTGGGGGTTAATTGGGGGAAGACCTGTCTCTTCCTGGTGCTCCCAGTAGTAGCGGGCCCTGATCAGGTAGCGGGAATTCGGTGGGAACCGTCGTGTTTGCCTTATCTTGGGACTAACATATATCATACACATGCGGAGTTGTTGGAAGGGAATGTGGGAAGGGCCTTGCGCGGACTGCGAGGGAGCCTGACTTTTTGGAGTGCGCTGCCACTCTCGGTTGCAGGGAGGGTGGCGCTCCTGAAGATGGTGGCGCTCCCCCGCCTGCTATATTATTTTAGGACATTGCCGATTTGGATACTGGGGGCGATCTTCAGGCAGATCAAATCCATGGTTAGCGGCTTCCTATGGGGAACTGGCAGAAGGCGAGTGGCACTACACACCATGATGAGACCCAGGGTGGATGGAGGACTGGCGGTGCCAGACTTCGAACTTTACTACTTGGCAGCTCAGCTGCAGTGGCTCACACAGGCGGTGGCTCGAGAATTTCTGGGCCCGGAGGGTCCTGAAAGTCGGTGGATACTACGTCATGTATGATCATTTATCATATTGCAGCAACCCTTGCATATTGGGTCGCTCACTGCCGAGGAGCGAACGTTGAGACAATGCTGGAACCGGTGCCACCGCAGGGCTAGTATTGGTAACCCATATGCACCGGAGATCCCCCTGGGCATGTGCACCGCCCTCCCCCACGGGGGGGATTGGTCGGCGCTAGCAGACTGGGAGATGCTGGGGGTCCAGGTCATGGGGGATTTGTACGAAGATGGGGTACTACTGCCTTTTCAAACTTTGCAAGAACGGTACGACCTGCCGCGAGGAGATTATTTGTTGCATGCAGCCCTGGTCTCAGCTATCCAGTGCCACTGGAAGGGGGGGCTTTTGGAACCCCGGACTGCTATGGCGTGTCAATATGTAGTGATGGCGGCAGGGACAGTTAAGGCAATTACATGTCTCTACAGGCGATTGGTTGCGGAAGAATTGCGCCCACTGACGGAGTTACGGGGAAAGTGGGAGGAAGACCTTGGGAAGGAAATACCGGAAACGACGTGGACCCAATTGGTTCAGAGGGCCTGGAAGAATACACGGAATGCCAGGTTTCAATTAATACACTTCTTTATACTGCACAGGGCTTATTTAACCCCGGCCAAGATTAATCGATATTATCGGATGGATACCGCCCGGTGTCCACGCTGTAAGTTAGAGGGGGCAGATTTACCTCATATGCTATGGACCTGTGGGCGGTTGGGAACGTACTGGAAGGAGGTAGTCGAACTGCTTTGTAGAATTACAGAGCGCCACATAGACACAGACATGGGTACCTGTATACTACATTGGTTTCCGCATACACCTAAGACGAAAACTACGAGCAAGTTTCTAGACCTAGGCCTGCTGTTAGCTAAGAGAGAGATCACGGCCCAATGGAAGTCACGACGAGGACCTACCATGGGAAAGTGGAAGTCGGAGTTACTTAAATGGGCCAAAAGCGAGGGTACAGTTAGATTGCAACAGGCTATACGTACTAACAATGAGGGGGCGAGGGAAGCAGCAAGAGCATGGGAGGCCCTATTGATAGCGCTACAAATACCTGACACTGACTCGGAGGCGGGCCTGGCTGGGGAAGATCTAGTGGGCTCCCCCTGATCGCTCACGGAGCAGAGCCGGCAGCAAGGGCCTAACCCTGAGGTGGGTGCATGGGGTCATGCGAGAGGTACGGAGTGCAGCAGGTATTGTCCCACACATTATCCCGACACGTGAATTGAAGGAACTGATATTTATATTAGACTAAGAGCCTAGAAGTTTGGACACACCGGAGGCAGAGGGAGGGGGGAGGGAGTTCGAATGCGATGGTTTGTTGCATATTTTATGGCTTATATTGCTAAATAGATAATGTGTTAGGTAAGGTGCTATGCACTCATTGAATTGAGAATGTGTACATCCTGATGCCTGCTGTGCAGGGACTTATATTGTCTTAGATTGAAAAGCAAGAAAGTCTCATCACAGGAACAAATGGGGGCCCAGGAATTGAAGACAGGATGTAAAGTATAACTTTTAATCGCTACTGAATGTTTGTTATGTTTGGACTTATAAAATAATAAAAACAGTTTAAAAATAAATAAAAAAAAGATGTATCTGTGTTGGGGATGCAACACAAATGTTAGATATGAGGACTTAGGGCCCCATGCATCATCCGAAAATCGGGTCGCAAACGGGCAGATTCGCAGAATCTGCCCCTTTGCGACCTGTATTTTTGCATTTGGGATGCATCATCCCAAATGCAAAAATCGCAATTTAAGGAATCGCACAATTGCGATTACTTAAATTGCAATTGCATTTAAGGAATCGCAAATTGAGATTCCTTAAATGCAATGCAACAAAGTAAAAAAATTAGCGATTTCGCTACTAGGGGCGCAATTTACCATGAAGTTGAACTTCATGGTAAATTGCAAAACTTTGAGAAATGCACTAAAGTGCATTTTTCAAAGTTGAAGGTTACACACACACATGTCCTTGGGACATGTGTGTGCGCAACATATGTGCACGGATCAATTTCAGGGGTGCAACAGGGTGTCCTTGTGACACCCCTGCACCCTTGAAATTGCATGCGCAATTTGCGAGTACCTATTGGTACTCGCAAATAGCGCTCGCAATTTCCCATTCATTCCTATGGGCCTACAGGCCCATAGGAATGAATGGGTAGCCATTCCTTATTTGCGACTCGCAATTTGCGACTCGCAAATAAGGAATGTGAAGGAATCGCTATTATTATAGCGATTCCTACATGCATAGGATTTTGCGAATCCTTAATTGCGAATCCTTAATATTCGCTATTAAGGACTCGCAAAATCCTAGCTTGATGCATGTGCCAGTTAGTGTTAATTATGCTAGGTACTGTTTGATGGTGTCTTACTGTAGCCACTTTATGGTTAGAATCATACCTCTTTGAATATAAATAGGATAATAATCGAGTCTTCAGTTCCCTTTTAGTTAATGACATGCACAGTTTCGGATCCTCATATAGGTTATATAGGTCAACGGCTTGCAAGGTATTCCGGATATATTTTAGCCAGCTTATTTTTCTTACACCATCTAAATTCAGAGAATCGTTTATAATAGCGCTAGTTAACAAGTTTCTTTTCGCCATACTGAATGCCACATCAGAATAGGAGCGATCCGAATCTTGTCAGTAATATAGGGAACTCTCAGCTCCATGTGGCAGATATAATTAGAGCAAGATTGAGGAAGAGATATCAAATTTTTCAAAAAAAACAAGCTGTAATTTAGAGATGTCAGATATACCCCAAACGGCTGCACCATAAGATGCAGCAGATAATGTTTTTGCCTCATAGACCTTTTTTATTATTTCAATTGGCTTAGTCCCAATTTTCTTCATAAATTTAAAAAGAGCCCCAATGTTTTTTTCCATCAATAGTCCTCTATTTGTGACCATATTTTTCCAATTGTTATCTCTGTCAAACATAATCCCCAAGTAATTAAAAGAATCTACGACCTCTAACTTTAAGCCTTCAATATACAATCGAGGTTGCCTCTGCTGCTTGGACCCTGCCACAAGAACAAAGGATTTAGTGTAATTAATCTTCAGGTCCAAATTGTTCATAAATTTTGAATACTTCTCTATTAATCGCTGTAACGCATTACCGGTACGTGCAATGAGCACGGTGTCGTCAGCGTAGAGGAGTATCGGGACAGGGGAGGAGTTAATATAGGGAATATCTATAGTGGAACCTAACAGAGCGGATTCGACAGCATTAGTATACAAAGCAAATAAAAAGGGTGCTAGAACACATCCTTGCCTCGCACCCCTGGTAATTCTAAAGTGCCTCGTGCATTCACCATCCTTGCCGAATCTAACGCAGGCCTTGGCTTCAGCATATAAGTCACGGATTACATTAATTATCTGCGTCTCTATTCCCATGGCTTCCATAATCAGCCATAATTTAGATTGTGCCACACAGTCGAAGGCTGACGACAAATCTATAAAGGCAAGGTATAAATGACCATTCTTAGCCGCCGTATATTTTCCGATAATTAGATTTAAATTCAAACATTGGTCCACTGTTCCCTTACCTTTTCTGAAACCATATTGGCTTTGGATTATTAGGTTCTTATCCTCGGCCCATTCCTCCAGTCTATTTAAAAGTAGCCGGCCCATTAATTTAGCTGTTGAATCCAATAAAGATATTGGCCTGTAATTTTGTGGGACCGACTTGTCCCCTTTTTTATAGATGGGAATGATAACTGTCTTCTTCCAGGAAGATGGTACACCTGATTGGACTATTTTATTAAAAACATTTGTAAGAAGTGGAGCCCAAAGTTCTTGATTATCTATGAAAAAATCAATTTGGACCCCATCTGTACCCGGTGCCTTTAATCTTTTACACTGGCTAAGAGCAAGCTGTGTCTCTTCCAGGCTAAAAATAATCCTATCTTCTAAACTAGATGGCAACAAAGGCGGTACCCGGGGGATTAAATAGTGAGTGTTACCAAAGACACCTTCAAAATGTGCGATCCATGCCTCCTCATCCACATGATTATCTGTAGTCATCATATTATCATCTCCCAATAAGGGGGCATTAATTACGGACCAAAAGTCCTTTGAGCTATTTAGTGCTGAGGCCCTTTGCAACTTTTCCCACATCTCATCCTTTAGATTTATACTGTTAATAAAGAAAATCGCTTAGTCTCAGATTCATATTTGACAATGTTGTCATGTGCATGAGTCCCTATTAAACTCCTGCGTGCTTAAAAAAACACATGTGCTTTTGCTATGACGAATCAGCATGTCCATTAATTCACTCAGTAGCTACATACAGTAAGTGGTACCTTACCACAGTATCTAGTTAAATTGTAATTAAATCCAGGACCCCCTTGTCCTCGTCCCATTCATCACTAATGAGGCAATTCCACTTCACAGGACAGAAAAAAAACCTAGAAGAATGCTGTAAGTATATGCCCCTCCCATAAGAATGGCACCTATAAAGGCTATCCCTACCCAGCATTCCTCCTGTTTTTTTCTGTCCCGCTGTATGGAAAGGGAGGAGGAGGTGGTGGACCCTGATGGGCTTGGTTTGATGTCGTGCTGGTTTTCTTCCTTCCTGCTCAGAAGTCAGCGTGGGAAGAAACCGGAGTGCCTCTCCAGTTCTGCTAGGCTTGACTGGAGAGGCGCAGGAGATTTTGGCATTACTGAGAGCAGGGCGTCTTCTGTTTCGCGCGACTGTGGTGGTCTTCCAGGAGAAATTTTGGCGCATGCGCACTGACAGTGTTTCTCACATGCACAGTATAGGGTTGTCTTTTCTCCTGTTGCCGGGTGAGGAGTCAAAGACACCGGGAGCAGGTAGGCCCGCATAGAGAAATCCTTTTGCCGTTTGGTTGTTTGTTCCTGGAGTTATTCATTACAAGCGATATTCAGGTTGCAGAGAGGAGTATTGGCAAGATGAAAAAAAACATTTTTACAAGAGGAGGAGGTAGGTCTACTCTTCATCTGACTCCTCATCTTCTTCTTGCCCTCGAGCTAAACGCCGTTCTAGAGGGTTAGAGGAACGATTAAAACGCCTCATTATAGAGGCTTTGCTGGAGTTAACCCCTGAGAAGAAGGGGCGTCAGGAGTCTTCCAGGGCTCAGTCTCCTGTTTCTTCTGGGTCAGAGGAATAGGTTGAGGGGGATTGGACGCGATAAGGGCAAATATATTGGAAAAGACATTTTGCCTGAACTGTTGGGACATGTCAGGGAAAATATGGGCTTCCAGGAGGAAGTTGTCCGGGAAACCTCTTCTTCAGCACCAATTTCAGAGTGCGTCTAAAATGGATTTTCCTGTACATCCCTTAATTTTAAATGTGCTTAAAAGAGAATGGAAGGACCCGGCTAAAATCTCTTTACCCCACTTCATTGCGAAATTGTATCTACTTAAAGATATGCATATGAATTTGCATGATTCCATTCCCATTGACTCTTTTGTTGCGAGTTTGGCGGGGAGGACCTCCTTAACTGAGGATGCTATTGTTAAGGACGCAACTGATCAGAAAGTAGACTCTGTGCTCAGAAAAGTTTATTCTGGTTCTCATTTGGCCATGAGAGCGGGGATGTATGGTTCTTATGTCTCCCAGTCTTTGCTTTCGGACATAAAGAAACTGTTTGACGCAGTGGAAGACACCTCAGAATGTTCTCCCTTACTGGATCATATTGAAAAGCAGGTGGAATTCATGTTCGACATTGAGTTTGATGTAGTGCAAGCTTCTGCTCTGACTGGTGAGACTTGTATAGCAGCAAGGCGGAATCTGGTCTTGAAAGATTGGTGCACTAATGCTGCTCAAAAGTCCTCTGCTTTATGGTTGCCTTTCCAGGGGTCGCAGCTGTGTGGCATGGAGTTGGAGAACAAACTCCATAAATTGTTTAAAGAGAAGAAGCACTCTTCCTCCTGGAAGCAGTCTGGAGTGGAGAAACTTGAGGTACAGAAGCAGCCTACTTTTCATCAGCCTTCTAGGTGTCAACAGCAACAACTATGTACCCCTAAAAGAAAGTTCTTGTTGCGGGGATTCTGCACATATACAGAACTATGCGCAGGAAAACAGGACCTCGGTGTATAGTGGTGTACCAACCATCCACCTTAGTGCCCAAAATCCCAATCCGACTAGCTATAGTGTCTCATTCGTTCTCCGTACTACAGCGAAGCTACCAATGATTAGACATCCCAGAACACAGCCTCTTTCAGGAATCGCGGGAGCAAGAACACTCTTTTATTACTCACTCATACTTGTCCACAACGTGCGTATTAAGAGACACAGTATAGTGTAAAATGTTTATGTCAACTAACGTGCTCTAAGACACAGTACACGTGCCAGTACTAGCAGCAGAATGCATAAAGACAAAATAGTAAGCATCGTTACAATTCCATAGAATACAAACGGGGACAGCATTTTATAAAGACAGTGGATTAAGGAATATAATGCCTTGCCACCCTCCCCGTGCTAGTAACTAGTTTATTATAAAAATAGAAGACCTTTGGGCTTTGTCAGGGGGACCCCCATACCTCGAGAACTAGATGCAAGGTTTACATCACCGGACAAGCACAGCTCTTCTCCCTGGAAAGGTTTTTCTCCAAGTGCCTCCAACAGGGAGATCACAATATTAAAAGCACCCGAATTTCTCCAGTGCAGCTGTATTTCATGTTATGTCTAAGTGCGAGGGGCTGACCAGAACAGCAACAACAAGGGACGTTGTTTTTCGACCTTGTACATCGTGTGCAGACGAAAACCACAGAGAACAGCAGAAAAGGTGAAAGGCAGAAATGCAGACAGTTCTAATGTGAACGGTCACAAGCAGAGTCTGGAAAACAAAGTCACAGAGTAACGTGTGCAAAGGAGGCATCATGGCTGCTAGGCCTAAGCTAACTTAGCAATGTCGATCATGAGGCCACAATCCACACTACACCCTCCCCTGGTCAGTCCATAGGACAAGACATAGGACGAAAGCAGAGTTCAAATGGATGGAGCAGAATGCAAACGTCTGTACGTGGGACAAGTTTTTTGAAGGAGAAAAAAAAAATGAAATAGGGAAGAAAAAAATGGTCCCTCAAAGAGGATAAAAAAATAATCCGGATCTGTAGTTTATTGAGAGTCAACAAAACAAATCCATCAGAGTGTATGCGCAAAAGAACGCAACACCTTCCAAAAAGACATCATTGTTATCGTCTTAAAAAAGAGATGCCATCCAGTTCAACAAATCAAAACTGCATTCATGTTCCTCACAATAGGGAGCAGCGATTAGCATTGCGGGACAACTTGCGTGATATTCAATATAACTTTGTTGTAGGAGATCCTGAGCAGCCGCCCAGATATCCCATTCTGCCAAGACTCCAAGTGCAGTCGCACGCGGCATTAATCCGTCACCGGAACATTCCTGTTCATGGGCCAGCAAGGGGCTCATCAACTGGTCGAAATCCGGGTCAGTACAAGACTTATTGGAGAGTCAAAGATCCAAAGACCAAGAGAACGGACATCGTAAGCAGGACATCACAGGTTGCACGCAAGTGAAATACGCAAAGCGAAAAGATAGTCCATAAACCATAGTCCAAAGTGTACAAGGCCGTTGGTATTAGATGCATTAAATATACGGTGAATCAGTTCACCGAAATGTTGGGGGAGGTTAGTATTTAAAAGGGCCTGTATTTCACTGTGGGCGCAGGCCACCTGGAGGACGAAGGTCTCCCGTGCGGAAGTTAGCATAACCTCCTGGTTTAATAATAGCGCCTTTATTCTGCTCAATTTATTGAAATCCGCCTTCAAAGTCAGTATGTAAGGCCAAATGGAACTATCCAACTTCCCACGCGGGGGTGGAAAAAGCACATTTTTGCAGCACACTACGCGTTGCGAAACTGTTACAATGTAGGGTATGCCAGCCTGTAACCCACAGCAATCTTGATTATTTAAAAGCAGATAGCTACCATTAGCAAGCATAGTGAAAGTAGGTGATATAACCGGAATAGGAATGCCCTTTAAAACACATGCAAGATTCGGGGCAGAAACATTACAAGCCCCGTGCAATTTAATGTTTTTACAAACAAGGGAATGACCCACTGTAGAATCGCAAGACTCTCCTGTGAGAAATACCTCCTTGTCATCCCTAAGGCATCTGTATGTGAATGGTAGGTACCAAAGTTCATGCAAAAAGGCACTGCCCAAAGGCTCAAAACGGCCAACAGGATAATGCTTCATGCAGGAACTGAATTCAAATAAAGAAAAAGGCAACGTGATAACCCCGTGTACTAGCCACACTGCAGAGTCAGTCTCCGCCACAGAGAATGGTAAAGGATCTATTTTTTCGATATGTAGAAGAGTGTATGTTGCATCTTTCATGGACATGAACAGCTGTTTCTCAGTTAAATTAAACGGCAAGAACAAAGCTGATGTGTTTAAGTAATGCCATGGAACCTTCCCCATTTTCAGTGTCTGCAAAGTCCATGCAAACTGCATTACTGAACGCAATTGATTCTGACCATGATATAACACAGACACGTCATCTTGTACAATATCAACAACAGATGAAACAATATTCTCTAAGGTGTAAATGCGGGAAGACAGGGTTTGATACTATTGTCGACAACAGCAAGCACTTTTTCTAGATTCGCTTGATCTATTTCCCGTAAACGGGAAGCAGCTTCTATTTGTGAAAGCTTCCAGATTTCATTGTAAGTCGCATAAACAAATCTTTTAGGTCTTGGACCTGTAGGTCCTAGAACAAAGTCGGCCAGGTCGAGGTTGCTGGAGAGCAGGGATAAATGTTGTTTTACGGAATCTAAGGTAGAGTGCTGCAACCACTTTTTACATAATTTACCAACCGAATATGTTGTAATTGAACGTGAATCAGAAAAACGTGGATCAGGTCTATCTTGTTTGTAACCAGGAGCAGAGTTATGAAAACGCAGTTGGCAGGCATTAGAAGCTATGGGCCACACCAACCAGGCTGAGCGATCTAGTGTAGAGACATTAAATGAGTTATTTTGAAACAAAGCTTGCAATGTATCAAGGGAAAAATTTAAATGCAAGCTCCTGTTCGGCCAGGACGACAACACAGGAGTGGAAGGTGCATTTAATTGTTTGGAAGTCGCCAAACCAAAACAAGTTGTTTGATATATAGTACTATTTAAAAATAATATTTGGGTGGGGATAAGGCAAGCGCGGTGTAAAGCTTCTGTACCGCGTACCTGCCAAGATCTAGTGCCCCAAATAGATTTCAAGTCAATGGTGTTTTTCCAGTGCTCATAGCCACCCACAGCTAATGCGTCCATAAAGGAGCTGGAATATAGTAATTTGGTGTGGGTCAACATCACCTTTGGATTTGATGAAATGTTCAATTTAAAATAATAGGACCCCGGGTTTGATCTGTCAAAGTCTGTAAAGTAAGTACATTTATTTATCAGTGTTTGGGAGCTACCTTGCAGAGGGGTCGGGCAATGTTCCCACTGGGTATAATTGAAACTATCTCGAAGTGTACTCGGTTTATGCAGAAAATGGTTAGCGTAATGCTGGTAACAATACAAATCGGCATAATTAGCAGAATTTAAGTACAAATCTTCAGCATTAAAAGCAGCATAATATTTTCAAATCAGAAAATAACGATTCAACTGCATGCACGTCCCAATCATCTGAATGAATATTCCTTTTTACCACATCACCCATGGAAACACGAAGCACATTTGGGACTTTAATAATTTCTGTCGGTCCATGAATTTGGAAATTTACTGCATCCCATACGATGCCACCTGCAACTGGAAAGGCTGTCTGTTCCCAATCAGACACAAGAATTATGTTGTCTAGGGAGCAAATTATGGAACTTAACTCAAAAACCTGTCCTTGGCCAACCTGTTTTGATCCCAGCATATTGGATCATGAGCTTCACAACCCAGGAGTATGCTGTAAGTCCTGTTCTTTTAAGTTTACTAAAGAGGTTTTGGGAAGAAAATGTAAAGCCTTTGAAGAGGCCATGCCCTCAGAGCTATGGTCCACCAGTAATAGGGCAACTATTAAAATGAAAGCCTGTCTTATCAACTGCAGATCTCTTCCAAAGCACGCAGAGAACATTTGGTTATTGTTAGAATCAAAAACTTGGGATTTGATTTTCCTCACGGAAACTTGGCTGAGAGAGAGCTCTAACCCTGACATTTCGATAGCTATCCCAAAAGGATACAAAATAGTATCAGTAAACCGAAAGGGTAATAGAGTGGGGGTGGACTTGCGGTGATCATCAGAAATGATTGGGAGATTTTACATAAAAGGATCGATCAAACTGACCTGTTAGAAGCACTGTCCTTTAACATCACAATCTCCCCTACTCTCACCATTGCGGGAATATTGGTCTACAGACCCCCAGCATCTAAGCCCGCTGAGCTATGGGAAATTTGCGACCTGATTGCTAATCTCTCATTAAAATACACCAACTTCGTAGTATTGGGAGACTTTAATGTTCATATGGACAATGATCTATGCCCCTTGGCCACTCAATTAGCAGAGACACTAATTGGATTGAACCTTAAACAACTGGTCCATAAGCCCACACACGTGGCTGGCCACACTTTGGACCTCATTTTCACCAATATCCCTACCCTAACAACTGAAGATCCATTCCCCCTCACATGGTCAGACCACAGTGTTATTCCTTTTCACCTAACCATCCCTACGAACCATAACTCTAGGAAACCCGAACACGAAGCCAGAAGAGATTGGAAGAAAGTTAACCCTAAATCACTAGGCCCGATATTAACAAACACCCCTCTGGTATTGACCGGAGACCCGAACAGCGATACCGCAACTTTTAACCACTGGGTCAGTTCAGCCCTGGACCAAATAGCTCCCACGAAAATAATGAAGCAGGTCAGAATCAAACCTTCTGCCCCCTGGTTCACACCAGAATTACGATTAGAAAAAAGCCACTGCAAGAAACTTGAGCGGGTCTGGCGTCAAGCCTACGATCCTGAAGCAAAAAATATGTACAGAAAGGCAATAAAGCAATTCCACAAATTAAAACGTAATACTATTAAGAACCATATTACTAATCAAATAAAGTCAGCCGACAATTCCATTAAGGAAGTCTTTAAAATCATTCAAGGATTCCTTAAACCTGAGACAATGAAAAGTAATATTGTCCCCTCTGCCAAACTCTTTTTTGTTCTCCACCTTCTCTCGGACTAGATCTCCAATCTTTGGAAGCCAGCCGGCAACCGGAATCTGCAGCGCTGCGTCTGTGGCTGAGGGTAAGTGTTCGCTTGCAAGTCTTGCAAGTCTGTCACGGGTCTCTTGTAAGTCCTGTAACATAGTAGAATGATTATCTACATCAAAGATTGCGGCAGTCGCCGCCATGTCTAGACCATCAAGGTCTGGCACAAACATCTGTATGCTAAAGAGCATTTCGTATGGGGTCCGCCCACCCAGAGATCTTCTAGGGAGATTATTAAGTGCACGTTGCACGCCATACAAGAGGGCCAGCCAGTTCCTGCCAGTACCTAAGACTCTAGCTGTCAAGGATTGCTTTAAGTCACGGTTCATTCGCTCCACAATTGAGTTGCCCTCAGGCCTGTATGGAGACGAAAATTGCTCCAGCACCCCCACAGACCTCATCGCGTCCTTGTACGCCTTAGAGGCGAATGCTGGACCTTGGTCGGAATGGAAGGTGCCACAGGCAAAAATTCCCACAAAGACATGCAAATCCCTGATGACATTTCGAGCGTCAGCACTGCGTTGTGGCCAAACCCAGATGAAACGTGTGCACGAATCAACTGCAACTAAGATATATTTATATGAAGTATCAGAAGAAAATGGACCGCAGTGATCAAGGTATACACAACAAAAAGGTTTATTAGAAATGCAGAGCTGTGTTTGTGGCAGACGTGTAACCGTAGAGGGCTTAATTTGCTGACAGATGTCACAAGAAAGAACATAATTACGGGTCTGTTTGTATAAACCACGCCACCAATAACGCTGCTGCAAGAGTGAAACAGTTGCAGACACACCAGCATGGGCCGAAGCCAAGCCTTCGTGTGCGGCTGTTATCAACGAACTTCTGCGGTCCGCGTTGGGAATCAGCCGATCACCAACGTCCCGAATTCTTACATGAGGAACCTGGTCGGGACTTAAGTGATAAGAGTACTTGGAAGGGAAACCCTGCGGGTAATTAGAACCTTCCGTAGTTGCAGCAATAGCTGCCAAAATCTCATTATCTACTTTTGTCATGGATCTTGTAACGGCTGCTACTGAGCACGTGGCTACTGCTGATTTGGCAGCTTCGTCCGCCAAACTGTTGCCGACCGCGTGTGCGCCCACACGCTGGTGGCCAAGAGTGTGAATCACCTGTGTGAGAGGCAGCCGTTGTTTAAGATCTGCTACTCGAACCCAAAGCATTTTATGCTTAATTGCGCTGCCCTTAGAATCTCTATAGTCGTTCTGAGAACAAAAGAATAAGTTGTCATTAAAAGACTGAACACAGTAGTAAGAATCGCACACAATAAGTGTAGTCACATCCGGGTCTGTAAACTCAAGCGCGAGCACCAAAGCACGCAGCTCGGCCAATTCGGCGGTACTGTCTCCCAGTGCCTGCGTGTGCACAACACTCGATTTGAACTCACCGTTCACCATGGTACCTGCCACAATAGCACATGCTGCTGAGTATGCATGCTTAGAACCCGTGGCCGGTTGCGCCGAACCATCGGTGTAAATGATACATTTGTACTCCTCAAGCGGCAGCAAAGACAGAGGAGGAGGATGAACAAATTCGTACTGCAAGAACTCCTGTGTCTGAAGAGAGGAATCAAAGATAAAGTTGACATGCGGAGACGTCAAAGAAGTGGCCCATTGTATCCAACGGGGGTGCAAAGCCTTAGAGTTTGGTACACTTGCCTTTGTCACGGCCTCCAGGGCAGGATAGGGTGTGACAACCAAGATGCGTTTTCCCTGTGCCAGTGCGCGTTCTTTAAGAATCGCCATTTGCACTGCAGTCAAAACTTTCTCCACAGTTGAAAAGCGCAACTCGGCAGAAGTGTAAAGATGCGACTTGTATGCAATAGGTACTGTGTCACCTTCGTTAAACATCAAGTACGTGAAACCCACTGCCCCTGGTAAAATTCTAATCACCAGGTTTGTGTGGTTATCACGAGTCAACAAGAACTTAGATTCAAGTAGATCAGACTGCAAAGATTGCAGTATAGCTGAGTGTTCCGGAAGCCAGCACGACTTTGAAAAGGTTGGTTGTATCAAGGCATAAAGAGGCTTGATACGCTGGGCATACTCGGGAATGTAAGAACGCCCAAAGTTCAAAAATCCCAGCAAAGACTGAAGTTTTTTCAGGGTCGTTGGAGGGCGCAAAAGTGCGCACTTCTCCAGGAAGTGGGGAGCTAAGCCCCTACCTTCATTGTTGAGCTCATAGCCCAAAAACAACACAGTGTATTCTGCGATGTGTGATTTGGCAAAATTAAATTTATAACCGAAGTCCGCAAATTCAAGAATAATACGGTCTACTCTGGAAAGATGCAGCCATAGTTTGTCGTCTGTCAGATATATATCATCCACGTACGAATACGCATCTGGGTCTATGCTGTCCAACAAAGAGACAACACGGGCGGCGAAGACCCCCGGGCTGTTTTTGTAGCCCATTGGCAAACGCCGGAATTTTATTTGTTTTCCACCGGAAGTGAACGCGGTCCATTGACTGCATTCAGGGGACAAATTGTGTGAGTAAAATCCATTGGAAAGGTCAAGTGTTGTTTTATATTTTTTACGAACAAGACTGTCTACTAGCGCAGAACTATGTGTATTCTGTACCGCAAAGGTTCGACAATGAGAGTTCAAATGCCGGTAGTCTAAAACCAAGCGGTAAGACCCATCGGGTTTAGAAACCGCGAAAAGGGGATTATTCATTGGTGACACGCATGTTTCAATTACTCCTTGATATTCTAACTGTGTCAGAATGTCGGAAACGGGACCCTTAGCATCCCGCCGGAGGGGATATTGGGGTTGAGGCTGTGGCATAGACCGCAATGGTATATCATGGGGGGAGAATCCTCATCCCAGCCCACTTGATTACGGTACAGTGCCGGTGCCTGGGCCACAGCCCATTCAGCTGCGAAAGCCTCCGCTCTGTCCTTGGGGACATGATGCGAAAAGCTCGGAAGGATTACTTCCTCCCCTCTGGGAGCAGCAAGAACAAATGGGGGTGGCCAATCTGCCTCCGCCAATAAAATGTCGTAAGAAGAGGTCAGATTTTCCCAAAAGATCCCTTTAATAACACGCTCTATGTCACCTTCAATTTGAAGGACAATATTAAATAGTCTGTCAGGGGGTGCCACTTGGGTGTCAGTTGTCTCGACAGTAATGAAAGTGTCAGTTGCGGTCGCCTCCACATGAGGACGTAGTGCCTCCCGCACTATGGTAACTTCCGCGGCGCTGTCTACCAGCGTCACTGCCCACGTCCAATTCAGGAGCCTCGTTCTCACCGTCTGTGGCATATCACGCTGTTAAAGCCGCAACTTTTTTCTTCTGAAACTGTGGGCGAGAACGTGGAAATTCTTCTTGTTTCCCTCTGCCAGGTTGTCGAGGTTGGTCTCGTCCCTGTGGGGCGTCACGACCCCTGCCTCTTTCCTGGCGATCTCCTCCACCAGCCTGTGAGGTCGATGGTGCCTGTGAAGAACGAGGAGAACGCTGGTCAGGGACCTGAAATCTATCAGGAGACTTAATTCTCGCTCGGTCGCGCAAATCATAAGTGCGTTCAGAAGATACGGAAACCGGTGACGCAGCACGCGACCCTGGTTTTGGTTGTTGCTTTCCCTGTTTCTTTAACTTCAAGTTCTTTTTTAGAAAAGAATGGTTTCTCGACTTTACCAGACTTAGATGTTGGGTGTGATTGTGGTTGAGGTTGCGTTTTAGCAAAAGGCTTAACTCCCAAACAAACTATTGCGGCCAATGGTTTTATAAGCCTGTGCAATAATTTTCGGTAATTCGCGAGGCTTGTCCAGTTCTGGGACTAAAGCCAAAGCATTAGCGACTTGAAAGTTAACTGCATCACCCTTGACATTCGCAAGGATTAGGTCAGCCACTACATCGAACACTCCCACCAGTCTCATCCCCAATTCCACAGCCGCTTCAGGGCCATGTTCATCTTGTACACGCCTAATTACGGTGGGGAGGACCGTCATGGATGGAGTGCCGAAACACTTCGCATACACTGCTGCAAATACCTTACCCCAGTTGTTGCATTCTGTCAACTCGGGAACTAAGTCTTTTGGCAAACTTATAGTCAAAATCCTGTGTTTTTCCACAGGAGAGGTATTCGGAAACACCACCTCCAGCTGGTCAAATTTTTCAGCAAGCCAATAGGGGCATATCATCCTTATTCTGTGGGCGTTTGCCCATCACCGAATTTACCATGACGGGACTTATAGTCACACCGCCAAGTCCAGCTGGATGCGCCGCAACTCCAGGAGGGGCCATCTGGACGATGCCTGTGACATACTGTACTAAGGCTCTGTGTACATGGACCAAAGACGTATGCAGCACGCGCAGTTCATCTACTGGAACCGCTAAATAACGTGGATGCGGGGTATACCCAGCCAAAACAGGCCAAGCGGCCCCATCTATCGATAAGGGGCCTAAACGAATCGGGGTGACCGGATGTGGGAGGGCGTCATTAAACCAAACACGGTGTTGCCATGCCGTGAGCGGTACTTCAAGAGCCTGATAAGGCCGATAAACATTAGGAAGGGCGTTGGGAGCGTAAACGTGGAACAAATTGTCAGCTCCTTCCACCGCCGGAAAAGTAACCCATGAGTAAAATACCTCAAAGTGGTAAGCCGGATCAGCTTGGACCACAAAGATGAGGGCGGCACCCGCGTCGGGTACTCCATAGGCCGTTAAATGATCACGGAGCGTGGCGCGGCTATGTGCCGGGATATTGACATTCACAGCCATCAAGACTAAGAATGTAGAACAACCTAGTGCGTGGCAGCGCAATATAGGGTTAACAGTAAAGAGAATACCTTTTAATAACTTCAAGCTTGAAAGAACCTATAAAAACATCAATATAGGAGGATACACCCTCACATCTGTTTCCGGAAACAGAAGTGAAGGGAATTGTGGACAAGTACAAGCACTACTCAAGCGTCTCGCAGATAAGAAGCCCACCACACGTTGGTGGCGCCATGTTGTGGGGATTCTGCACATATACAGAACTATGCGCAGGAAAACAGGACCTCGGTGTATAGTGGTGTACCAACCATCCACCTTAGTGCCCAAAATCCCAATCCGACTAGCTATAGTGTCTCATTCGTTCTCCGTACTACAACAAAGCTACCAATGATTAGACATCCCAGAACACGGCCTCTTTCAGGAATCGCGGGAGCAAGAACACTCTTTCATTACTCACTCATACTTGTCCACAACGTCCGTATTAAGAGACACAGTATAGTGTAAAATGTTTATTTCAACTAACGTGCTCTAAGACACAGTACACGTGCCAGTACTAGCAGCAGAATGCATAAAGACAAAATAGTAAGCATCGTTACAATTCCATAGAATACAAACGGGGTCATGCATTTTATAAAGACAGTGGATTAAGGACTATAATGCCTTGCCACCCTCCCCGTGCTAGTAACTAGTTTATTATAAAAATAGAAGACCTCTGGGCTTTGTCAGGGGGACCCCCATATCTCGAGAACTAGATGCAAGGTTTACATCATCGGACAAGCACAGCTCTTCTCCCTGGAAAGGTTTTTCTCCAAGTGCCTCCAACAGGGAGATCACAATATTAAAAGCACCCGAATTTCTCCAGTGCAGCTGTATTTCATGTTATGTCTAAGTGCGAGGGGCTGACCAGAACAGCAACAACAAGGGACGTTGTTTTTCGACCTTGTACATCGTGTGCAGACGAAAACCACAAAGAACAGCAGAAAAGGTGAAAGGCAGAAATGCAGACAGTTCTAATGTGAACGGTCACAAGCAGAGTCTGGAAAAACAAAGTCACGGAGTAACGTGTGCAAAGGAGGCATCATGGCTGCTAGGCCTAAGCTAACTTAGCAATGTCGACCATGAGGCCACAATCCACACTACATTCTACCCCAAGAAGGGGGAGGGCAGAAGAAGGTAATGTCTCCTTATAAGCGCTCCAGACTCTATGGACCTTCCATCAGTTTGTGGTTGGCAGCAGACTTCTCCATTTTTGTCTGGCTTGTGAGACATCTCCTTCCGATGAATGGGTTCTGAGAATTATTAGTGAGGGCTTTAGGATCGAATTTGTGAATCCCGCTAGGGATTCTGGAGTGAGGCTGACTTTGCCTTGGCAGCAGAGGAAACACCTTGCTTTGATCCAAGGAGTGGAATCTCTTCTCCAGAAGAAGGCGATCGTGGAGGTACCTTTTTCCGAAAGGGGTAGGGGATACTACTCAATGGTCTTTCTGGTGAGAAAAGCGGCGGGCGGATTTCGGATGATCCTGAACCTGAATTTCTTGAACAAGTTCATACAGACACTCCCCTTTGCTAATGTATCCAGAATCATGGCTTCCTCTTTTGGTGTTGCATTTTTGCCCTCAGTGGGAAGGGTATGCCCAGACGTGGGTACCGTGCTCACCACACCACCAGCTTCAAGCTAGCCTGGCTGATGGGGGTGATTCTCTGAAACCAGTCCGAGGATGCTTGTTTTTCGATCCAGGGATGACCTGGCCTGGCAGTTCGGGCTGGACTGTTCCCAATGGGAGCAGGATGAAGGCTGATTTGCATATAGCTGGGTACAAACTGGAATGGCGTGGTGAGCAAAATAATGATGGATTAAACCCAGAGCTGTGACTTGGGGTAAATGTTTGACAATGTTCAGCATTCCGTCCATCATCTTTTTGTGTTGAATTTTCCTCCTAAATATAGCCAAGTGCAAAATGGAGCCATCTCAGGACTTGACATTCATTAGGCCAGGTTTCGGACCACCCTCAACAGGGTTTTTCTTCTAGAATCCAGAATGATAGCATTGCAATCCCTGGCTCTCAGGGTGTTCCACAATCAGTCTTCCAGTGAGATGTTGTTTGAGGCTTCAGGGAAACATGGCAGCAACAGGATTCACAGTCCCATGGGCCAGATTCCACCTTTGGCCCTTTTGGAATCATCTTAATGCCTGGTGGCGCCCTGCTTCAGACATCTTCAAAGTCCATGTCCCGGTGACTTGAGAAATTCAGCAGGAACTTCAGAGGTGGATGGATCCCTCCTGTCTGTTAAAGGGGGTATTCCTTCAACAGGATCACCTGAAAGTGGTTACTACGGATGCCTGTTGCTTTGGTTGGGGTGCTACTCTGGAGTGTATGTCTCTTCAGGTCAAATGGTCTCTTTTTAACAGCAGACATTTTGTACCAGGGTTCCTCATAAGGGTCCTTGGGGGGTGAATGCCCTATTGATCCCCTGGCCAAGGTCTCTTCTGTATGCCTTTCCTCCAATACCTCTAATTCCCAAACTGCTGGCCAGATTGGTGAGGGAACACAGGGATCTAATCTTGGTGGTAGGGAGGTCTTGGTTTCCTCTTCTGAAATCCCTGGCGGTTCAGGGTCTGTGGTATATACCTCTCTTCCTTTTTCCTCTCAGGGTATCTCATATTCTCTCCCTCCAGAAACTTCATCTCTCGGTGTGGAGGTTGAGAGAAGGGGGTTGCAAAACAAGGGATTGCCAAGGCATTTAGCTGTTGCCATCCAGCAGTCTAGGAAGCCATATACGTTAAAATCTTATGGTCGTCACTGGGGTAGTTTTGAGCGTTGGTGTAGTCCTTTGAATCTTTCCCCTCTAGATTGTCCTTTGAATTATATTCTACAGTTCTTTTGGGAAGGTTTTGAAAAGAGTTTATCTGTTTCTACTTTGCGGGTTCAATGGGCTGCCATTCGGCTTTCCAGGCTCCCTGGGGTAATCTAGCTGATTCAGATGATCTGGTGGCTCATTTGTTAAAAAGCTTCTTCCTCTCTAGGCCTTCTGTTCTGCCTTTATACTCCTATGGTATTTGCCCTTGGTCTTGCGAGCTCTGGTGTTCCCTCCTTTTCAACTTCTGGAGTCTGTTGATGTTAAGTTCCTGACTATGAAAGTGTTTTTTTCTTCTAGCTATCACTTCACCAGGCGTCTGAGGGAGCTGGGTGCTTTATTGGTGAAAGAACTCTTTCTTTCTTTCTGTAATGATGCGGTGGTGCTCCGCTTGGATCCCTATTTTTTGCCCAAAGTTTCTTCTCAGTTCAATAAGGATCAAGAAGTTATTTTGTCTGCCCTTAGGAAGAACGATGATTCTTTGGAGATTTTCAGTGGAAATTGTTCGATGTAAAGAGAGCACTTTGGATTTATGTGACTAGATCTAAATCCTTTCATTATTCTGATTCTTTGTTTGTCCTTTGGGTCCTCCAATAAAGGGGAGAAGGCTTCCTTATTGTCCCTTGGTCGTTGGATTAAGCAAGTGATTTCCTTGGTTTATTGTTTGTCTGGGTCAACTCCTCCTCCCGAGGGGGGTGCAGGGACGTTCTACCAGAGGTGTATCTGCTTCCTGGGCTGAGATTCTGGGTGTTTCAATTGGTGAGATCTGTTATGCTGCCACCTGGGCGACCCCGAACACCTTTGAGCGTCATTATCGTATGCATAATCTGATTGCACTCATTTTGGTGTGGGAGAATTGTGGTCTGCCCTGTCTTGAATTAGTTTCTATTGCAAACTGTGAAATAAATCACTTTTGTGTGTTGCAAGCAATAGTGATCTCTGTTTTTTTTCTGTGCAGTTTGTTGTTCTTGAAGGCTGGTTTGTGGCCTGCTTTGGTATTCCTCATTAGTGAGGAATGGGACGAGGACAAGGGGGACCTGGGGCTAATGTCATATTACTTACCGGTAATCTTCATTACTCCTGGTTCTGTTGTGCTCATCCCATTCATCACGCCCCTGCCTCCCTTCCATCATCCTGGCCTTCATTTTTGAGAGACTCAGGAGGAATGCTGGGTAAGTATAGCTGTTACACACACCAGTCTTATGGGGGGGGGGCATATACCTACAGTATTCCTCTTGTTTTTTTTGTTGTCCTGCGGAATCACCTCATTAGTGATGAAAGGGGCAAGAACAACAGGACCAGAAGTAATGAAGATTTCGGTAAGTAATATGACATCAACCAATATAACATATTGTTTCTCCATATGAACAGAGGAACGAGTCCCTGTGACCTTGCAGACATTCCAATGAATCCTTCAATATTTAAGTTCACCTCCTCAAAGATTCCAATTGTTTAGTCAATGAGGAACAGTTACTCACCCGTCCTTCCCGTTCAGGGCTGCAACTGAATGCTCCAAACTTTTTACGAATTATCAGTAATCCAATTGGTATTTATCACATGCTTAAAATGCGTCAGAAAGCAGTTGTCGGCGATTGTATTGGTCCAGGAAGAAGGTCTCTGTTCATGCGTCAATCTCGTGGATGTAGTTTCAAGTTTGTTCCTCGTGTCATAAGCATGAATCAAATATTGCAAATCGTATTTACATTCGAACATATAGGGCCTGATTTATATTTTGCAAAAACAACAGTTGATGGACAGAATGCAGAACAATGTCATACATTCACCCCAGTACAGAGATCTGGGCCTAAATACATCGTTTTTTTGCTCACCATGCCATTCCAGTTTGAACCCAGCCATATGCAAATCAGTCTTGACCCTGTGCCTCATGGGAACAGTCCAGACCGAACTGCCAAGCCAGGTCCTCCCTGGACTGGAAACAAGCATCCTAGGACCGGTTTCGGGGTTTCACCCCTCTTCAGCCAGGATAGCTTGATTCCAGTGGCATGGAGAGCACGGGACCCACGTCTGGGCATACACTCCATCCAGCATCCCCTTTGGTTTTGCTATGTTCGCCCTAAGTTGGCAGGGTATGCCCAGACGTGGGTCCCTTGCTCACTTTGCCACTGGATTCAAGATAGCCTGGCTGATGACGGCTGTAAGCCAGAAACCGGTCCCAGGATGCTTGTTTCCGGTCCAGGGAAGACATGGCTTGGCAGTTCGGGCTGGCCTGTTCCCATGAGGCACAGGGTCAGACTGATTTGCATATGGCCATGTCTGAACTGGGGTGGCGGAGTGAGCTAAAGAATGATGATGGATTAAACCCAGATCAGTTGACTGGGGGTGAGTGCTTGCAATGTTCAACACTCAGTCCATCATCCCCTTTGGTTTTGCTCTGATTTATATTTTGTCGGACAGGGTTCTTCGTCACAAACTGTATTACAAGTGCATTATATCCTATGGCCCTTGTAATACTTTTCTGACGGAGTGTCCTGTCCGCTGAAATATAAATTATACCCATAGTTTGCTGGCTGTGTTCACCGGAAGTGGTTCCTATCCCTCTCATTCATTTCCGGAATAACTTGTGAGAGCCATGGTTATATCAATATCTGGGTGCCATTACTCAGTGGAGGTTCTTATTTGGCTAAATGACTGCAGCCATTTGTACTGAGGTATGACTTCCTGAGACATATTTGAAGCAATGATTTGGGAGAGGAGTTGGCCTAACGGCTAGGGCGTCCGACCTCGATCCTGGGGAACTGGGTTCGAGTCTCGGCAATGATGCTGAACATCCTGTGATTCTGGGCAAATCACATAATCTCCCCGTGCCTAACAAAAATGAATGTGTGTCCTAATGTAACGTAACTGGTGCTATGTAAAACGCTCTGATACCCGATTCGGGTCAAGTTCGCGCTATATAAAACTCTGCAAAAAAAAAAAAATGATTTGTAAAGCGGGATCCAAGAACTGGAACAGTGTCCCTGATGATATGGAGTCGTCAACCAACCTCATACAAAAAAGAACTTGTTTTAAGTGAAAAATTCAATCGATTCCCTGCAAAAATGTAATTGTAGTCCCACAGCATGGAAGTTCCTGCCGCCTTACACCACATCTCCTGCCAACACTTTCCAGTGTTGTTGAGCACTGTTGGGTCGCACTACTTTGTGCGGGTGCCCACGCACTAGAAGAATGCTTAGAACGTGGAAGGGAAGTGGATTCTGGGTTGATTCTGGAATGGGGTGAGCGTGTGGCGGTTGGCCTTGGGACACCGTGAGGTGGAGGTGGAATTTTTGTGTCCTGCTGACAGTTGAATAAAACTTACTTCATACCTGCGTGTCTGCATCTTAATATGTACCAGATTACCTATGATATCGTTTATGCCAAGTGTGTAGAAATAGTAATTTTCAAGCGTTTCCCACTGTTCCCAGTCGTTTTGTTCCACATCCAACGAGCTCATCGGCGACAATGTTTTTTGTTCCAATTGTTATTAGGATTTTTGCTTTTATGTTAATGAATCTGTGCTGCTTTAATAATGGACCCATTTTACAGCAGATGTAAATAATGCTGCTTCCACTTTTCGAGCGTTACACTAGATTCTGAATACACCCACTATGATTCTAATGCAATTACCTAAAAAGCAAATCATTCTAACTAAAGAAAATCAGAAAAGTCTCACATATAAAATAAGTGCATGGCGCAGTAAACAACTGAGCTCAAAACCTTCAGCAAACATTTGAGAGATGTTAATAAGCACAGGCCCCAGACTCGCATCTCAACCGACAACCAATTATCCTGTCTGAAGTACTGGCTTGTAAAAGAATCAGTTACTAGTAAAATGGTCTGCTACACACGAGTAAGATATTGTTTAAATGGCCTGTTTACAGATTAGACGCATTTACCATGAAATTGATTCCTCTAAAGCATTAGTCATAAAACTTGAGAAAAGTTGAAATGAGACCAGAGCTTGGCCTCTCAATAGGCTGCAGGTATCAGTTCGACACTTTATGAGGTCAGAAGCTGCTTGGAGAAGGAGATCGATAGGCTGAGAGAGGCAGGGGCTAGGCTTCGACTAGATGATTTTGGCCAATTTCTCTAGCTTGTTACTGAAATAGGATAAGTATAGCAGGGAACGTACACTTAGATTTAAGCCTTGAGTGCAGCTGACTAATCCCACAAAGACCACTAAAGATAATATCCATCAAAAGAGAGGCGAAGACCAGTCTGCACCATGGGCGGTCTCCTTTTACATAAACACGTAAGTTAGTTTCATTTAGGAGCTACTGAAAAGGAAAATCAGAGAGTTAACATTTTACATACGGTTACAATGTGCTAATAGTCCAGTTCTGTCTGTTTAGGCAGATAGGACATCACAGTACCACTGAAAAGTTCACATGTATTTGGGCATAGCGGTGTCATGGAGATACTGAAATTCATTCTCTACTGTTATAACGCAGAGAGCATTGCTAAAAACCAAAGATACTGTAAAATGAAAGCATTTTCTCCTTCACTGTATTGTGTGTTGCCACATTCTGAAGAACAGCATTGCCAGTCGCCATTTAAAAAATCTTTTGGCGCACGCTAGATATGGGAATAACTTGATGTTTTTTTTCTTCCTGCCATCACTGGGCTAAGATAACTACACACTCATGGATCCTCTTAATGCTCTACGGCTCACCCAGCTTGCCAAATCCTATCACATCTGCCATAATTACCATGCCAAGAATTTCTGTAAGTAGCCCGAAATCTTGTACAGCCTACAATATCAGTCATGCTCCCACAAACGAGACAAAGGCACTAATCCCATTAATTCCGTATAATAAAATCAGGTGACCAATTTATCCCCATTTGAAATCTCTGCAATGTGAATCAGCTTCTTTGGCCTGCAGACGTTCAAGAGGCTCAGGTCTTGGCAGCTCTCCAAAAGAATGACTTGCTGTGTTCGTTGGATGTGCAATACTCCAACTTTTATGTACCCATGCTGAAAGAACACAATAAGTATCTCTGTTTTCTGTGGGACCAAGACAACCAGTGAAAGACAACCCCATTTGTTCTCAATGCCACTGATTGACTTTTTCTAAGATACAAGCTTCAGTTCCTCCTGCACAGGACTGGCACCCTAATTTCAAATGTACTTATTAGCAACTCTATGCCACAGAGCAGTAAAACCGACAGCCTGACAATCAATCTGAGCCTGTGAAATTTCATACATCTCTGGTCCCAGCCTTCTGGTGGTGGGTACACACTCCCATCATTTAGGTGGTATGACCCTGGAACTTTCCATGTCCACAGCTCATGGTGACCACTGACACATTAGAGTACATGGTGGGAGCCTCACTGCAGAGAAATCCCCATCAGTACATTGTGGAACAAATCAAATTCATCCTACCATATAGAAGTGTTGGAGCAGAAGGTAATTGTTCTTGCATTGTGTTGATCCAGAGTGTTGATGATTCCCACAGTCACATCACAGCACTCTTTTAAGCAAGGAAGCAAGTGGGCAACATTCTATGCAGTTCTGACAGCAGACCTGTAGGAATGACCCTTACTGCATTACATGTTCCAGTAAGCTCCCACTTAGTAGGCTACAACAACAGAGCACACAGCCAGAACAGCCATCTCAACTCCCCAATCAAGTGGAAACCACCTATGAACTATCTTAACCCCATCTTAGAAGCCAGTGGAAATCCATTCAGATTCTTTTCCCACTCACCTGAAGACTAAATGTTAACAGTTAGTGCTGTATATAGAGTGGGTACCTGGATCCCGAGGGAATGGTCTGAAGTGGGGTTGGATGGGACGTGCATACATGCCTTCCCCCCAGCTCGTCTGGTTTTGAGGCCCTTTCAGAGGACTAAGGTCAAACCAAGATGTTCAGTCATCTGAGCGGCTCCTGGCTCACCAACACCCAACAAAACTTCTCAGACCTACTCCATCTACTTTAGGAAGACCACATCAATTTGCCTCCATAGAAGAGACCTTATGTTGATATAAGGAGGGATAGTGCTCCACCCTCCTTCCTAGAGCTCAACTTCAGCACATGGCTCCTGCGAAGCCAGCTTTTGTAATCTCGTAGGTTGCCACAGAAAAAATGGAGCTGCTGAGAATGTGAGAACATTTTAATTCTAACTCCCCATATCTACTTTTAGATAGCAGCATCTATTTGCAGACAGATGGCCAGGGTGTAACTGTTTTCATAAACATTACAGACCCTGGGAGGTCTGCCTTGATCTTTCATTTCAGCTATTAGCTACCTCTTTTGTTTTACTTAAGGAATGTGATACTAGCTGGGTTTAATTTACAACTCTCGACACCTTGAGGCATCCTGTATCTCAACAGTTGGCTGGTATGGTTCCATCATCCGGTTTCCTGTCAGTCAGCTTCAGCAAATATGTTCATAATCACTTATATATGTTTTCTTTGTCTATTAGTTCAGAAAGTTAGGTCATTCCCTTCAGTATAATAATACAGGAATTGCAATCACATTTAGGGTGGGAGGCATCATACATACCCAAGTAGTTAATTCAAGTCAATTACCATATACCAACTTTTTTATGGTCAGATTGCTATTGCTCACTAAGCAGTAGTCGGGTGACTACCTTTATTTTTGGTAGTGGGTCAGGAACAGCGACTTATGGGCAGTAGTGTTCTACAAACTATTTCAAATAGTGGTATTTGCTTAGTGTATAAACTGGAACAATAATAAAACTTCCTTCATATAATGCATTGGTGAAATATGGGAGCATAGTGGAATTTATTTCCCTCTTTTCCATAGTAGTTCTGGCACTCAGTTCCCAATAAGTGGATATTGAGCTAAAAATATATTTTTGTTTTCAAAGTATTTTCAAGCAGTTTGTTTTTCTAATTAACGATACAAAGGTAAGTGTTGTGTGCCATCTTGTCTAACTAAAGGCAGCATCAAAAAGACACTGCACATTGTATAAACCCTAGGCAAAAACATTCAACAAATGGTAAGTTTCAATCGACAAAAGTGAAGATCAAAATAAACTGCTCTCTGGACAGCAAGGTCCTGATTTAGAGTTTGGTGGATGGGTACCCCATCACAAAGGAGACAGATATCCCGTCCACCTTAGTAAAAGTGCATTAGACTGTAATGCACTTGTAATAAAGCAGACAGGATATCTGTCACGTTTTTGATGGCGTGCCCGCTAGCCGAACTCTGTATCAGGCACTAAGTCCTCTACTTAGCCTATGCAGCTCTCGTGAGAACTAGGTCTTAGAATGATGAGCATGACAGGAAGAAGAGAATGAAAAATCCTAATCCCAAGCGTTATCTGTGGATCAAAAACATAGGGCTTCGCAGCACCCTCCGCTGGCACTGCAATAACTCCAGCCTTTAACATAATTACAAGCACAAAACTTACCATAAACATAAGACAAAAATGTCCTTAATACCCTAATGCCAACCTTTATGCTAAACCAAATCTCAGCCTTAACCCTAAGTATAACTCAGTCTTCAATCTTCAATCTTAACCCTCATCATCGTCAGAGAGCATTGATATATAGCTATACGCCCAACTAGGCTGTTCATTCTTCAAGAGTAAAACAGGAAGTTTTTTGAGGATTTTCTAGAAGGGAGCAGCTGATCAACGAATCTAAATTTTAAGATAACCTTAACAATACCCTAACCCTTCAAACAGCCCTAATCCAAAGACTAGTTTCAGTCCCAACGCCACAAAGCTGAATTATTATTAAGGTCTGAAAGTTAAATGGACATTCATCAATATAATTCAACATTCTAATTATTTTTTTAATGTAGTAAGTACGTCCGTTTTTATATAGCGCACCTACTCACCCTTACGGGTCTCAAGGCGCTGGGGGCCGGAGTGGAAATTAAGTGAGCTATTGCCCTGAGTCACATGGTGCTGAGCTGAGCTGCCGCCGGAGCCGGGGATCAAACCGTGAACCCTGTGCTCCGAAGTCAGCTGCCCTGGCCGCTGCACCAACCTCTCCACAAGTAAATAAGACTTGTGTCCTATCTAAACACTTGAATAATACAGCATCATATCGAGGAACTGAGTCAACTGTAGGAAAAGATATTGAAGAATCAACGGGCTGTAGTTCACCACTTTCAAATCTATAAAGCAAACCAATGTCTACATTTATACATGAAATAGTTCACTTCTCGCACATTTCCTCATTCTCCAATCTCACTTCTGCCTCTCTTTTTTTCCATCACTGCGCTATCAAAACGGTACATGTTATAGAGTATCCAATGACTAAACACAATCTGACCCTCTACAGTCTTATATTTCTCCCCATTTATCCAGAAAAGTTACTGCTGTAAATAAGTATAAATTATTGCACTGGCTTGTTAGAGGTCCAAACGGATATCACCCAATGTACCATTACCTTGCTGCTAGGAACAACGTTTGCATCACCAGTTTAATAAACAAGATGGGCCAATCCTAATTGCTGATCACAGAGGTGTTTGCTTTACAATTCAAACCCACATTTCTTCAGATACATGTGCTATGCTCCAAGCGCTGTCATCAACCTGCCATTCTCTCTCATGCAGTACTATCTTTTCCTTCACAACAACACTGTTATTATTATCACCACTAATCTTTCACTAGCCTTTTACTTTCGTGTAAATTATACAGCGTTTCTGCAAGCCTGGCCAGTAGCCTACTTTGGGAACTCCTTGCTTGAACAGAAATAACACTGCCGATGATATTATAATGATTTTAACTGAGTTTTCTCGCCATACGATTATCAGGAGCTTAGGCAGAGCAGTGTCACACAGTGCATGCGATTCAACAATCGATCAACTGGAGTTTATATGAACCAGCAGACAAGTGAGGGCTTGAATAAATTACCAGATGTTTCCTATCGTAAGAGCTTGCGAATTCCCTCTTTTATGAATTATAAACACAGTAGTGCGCCAAACCACTCGCTAAGGGAATCGGCTACACAATTAATAACCTTTTAAGCAACTACCTTTTTATAATAGTTTTTTCCGAATATTCTCACAAGTGCTGCTTAAAAAAACCTTCACGTTTTCCAACTTATTTTTTTCATAAATTTAGAGGTGCCGTTCAATTTCAGAGTTTACGGTAATATGTTCCAAGTCCTTTAGTAAAACATCGAAAACACTACTTGGAAAGGTTTACACAGCCACTTGACCACACATGTAGCACTGTAGGAAACCACATTACTGGATATTTACCTCACAAACATATCCAAAAGACAGCTGTGCTTTCTTCTTGTGAAAGAGCCAAAAGGACAAGATATCAAAAACAATTGAAGTTTAACATTATGACCAATTAAATAATAACATACTAATACAAATTCTACCGTTTCTTTAAGAGGGTTGGTTGGCAGAGTAATAGTCTTTCGGTTTAAGTAATTAATGCTCACCATGCATGCCAATTCATGCCTGTGATATAAGAAAACACAAGCAACCCCTTTTCACATTAGCACATCTGTGTACAAGCGTGCCTGACTCATGCTGTTTTATCTCAACAGCAGGATAAATATCCTCCTCTCTAAAAAGGATCAAGTGGCTCGGTTCTTATTAGTCTGAGAGTTATCTCCAGTTCTCTATGTCGCAGGACTGGATGCTGTTCAATAGCTGTTCAATTTGACCACTTTGTGCCCGGTTCATCTTCATACACAGACACGTGCTATATCCCTGCACAGGTAGTCACCCTTACACAGGAAGTTGCTAATGGGAGACCTTATGGCGTAGGAGTAACAGTCACCACAAAGGTAACTAGATTCAACACTTACACTGTGGGTTTGTCCCATTATGTATGTCTGGGCTCAATCGATGTCTTTGGGAAGAAGCGTTAACAGCAGAATACCTACTGAATGAGATTTAAGCCGCCCATGTAGCTACCTTACATATCTCTCACAAAGAAACATGCCTGGAGAAAACAATAAGGCGTATTAGGTCTGGTAGATTGTGCTTGGATACCAGAAAGAATGACTCCGATATTCAACATTTAGCATGGCTGATATCACTGTCCCTTGTAGGGTACAACAATTGATCAGTGGAACACTGAACCCAGGTTATATCACGACAGAAACATTACAAAGAATGTGAAACAGTACCACAGACTAGAACGTATGGCAGGCACAATAAGAAGTGGGAAGGAAAATGTTGCTGCTTAGGTGAACTCTACCAATGCCTTGAGGACAAAGGTGGAATGATTACTCAAAACTACTTTGTCCCGATGGAACACAATCAATGGTTTGGACATTTTTTATGACCTGTAGCTCACTGATCACCAGACCGATGTAATGGCAATAAGAAAAAAAAGACTGATAGGAGAGACGCCACGTGCCTTTTGAGGCCACAAACTCGAAGAGCTTGTGTTTTAATTTAGACAAAACAATATTCAAGACACACCTAAATGTACATTACCTGATTGGGGTGGCGAGATGCAGCAGCCAGTCAGCTGGCATTTGATCACCTACTTTAATACAGAAAAATATGTTCCTCTTCTGTTTCTATAGGTGCTTATTGCTGCAAGGTAAGCTTTATGTGGCTATCCAAATTTGGTTCTGCTAGATGCCTAAGGGGAAACACAGTATTATGGACTGAGCAAGAGAGAAGACTAATATGAAAATTGAGGCAGATCACCTGTCCAACAAGGACCAGCAGTGGTTCTTTAGCCAATTCTGCTGGTGATGTGTCCTGGTGGAAGCTCCAAAGCTCTCTGTACTCTAAGAGGAGTCACCTATGTGGGTGAATGGTAACTGTGAGAATCTGGGTGTATTATATGATATGGGTGTGGGGCTTTATCGTGAAATACACTAGCCAAAACAGTCTTGGGTCCAGTCAGGCTCATTTGTATCACCTTTGCTCAACACTGGGTAGCTGTGGTTTCAAACAGCAAGGCTTGACAAAGGAACTTAGTGTAAAATTTAAAAGCACCAAACAACGAAATAAGAAACTCAAACAACAAGAAAGAGAACAACTTATAATTAAAAAAAAGTATGTATTTTTATTACATTTTAGAGACCTTGACCATCGAAATCCACCATAGGGTTCCACAGATACAGATTTTTGAAGATATAAATACTTTTAAATGCAACTGTAAACAAGGATTGGTTAATAACAAAAAGTTGCAAACGTCAGAAAAGTTTTAAGAGTTAGTTTGACAACTCTGGTCCAGCTTGAGTGACCAAATCCGACAGGATGGAGGTCTGAGGGGCCAGAAAGGATACTTTGGACAGTTATCTGGCCACTAGAGCGTTTTTAAGGCAAGTTCCAAACTTTACAGAACGACCACGACCACCATAGACTGTAATGGAGTGGTCCTGATGCTGAGGATACAGGCGAAAAGATGCTCTGATTAAGGTGCAGTCGACGGGGGTGTCTTTGTGGTGAGTCCTCGGTCTACGTGTGGTGTGGGGCGACTTTGGTCACAGAGATCGGGATCCCTCAAAGTCCTCTTTGTTGCAGTAGCTGGCCAGCCGATGCTGGGCTACTGGTCTCCTTGCTCTCAGTTGGGGCGAAATTCTTTGGGGGGGATGGTGCCCATCTTGGTTGACGAATCCGGGCTTTGATGGCACTCCCGCATCCAGCGGACTCGGGTGCAACTTTAGCCCATCGAGGATCGGTCACTTTGTATACCCGGTGGCAGGTAGCGGCAAAATTGCGGTGGCTACCAACTTACCGGTTTGGACTTCTTCAGCTGGTGGCTCCAGGTGATCAGCCACCTGCTTTGGTGTCACTGCTTTGTTCTGGAGCCGGAAATCAACTTCAATTTTTCCCCGTGTCAGGAGTCGCAAGCACAGTCTAAACTTCGCTAGCCCAAAGTGCAGCAGGTGCAATCCTTCCGATGGTGCAACTTCTCTTTGTGTAGTTTCAAGGGAAGCAGGGCAGTCCCACTTCAGTTCTTTCTTCAAATCCAACGTGATCTGGCGAGCAGGGTGCCAGGGGTAGCATACTGGCCACCTCCCTTCGAGTGATGTGTTTGCTATAATGTGTGGCATCTGGCTGTCCTAGAGTGCACTATGCTAGCCACTCTACAAATGTCGGGACCCTTCAAAGGTCATCAGGATCTAGGTAGCCCTCCCTAGAGGGGTGGCTACCTGTGGGCTACACCTCCACGGGAAAACTGGTTTTCTCTCTCTGTCCCTGTCTCCAACTTGTATGCAGGGAAAAAAAAGGCATCCTGCTCGGGAGTGTTGTCGCGGGCGCCCCTTTGAAAGGCAGCTTCCCCTTTCAAGCTCACTTTTGGGCTAACACCCCGAGTGGCCTTTCTCAGCAAGGAGATAACACCTCACTCTGCAGCAACTGCCTTTGTTCCTTAGCCTGAGAGTCGTTCACACATCTCCCCAGGCGGGCAGAAAGTTGTTTGTGAGGCCACTGGACTAGCTGGGCGCAGGGAGGCAACTTTCTAACAGTTGTTTAACCTTAATTGTGACAATAACCTCGACCTGGTCATCAGGCCGGGTTCACTGCTGTGATTAATTTGATACCTTAGAGTACCCAGTTAGGTAGTCCCATTCAGAAGTTAGCCAGGCTGGGGTGCCAGGGGGTAACCCTGTGTTAGCCAATGGGGCTACTAACATTTCCCCAGCAAAAAGACAATTTCAAAGTGTTGCTGTTAAGACATATGAAAATGTATCTCCTACTTAAAAATATATAACTCCCTGCCATAGGGCTCCATAGGCCTTCCTTAGTGGATACTTACATATAGGGTTCAGGGAGTGGTGGCTTTGCCATTGGTTTTAAATGGCAAAGTTGAACTAGCAGTGTAAACAGTGCTCTTCCCATCTGCAGTGGCAGGTTGGGAGACATTTTGTCCTTTGTAACACTCAGGGTGGCATAAACAGTGCTGCAGCCCTGGGTGAACACTCTGCCTTACATGCCCTGGGTACCATATAAAAGGAACTTAAAAGTAAGTCAGTACTTGCCAATTGGGTATAGCCAATTCTACATACACTTTGTAAGGGTCAGAACACGGACGGAGCAGGCCTCGGTGCACTCTCAGAGTCGAAAAACCAGAAGCATCAGTCAAAAAATGCGGGGGTGAATATGCAAAAAGAGGCATTTCCTTACAGTAACACTTCAGGAACAAGACACTGAAACTGAGAAATGAGGAGATCAGAATTCTCACCTCCTTTTGTATACAGAGGGTCCCTTTTCCTGGGTAGTCAGATATATTTCCTGTGAAGGAGATATAGGGTGTCCAAGAGTCAATTTATAAAACAGCAGACTACCTGGAAAGTCACTCGGACGTTTTAGACATGTTGAGGCCAGGGAGATGTTTAAGGCCCCCATTATAATTTGGGTGAAATAGGGTGGTAATTTACCTCACTTGATAAATACCATTACTTCAGGTGAGTTATTCACCATGTGTGTTAAACACCCTCTAAATGTTTTCGCTAGAAAAATAAGACAAAACATACAGAATTAGTTTTTAACACACCAAATTTGGCATGCTTTGCCTTTTTCTCTGGGCTTTTTCAGCCAATACATTTCGGCAGGTTTGTCCTGTTGGAATCCATTTGGGAAAAACTACGAGGGTGTGATAATTATCATAAAACATTGTAATTCCGATCCCTGTGCAAACAACAGTTTGCACAGGGATAGAAATGTACCCTTATCTTGTAATGAGGGTATTAATCTTTCCCTTGGTATTGGTGCAATAAGGTCTGTATTACTGGCTGTAGAAGCAGTTTCCAGTGCCACTATTAAGTAGCAGGGCACCTACAAATGAGAAGGGGTAAGACAAAGGGTGTATGAGTAGATCCAATTTCAGAATTTAATTTTACCATTGCTGCATTATGCTTTATCATACGGGATGCTGGCCACCAAGTCCTTATCAGGGATGGGGCCCAACATAAATCCCTCTCGAGATGGAATCTATGCTAACCAACAATGATCATCTGTAGCTGATGGCATATATCGTCTGTGTACATCTAAAAAAATGTTCTTCCTCTCCCAATAAATTCCCTCGATAGAATTCTATTTTTTTGTAAGCAGATTCGCTTTTGGCTTTGGTTCAAGTGCAATGCGATATTTTGATTCCACTAGAAGCTAATTATGAGGGGTTAAGAACATCAGTGGTCTGGTATGATACTTTAGTGAAGTTGGTTTTAAAGAGCATAACTAAGGCAATTAGTGCATGGACCAACACTCTTTTCTATATTATGGCTAAAATCTCTGGAAAGGAATAATTTAATGATTAATGTAGGTTTCTGAAATCCAGGGTACACTATAAGGCCCAAGCCACTGAGAAATAGCCCAATGTAGCGCTTTCTGAAGAAATTAAACTAAAATGAGATATATGAACCATTTAACTAAATAAGGTCTTATAGGTGCAATTGGGAAGCTTTTCTTTATTGAGGTGAGTGGGCTTGAGGACTTTCAAATGTTTTAGGGCCTGATTTAGATCTTGGTGGACGGGTAACTGCACCACAACGGTGACGGATATCCCGTCTGCCGAAATATAAATTCCATTATATCCTATGAGAATTATATTTTGGCAGACGGGATATCGGTCACCATTGTGACGGAGTAAGTCGTCTGACAAGATCTAAATCAGGCCCTTGGTCTTTTATAAATTGGAGTATCAGTCCAAACCCTCCTATGTCGGTTCCTAAAGCGGCATGGGTTCACTATCTCCTAACTTTATAAAATCATGGTTCAGCTCACGATCAAGAGAGGCTGGACCCACAGAATGTATTTATAGACTGTGAATTGTTGACTCTGATGAATCCAGAAGAAATTCTTGATATAATTTTCTCAAGGAGAGTATTGAAGGCAACAGGTCCTGACAGTTTGCCAACTAACATATTGAATCATAACCCTGACGCCTGAGGGTTGGGCTTGTACCCCAGGGCCTTCTTTCAATGGGTATCTTTCTCTTACAAAAAAACAATCTACGATCAAACCAATATTTAAAAGGGTTGACCGGTGTTTTCTCAAAATATAGACTCACCTCGCTTATGGAAATAGCTGCTAAAATATTTTTCTAGAATCTTACTAAAAAGGTTAGTGCAATGGTCAACAGCCAAATTAATTACACCTTAGAAACAAGGCAGGTTCCAGCTATGCCATTCAACAATGGACCACTGTTTTGCTCTGTGGCCGGTAGCTCCGCAAATGTTTGTGCAGCCTATGACTGAGCAGACCAGCTGTCAATATTGGAAAAAATGATCTAAATGTAGTATTCATCAGGGGCTCCTCTGTCTGTTACAATTGCTGCATACTGATATCTGGGCCAGAGTCGAAATTGATTTTGAGTGTCATTACTCATAGAGAATATTGATCTTCAACGCAGGGCGCTGTTCTTGCCCCTCACTTATTTACTCTGCATCTTGCAGACCTCCCATGAGGTCTGCAAGGACTCAGTCTTTTTCATCTAAGGAAGGCGCTAAACATATTTTGTTTTTGCTACTATCTGCTAGTACTGGATTGCACTCCAGTTGGTTTACAATGAGAATTAATTGTTTTTGGAATTAGTGTGTAGTACATAAGCCTTCTGCTAACACAGATAAAATAAAGATCCTAGCCATGCATCACGTATGCTGAATAGTTCTTATTGGCTGGGAAGATCTAAATTGGATTCTCAGTATAAGCATTTGGCCTTTCTTTTTATCTCCAATTACAAAATGGAATGCACATTTTGTAGCAACCAGAATTACTCTCCAAGCTTCATTAAATGCTAGTTTTTGCTTTAACATAAACTTTGGGAGACTGTCTGTGGTACCACTTATCTGAGCGTTTTAAGGAGAAATAATTCCCTAAGTCCCCAATGGCTTGGAATGTCTTTGTTTAGATCCGTTGTAGATTGCGAAGATCTTGAGAGTGTTTGTTTAAAGAAACTGTAAAAGCTCCCCCAAAATGCTATGCTCGAAGCAATAAGATCAGCGCTATGCATGAACTCATGGAACCTGCTGGGTAAGCACTATCCATAAGATTCGGGTATTCTATCCAAACATCAGTGCTAGACTTAGGGTGGTATTCTCTCTGACTTTTTTCCTTCACTCTTCCTGTTTTGCTGAATTCGTTTTCTTGGCCTTAAGGCTCTGCACTTTACTACTGCTAACCAGAGCTAAAGTGCTTGTGATCTCTACTTTAAACATTGTGAAATTGGGTTATGCCCAATTGGCACATTTAATTTACTTGCAAGTCCCTAGTAAGGTAGTACTACATTTACCCAGGGCCTATAAAGTAAATGCTACTAGTGGTCTTGCCGCACTGACTGTGCCACACACTTATGTAGCCTTTTAAAACATGTCCCAGGCCTGTCATTGCAGACTGTGTGCGCAGTTTTAAACTGCCATTTTGACCTGCTATAATATACCTTTTGCCAGACCTAAACCCGCCTTTTCAATAAATATGTCACCCCTAGGGTAGGCCCTGAACAGCCCAGAGAGCAGAGTGCACTGTATTTAAAAAATGGAACCTATACGGTTTACTTTTACATATCCTGGTAGTGAAAAACTGTTAAATTCGGTTTTCACTACTGCAAGGCCTATCTCTCCCAAAGGATAACATTGGGTTACCTTATTACATTTAATAAGTGATAACTTTTGATTGAAAGGAGGTAGGAAATGTATGTTTCATGTCTGAAGAACTGTAATTTAAAACCATCTTTAATGGTTAAGTTGGATTTCTAAGTCACATTCCTTAAAATGGCACTTTTAGAAAGTTGGCAATTTTTTGTCCTAACCATTTTGTACCTGCACGCTGTTTCCTGGGTCACATGACTAGGTGTAATTGGCAGTTACTCTTTGTGTATTCCTCCTAGACAAGACAAGGCTTCTCCTTCTTCTTCAGCTACTTGTAAGTAGTTCTCCTGTGTGCAGCGCAGCCAACTAAATTAGAACCTTTTAGCTGATTGAATTTATGTATGCTGAAATTGTGTATTCAAGACAAAAATATGCATATTTTCAGAACTCAAAAGCTGATGTTTGGAGAAAAAAGGCTGAATTTCTAAAATATATTTCAAGCTGAAAAATGATGTGGGGAAACGTATTACTGCTATTACTGTCGTGCCAGTGGCATTGCAGCCTTGGCTATTATAGATAACCCACATAGAGGCGTTTCAAATTGACAAACCCTTATTTTACATTACGCTGCAACCCTGTCTGATGCACTGAGGAGGATCACTGGTAGTAATCTGGCATAAGGTGGCACTAACGTAATCTTGTCTGATGTGGTCACTATCACAACACTAAAAATATTACTAGCTCGCAATGATTACCAATGAACAGAAGTAGCTCTTATTTTACACAATAGTTTGAAACCCCTTGTTTAATTGAAGGAGATTTGCAAGCAGGAGACCAGTGGTGGCTGCTATGGGGCAGTAGTGGTGAGGTAAGGGGGTGGGGGTTTAAAAACAAATTTCACTTACCTGCCAGCCGCCGCCTCTCCTACGTCCTTCTTCTGTCAACGACGCAGGAAAGCAGGAAGCACATAGGCTCCCAGACTCCCCTAGCCGATCACGATGCTGCTGTCACCAGCATGACAGCAGCGTCGTGATTGGTCTGAGCACCCTGGTTCGGTGCTCAGACAAGGAGGGAGATCCTGGGCATGTTCTCCACCCGGCCTTGCAATACAGCCGGGTGGAGAACCTGCTCAGTGCGCATGACTGTTTGACTGTGCCCACCACTCCTCTCCCTGCTGGCTGACAGCCCAGCCCGCCCACTCTTAAAACAAACAAAACTGGGTCAGTATGCAGAAAATAAAAAGATACAAACATTGTGTTATTATCATTTTGTTTTTCTGTGGGGCGAAGCTCTTCCACCTTAGCGGAGGAGCCACCGTTGCAGAAGACTAACTAGTGCTTTGCTTCACACTGCACGTTTTACCCTTGTCTGCTGGTTAACCAAAAAAGAGTACATACAGGCAGCAGATTCGGTGCACCGTTCAAGTTTACTGAATTTGATGCCGAAATTCATTTTTACCACCTGTTTAGTTCACTTCTGGACAGGCGTAAAGCAGCTTTGCAAAGTTAACATCCTCAGCACATGATGGTGTTTTTAAGTTCTTATCACGTTTTTCATTGACCCTTCCATAAGGTAACAACTCAATGCAGTTACTCTGATGAAATGTACCATTTCAAAATTTGAACAAAGCAGATAAATACGTAACAAATATCCAAAGCGTATTTTACAAACCAGGACTAGCAGTAGAGTGTGTTCAACTAAACAAATGCTCACAGATGACTGTCCTCTCCTCTAGACAGTATTGCGAGTCTAGCAAGAAAAGTATGTAGAAGAATAGTATTTTGCTCTTAACTCCCATTATGCTCTCTTTTCAAAGTACAATTTTAGAGGGATAATCGTAGTTACGTGAATGGATGTGGGCATGTAAATCCCTAGGTTCATTACACATAAGTCAAAGGAAACCACATGTCTAAATATTTTGAGATATGTTTATGAGAGTGTAATAGATCTTTACTTGTGCCAAAATTTCTATTATTAAACTAATCATTGCACTTTAGTAGGGGGAGGGATCTCTAATTTTCTTGAGGGAGATTAATGATAACAAGCAGTGGCAAAGCCAACAGGTCTGGCTTACATTTTGTGTCCTGACTAAGGGGCTGATTACGACTTTGGCGGTGCAGGGCCGGGGCGGCATGCCACCGCCCCGCAAAGTCGACCGCCGGCCGCCAGACAGATTAGGAGTTTTTTCCAGGCCTGGCAGGCGGCCCTTTGATGTTCCCACGGCGGTGCAGGGGGAACACCAAAGCTAGTTCCTGCAAGCATGGAATATTTAGTCCATGCTGTATAAAACTGGGCATACATGCACACAGGGGGGTACACCATGTGCCCCCCTGCATGCATGCCAATGTATTGGGGCAAGAGGGGGCCCTGTAGGGCCCCCATTGTTTCTCCATTGCCAGATTTTTCACGGCGGACTCACCGCTGGCGGTAGGGAAACTCAGAATATGCTTGGCGGTGCCATAGCGGCACCGCCAAACGTATTGCTGCCCCAATCTGCCGTGCCACCGCAAGGGAACTTGGTTCCCTGGCGGTTGTGGGAGTCCCAAAACAGTCCAACCGCTGTAGTTGTAATACGGCGGTCGGACCACTGGTGCGGCTATCCCCGATCGCCACCGCACCTCCACCACAGGTTCGGCGGTCCTATGGACCGCCAAACTCATAATCAGGCCCTAAAACATTAAAAGCCTGTTGTTGTGAAAAAAACAAGACAAAAACCCAAAGCTTTTGTATACAGTGCATTTATTAGATAAATCAGTGAAAATTCAGAGTACTTTTCATATGTAAAGTTGCCCCTACTGCATTTAAATGAAAACAAACAATAGGATGCGGAATGTTACACCAAACAGCCATTAACTTGAAACGAGAAAGAAATGCACCTCTGAATGTAGCCAAAGCACCATCTAGCATATTTTACAGAATTGGCAACAATAGGTTCTGTTGACAGCTGCAATGTAAAGCCAAATCTAAAACACAGATATCTATCATATCAATATTTAAATGGAGTTCCTATTAACATCACTGCTAGTTCTTCAACAAACTGCAGAATAATTAGTAGTGGTGGGTTATAACTCACATAATTACGTGAAATGCATCTCTCCAGGGCCATTAAAAATTCAACTAAAAAATGTTATTTCTCTTTGATTTCTGGTTGTTCAGTTCTGTTCTGTTCAGATTTGTAGTTTTGTGCTAAAAAATTACCCGAATGGTACACTTGGGTAAAAAATCTACCTTACACTTTTGTGGACTGCCCACATTAAAGAAACTGTGACTGGTGTTCAAAACACGGCTGTTCCAATTTGTAGTTTCGCTTTTACAAATTACTCGAACAGTCCGCTGAGGTATAAATTCTACCTAAAAGGCTGCCCGCATTCACAAATTTACCCAAACTGTATATCTCGCATTAAAATTTGTCCCCGAAATTACACGATGTGGAATAATGGCGTAATCTTGGCAATTTGGGTAATGATCATATCACAGCAATTACTTTGGAGTAATCATAATTATCCCCAGGCCTAATAATTACATGTTGAATAAGTGGTATCTTCTCCTTAAAAAATAAAAAAAAATTAATGGCATTGCTGCCAGATTGGTAGCAAAGATCCAGTTCTTTCACATTTACTCAGGCAGAGACCATGTTCTTTAGATTGGTTGATTTAGTAGTCCGGATATCCTATATCAAGGTAGAAAAGCTGTCTATGATGATTCTTTCAAGTTAAGTTATCCTCATGATATGCTTGCCCTCTTCAACAAATGCTTCCAGTGTGTTGTATTGTATTGTATGGGTGTTAATACAGTGCTTTTCTACCCGTTGCGAAGAACACAGAGCTTCATGGATCATTGAGTACGTAGCTACTCCTTGAGTATATAATTTGTAAAGTACTTTATGGCCTCATAATGCCACGTAGCACTCTGATTTGCATTTGGTTTCTTGGTGCGTGCATGTTTGATATGATGTAGGTTAAGCTTTGCAGTGCAAAGCTTTTTAGGGGTAGAAGGGTGCCTAAGCATGAGGTGTTGAGGAAAGTGCGAGAAAGAGATGCAGCCACATGTTCAACTACTCGCCATCTTTGCAAGGAGTACTGTAAAGAGTGGAGGTGGCCCCTAAGCTTGTCCACAAGGAAGTTCTTATCTGGGTTGTGCCTAGCGGTAAACCTATTGCTATACAGACCACCAGGATACTTAGTGGTGTAATCCTACTGTAAGATGAAGGTAGAAGCAGTGAGTAGCATGGTTGAGACTTGCTGTGGCTGAGTCACCCGGTATTGTAATTCAGTCTGATTTAGAAGTGCTTTGGTCAGTTGGATGACTTTAGCTTTATTTTATTTAACATATTGGTCTTAGAACCTATGGCCTTAAGGTGGGGGAGATCTTGTTTTGGTGAAAAGTCAGGATTTTATAAATTTCCTGATTTAAAGGTGGTTGCTTATTATCATTATTTTCTTGGGTGGATGTTTCAAAGTTTGCAGGTTTGTACTGTGATTGCGCTGCTCCTCTCCCCCGACAGGTCCTTTTGTAAGGCGGAATGGATAAGACTGGATCCATTTACAACTTAAGGATCCTTCTTTGGGTGTACAGGCTAAATTTGGACTGACGAAAAATGGGTCTAGTGCCATGAATTGCCAATTAAAGTAAATTCTTCTTGGGACAGGGAGACATTGCAAAGTCTTGAGCACAATATTGATATGGTCACACTGGTTCAAGCTCAAAACTTGTCTGGCAGCTCCATTCTGAATTCACAGAAGCTTTTTGAATAATAATTTCATGAATCCCATGTATAGTTCATTGGCACAGTAAAGGCAAAATAACTCTAATGCTCTTTAGATTTGTGCTTTTTTGATGTAGCCTATGCAAGGAATGAAGCATTCTAGTGTTCTCATGATGCCTAAGGCATTTTCATTACATTGTTGGATCGCATTTGGAGTGACAGCTGTGAAGCTCCTATTTCCTTAGGTCAGGCTATTGTGGGTTGCAATTTTTCCACAGTCTGGAAGATAGGATCTCGGTGTTTTAGGACTTTAGTCTGAGGTGATTTTGTAGCTTTCAGGTGTATGATGACTGCAGGCATTCAGAGACTCTAGAATATAGACAGTGTCACAAAGAAGGGTCTGGATGTTGGCAGGAAAAGGCACTGGCTCAGCTTACACACAAAAGACTTCAAATTAGTCTATTGTGCCCCCATACAGACTGGGACCAGATCAGGGAGGCAGTAAATTCCAGACACCTCTGTAGGGGGACACTCCAGAAGCTTCTTCCACTTCAAAGTGGGCACTGGGTATAACTATTAGACCCTCAGATCCAACCCTTCAGTATACTCTTGGTCCTGTAGATACTACAGACGAAGGACACCCTGCTGCTTGAGGCAAGCCCTGCTTGCTGAGAAGGAAGACTGGACCTGCACCCTTCATCCCAGGCTGAAGTGACTCCTATGGTCAGCTGACTGATCTCCTGTTAGAGCTACAGGGACATAAGCTCCAGAGGCCTCCCTGCATCTGCCCAGCTGGCCTTTTGCCGGGAACTGCCTGAGCCCTGCTAGCCTCTGTTGGAGTGAGTTCCTGATCCCTAAAAGGTGCCCCTCAGATCCTGGACCCTTGGTGTGGCATCAGTTGAACTCCTCCTAGAAGAAAAGGAGCAATCCTCAAGTTTTCGGCTGTTCGCGACTGTGCCAGTTCGCGCCAAGATCTTGCCACCCACAGCGCCCGCCAATGCAAAGCTCTGGTGAACCAAACTCTTTGCACTACAGCTCCATCAGCAACGCAAGATCTGCACTTCATGCTACAGCATCGACAGCTCGCAGTGACCGCTAATGTGAATCTCCAGCAACAACCGACAGCCTGTGGCGCCTGGCTTGCTTTTCGCTCTACAGCTAAGACCATCTGCAACGCTCTCCCTGCTCCTCGTGGCCTCCTCCACTGATAACGGAACTCTTTGCGCTAGACTTTAAAAGGTAACTTTTTCTTCGGGACTAACCTGATCCCAGTATCTGGCCTGCGCTCCATTGCCGTCGGCCTGAACTTCACCCGGTCTCGCACGACCAGATAGCTGCGAGTGGAGCTGTGTGCTTTTAGGTGCCCTACTTACCTTAAATCTTTGAAATTGCTTATCTCCAGTTTTACTGATTGGATTTGTGTTTTAGTGTCAAATCATTTATTAAACTTTACTCTATTTTTCTAGGTTGGTGGGGTAATGTTTTTGTATTGTATTTTCACTTAATTGGTGTTTAAGTGCTGCATAAATATTTTACACATTGCCTCTAAGTAAAGTATGACTGCTTGGGTGCCAACCTACCAGAGGGTTAAGCACAGGTTAATTTAATGACTTTTGTGGTTCACCCTGACGAGGATTGCAGCTCTTGCTTGAGTAGGGTTTCAACCCCCTCAACCAACAACCCAAGACAGCCTCTATTAAAATCTCTGGGAATTGCTGGCACCGTGACGGAATGTGAAAGTAGATGTGCCCTACAATTGAAGAATGGTTGGGATGTATTGTTGGTCATGTTCCCTGGAGGGGGCATGATAATTGCCCTTCAATTAAGATTTAGATGAAATTGTTACACTTCTTGGATCCTTACTTCAAAATATTTATTATTTTTTTAAAGTTTTTTTTTTTTTAAGGGCCGCTGTGTGGCATAATTACACAGAACGCTATATTAAGTAAGCAGCAGAAGCTGCATCGCACATTAGCTATGCTGGCGAGAGAGACCCAGGTGCCTCCTCCTACCACTCATTAAAAGTGGCAAGTAGCGTAGACCAGTCATCAGCCATTTACTTTCTACAAATACTCCTTTGTTCTTCTGTTCTCAATGCAGATTCCTCAACTAATATTTATTATGCGAATTCTGCTTCCACCTGTTATGCGGGTTCCTTCTGGAGACATTCAATGCATCACAATTGCTCTTTTAGCGAAGACCAGTCCCAGATCTAAAAATCTAAAGCCTACCTTGCAAGCCTGTGGCCTGGAATACAGGCCCAACATACATGCTACCATTTCCCCAAGGTGTGTGCAATCCGCTGATTGTTCTATGTCCTGTGTCACACGACACCAAAAATCAGTTACTGTCAGGCATGCCTAGACCATATGCTTGAAGCCCGTGTCCACCAGTGAGCACCTTGGGCAAGCCTTATCCTCAGTTCCTACTATTATATTCAGTCTGTGTGGTGTCACGTAGGTACTGTGGAGGTAACTGAGCTGGGCATATTTAAATCTAGTGTTTCTGAACACTTGGTGTGCGTACTGAAGGATATTGATCCACTCTCTGTCTGTCAGCCTTCTATTCATTGCTTCTTTGCTGGTTGTTTTAACTCCATTCATGGATCCCAGAGTCATGGAAAACATGGTTTTATATAACCAAGAGATAAGCTTTTAGCCGCCCTTCAATGTAAGGAGTGTCTGCAGGGGGTCATGTGATGGATGTTCCACCAGTGCACCATAAGTCATAAACTTGGACCCCGATAGGCCATCTCCTCTGTCAAGGTTATTAAACTCTGCAGATCCCTGTTAATGTAACAGTACCCTATGGTAATCAACCCTGTTTCCGTCCTTTTCTCCATTCTCCTAGTGGTGACATATCCACCCCTAGCTGTTGGGAGTCCCACCAGCAGGAGTGCGGGAGCATATAAAGGTCTGCCCCTGGTTTTCTTAACCCCTTTCTTTCAGGTCCGTAGCGCGACAGCAAGCATCTTAGTGCACCCTGCTGCGCCTGTTCTCCTACATAGAATGAGGGCTCCCTGGTTTGGATCCTCTCCAAGAAAGCCTGGCTCCTCATGCCTCATGTTGTTGAGCCACCGGGCCATCCACTGCAACTGAGCCACAGAATAGTAGAGTTCAAAATACGGTATTGCCAGCACTGTCTCCCCCAGAAGGTCGCTGGCGGAGGCAGAGTGAAATCCTCTGTCTTCCACCATCTCATATCAATTATCTCAGGAGGGCGATCACATCCTTGAACCAGAGCAAAAAGCATGGGTGACAGTGGGCAACCCACGCTGGTGCCCCTGCCGATCTCTATTGGAGCCGAGATTAGTTGGACAGCGTGAACTCGGGCCCTCGCTCCAGTGTACCAGAGCATCACCCACTTTCCCCATCCCTCTCCCGAGGTCATCCGCTGCATAAAGGCCATGAGGTAGGCCCAGTGCACAGTTCCAAAGGCCTTATGAGATCAAGAGGAACACCGCATTTCGGCAGTTCTCTGGAAGTGACTCCTCCAGCACCCGGAACAATTGGTGGATGTTAAAAAAGGTTTTACAAGGCATGAACCTGTTTTGGCCCTGGCGTATCAGGGCGTTGAGGTGCGGGTAAAGCCTTCCTGCTAAAATTTTACTGAGGATCTTATAGTCCAGATTTAGCATAGACAGTGGTCTAGATGAGGCCACGTCCGTAGGATCTTTGTAGGGTTTAGGGACCAAGACCAGGAGAGCCTCTCTTGTTTTGTCGAGAAGCAGTCCCCTTTCAAAGGCTTCCGCATACACAGCGACTAGGCGAGGCACCAGGAGTGCGGCATATTCCTGGTAAAATTCCGCAGGGAGACCACCAGATACCGGCATTTTCCCCCTTCAAAATAGCAATTGTTTAAGAGGTAAATTTAATTAATAAGAGATTGGTTGTGTTCTGAATTATTCAATCAATACATTCATAAGTTGGCAGCTGTAATGCTTCATAATGAGGCTATAGGAATGTGATTCATAAACCTGGTTTGAGCTGTTTCTGCTTTAGCTTCTCAGCTAAGGGCTATTAATAATTTCTGTGTTTGAGGTTTAAAATAGAATAATGGCATGTTCTTATATGTTTTTAACCTCACGGAAAAGGTCAATGCGGAGGTTATTTTTGAAACATGGCATTGTAAAAAGGCAGCGAGCTATATGTCTCTTATTCAAACGTCCTCTTTAAATATTGTAATTCACTAGGGTACATTTTCTTTTAAGATAAAGAAAAGTGGAAATGATTGCTTTTTGTGTGCTGATTCAATCATTATGGAAATGGTATGAAGTTTTATTGTGATTTTATAAAATGTTTTAAAAAAGAATTGTATTAAATATACGTTTATGTACACTTTTTTACATTATGCCTTCTCATTGCAGATACCACTTAACTATTTAATTGCACTTCATGCTCAACCCCCAGTCTCTCAGTTCCCTGGATTTAGAGATCAGTATTTGGGAGACAGTTCCTGGATGAAGCTTCTGCTCCTATAATGTAATTTATGTTTTCCAATGACCAAAAATTGGTTTGTTGCTTTCATGAGAGGAGAACAAAATTGCAAAGATCTTTCTTTTCTCCTTTTGTGTTTCTCCGCTTGGTGGTGGTTACTAAGTCTCCCTTTGCCACAAGTCATTACTTATAGCAAGGGAAAACATGCACTGTTCGGGGGTTGATAGCTCGGCCAACAAGGTCTGTGAAGTGCATAATAAATCAAAAATGGCAGTCAACAAAAAGCTTATGCACCCTGAAGGTTGGATGATGGCAGTGGGTTGGGAGAAGTGTCTGATCGGAAGCAAGGCCCAGAGCCCAGTACTGCTGTGAATGACCTCTGGCCATAAGCTGCAGGTATTGGTCAATCACAAGTGAAAAGGCCAGGCACTGAAGCAAACCCACACTGGGCATGTCGGAGGATGTGCCCAGTGGCAACTGGAAATTAAGAACTTCATAAAAAACAAAGAAATTGACTGGAAAAAAACACAGATAAAAACGGTGTAATAGCGCTGGCTCAAGCATGACAAAACCAATAAAATTGCCACAACATACGCTATAACTTGCACCAAACGCCATGCTTAAAATAACAATTTGCAAACAGTACAGAAACAACGCAAATATAAAAAAGAGAACATGGCAGGTAGCCCAGGTTATGTTTTATTAGTTGGCAACTATAACTGCCGAATTTCAGTGGTTTTCACATTTGAGCCTGAACCAATACTCAGTTGTTAACTGTGTTTTTGGATGAATATATATAGATATTTACTGAAAGAAACAAAGGTTAAAGTGATGTTATAGTTACGAGAAAATGTCAGTTAATATGTAACATTTTAAGCTTAAACAAAATCACTCAAATTCACCTGTTATAGTTAACTCAAGTAACTATAACTGGTGCCCAGGCCATGCACAATGACTTGCATATCCAATACTGTATTCCCCAGAACAATCTCTGACCCACTTTCAACTGATTCTTCTCACTGGTGAGAAAACTGCCCTAAACATATTGAGTAAATGGGGAGTTTGCTCGATAGCTGAACTCCAATGGACAATTCCTAGACTGCCCTGGCATGATGAATGAGGGAGATTTTTCTGTAATCGACACCTTCACATATTTTCATCTCCAGGCACTGTGTGGGAAATGCTACCCGACTTTCCCTCAAGAGTAAGTTGCATCCAAGGCACCAAAAATGCTCTTAAGCGCTCAATCTCAGAAATGCTTGACATCCATACTCTACTTGACAGTGAAATCAGATGCCCCAATGGTGGTGCCTGGAGCTAGGGAACAATGGGGGAGGGGCATGCCTAGGAGGCATAATCTCAGATAAAGAATGATTGTACTGCTGCAGTCAATTGAGGGCTCTCTCCCCCAACAGCCGCCTACACCTTATCCATTTTTTTTTAAAGAACTTTATTTTAAGTTTTACACAGTAACAAAATACAGATGTGCAACCAATACCAGCAAAGAAGAATCATGTAGTCATGTGATAATGTGGTACAGTTCAAGAGATCAGTCCTTCCGCTGGATCCTCCCTTCCATAAGCAACAATCAAGTATAACAGACATATTTAATCCCCCTCCCCTTCGCTACCCGCCTGGCTGCTCGCTGCTGCTGGACTTTGTGAACCTGACTGCAGGCCATTGGCCAGTAAATCATGGCAGAGCTTCCTCCAAAGTCTTAAATCCTCCTCTAATTTTTCATCTCTGAGACTCCTCTTCATGTGAACTTCCTCAGCTAATGTCCATTCTCGCACATACCCGTATCCATGCGGTGACCTCGGGAGGCCGCACCACCATCCACACAATAGCAAGTCTGCGTCTCGCTAGCAACAATAGTAATTGCTGGAGTCTACATACTATCTTGCTTTGCTTTTTAGGTTCCCGTATTAACCCCAATAGGCAATGGGTGGGCGTCAACTGCACTCGCCTATTCACGCTGCCTCTAATTCGCTCCACCACCTCCGTCCAAAAGTCCCTTACCTCAGGGCACTACCAGGCCAGGTGCAGGAAATTAGCCCTTTCCTTGTGGCATCTTGGGCACGAGTGGGACCTATTGGGGGCCATACGATGTATTCTCTCCGGGGTCATATATGTGCGGTGCAAGTAATTGTAAAGAATTAACCGGAATCGGGCATTAGAGGAGACCGTGTGCGTAAGATAGCCACCACCCTCCAATCCTGATCCTCCAGTGGCTTCCCCAGATCTGCTTCTAGGTGGCAAATGCCCCGGGGGGGGGAGCGCTAGCGTCCTCCCTCATAGCCCTATACAGTAGTGATATGATGCGTCTTCTCGCCCCGCACGTGAGTAGGATGTCCAGTGTCCGCGTGAGCTGTGGGATTGCCGGATGTGTGGGCCATATTTCTTTAAAAATGTTGGCTAAAGCAGAGTACTGTAGATATTGCCCCTGCCCCAGTCCAAAATCGTCGCAGGGTCGCTCGAACATAATAAAGTTCTCGCCCAGGAACAAATCCACGAGCACGCCACATCCCCCCTCGTGCCACGCCCGGTATGACATGTTAGACATTACCCTCCTGAACGGCGCTATGTCCCACACCGACAATTCCCGATGAAATGGGCGTGCTTCAAAATTTGCTCCACAAATATTTGCCAGATACGCACAGTCTGCTTGACCACATATGGAACCGCAACAGGAGTTCCCGCTCCCTGCAAGAGGAGGGATGGCAGGCCAGTAGCCTGCATTCTATCCTGGAGCAGCCTTTTTCCCAGCTGTCCCCCTCAGCAAACCATCTCGCAGCATGCTGTAATTGGGTGGCTTAGTAATAAAGCTCCATTCTAGGTGCCTCAAGACCACCCCCCTCATATGTATTCAACGTGGCGAGCGCCACTCTACTGCGACGACCAGCCCAGTACAGGTCTATCAGTATGGAGTCCAGGGCTCGGAATATTCACCTAGGGATGTAGCACGGGGTGTTCTGTAACATATAGAGACAGCGGGGCAATACCACCATCTTGGCTATTGCCAACCTACCCATAAGGGAGAGCGGGAGAGTGCTCCAAAAGTCCACGACCCCTTCAATGCATCTACCGTCTTATGGAAGTTGAGTTGCAATATCCGCGAGTCCTTGCCCGCCACCTGCACACCCAGGTACCTGAAATGGTCCGTCTCCCAGGTAATCCCAAACTAGGAAGAGAATCCGCAGAGCAGCCAGCCTGGCGGGCCAGAGGGAATATCAAAGATTTTGATTTATTGAGTCGCAACCCAGAGCACCCACCGAACTCTTCCAACACCTGTAAGAGCCCTGGAACCACCTCCCGTGGCGAGCAGATATAGAATAATGCGTCATCCGCAAACAATGATAAAATATGTGAAGTCTCACCGATTTTGATTCCCCAGTGACCCAGGTCCCTATGCACCCATTTCGCTGGGGGCTCTATTGCCAATGCAAACAGAAGTGGAGAGAGCGGGCAGCCCTGTCTCGTCCCCCTCCCCAGTTGCCACTCGCTCAACCTGCTGTGCCCCACCCGAACCCTGGCGCTGGGTGCTGTGTACAAGATCTGTACCCATCTTCTAAAACGTGGACCAAAACCAGCCGCCCTGAGCACATCCAACAGACCTTATCCATTTTAAATTCCTCCATCAGACTCATCGCACACCTCAAACTGTTTAAGAAAACTGATTCTGTATGTGTTAGATGCAAAACTCCAAATGCTAATTTTATACACATGTAATGTAACTGCCCTTCAATTGCTGGATATTGGTCTAAATTATATCTGATGTTGGGTATTTCAAGGATACCTTCCTCCAAACTGTCCAAGCTGGGTTGATCACCAAGACAACCGTGAACGTGTGGTGACTCACTTCAGTGGCACTACCATTGGTTAAGAGATGGGTGGTCTGTGTGTGGGGTAGGGACTGTGTGCTCATGGTAAAGAACTGTTTGAAAGACTTGATATACTGAAATAAACAACTTGAAATAAATTATTCCACTATTCCGCAAGCCAGTCATTCGAAGCATATATGGGGAGCACAACATTCCGATTTATTACCACATACTGTATTGTAACATGTACCCAATGTAGGAGCTGGTGGCGGGACATAGTGGGGGGAGATTTCGCCATTGGAGAGCAAGGATAAGTATCATCGCTACTGTAATACTTGTGATTTGGGGGGGATTGTACACGTTGAATGGGTCATGGAGCAACCACTAGTATTTAAATTTGTTGGTGCAATATCATACCATCTGGAAGTGACACCCTGTGAACAGAGGTATAGTGAGAGCACTACTTTCTCTCTGTATGTTATTGATGATTATATCTATGATATCTTGCATTGTAAGTATGCAAGTATATGCTCTGTGGTTTCTTTGAAACATATTTTATTTTTTAACTGGTGAATATCAGTCTAGGGGAGTCTGGCGGCCAGCCTTGGTGTCGAAGGTCTAGATGGTCTCCCTACACTGCCCCCTTATACCTTATTATGTTTAAAATTATTTCAGGACACAGAGACCAAGTTCACAAGTCCTGTAATTACGGCTGCAACATTTTTGTTCAGGTTGTGGCAAGCCAAGCAGAGCGCAAGCTCCTATTGTGTTTCGCTCCCACAGGAGCAAGATGGCTGACCGGAAAAAGGGACCCTTAGGCCAATCAGAACGCATCATTTTGAAAAAAAAATATGCGTGCCTGCAGGACTCAAGTGAGTGTCCTTCGAGCCCAACCTTCCAGAATATAAAGTTTGAACCTTAATTTCTCCAAAATACTGAATAGATTTACACCAAACCACAAAAAGCTCACTTTCTGGGGAAAGATCTAGCTTTACCAAATTTGATGAAATTCTGTTCAGCCATTGGTTGTAGCACTGTCGCCAGTAGGTAGTTATAGTTAGGACCATGTTTCCATTGGAAAAGCATTTTTTGATTTGCCTATAACTTTGGCGCTGTTTGGTAAATCTTCACAAAATGTTCCCAAAAAAGTATGCCAGTAATTCTAGTTGTGCTAGAAAAGTTTTGGGGAGATGTGTCACGCGGGGAGCGAGAAAAAGGGGGGTGTGGGAATTGTGTTTCCCATGTTAATTCCCATAGAGTCTTTAGACATGCGGATTCACATTGAATTTGGCAGAAAGGAAGCTTTTGGGTCGCAGATCACACTTTGAGTTAATTGGTGTAAATCTGTAGTGAATAATGACGAGATTGTGCAGAGTATGCAGAGCTCTGATTGACTTCCAACACTTCAACCAGGAAGTGTTGGCAGCCATCTTGGGACTCAGCTTCAACAAAACAAAAAACAAAGGGGGGCAGGGTATGAATACCCTAACTCCCTTGGGTTCTCAGAGGGACCCCCGTCAAGACAAAAAAGCATTTCTTTAAAAAAAAAAAGATTTGCTGCGAAATCGTGAAAATTTGTGAATTTGCAACAGAAATGCACAGCCATATACGGCCCTGGGGACCATCACCTCCTCGGGCCGGCCTGTGCTGAAGAGGGGGGGGGAGGGGGCACGTGGCCCCCATCCAGGAGCCCATAATGGCCCTGGGGACCGCCACCCCTCCGCCCCAGGCCCGGCTCCTCCTATGTCCTGGGGTGCCCACCATTGGGGAATTGGTGTTTGCTTTTGCTTGGCGGGAGCTTTGACAGCTCTTGCCAAGTAAAAGCAAACACTTCGCTTCCAGCAAGCGGGAGCTGTCAAAATGCTCTTGCTTGCTGGAAGCGGAGTTTTCATCTCTTTCCCTGCCCGCAGACATGTGGGCAGGGAAAGAGATGAAAGTATTGCTCTTGCATGCAGGGAGCTACATATTTAGCAGTTCCCTGCATGTGGAAGCAATGCCAGGGACCACGTGGGCATTGAGACTCCCCCTGTGGCCCCCAACAGTGCTCATGGGCGCCCTAGGTGGGCTCACCCAGGGCACTCAAACGAGCAGAACGAGGCAAAATAAAGGTTAGAAACTAACAGGAAGATGCGAAATAAAGGTTAGAAATGAGAAGAAAGAGGCAAAATTAAGGTCAGAAACAAGCAGATAGAGGTAGAATCAATGTCAGAAACGAGCAGAATAAAGGTCAGAAACAAGCAGAAAGAGGCAAAATAGAGGTCAGAAACAAGCAGCAAGAGGCAGAATAAAGGTCAGAAACAAGCACAAAGAGGCAAAATAAAGGTCAAGAGCGAACAGAAAGAGGCAAAAGAAGGGGCATAATGAGCAGAAGGAGGCAAAATAGAGGTCAGATACAAGCAGAAAGAGGCAAAATAGAGGTCAGAAACAAGCAGCAAGAGTCAGAATAGAGGTCAGAAATGAGCAGCAAGAGGCAGAATAAAGGTTAGAAGAGAGCAGAAAGAGGCAAAATAACGGGCAGAACGAGCAGAAAGAGGCAAAATAGAGGACCTGAGCGAGCAGAGAAGAGACAGAAAATGAGCAGAGGAGGCACAAAACTGAAGGCAGCAGAGGGTAGTGGACTGCGGGCAAGCTGGACAGGAGGACCATCACAAGGGGAGCTGGCATGAGGACCTGCTCCCATGTGCCCCCTCCTTTTTTTACTGCACACCCACTGACAGATCCACTCATACACCTACTCACAGACCCACTCACTCACGCACCCACTGACAGACACTCAGACACTCATTCACCCACTCACAGATCCATTCAAGCACTCATACACCCACAGACCCACTGAGAGACTCACACAGTGATGTCATCAGTGATGTCATTGATGTCACTGACCATGTCATGAGTGATGTAATATGTGAGGTCATAAGCAGTGCATTGCGTAAGTTAGAGTATGTAACTATAACTGCAGAATTTCTCTGGTTTTGTACGAGTGAAATGTCAGCCTAACTCTAACGTTTCTGTAACTTCTGGGTTTTTTTAAATGCTAATTCCTAACTATAACATCCCTGCAACCTTTGGTTTTTTTCAGTGAATTTCAAAGGCATTTTTAATTTTATGTCCGAACTGTAACCTGTGAACTTTAACAATGGGTGTGTGCATCGCTGTATAGGTTGGTGACTGGGTGTGTGAGTGGCTGTATGGGTCTGCGAGTGAGTATGTACCTGAGCCACCCTCATTTGAAAATAATACAGATAACCTGGGTCACATGACGGACCCTTAGGAGCCCACACACAAGGGTTCTCACTTTGAGGTTTTTGTCTCCCTGGGTCTTCTTAATGAAGATTTGTACAAAAAGAAATAATATCCCTTTACATATTAATTAGTGTCTATTGACATGCAAAACTAATGATAATGGACCGTGTGCATATATATAATGGAATTCAAATTGAGTGCAAATACAATTGAAAATAAGATTGATAGAGTGCAATGTAGATTAGGTTTTGTAATAAGGAGTCAAAAAGCTTTGCACATTCTAAAATTGCGCTTACTTTTTAGTTTATTTTGGTCCTTTGTTTATGTTCCTAACATTGGTTTATGGGCATAACATGGTGATTGTTTGTATAAAGCACCTTAACAATATGCATAAGTATCGTCAACAAGGCTTACTGTAGCCGAAACATGTTGATTGCGCCTCAGCTAAAAAAAACTTTTGAATAGCAGCCAATACAGTGCCAGTCCCTTCTTTGTATGCTGGAAGGAGTTTTGAAGTTATTGAGTACGTGTGAACGGGTACATTGTCACCGAGCACTGCAGAAGTTCTGGAGCACGCTGGCAACCACATTCATTACGGCATGGAGAAATATAAATATATATATGTGTGTGTGTGAATTACGTTTTGGTAATTTCATCATCACAATGATAGTCCCCAAAACGCTCATCAGAACTTTAACATTGTCAAGGCTACTAGGACTATGTGGCATTAAGGACCAAATTACGCAGCAAAAAAACACCAAATAGTTGGCATGTTCTCTGCAAGAGTTTTTTTCATCCATTTGAGCTAGACACAATTTTTTGGCTGTAAGTAGCAAAGTTTAAGTATTATGTGGAGAATGGAGTAAATCCATAACTATGCAGTAAATGTTGCAGCCTAAGAAATGCATAATCCACTCACCTCACACTGCCCAATTCACATTTTTTAATGAATAATTTATTCAGGACAGGTAAAAAACCCGAAACATTCAAATTCCAGTCAATACCAATTGTTAGCTGCACTTTGAAGTAAACAATGTTTTCACGCTAAGTACTCCAAAATAAACATGCAATACAAACATACAGAACAGGTACCGAGTGTAACATACTCCTATATTGCCATCTCGAGGTTCAGGTAACATTTACAATCTACTCTGCTTTGTGGTTTATGATGTCACCAGAACTCCTTGATGGCAATATTGGACCATATTACACAGTTTCCCATTATGTATGACATATGAGGAGCAATAGCTTCTATGGAATTATTGTTATGTTGAAGTTAGACAGGAAAAGCATTTATTGGGCATTTGGTAACTTTGAAGATAGTTGATGACTTCACACAAAATGCAGAATTTGTTTTTAATCATGATAACCAGAAACAATACCGCCTATAAAATGGAAGGAACTAAGGAAATTATATTGCAACAATACCTCCAAAATTCTATGGCAAAACATACACTAACAAACTTCCTAGTTAACTGGTAAATACTAAAACATTTGTCTTGCGAGTTTATTAGTCTTTGTAATAAAACTTTAAGTTTTTAATGTAGGTTTTTTTCTGTAACTATATTACAGTCAGCAACAGAGACTTGGTAATAACTCTGGTCCCATTTGACACCTCAGAACAAAATTTGGCAGACCTTTGGTCCATCCAGCAAATACCTGGCCTATACATACACACAAAGCCTGGCTGGGTTGTGTTAGTGTGAAGGATAGTGTAGCTGCCCACTGACTGGAGTTGTGAGTTCTGACTTCAATTGCTTTGCTTGAATGGAACCGTGACAGGTGATGGTGAGTCGTGGTATCACAGACTGGTGAGTAGGAACGACAGTGTTTAGTGAAGTTAAATGGGTGTGTTTAAACATCTTCAGCGGCCTTTCTGGTCGTAACGTTTTCTCTCTCTACTGAAAGTGATGACACAAAAACACTTTCAACATCAGTGTGGAATCCAGTTAAGTCAGTTATGCAGAGCGTAGACTGGATGGGGTGATTGGCACTGTAAATATGGTTTAATTGTAGCATAAGCGACTTCAGCCAAACCACAGAAGTGGCTTGCTGCATTTGCTACCATGGTTAAGGCACTGAACCTGGATGGTTGGTCTGTTGTCTGGATGAGGTTTGAAAAAGAAAGTTTTAAAATGGGGAACTGTATAACTCAAGCCAAATAAATAATATGATTGTATCTCACCTCTTAGTCATCTAACACCTTATGACACTGCAAAAACTTGAGCAGTGGCACTATGATTTCTTGGGAAGTTCTTGCGTAAGCTAGTATTTAACATAAGAAAAATGTTAGCTATTCAGTCATAGCTTGGATGTAGAACATTGCCTTCTAAAGAAAGGCATATTTATTAACTTCTGTGTCAAGCAACGCTCTGTGACTAAATGACCGAATCAGGTCAAATTTGCACTGATCTGCACTTCAGACATTCTAAAAAAGGCAGGTAAAGTGATGGGAAAACTGTGTTAGTCTGACCTCTTGAGAAATGTGTCAAGGGCTACGAGCAACTTGACAGGCAACATCTGGTTTTACGGGAACGAACGGTTAACTGGCAGGTGGACATGCCCCTTTGACACCTTCTAGCAAGCACTCTTTCAGTGGTTTCCCCGAGGAGGATGCTTGCAGGTCACAACGTTTGAGGACCACAACATTAACATTTGCATGGGCTGCTACTTGAATACTTTGATGATGACAAGTGTTCCCTTCATGATACATAGTGGAAGTGGTGGACCTGTAAAGGGATTGTTAAGGTTAAACATAAATATCGAAGGCAAATAATATTTATTAGCAGATTTTGTTAGCCTTATTTGATCTCGCTAGGTGGCAAGGAGTCTACATGCAAAGAATTAGGACATTATTCTTTTAACACTGTCCGTTTTACACACAACCTGGACAGCTTATATCGGTCTGACTAGACAGGCTCCTTTTCGATTGGGAGCTGAATTACAAGACGAACCGTTGATGCATCAGTGGCCAGTTGTAGCATCAATTATTAAAACGTACTTCACTGGTTCAATTTGTTTATTTCAGGTGAGAGAAATTACAAGACTTTATCTTTGCAAATACAAAAAATTAGCAAAAAGTTTGGAATTTGTAAGAGATTTACAAAGTATCTTTTCAAACAATTATGAGAGAAACATCTACAAAGGCAGGTATTACAGAAAAATAAAATTCATTCAGATGTTTTTGTTGATAATTAAAACATCCATAGATCATTTTACACTGTACTTTTCTCTGGGAAAAACAGCATTTCCCTGAAACAGGGGGCAATTTCACAAAAAGCATAAATGAAAAAATGCTTGCTTTGTAATGTCATGTGAATGTAAACTTATGAATTTCATTAAAATTAAGTCAACAAAAATATAATTTCGCACACCTAATTTTAAAGATGCCTTGCATTATATGACTTAGTAGAATGAAGTACAGTCCTCGAAATAGATTGATGGAAGACCCTGTAAATATGATGTAGAAAGTGCGTTTTTTAAACATAGACGTTATTGTGTAAACTAGTGCAATTAAGTCTTGTAAAAACATGTAATCTCGTTCAGCATTTTATCGCGTATAACAGAGCATAGGCTTACAATCATAATATAATGAGGATATATGTCTTAATATAGTTTTATCTACATTAAAGAATTGAATTTGAACTAATATCCCCAGTCTACACTGTTTCCCATCAAATTACTGATGACAGCGGACAGGTAGAAAACAAAGGGGGTCATTACGATGGCAGGCGGACTTAACTGCAGCACCCGCCGCAATGTGAAAAATGCATGTAGTGAGTTTCCCTGCACTACGTGGCAGGCACCACGTGGTGCCTGCCACGTAGTGCAGAGAAATGTAGGGGGGTACCATGGGTACCCCCGCAGTGCACCACCACCTCCCCCAACACAAGGGGGGCCCCGAAACCAATCCCCGCCAGCCTTTCAATGGCGGTTTACCCGCTACGGAAAGGCTGGTTGCGACCAGCATTGTAATTTGGCGGACGGTGCCTGCTAGGCACCGCCACCATTTTACAGATGCTGACCGCTCCGCCAGGCAATCAGAACGATTGCCTGTGGCGGATCCGTGGTGGGTCGGTCTTTGCGCCCGCCACTGTCGCGGTCCGATTCCCCCCGCCATCCTAATTTGGCAGGGGGAAAATTGCTGTCCGATGGCGGCGGGCCCGCCACCGCACGGCTGGCGGTGGCGGGCATGCCGCCATCGTAATGACCCCCAAAGTTCGGCATCTGGTGACCTCAGCAGTGCAACACACAAAAAAGAAAATATGGGGTAAACGTATATTGCAAAGCAGGGGTAACTTGTGTAGATGATAAGTCACATGGGTTAAGGGGAAAGTCGAAAAGTCAAGGTGTAACACATCAGGTGATATGTCAATGGACCCTAGTAATTCTGACTGTTCATTGGCAACTTATCGGGATAGGGGGGCACATCAACCTCTGTTATGTGTGATCTGTATCTGTACTTTATTATATGCATCAATTGAACAATCCTTTTTTTCTGTACACTTATAGCTTCTGTTCTCTGTTCTAAATTGAAAATAATAAAATGTTTTTTAAAATAAATCTGTGATCTGCATTTCTGCTGAACTTCAGCATGAACTATACCTCCATCTCTACATCTACATAAGAAGACATTGGTTACTGGAGAGATTTTGAATCAGTAAATGTCCCGATTTTACTAAATGCCTAATCTCTCCTGTCCCAACATCCCATCCATTGTTTAGGCTTCTTGTAAGTTTTTTCTCGGATCATTGGTATATTTTTCACCTGCCTATCCTCTCCAGAGAAAACACAGAATCATGTAAAGCTCAACGCTGTTGCAATAGCGGTTCTTTCAGTTGGAGCCTAACCTATGCATCAGTTTCTCGATGTCTCGAATCATTCTGGATTTAGTCCTCCATTGGTTTCAGGGGGTGTGTACAGCAGTTGTTGTCAACAACAAGTTACACATTTGTCCGCAACTAGTGCCAGAATAGGGAAAAGAAAGTTCTGTGTGAATGTGCCCGCTTGCCAGATCCCAAACAGCAACAGGAAAGAGTACTGCGGAACAGTAGTCCCCATTGTTGTTTGAGCCTCACAGTGTATGACAAAAGTATGTTTAATAACCCCAATGACATCTACAGGGGGTGGTAAGAGAATAACAGATGTGATTCCAGTACTGGGGACAATATGGAATTGAGGCCAGATGTTGAAATTCACTGTCAACGGCATTAAGCCCACTATGCCCATGCACCTATCCTGAGGTCTAAAGGCACTATCAGACATACATACATGTTTTTGTGTTTAAGAAATTTACGCTTTAGACCATTGTAATGTTGCACACCTTATTGTGAGCAATGCAGCAAGCATAAAAGTATGGTATAGGCCTGCTGTCTGAATATTAAAAGGTTTTTCCATCGTGAAGGACATCTCATCTCTCTATCAGGGGGATTTACTGAACAAACACATTTTATAACCCTCCAGATCTATCTGAAGGAAAGGCAGGGATGGATATCTAGACAAACTGAAAAGGTGGTTCTTCCTTCCCTCTAGCTGCCCCTGCCACCTCTCTCTTATTTAGAGGTAAATAATTGAAGGAGCAGTGGTAACCGAAGCTACTTTACAGAGAAGAATTCAGACTATGGACAGGTAAACAGGTTTTGCTTCAGCCTGACATAACTGACTAAGTAGTTCAAACCATGACATTGCTATTCCAATGTAGGACCCAAACCCAGAACACAGGCAGGCACCCACTCAGTTTGTAACACTGTGGAGGAGCTGAATGGGAGTTAAAACATAGGCTGGGCCAGCTGGTGCAATAGGCCACTGCTGTCAGTCACTTACAATGCCGCATGGCAGGAAACAGGAATGGAATCTGCCAGGTTCTTCTGGGATCTATTACACTCCCTTATGCTCACCGGAAACATTTTCTTTTATTAAAGAAATTTGCTCCTACCAGGCAGAATGTTCTAATAACATTATAGTGCAGTGCTTCCCAAATGTTTTAGAACCACGACCCAATTTTTAGAACAATAATCTTTCATGACTCACCTATCTTTAATGGACATGAGACACCCACATTGCTAGACCCTCTTTAGACCCAATTTTCTTCTCAATCAGCAACATCACAGTCGACAAGGCAGCAACTATGATGTAGACAGACCATCGCTTATTAGTTTCAGCATACTCATCCCGCGCCACCACAGACCTACCACCACTAGAACCGGCCGCTGCAGCTGGAAAAGAATTACAGAAGAGGAGTGGGCTTCCCTCTCTCCCCGCACTGACCTGAGCACCCAGGAACTTGCCGAAAGCCATCAAGAGCCTCATGAGCTGGATCACAGCATGCACCAAAACCCTGGTTCTCTTCAAGTGCAATTCAACGGCAAGAGCCTGACCACAGGCCACCTGGTACATAGTGGTGGAAAGTGTAATAGGGTAGAGTGCAATGGCGTATACTGGAGTAGACTAAATTGTAGTGCCATGCAGTGGAGTAGCGTAAAATTAAGTAGTGTTTACTGTAATAACAGAGTTTAGTGGCATTAAATCTTGAGAAGTACTTTGAGAGGCATATAGTAGAGTAGGGTACAGCAGAGTGTTGTACAATTCAATAGGGTTAATTACATAAGTGTAGAGTCTAGTGACGTACACTGAAGTGTTGTTTAGTGGATTGACTCAGAATGTAGTTTTGTAAAGTGAAACAGCATACACGACATTGTGGTATACTGCAGTGGTGTATACTGCTATATCTGAAAAATATGAATTTTATTATCTAAATGGTACATTTCTGGCTGTATATATAAATAGTGTAAGTAATTGTAAACGTATACGCTGTATGAAACTTAGCTATATATTGTGTTGTGCAAAGTTCACGGTATACCACAGTACATGGGGCTTAGAACTGGTTATGTGATTTGTTGATGGCTGTGCTTACCTTACCAAAGGTAGAAATCAGCCATGTCGTTTTTATGCAAAATATGCATTATTGTATGGTCAGCGTTTGGCTGACTTGTGTGCTATGGTGTTACATATAATAATTATCAAATTTTCATTATTGTTAACAACCTATTAGCACTTTCATGAAGTAGTAATAGGTTAACGTTTTGTTCTGAAAACTGTATATTTTGAAGTCCTATAGATTTTAAAAATGTTTTACCATAATAGCTTTGCACCCGTTTGAGGAATGTCTGCGCATTTTAGCAGACTTCTTCTACTGGTTTAATTCAGGAAGGAGTAAAAGATTTGCAGGATTGGCTGCAGGGGGTGTAAAGAAAAATGGGTGTCCCAAAACGTGCTTAAATCAAATATATTTGACATACACTTTTAAATTTTGTGTTGCTCACAAAACAAGCTCATATTTTGTTGCCATATTATACTATATACCATATTATACTGTGTAGATGTTTATTTTGTGTAATGTAGGTACGTAACGTAATAATTTTACACGTTTTAATGTACTTAAAGTTAGTACTATTGGTTATTGCTGATTAGGTAATCATTGGCTTTACAAATGTTAAAGGCAGACATGTTGTTTTTAGGTACACTTTACCCGTGTTGTGCGTTACGCCTTCCGATGTAAGTAAGTATTAGGTTCGGTATTTATGCCCTAACTATTACCACATTAGTAAAGTGGTAATAGGTTGAGCAAAATATTTAAAAGATTCTGGATATTTGTTTTAAAAACTACAGAGTAGTGCGGGAGTACTGCAGTACCCAAAAGTTTTATTTTTTTAACGTTAACATTTTTGTTTAAAAATGTTTCTATATTTTATACCAGTGTACGTTGAACTGCGTTTTTGTTAAAGTAGTGTGGTAATTATAACCAATTAACGCGCTACTCCATACACTTTTTTGGCAATATTTAAATATGTAAAAAATTGGAGAAAAATTTTAGGACATTATATTATTAAAATACGTCTTATAGTGTATTTCCAATTTTCTTTTTTCGGTGCCACAGTACTCCCAATTGTTTTTTAAATTATATATAAACATATACATATTTTTCCCTACTTATTACCACTTTGCTAAAGTGGTAATAGGTATGGGAAAAATTCCAAACCTAATACTTACCTACATTGAATAGCGTAAAACAGAAGACAGGGAATCTCGAGGTGAAAACAAGATGGCTGCCTTTAACTTCTGTAAAGTCAGTCATTAGCCATTCGGCTAATGACTTGTCATCGCAATATACCCAGGGCCATTGGAATAATGCGATTCTGCTGCGATTTTTGCATAATTATGTATTTGCCACATTTGCCACGTAATCCATCATTTGCTGCATAATCTGCTGATTTGAACAAAAAAAAATTGTTTGTAGCGCAAACAGATCAAAAGGTACAAAAAATACAGCGACTTGGGTTCCTGCGCACTGGAATGCTTTTCACTAAGTTTGACTGGTCATCTTTAAGTTGCTTACTGCTGTATTTGGGTGTTGGATTGTAACTAATGAGGTGCACTCTGTTCCCAGATACTATTACCAGGTGTAAAAATGGCAAAATAATGAAGTAATACCATCATAAAATGTGCTGCATTATACCCCATAATTTGCCTTTTCTTGACGCATAATTTGTTCAACCCAGTCGCATAATTTGGTCCTCCTCTGCTGCATATTTCCAGTGGCCCTGTGTACCGCGGCCAGAGATATACCTACATTAAAAACACTTAAAACTTATAAAATACTCACCCCACTTACCTGCAGTACCCCACAGAATCATCTGGGCACAATAATATATAATCCTTTCAAATATCGTCAAAATCCGACTGACAGTTTTCGTGCTATGCGAAATACAAAAGTCTTTGGAAAATGCATTGGATATGTAGCCTGTTTAGGGACCCCCCTTTATCTTTGCACTCCCCTTGACAAAACGCTGCAAAACTTTCAGGACCCCAGGAATTAAACGGGGGCAGTGAGTCTGAAAAGTTTTGCAGACATTCGTCAAAAGGGTGCAAAGTTATTAAGGGCCAAATATTCAAAAAAATCCCTATCTCTGGTCACCCTAACTATAATTACGGAGTGGCTATTGCCACTCTGTAATGTGTGTGTGTGTGTGTGTGTGTATATATATATATATATATATATATATATATATATATACACACACACACACACACACACACACACACACACACATATATCATACTGTTGGTAATAGCGACTATGGAGTTGTAGTGGCAGTCGCCTCTCTGTAGTTAAGGTTCAGCCACCCTTTCAATTGAAAAGGTCTTTTGCTTGAAACTTGACAATTTACTAACTTAGTCAGCTAGGTTTTGGCAAGGTGAGTTTTGTGAGCATCCACCTATGGGGAAATAGTGAGAGGGAGCGTGGGGGTAGCAGTGTATTATTCCCATTTTAGCTCCCTTAGGAAATTTTGCCAAAAGACAGTGCAAAAACGATGAACGGATTTACACAAAACTTGACATGAAATTAGAAATGTACCCAGAAAGCGTATTTTGTTTGGTTTGATATAAACCTGTTCAGTATTTTTTTGACATTCACTTTTAAAAAAAAGGTTGTGGGCAAGATTTACAGGGTTAACAATATTCTGTATCCTGCTACTTGCAAAGCCAATTGTTAATTTGCTTATAACTTTTGCACCATTTGATGAATATGCCTGAAATATGGCAGACACTTAATGGTTTGAATTACTATTGGTATTTTCTATTTTGTGATTATTCATAAAGGAGAGGCCCAGTTAAAAGGGGGGCAAAAAGTGTTTAATAGCCAAATCAGTATGGCACTCTTGTTATATTCTATATAGGTACCCTATATAGGCGCAGGTAACACTGCAACCTTTCACCTATATCCTTCGCTACATTACATACATAACGGTTCATAGGGACTGACCTTTTACCTAGATACGACACTGCATTCAGAACGCGGGTTTTTCCCTGGTTCGAAACTCATACATTATGCATGAGGTTTCTTGGAAGCACAGCAGGACGAACATCTCCTGTATAACATCTATGTTAAAGTTCAAGCCCAACGTCATCCTTTAGGCCGACACAGTAACACAGCAAGGTAGGACCCCTGGGGAGACCTATGGGTATATATACATCTTGTCTTGCTTAGACAGACAGAGGAGACCGTGACTTCCCGGCTGACACACTGACCAGAGATGCTGAGGTTCCTGCATGCAGACGCTTCAGCTAGCAGTGGTCTAACATCCCTCGCGGGGTGTCCAACTCGAGACTGGACGGGGTCACACATTCTCTAACTCTCAGGTAATGGGGTGGACTAGATCCAAGAGGCATTCTTGGCATTACACCTACACAGATGCTAGGTACATTAAGGTACATCTAGTTAGGGAGGCATCGTAGGAGTACGCACTTTTAGGTTGCCCTTTTTATCATGTGTTTTATGTACATATATATATTCATGATTTCTGCAAGATGGTAGAACTAGACCATCTCTTTACTTTTGTAGTATTACTAACCATATATCTCTGCTACTGTCTGATGGTTGTTGCAGCTCATCTATTCTACACTAGAATAACAACTGTTCAATAAATCCTTATTGAAACGCCCAGACTGTTTATTCTGTGTATCTCTGAGACAAACTAAGTGAGCACCAGTGACTGAGCGAAAAGTAGTATATTGTTTCCACGATCCTGGGGGATCAGGGTTGTCATGTTCTGAGGCTGCCAGAAACTATTCTCTCCCCGATAAGAGGAGACTCTAGTGGCACTGTGAGCTAGCTAATGCAAACAGGCTAACGTATCCGGTGGGGGTGCTCGAAACCAGTCTGCCACCAAACCCACAGTTTATGTTATCCGAACGCGCAGGTCCTGTATAGGAGATATAGGAACTACACGACATGGCGCCGCCAACGTTGGTTGGGTACTTATTTAACAGTAGAATCTGAGTAGTTCAGTCATGCTATTCTCAGAGACCCCTAATCACAAAACACCAGAGACATCTGGAGTGGGTGGGCACCAAATCCGCCACAGCTGAGTAGGCGAAAAATCCTATTTATTGGCTGTTGGTTAATCAAGCTTGAAGGACACAGTGTTCCTAAAATTGTGCATAAAAACCGTTATCTTAGTTCCCTAGTAGTAGTAGATCTGCACCTCTCAGCCGGAGAAGAAGATGGGGACGCAATTTCGATTGCAGAAAAATTCAGACATACAGTCACCCTGAAACTTTTAGAGAATGGTTTATCAGCTAGGGGTGGCTTAGTAGCTTTCGTGATTGAGGCACACGAATCAAACAAAACAGAGGTATTTTATTCGTGGGTTACATTCCCAGCAGCAGATGCAAGAACACAGACATTTCACTCTTACACAGAAGGAGATGCACCAGTGGAATATGGTCCGTTTGAGGACATAGAGATTCCACTCATGTACAAGGAACATTTATACTGATTTAAAGGCGCCCTACCCCACATAAGAAGAAGAGTAAGATTAGGCCCACTCGGAGGAGAAGGGGGCAACATGGCCGATATTAGCGGCCTACACACCACATCCTGACATTGACACAATGCCACAGGCAGACTTACTCATACAACACAAAGATTTAATTAAAATCTATAGAAACATGATGCAGTTCGTCATGAGGACTTTCACTGTCCAACCAGCAATAGTTGCAACAAATGGAACTCAATCTCAGGGTACAGCAACTAAAATTACACGCAGTGATGGGTAAAATGCCCTCTAAACGTGAACAAATGCCATTCTGGGTAGCTCAGAAAATAACGCAGCTAGAGGCAGTATTCCCGAACACTACCCTGTATGAAAAACACAGAATGCTAACAATCTGCTTGCCCATGGGGATAACACCACAACTAGAAGATTGGACCACTTGGGGTACAGTCTTTGCTGCCATTTATACCAGGACTCATGGTATTCCTTCATGAGCGGTGGTACCAGACGTATTAAGACAAATAAAAAAAGAGTACGGAGCAGAACCTGCTCTGAACTTAGGAATGAAGTTACTAGGTAACTATGACCAGGTATCAACCATAATACTAGCTAATATTAAAGGGGAAGCAGCTTCAGTGGCAATCCGCCAACGCCTAAGGGAATTCAGTCCGTTAGATCAACAACACAAACTACCCAAAATAATTGAAACTGCATATGCAGAATTAGGCAGAGACAGTTTGGGTGGGAAAGCTTTAAAACCACAACTGATGGGCAGTCCTGAAAGGGACACTTCTAAGCAGACAACTACTTTTACTAAGAAGAAGTGGGACAATAAAAAACAACAAAACTTTAAAGGAACCAGATCTCAATCCTGAGGTAGACCTCCTCCACAGGAGCCCTCCGAAAAGAGGTACAACCTTAGGAATAGGGATAATATTAGGAAACCTGACAGGTATCAGGATACTGATACACGTTCCTCTCGTTCCTTTCAGGGTTCATCGAAAAACTCAGAGAGGGAAGGACGGTCAGAAAGACAAGAAGAGCGTACAAAGTCCAGAGACAAGCAGCACGCTCAAGATTACACTTCTAAAAAAGAAGAAAAGGCAAAGCAGAAGCCACAGTTCAAAAAGAAGAAAGTTGCAGGTCTAAAGATCAGACATGCCCAGAATTCTGAGGACTCGACTACTGAACGGGGAATGGGCACTGACGATGCTAGACAGTGCAGCAGAAATAACAATAGCTCGCCAGAACCTGATGGAATTTCTGGTGACAGCGGACTTGAATGATTATATCAAGGTGGAAACACCTGATACTAGAGTGAGTGTCCCAAATGAAGTATATAAAATAACACTCCAAATGGAGGGGGACATGAGTAGGAAAGTGAGAGGTCTCTTTTGGGAGAACCTAACGTTTGGCTATGACATTTTGTTGGCTGAACAAGATTGTCCGCCAGCATTCGTTATGGACTGTCCTAAAGGAGAAACGGTAATTATGCCGGCATTCTGAGATGATATTCCCATACATATGCGCAGGAGTGGGCGGTAGCCCAGGCTCCGGCATTATACAAGAACCATGTTGGATGGGATGAGGATTCAACCCACCAAGTTATTCCTTTAAAAAAATACTCCAACTGCACAGAGGCAGTATCCAATAAAGCAAGAAGCTAAAAAACAGGTCAGGGAGATCTTAGATCAACTTGAATACCAAGGGGTGACTGAAACTTGCACCTCTCAAATGAACAATCCTTTGTTTCCTGTCATGAAACCTGACAATACATATCGTCTAGTTTTAGATTACAGACACTTAAACACTTGCACTAAAACATTTGCGGTTCAGAATGCACGCAGTGCCGCATTAATGAACAACATTGTGCGGAAGAAATACAAAACAACACTTGATATCTCAAATGGATTTTTTTGCCAAAATATAGCACCTGAAAGCAGGTATTTGACAGCATTCTCAGCGCTAGGGTTCCAGCGGCAATTTCGGCGACCCCCCCCATGAGTATAAGAACAGCCCGGGGTTGTTTTCGGCCACAGTAACCGAGTTACTTCAAAAATTGGATGAAGAGGCATTGTCCTATGTGGATGATATTTATCTGACGGACGATGACCTGTTGGAACACTTGAACAGAGTAAATACCATAATTTTGGGATTTGCATCTGAGGGCTACAAATTTATCTTTAAAAAAATAAAAAAATCGCCCACCTCAGTGTCCTGTTTTTAGGATACGAGCTTTCAAGTAAAGGAAAGAGCCTGGCAGCCAATTTTTTAGAAAAATGTGCGCTGCTCCAACCTCAGAAATCATTGAAAAATCTACAATCAATACTGGGATTCCTAAATTTTGGTCGAACATACATTTTGGATTACGCAGAAAGAGTAAAACCTTTCTACAACTTAATTAAACCTGATTTCTCAGCCAGAAATTGGACACAGGAACACACAGATACACTTCGTTCCTTACAAGTTGACATGATAGCTTCCAAACACTTACAGACACGCGTAAACGTACGCAACCTGGTGATCCGTATAATTGCGGGTCAATCAGGGTACACCTATCTAACATATAATGAAGGTGAAACAGTACCAATTGCATACAAGTCACATTTGTACACAAATGCTGAGATGCGCTTCGCATCCACTGTAAAGATTCTGACAGCGGTACAGACTGCTGTAGTGAGAGAAAGAGCACTGGCTCAGGGGAAACGATTAATAGTAGTGACTCCGGTTCCAGCCTTAGAGGCTGCGACAAAGGCAAGCGTTCCTAACGCTAAAGCCTTGCATCCAAGATGGATACAATGGGCTAATTCTTTCACTGCAACAGATGTAGAATACAGGTGCGACCCGAATTTGAAGACACAAGCATTCCTGCAATACGAACAAGAATAGCCTCTACCTGATGAAATAATGCCTCTGGATCAGTATGAATATATCATTTACACTGACGGATCTGCTCAACTGGCCATAGGGAGTAAGCAACAATATAGCGCAGCATGTGCAATTGTTAAAGGTCGCATGCGGGATGGAAAGTTCTATCCGAGTTGCACTAAAACGCAATCTCTAGGAGACTGCACGGCACAGTTGGCAGAATTAAAAGCATTGATACTGGCACTTGTGAATACGGATCGAGAATTACCCACACTAATTGTGTGCGATTCTTTTTACTGTGTGCAGTCTTACAATGAATACTTGCAATACTGGGTTCAAAACGGGTTCAAAGACGGAAAAGGTGGCACAATTAAGCATAAAATGCTATGGGAACAGGTAGTGAGGTTGAAATCCGAACTACCAAGGACTCACGTGATACAAACACTGAGTCATCAGCGTAATGGCGTTCACGTTGAAGGGAATTCATTGGCTGATGAAGCCGCAAAGGATGCTGTACGTACGGCTTCCGTAGCTGCAATCACTCGCTCTAAAATGTGAATAGACGGTGAGATTATGGTGGCTGTTATTGCTTCTTGCAAAAACAGCGGTGCAGTACCAAAAAGATTTCCACTCAAGTACTCCTACAAGCTAGATGCCAATAACATTTCATTTGCTCAGATTCCTGGAGTGGGGGATAGAGTAATTCCAAACATGGATCGTAGGTTAGGTTTAATACTAGCAGCACACTAAGGGATAGGTTCTGCTCATGCAGGAGTTACGGCGACTGTTTCCTTATTGAAACAACGCTACTGGTGGCCTGGTTTAACAAAGCAGACTAAAGACTATGTCTTGAAATGCGACATCTGTCAGCAGATGAAAGGTTCCACCGTAACACGTCCTGTGCAGACACCATTGTTAATAGCTGACAAACCACTAGCGTGTGTCTACCTGGACCACTGCGGCCCCTTAAAAAGAGATGGGGCTAAAAGATATATAATGGTAGCAGTGGACTCCTGCTCGAGATTCCTATGGGTGTGGCCCCAGCGCTCGGCTGACCCTCTGTTATATAAGATTTGCGAGTCTTCATAGGGACATACGCAATTGGCACACTACATTCTGACCAGGGCCCTGCGTTTAGCTCTCGGGCTTACAAGGAGGCAATGGGAAGTTTGGGTGTAGCATTGCGGTACTCATCTCCGTACCATCCTGAGGGAAATTCGGTCATGGAGAGAAAAAAACGAGACTTAAAGCAATCTTTAACAGCTAGAGTATTAGGCACGGGTGAAAGTTGGGTAAAACATCTTTATGGGGTCCAGCGGGCCCTTAACAATATGCCAAGTAGTTCTCAAGGGTGTGTCACTCCATATGAGGTCCTATTTGGGACAAGAATATGGGTACCTGATCTTGATTGTGAAGGCGCAGCGGCGGATGAAAAGCCTTTTGACATCCATGATTGTTTGGCTGTTTTACAGGAACTAAATGAATCCAGGACAAAACAAAGTAACGTCCACCTGAAACAGACCTCCACTGGGGAAGTCAAATCAGTCACGGCAAGACCTATCTTGATCCCAAAAGTCGGGGATCTGGTCAGAGAGAAAATAGCGGACAAGAAGGAATTTGGGCCCTCCAACAGAAAGCCTGTACCGGTCCTAGCAATTGAAGGAACAAGAACTGTACTTCTACCACCTCTTGCCGGAAAAAAGGAGAAAAGATTTGTCTCAATTGACCTAATCAAACCACACTATGTGGCTGATACTAAGCAGTAGGCCATGTGGACTCCAAAGTAGCAGACGCCCTCCTCTCGCTAAAAATACAACAAGTTCAAACGGAAAGACTCATCACGTTCGAAGAGTCACCTGTACGGAATAATGGACTATGCAACAATGCCATGGAACTCGTTCCCCTTGAACCTGAAGTTTGACTTCAAAATGAAAATAACGCACAAGTTGCTATTTGACCAAATACAGACGTCTACGTCAACATACCTCGACAAGAGCAAAGAACGATTTCAACAAATCCTGATGCAATTCCAACAATTGATCGAACTGCTTCTGGCTACTTCATAAACTTTGATACGTTTTCTTTGGATCCAAGTGAACCTGAAACGACGCCAGCCCAAAAATCACACAAGCAGCAAGTTAAAGACTTTATGAACTTTCTTAGAAAGACTTACCTGGTATCACCATGGGTAGAACTGTGGATGACTTCCGGGATTCTTTTCTTTTCTGGTTAGGCTTAGTTATAGTTTTTAACATGCTTATTAGTGGACAATACATTTGGCAAAGCTCTGCTGCCCAGGAAGTGAACTTAATTTTAAGACCACATCAATCATCTCATCGAGAACAAAGAGACTTGTCGTCAGTGAACATTACAGCAGTTCCTATACCTGATGGTATAATGTGGGACAAGGTTGATTTCGATATATTTTGCCCGACGGAAATTTTAAAACTTCCACATTTATTTAAAATATCATTAAGTGATATCATTACCCCAAGTACATTTTCCGATGATTGGGATGTTGAAACTGTTAATAACATGTTGTCTGATTTGGAAAAATCTTTTGCATTTTCCAATAGTGAAACATTGGAGAGCACATCAGATTTCAATACTATGTATTGTTATCAACATTATGGTCATCATTTATTGCATAAATCTGCTAATCCTAGAAATGTGTTCACATTCCATCAGTGGGAACATTGTCCAACACCGCCAAAGGCAGTTCAAAAACATTTGCACAGAAGTTTCCATATTTTTCAGGGTTTAATATGTCTGACCCAGCCTCATACTATTATAAGGTTGCACCAACATCAGCACAGAAAAATATGTTAACGAACACCAAACAGATTTACTCTGCATCCTTTATTGCCCAGTTGTCTGAACAAGGTTACGACTTATGGAAAGACACCATAGACTTAAAATCAGTCTGGGGTACTAGAGAATGGCAGGTGCAGGGGTTAGAAGCTTTGTTTAGAGCATGTCTCATCCCTCAGCAGATCATGTTTTTGAACGAGACAGTGCAACAGACGTCTTGCCTTGGACTAGCCAAGAACAAAGACTTGAACACACCTCGAGTGCCGACTCCATCAAACACCGAGGGAAACGAAACATCACAAACAGGGATTACATTCAATGACATCATACAATACAATAGATCAGACCCCGATTGGAAGAAATGGTTGATTTGGCCCACAGACACCAATGGTTGTCAGGAAAGATTCATGGGTAAAATCGAAGGGTTCACAATCCATAGGCCAGATCCGCGCTATGTACAAAGACAACATCCAGGGGTAGTGATGTCATACAGTGTTGGGAAGTTGTGCCTTAATTGGCTAGAAACCTCAACACTCACAGAGGTGAAACAACACTTATCCTTACTCACACAAGACATGGATCTTAGGGATTTTTTACTAGGTCCCAGGAAACCACCCCAAAAACATTTCATATATGCTGGCATTTATGCTGCCTACAATAAAAATTGGAAAATATCCCAACAAGAGGCCGCAGAAAGAATACGGGAAATAGACTGTATTAACTTAGAGAAATCTCTAGCAGTGGTAGACAATGGGTTAACAACATTGACCTCCAGGATATATTCCGTAGGCAACATTGTATCTTCTGCGATAGACATTCTGGAACAAGATTTGGCCATATTACAACACAGGCAATCTCCGTTACGTTCTATAATGTTATTGAGCTGGACGCTGCAATCTTTGCGTGCAGGCTATGTGCCTTGGCGTTTTATCAACAGTACGTCTCTGTTTTCTGAATACAATCTAACAGATAAACAGATAGAAATGGCACAAAGGGGAGCAAAATATACAATGCTGCTTATCGAAAAACTGGATAGATTACCATTCACAGTGGCCGAATCACCACACATAGAATGGCTAATCCATGGCCACATAACTCTACCGGTCACTACTTTTCAGTTTCAATATTGCCTTGAACAAAAACATGCAGGCAAATATGAAAAAATGGGTAAGGAGTACATTAAGGAATCTTGGGAATTGCCATACAGATTTCGATGCCGGAGTGGGGATCGAGAAGTGTTTCTCAGTGGTACAAACTGTGAGAGCGCTTTAAGTCGATCGCTCATATGTCAGGACATTCTACTGCACGGGGCTTGTAATGGTTCTGTGGCGAACTTGTCCTGTCATCTGAGAGGTGCCCCAGCTGCAGTGATTACTCCAGCATTTGGGATACTTTCGAAAGGGAGTTACTTGATGCTGAACAGTCAAGGCTGCTGTGGAATGCTCCCGGGCATCGCATATCTGGTAACCGTGAGCGCCAGGGTTACTTGTTGTATGCAAGTATTGTTTCCACCGACACATACAGTCAGGGAGGCGCCGTTATGGCCTTCACTGAATGTTTCTTTAATACGGTTTGATACTCTAGGCAGAATGAAAGCCATGCTTTTACAGAAGTCTGTGCCCTTAACCTCCACTCGAGAGACTTTTGAACTCAAGATCGCAAGGTCTTCAGCTGAGATACAGGCGCTTATTAATACAAACTGCCCTTTCCATTTTGTAGAAATGGTGAATCGTATCTTTAACATGTCTGATACGACTGGCATTGTCCACCTATTTAAGACCATAGGTTGTGGACTTCTAAGCACCTTTCAGACGGTACTTGGAGTTATACCAAACTTCATACACTCCGTATTCGGAAGCATCTTTGGAGGACTTCCGCTGATCCTATTTCTAATAGCAGGTATCCTGATTGTTATTTTTCTGCTACGCAATGGACGTCCCAATCACCAAGGAGTTGGAAAAAGCACGCCTGGAGCGTGAATACCGTGACCAAATGGTACAACATCTAGGGACGCCTCGCCTGAGAGAACTAAGTGCATCTTGGTTCTTGTCATTTCGACCAGTCGGGATGGACTGCATCTTACCTGTCCTCCGATGCCTGTTTTGCGGAGAAGAATGCGTGTTAGACCTTTGTTTAAAACTCCCATCATGTGCGCAACCGGACGTGAATGCTCTACTGGACCCGATAACGGCCCATGTTCTGCAATGTCCTCAGTGTATTCCTATGTTGATGGCGGCATTCCACGAGCCACCGCAGGTAGTAACTCCACCTGTTGGTATGGACACCGGCTCCTCCACTGACACCCAGGCTTTGGACGGCGCACAGGCTGCCCCGGCACCGTCTGTGGACAGCGTAGAACATCATATGTGCTCTATTGACGTACTCTGCGAGGTGTTACAGGGGCCGTCTACTACAGAAGCAAGCAACGAAAGTGTTGCGTCTACCAGCCAGGACACATAAACAATTGACTCATTTTGGCTCGCCTTGTGCTGGAAGAAATTCGCCCTTTTTAATAACAAGCTCAATTTGGAACTCAGACAAAATTGACATTCCTTTTTCATTTATTTGGGCGTGAATGGCTTTCTAATGCTTATAGTGGTTCGGACTATATCAACAGACACTTTTTAGAGCTAGGGCCTGCAACCAATTTTCTGTTTACATTTTTTTAAAATCATTTTAGAATTTATTTTTTAGACGTTTTTAAACATTTTTTAGAAAGAAATGTTTTAACCCTTGGTGCGTACCAATGTCTAGTTAGAATGGTAGTACACTTATAGGTTACATATGTCGTCCAGTCGGAAGAGGAGTGGGTGTTATATTCCATATAGGTTCCCTATATAGGCGCAGGTAACACTGCAACCTTTCACCTATATCCTTCCCTACATTACATACATAACAGTTCATAGGGACTGACCTTTTACCTAGATACAACACTGCATTCAGAACACAGGTTTTTCCCTCATACATTATGCATGAAGCTTCTTGGAAGCACAGCAGTGCGAACATCTCCTGTATAATATCTATGTTAAAGTTCAAGCCCGACGTCATCCTTTAGGCCGACACAGTAACACAGCAAGGTAGGACCCCATGGGAGACCTATGGGTATATATACACACATCATGTCTTGCTTAGACAGACAGAGGAGACCGTGACTTCCCGGCTGACACACTGACCAGAGACGCCGAGGTTCCTGCATGCAGACGCTCCAGCTAGCAGTGGTCTAACATCCCTTGCGGGGTGTCCAACTCGAGACCAGGACGGGGTCCCACATTCTCTAACTCTCAGGTAATGGGGTGGACTAGATCCTAGAGGGATTCTTGGCATAACACCTACACAGATGCTAGGTACATTTAGGTACATCTAGTTAGGGAGGCATCGTAGGAGTACGCACTTTTAGGTTGCCCTTTTTATCATGTGTTTTATGTATATATTCATGATTTCTGCAAGATGGTAGAACTATACCATCCGTTTACTTTTGTAGTATTACTAACCATATATCTCTGCTACTGTCTGATGGTTGTTGCAGCTCATCTATTCTACACTAGAATAACAACTGTTCAATAAATCCTTATTGAAACGCCCAGACTGTTTATTCTGTGTATCTCTGAGACAAACTAAGTGAGCACGAGTGACTGAGCGAAAAGTAGTATATTGTTTCCACGATCCTGGGGGATCAGGGTTGTCATGTTCTGAGGTTGCCAGAAAGTATTCTCTCCCCGATAAGAGGAGTCTTTAGTGGCACTGTGAGCTAGCTTATGCAAACAGGCTAACGTATCCGGTGGGGGTGCTTGGAACCAGTCTGCCACCAAACCCACAGTTTATTTTATCTGAACGCGCAGGTCCTGTATAGGATATATAGGAATTACACGACACTGTGTGATGAAGCTGAACAAAAATTGGTAAAAGCTAGGCAGGATTAGTGTTCTACTGGTATGTCAAGATTTGTGCTAGTCCATAAAGGGGGTCTAGTTATTGGGGTGAGGGGATAATATTTTTATTTGATTGTAACTTTGGTGCTGTTTGATCAAAGTATGGAAAGTAATGAAACATTTCCTAGTAAGCATGACAGAAAGTTTCAATTCTATTAAGGACACGGAGGCGAGGATTATGCTCAAACTTTCTTTATTCCTCCTTCCAGCAGTCTTTAACTTTTATAACAAAAACTAGCACTCCCATGGTGCCTTAGCAAGGTCATATACAGTCCACCAATAGACGGCCTCCATCATCCCCGAGGGCGTGTGCTTCCTGTGTCAGCTCCTCTTTCTTGACTGCGAATACCAAATCCTCACGTCTTGTCATTAGTTTTTGGAACCTTCAGAACCTGAAAGAGGTAAAACGACAAAACCCATGACTCTGATCTCACATCACAACTGATACTAATTCTTAACGTATCCTTTAAACATTTTGCGAGAAAATTTCAATCTGAACAGTGACAGATTCCGTCTTCTTTTGCATTCCCAACTGAATTTGAAACCACCTTGAAAACAACCTAAAGCATATACTTATACCATACGGCAGGCTTCTACCCTGACGGGTGTACTCCTTGAACAATAGCGGGTGGGAAACGTGACCTTCGAAGCCCTGGGCGGGAATACTCCTCGCCTCCGTATCCTTAATAGAATTGAAACTTTCCGTCATGCTTACTAGGAAATTTTTCATTCTATGTCAGGACCGGAGGCGAGGATTATGCTCGTTCAAAGCTTATCCACCACCAGCGATGCCATGTCTACGACTGGTTTAAAGTAGAATCTCTTAAACATAGAGTCCGATGACCAGTCTGCAGCGTTCAAAATATCCTCCAACCTGGCATCCAGGGAGAAAGCTTTTGAAGCCTTGGCTCCTCTCACCGAATGGGCGCCAAACTGCGAGACATTTATGCCTGCTTCTTGCATCACCCTTCGAATCCAACGGGCTATAGTTGGTGGCGTAACCGCTTTGAAGGGTTTCCTTAAGGAAATCAACAATTGGTGCTCCCCTGGGGGGAGAGTTTCCTCTGTGATATTCTCATACTCTGTGAGACATCGGACCACACACAGCTTAGGTGAATTATCAAAAGCCGGGTAAGATACCACTCTGGAGTCTGACTTAGTTCTGCGGACAATGTGGAACGTAACACCCTGCGGAGTGAAAACCCGTCCTGAAATGTCCAGTGCTCTAACGTCCGATACTCTTCGGTACGAAATCAAGCACAAAAGCATCGCCAGCTTAGCCGATAGTTCCTTACGGGACAAATACTTATTGGGTTGCCAAGATTGAAAGAGCTGTAATACTTTGTTAACGTCCCAAAGTGACGAATATCTAGGCTCTGGGGGGGGAGCGTGAGGCGGATTCCCCTCATCAGCTTACAGAATCAGGTGCTCTCCAACGGGTCTACCCTGGACTGGCACGTGGCCTGCTGAAATCGCCGACCTGTAGGAGTTAACCGTGCGGTATGCCAGTCCCTGGGACGCCAGTGACGCCAAGAAGTTCATAATGGTCACCACCTCGCACCTCATGGGATCCTGATTGCTCCGAACACACCAACTGACCGATCTGGACCAAGCTGATCTATATCGTTTATTTGTGCTGTCTGCCCACAATGCTCCCAGTAGCTTTTGAGCCTCGTTCAAAATGCCAGAGACTCTCCAGCGATGCCTGAAATCCGCCGGGCCACTAATGGCATTCTCCATTGTTGGACTAGAGGATGGGGATTGCCCCGGGGATCCCTCAGAAGGAGAGGATCGAGGGGTAGAAGGATTGGAGAATCCCAGGAAAGTTCCAGAAGAAGTGGAAACCACACTTGGGACCTCCAATATGGTGTGATCAACACCACCTTCGCTTGCTGTCTGCGGATATGCGTCGTGAGTCTCATTATCAACGCGAACGGAGGAAAGGCATATCCCACCTCCGTGGACCAGTTCTGGAGAAACGCATCTGTCGCGGCCGCTAGAGGGTCTGGCTTCCAGCTGAAGAATTTCGGTAGCTGGTGGTCTAACCTGGACGCAAAGAGATCTATTGAAAACGGACCCCATTTGCTGTGCAGTCTCTGAAATATCTGTGGGTGCAGTTGCCACAAACTCATGTCCGACCAGCTCCTGGAGCACCAGTCTGCCACCACATTCGAGGCTACCGGGAGGTATTCCGCCTTTACCGAGATATTGTTGGAGGCAAAACGTCCAAAGGTCCCTGGCCAGATCTGCTAGCGCTTTGGACTTCGTACCCCCGAAATGGTTGATGTACCGGACAGCCGAGACATTGTCCATTTTCAAGAGTACACTGCAGGACACTTTGTCCTTCGTCCAACACTGGATCGCGAAGGAGCCCGCCATCAACTCTAGGCAGTTGATGTGGAGCTGGCCTTCTTCGGCAGACCACTTTCCTCCTGTAAAGGAGTCCCCGCAACGGGCTCCCCAGCCTGAGTTGCTGGCGTCCGACTCTATTACCAGATCTGGATCGCAGCCGAAAATGGCTCTGTCGTTCCAGTCTTCCATATGGTCTAACCACCACCTCATTTCCAAGCGTACCTCCTCTGTAAGGGGAACTTGATCCGAGTACTGCAGGCCCTTGCGGAGGTGAGAGGCCTTCAAACGTTGTAGTGCTCTGTAATGGAGTGGTCTGGGGAAGATCGCTTGAATCGAAGAGGCGAGGAGACCCACCAACCGAGCGATCTGTCTTGGAGAAGTGGAGGAGCGTGCTAACATTCTCCTTAGTTCCCTGCGGATTTTGGTTATCTTCTTCGCTGGGAGACTCAGAGTGCGGGCCACCGAATCTATTTTGAACCCTAAGAAAGTCACCTGTCTGGATGGGATCAGAAGAGACTTTTTGGCGTTTATCACAAACCCCAAGTTCTGGAGAAGATCCACTGTCTCCTGCAAACGGTGCGAGAGTCGCAACGGGCATAGTTCTAAGAGCAGGATATCGTCCAAATAAATGATGAGCCGTGAGCCCCTGGCCCTTAGTGTTTCCACTACCGGTTTGAGAACATTCGTGAAGCACCACGGGGCCGATGAGAGGCCGAAAGGAAGAGATGCGAACTCGTAAACCTGTGTTCTCCATTGAAATTGCAGGAAGCGCCTGTGTGGAGGAAAGATGGGCACCGTTAAATACACGTCCTTCAAGTCCAGCCAGACCATCCAATCGTTGGGTTGTAAGAGGTCCCTCAAAAGATGGATTCCCTCCATCTTAAAGTGGCGGTAGACCAGCCACTGGTTGAATTCTTTTAAATTAATTACCGGATGTTGGCCTCCGTCCATCTTGTCTACGAGAAAAATGTTGCTGAGAAAACCTCTGGGATGCAGACGGGATGGTACGATCGCTCCTTTCCGCAGCAGGTCCGCCACCTCCTTGTCTATCAGCGAGGCCTGGTCCTGCGCAAAAACCAGCGGTCTGGGCCGGGCTGCCTGAACGGGCGTGCCGTAAAACTCTACCTGGAAACTTCTTATGGTTTGAAGTACCCAAGCGTCAGAGGTAATGGACCTCCAGTTGCGCTCGAAAGCCGCCAACCTGCCACCCACTTTGAGATTGTATAAAGGAGAAACACCTTTTTGATCGATGACTGTGCCTTATCCAAGGACGTAAAAGTGGAGACGAACTTCGTCAGCTCTTTGATGAACAGGGTCTCCAAAGAGACCGCCCTGTGCCAGCCTCCGAAGAGGCTAAAACCCCAAGCTTGGGATCTACCTTTAGGAGAAAGGAGCGACGCCTCTCTGTAGAGAGGGCGCAGTTAGCATTCCCCCAAAAAACTATTGCACGCTGAGCCCAATTGGAAATTCTCTCAGGGGAAAGAGGGGTGCCTGCCAGTTTGGCCTCCTCTGCCAACTCCAATATTTTTGTAATGGGGCCTGTTATGTCTAGGAGTTTATCCTGGCAGGATTTCCAGGATCTATCTATCCCCTTCTTTGGGTCCCTTACATACTTTTGCAAGAAGGTGGCCATCTTAGGGTCGACCTCTGGCGTGGTAGCTACTTTGCCTGGAAGGGCCGGGCGAGGACACTCTGCCCTGAGGCAAACCCGTACCTCCTCCTCTAGAGGTTTACGCAGCCTTCCTTCAACAAACGCTGAGAACTTTGGAGAGGGTGTCCACTCCGAGGACCTTTGATGTATTAAGTCCTCTGGCACTAACATATCGGAGGATTCCTCCGCCTCTTTGGGTGTGCCCGAGGGCGACACTGTGGGGCGCCAGGGTCTAGAGGGGCCTGCCTCCTCTGCCGAGTCCCCTAAAGATTCTTCCTCCTCATCCTGCTCTAACTCTGGGGTCTCTGGGATGTTTGGGGTGATATCCAGCCCTCCTACCTCCGGACTTGCCAAGAAGGCTCTCTTCAATCGCTCCATGCCAGAGGTGCTTTTGCGCTTCATGGCGCGTTGGGAGCGATCTGCCTGGCAAGCGGTTATGCGGTGCTCAAATGGACCCATAGCCTCTGCCACTGCTTGGTGAATGGAAGCATTGACCGCATCACAAAAATCGCCATCGAGGGGAAGGACCTGCAGGAACTCTTCCTCTGCATATTCCTCCTCCATGACTAGGGTTAGACACCAGAGAGGCTGGTATAAAAAAATTTATATATACTACCCCTTCTTAAACGCTCTGTGCGTTAGTAGGCAGAACCTACTGCAGATAATGCCAGTATTTTGACGTGATAAAATCACTAAGTTTGTGCCGCCAAGCGGCTAGCCGGAATTATCCGGAAAAAGGGGCGACTCACCCTTACTATGTTAGGTGTCTCGGTAGTCTGGGCCCACCCCCCCCCACAGCCTCACAGCACCTGCAGTGCCTTCTCGCGCCTCACAGCGTGAATACAGACCCGCTTTAATGCGGGCGTCTGGCTGTAGTCCAATGTTCGGTACAGACCCACACACAGGCGGGCGTCATGGCTTCCAGACTTGTCAGGCTCCATGCGCACTGTGAGAAAGAATGTGGGCTCCGCACCTCGACTCGTCGATCCCACCGTCCAGAGCGGTTGGGATCAGCGAGTCGAGACAGGCGCCCTCCGGCAGTCCCAACGCGCACTGCACCGCCGCCTGACGTGAGGGGAAAAGGGGGGCCGCGAGCGGAGCTTACGACGGTGCTCCCGCAGCCCCGAATCAATAGAAATAGGGGACGTTACCACCCCGAAATCAAAAGAAAAAATTCCTCACATAGCGCTCAACACGCCATACATAATCTCTGGTAACAAGATAATTAACACTCTACGCAGCGCGATGCGAACAATTAATACATGGAAACTTCTAGCGCTGCGCTCACTACGCGCCATACATCATGTAAAACAGCATAAATATACAATTTCCCCACAACCCTGACGAGCAAGAGGGAAAAAACGACTTAACTGCTGGCAGCAGGAAAGAAAGAGGAGCTGACACAGGAAGCACATGCCCTCGGGATGATGGAGGCCATCTATGGTGGACTGTATATGACCTTGCTAAGGCACCATGGGAGTGCTAGTTTTTGTTATAAAAGTTACAAGTTAAAGATTGCTGGAAGGAGGAATAAAGAAAGTTTGAGCATAATCCTCGCCTCCGGTCCTGACATAGAATTAGGAAGTGATAACCAATACAGGGATATTAGGTTTAGTGAACATCCAAATGAGGGGGCTAAGTTAAAAGGAAAGGAGGGGGAGGGGTCAAAAATATGTTTGATTTACTCATATCTTAGGTATTGTTTAATGGATCTGCAGAGTCTTTTAACTTCTTTTTACAATGACGAATGGCTTTTTTTCCGATTAATTGTATTCATCCGTATTGCTAAATGCACATTCTCGACAAGAGGAGTCAGTGATGAGTAGCTAAAAGTCAGTGGAGCTGGCCAGTCGTGGGAGCAGATCAGCCTTGGGCTGTTTAATGAATGAGAGACCATTTCCTTTAACTTCACGGTGTATTGCAGGATTCTGCGGCCATGTGAGAAAACAAGGCTTTGTTGACAGCTTGAACCGTTAGAGTTCCTGCGCAAACAGGTAGTTCGCGCAGGAACGCTTTATAGGACTGGGGTGTGTTAAAATGAGAGGTCTACTCTGGGCATAAACCCAACCGCTGGGCATCGCACCTTCTGGAACCCCGAAGCTGGTAGTACCCCTTATTATTCCTCTGTCACGGATCAGAAAAGTCACGCAAACTAGAAAGCACAGATGGATCTGAGAGCTCAGTGGCGATCTTTGAGCGCAGACAGTCAGTGCACACTTGCTGTCTTGTGTCCGTCACCTGCTCCCGTCTCAGACATTTAGAGGACGTCCAGACTGCACAATGCGGCTTGTTTCAAGTGGCAGCCTAGAGTTATTCTTGAACACGGCACAGACGTAGAAGCTTGGCTCTAGGAGGCCGGCAGAGCCGCAGCACCGCTATGCGCTGCTTTGATGTCACCACTAGTGGGATGAATGAATACTGTACCAGGCGCCCAGCGTTTAGACAATATTCAGTTACACTTCCCTGCACTATTATTGTGCCTTTAGCTCGCCGTCGCGCTCAAAATATGGCTGTGTACACTCTATACATAAACTAATCGTGGAAATATGACGTTTGAAGATTCCAAGATAACATTTAAGATCACTGACTTGAAATCCACCTGCAATTTGTCACCCTATGAAGGAAGGCAGCTTAATGTCACGGTGGGCTCTGAAGACACTTAGTAGCATTCAAATCATTCCTCAAAACAGTCTGGGCGGTACATTGCGGATGTGTGAAATAGCGTTTATGAAACACATTTGCTTCACTTTGGTTCATTTAGTGTCCTTGAAAAATAAATCAATTATTAACAGGCAGAGTGGAGGGGGTCTGAAATGTCAATGCGTCTGGAGCAGAGAATTGGTACCGCCAGCCAGCCTGGAAGTTCAGTTTGGCTGGGGAAGGTACCCCAAAGTTTAACTCTACTCAAGAGCACACGAGGGAAGTTCCTATGTTCGGGGATTCGCTCTTCTACGTGGAGCCTGCTTTCAAACACGACCCGCTCAATAAAAGAAGATGGGCTACCTCGGGGGAGGCTGTGTTAGGGGCAATCCCAATCTGCCACCCGATTTCTCCATGGAAGTAAAACATATTATTTAGTGCCCTATACATTTTGGACATCTTCTGCAGATTTATGGAACTTTGTAGTCACAAATTTTAAACATCAACCTAAACACATCAGATGGTTCTGAAAAATGCTACACACGCACGCAAAACAGGAGAGAGAGCGGTACTTCCCTTCATCCTCCCTAATAACATCCCATGTCTCACACAAAGAGAAAGGAAGGTTCTGAAAAATAGTCATACCTGCCCAGGTATTAGTTTTAATGGCTCAAAATCAATAGTATCAAAAGGAGAACTTGTTATTAGGGCCAAACCAATTGTTATGGTGAGACGAAGCCATCCCTTCACCACCCACTCGGTTTGGTTGTCCACTTTTTATTTCGTACGCTATAAGTAATTTCGGGTGTGGAACTGAGAACTGATGCTTAGAGTGTTTCAATAATCAGTGCCACAATTTTCCACCTACGCCAGGAGGAACATAGACTGCAAATTTCATAGTTCATGAACAAAAATTGTCACAAATGTTAGACATCTCATATGCGGTATGACAGACTCAAACATATCTTCACACCACCTAAAAATACAACCAGTCAATGATACATGGCATATCATTGCTGCTTACGTGGTGTGTGTATACACACACACACACAACATAACATACTTATTATTATGAGGACTGCCCATTACCCGTAATGAAGTGTGTAATTACTATTCTAACTCCACACGCGCTTTGATAGTAGGGTAGGTTATAAAGCGGACCAAGGCAAATATAACTGCGCTTTTAGTTTTTTGATACTCTTGCACAAAAGTACCTAAACACACTTCGGGGACCGGTCCTCACAAAGATAGTGTTTGCCTCAGGGGCGTAACACAGGCCCCCGCGGAGCGGGGGGGCCCCGTGCTCCAGGGGCCCCCTCCGCGGCTGCGCAGCCAGCAACCACTTAGCACTACACACATCCGTCTGGGATGGGAATTACGTAACTTACGTTACGCTCGCCTTTGTTGCACGCGCGCCCTCATCATAAATTAAATGGTGCGCGGCCTTCACCCTCAGGGTGGAGCATAGGGTGGGGCGCTGGTCATTCTCATGCGCATGCCACTTTGCGCAATTAAAAGTGCGCGTGAGGTGAGGCGGCTGAGAGGGACCGTGCGGCCTTAATTTCATTATTGCTAACCTTGCGTGGTCTTAGCCGCCCCCTCGCGCCTGCCACTGAAACTGCAGGCCAGGCCTCAGGTGAGTCAGTCTGTCGGACGAGTCTAAGAGGGTGGGGTGGGCTGGGCAGCATACCGGACATTCCAGTCACGTGCATCATAACGTAATATAGGCCCCGCAGCCCCCGTGTTCCGGCCTCCAGGGGCCCCATCAGCGCAGTAGTTGCAGTGCGCAGGCTCAGCATGGCTGCACCAGCGTGAGGTCACGAGCGTGACAGAACCCTTCTATCAGCAGGTGCACAGCAGCCAGCAATGCCATCTATTTGGCATAAACACTGCAGCCGCCAAACTAATAGCACTGTAATTTACCACAGAAACATGCACCATGGAAGCACTCTGATAAATATAACAGAAACACAGAGAACATTTACTTCGGACAAGCAAAGGACAACCAACCACTCAAGGAAAAAAAAAAAGAACAGACCACCCACCCGTCCCCATAACACACTACAAAGATCTCCCAGGACTGAATGCGTTCACGCTTTACATCATTGCACAGAAAACAGTTCCATTCTAAACATTCAAGGTGCTCTATACTAAACTCACGGGATCAAACAGCAAAAACCGCCAGGTGCAAACCACTGATGTTTTTCACGTTTCACTCAAGGAACTTTCACAAGATAGAAAAGGCGCTACGACTCCCTGGAAAATGGAGGATGACGCTAGCACAGGTGTAACAATAGCGTTGCGGTGGGGGGGGGGGGGGGTCCGAGCTCAAGGGCCCCATCTCCGGCACTGTACATGGGTGGTGAGCCCCTGGATTGAGAGCGCCTGACTGGGTCCGGAGCGTGGGGGGGCCCCCTCCATGTCCTTTGCAGGGGGGCCCACTTAAGTTTCGTTACGCCGCTGGTTTGCCTGGGTCTGACAAGGTTAACACACACACAAAAAAATGTGAAGCAATACTACAGGTTCAAGTTAAGTTCACAAAAATCACCGAATACACCACTAATGACATCAATGATTAATGCAGTTAGGTCATATGAAAATGTACATCCTAAATCACATTATTAATACAATACTAATTTAATAGATGTTAAAGTGTGAGTTTCTCCTAAAAATAACTATAGTGCTCACTTCAACTCGTTGACAGATTGTAGTATACAGATGTATATATCTTTCAGTTAACTGTGGTATGACAGACTGAAACATGTTCATAGCACCAAAAAAATAAAAATAAAAATACAACAGGATAATGGTACAATGGCGGATCACTGCAGGCTATTCCCTGTACTACACGTGTGTATAAAATAAATATTTATTATAAATATTTATACAGTAAAAATACAGATGTGCTGAGTGTAATACACTATCAGGCTGCTTTACACATACACTGCACAAGATTACAATGGTCGGTCCGACAGTCGGAGAAAGAAGTCTGTGCAAAATATAAGGTAATAGCACAACAAAAAAGTTCAAAAGAAGACAAACAAGCTGGTAGTAATATTGGTCCCCAAAACTGGGGGCAAATATAAAGTGCACTCTGTGAGGAAATACAAGAAGCTATTATGGAGCAGGCACTCTTGGTGCACATCAGCTGGAAGTCATAAGTAATCGTATTAAAAGTCATAAGTATTCCTTATATGCAAAATAACTAGACAGCAAGGATGCAGAGGAAGATGATCGTCTTACCAATCACTATTCCCAATAGGATGATCTTCGAGCCGCAGCACAGTGGTTATCACGGAAGAAGACTCATCAGAATCCCTCATCCTTAGTTAGAGGATTGTAGAAAACTACAATTAAAGGTCATATTTACAAAGCATTCTCCATGCTTCAGATACATCAGACAAAGGTAAACTTGAGTGGTGATTGGGAATATTTTATTAATGAGAAAATGCTATTTTTTAATTTTTTAAACTGGTAGTGAATCTAGAATCTTAATTCCGGTGAGGAAGGTGTGGGTGGGGGATTGGAAGGCTGTGGGGAGGGAGGGGGCAGAGGGAAACCGAATTCCAAAGTTTGGATGCACATTCTGAGAAGGACTGGTTCAAGGTACATTTTTTCCTGAAGGCTGGGATTTCAAGTATTAGCAACACTTCCCTCTGAAGTTGACGAAAGCCACCACAGAGCTCCATTTTCTTAGCTAGGTAGTGCAACTGATCAGTGAGAATTAACTTTTAGTCTAAACAAGAAACTCTGAACACGGATTTCCCTTCGATGAGCAGCAAACTTAGGGAAATCAAAATAGAGGTGATGCAGTCAAAGTGATCAGCTCATGACACTAGACGAGCAGCAGCATGCAATGAATGTTTAACTGGAACTAGATGAGTTTTATCAATACCTGATAGGCTGGTATTCCCGTAGTCCAATCTGGATAGGACCATTGCTTTAATGACTAATTTTAGATCTTGTTTGGGTACGAAGAGTTTGATCCCCCCAATGAGTTTGTGTTTGTTGTTTGGATTTATTGCTTCTGTATTCATATGGCTGAGGAAATTTAGCCCACGGTCCCAAGTGAAAGTTAGGGGTTTAGTGTCATCAATGGTCATAGGAGAAAGTGTTGGTTGAACATAACTGCTCTCGGATCGATGTGGACGACAACTTTGGAGAAAAAAGAAGACACTCCTTCTTTTAGAGGCTGAACTTGAGCTAGTGTATTATCAACCAGAACTGTATTTTTTCCAGAGATCAAGCCGGTTGGGACATAAGCAGGAGATGAGACTTTCAGGTAAAGCTGGGTCATCCATGTATTGGTGGCAGGATATGTCAGAATCTACTGTAAATAGGTAATACATCCCTAAAGAAATCAAGCAATAGCATTTAGGTGTTTTTTATGTTCTGGTGATGTCTTTGAAGTGCAGAAAGGATGCCAGTCTAGCCTCAGCACTATTTTTACAATAGATTGCTTGAATGTTTGTTAACCATTCAAACTTTTAATAAAATTGTCTCTCAAGGATTGTCAGTTTCTGTTCTAGAAAATAACCATGTTCATGATGCATTCAGATGTTAGAATCCAGCAACGTTCAGCAACATAAGATGCATCATAAAAAATGCTTTGCTTTATGCAACTTGTAGCACACACACTCTCCATACTACGAGCTCCCGAAAAACTAGTTAAACTGCATGAAGTGTTAGCCCTCTGTAAACAAATTAAGAAAGATAAATGGGATGGAGCAAATTAATATTGAATCACAACTTCTCTGCTGGTCCTGGTTCATCACACACAGGGTTTCCAGAGTAGAGTCCCACATCCACGAAATCCAGGACGGCTCACCACAGCTCAACATATAGGATGGTAGGTATAGGCAGCAAAACCGGCCCCTTGGGAAATCCACAAAGAACAGAGACTCGCTATACCTTTTCAGATCGAATACACATCATTACTTCGCATGGTCTTACACCAGGAGTCATTAAATTGCAGTAAATACTTTGAGAGTATGTTTACATTAGGAGTACCTTTACTTCGCATCATTAGAGGTTAGTTTATTTTAAGTTCATATTTGAATGTACGAACAAATATATATATATATATATATATATTATCTACTGGCGGTCGCCAGTAGATAGTTATAGTTAGGACCTATTTTCCATAGGAAATCCGCGACATTCTATTTGAAATAACTCTTGCGTCGGTTGACGAATCTTCGCGAAATTTTCAAACTTTATGGCCCGCTCCGGTCCGCTCCTACCCTGAAAGTCTCAGGGTGATTCGTCAAGCGGGGGCCGAGAAAAAGGGGGTCCCAAAACGTGTTTTCCCCATTCATTTTCCCATAGGAAACTTTAGACACGGCTACAGCCCGAACTGCAGAACGGAATTACACCAAATTTGGCAAAGAGGTAGTTCTTGGTTCAGAAAGAACCCTTTTTGTTAAATGGTGTAAATCCGTTCAGTAGTTGCGGAGAAATTAAAAAAATAAGAGTCAAAAAATCAATTTCCCATAGGAAACTTTATGCAAGGCTACAGCCCGAACTGCTGAACGGAATTACACCAAATTTGGCAAAGAGGTAGTTCTTGGTTCAAAAAGAACCCTTTTTGTTAAATGGTGTAAATCCGTTCAGTAGTTGCTGAGAAAATCAAAAGTAAAAACACATATATATCTGGGCGGAGCCTAACCACACATGTCATCGTGAGCTCTGATTGGCTGTAAGCACTTCATCCTGGAATTGCTGGCAGCCATCTTGGGACCAATATAAATGATAGTACCCCATTGAAATGCATTGTAGTGAATCGAAGATTTTGAGGGTTACCAAAAGGAGAACTATAAAGGGTGATAACAGACTTTAGTTACATTAGAATTCATTTGTTGATGGTACCATACTAATTTCAGGAATTGTGGTGTGTTCTAAGGTGATTTTACCCTGTGAAAAACCTTCTGCTGGGATATCATGAATCATGTTTGAGAGAAAACTATTTTCACATGCTTGTCCCATACAGTTTTGGAAGGTGCCCCAGAAGCTAAAATGAGAGCATATTTTCTGTAAATTCACATTATCTTTCTCAGTCATGTGAGAATGAAGTCTGACATTCTCAGTAAAACATGTACATCCAACAAGGGCAGAGACTGTCAGTTGATTCCTTTGTGTTCTACTGCAGCTTCCCAGAGTGTTCTAAAGAACAACTAGAGTGCTAACAGCCTTACTTATGACAAAAGTATGGCACACCTGAAGCCATCTTGATTGGAATAAACTGGTAACACTTAAAACATTTAATTTAAAAAGGAACAAAATGATGGGGTTCATCTTGTCATAGAAATTATGGTTAGTGCTCTGGAAAGAAAAATTAGGACATGTTTCAAGTGTGATCTCAAATATCTTCCTGTTATATTTCAACAGGAGCAGCCTGTCAGTTGATGCCTTTGTGTTCTACTGCAGCTTCCCAGAGTGTTCTAAAGAACAACTAGAGCGCTAACTGTCTTACTTATGACAAAAGTATGGCACACCTGAAGCCATCTTGATTGGAATAAACTGGTAACACTTAAAACATTTAATTTAAAAAGGAACAAAATGATGGGGTTCATTTTGTCATAGAAATTATGGTTAGTGCTGTAGAAAGAAAAATTAGGACATGTTTCAAGTGTGATCTCAAATATCTTCCTGTTATATTTCAACAGGAGCAGCCTGTCAGTTGATGCCTTTGTGTTCTACTGCAGCTTCCCAGAGTGTTCTAAAGAACAACTAGAGCGCTAACAGTCTTACTTATGACAAAAGTATGGCACACCTGAAGCCATCTTGATTGGATTAAACTGGTAACACTTAAAACATTTAATTTAAAAAGGAACAAAATGAGGGGGTTCATTTTGCCATAGAAATTATGGTTAGTGCTGTAGAAAGAAAAATTAGGACATGTTTTAAGTGGGATCTCAAATATCTTCCTGTTATATTTCAACAGGAGCAGCCTGTCAGTTGATGCCTTTGTGTTCTACTGCAGCTTCCCAGAGTGTTCTAAAGAACAACTAGAGTGCTAACAGCCTTACTTATGACAAAAGTATGGCACACCTGAAGCCATCTTGATTGGAATAAACTGGTAACACTTAAAACATTTAATTTAAAAAGGAACAAAATGAGGGGGTTCATTTTGCCATAGAAATTATGGTTAGTGCTGCAAAAAGAAAATTTAGTGCATGTTTTAAGTGAGATCTCAAATCCTCTTCTATTTCATTAGAAAATTCTGACATGCAGACTGAAACAATCACTTTCAATACCAGCAGTAGACTTCCAGTTAACTCCTTGGTGAGCAGTAGCTTTACTACAGTGATCTAATGAACAACTAGAGTAATAACATTCTGAATTTATGGCAAATGTGTGACACATCTGAATGCCTTCTTGATGGAATCAAAGTAAAAAACTGAAAGTATTTCCTACTGAGGAGACTGCAGTAAATGAGGATTTTAGGAAACTTCATAACAAAGAAGTCTTCCAAGATGGCCACCAGTGAAAAAAGAGCCCAAATGTAGCACAAATATTACCCAGATGTAGCCCACATATAGCCCAATGACAAAAGTGTGCAAAACACTTTATTTTTAGTTTTTTTGCAGTTTTATGTAGTGCTGACTGGTCAGGTATTGGAGCGTTGCATCTTAAAACATGACCCCCCTACACTACAAAAGCACCACTGCACTACCCTAAACCCTAAAACACTACCCCAGCACGACCCCCTACACTACACAAGCACCACTGCACTATCCTAAACCCTAAAACACTACCCCCAGCATGACCCCCTACACTACACAAACACCACTGCACTACCCTAAACCCTAAAACACTACCCCAACACCACTGCACTAACCTAAATCCTAAAACACTACCCCCAGCACGACCCCCTACACTACCCAAACACCACTGCACTACCCTAAAACATGACCCCCTACACTACACAAACACCACTGCACTACCCTAAACCCTAAAACACTACCCCCAGCACGACCCCCTACACTACACAAGCACCACTGCACTACCTTAAACCCTAAAACACTACCCCCAGCACGACCCCCTACACTGCCCGAACACCACTGCACTGCCCTAAACCCTGAAACACATACCCTAGCACGACCCCCTACACTGCCCGAACACCACTGCACTGCCCTAAACCCTGAAACACCACCCCCTTCACGACCCCCTACACTGCCCGAACACCACTGCACTGCCCTAAACCCTGAAACACCACCCCCAGCATGACCCCTACACTGCCCGAACACCACTGCACTGCCCTAAACCCTGAAACACTACCCCCAGCAAGACCTCCTACACTGCCCGAACACCACTGCACTGCCCTAAACCCTGAAACATCACCCCCAGCAAGACCCCCTACACTGCCCGAACACCACTGCCCTAAACCCTGAAACACCACCCCCAGCACGACCCCCTACACTGCCCGAACACCACTGCACTGCCCTAAACCCTGAAACACCACCCCCAGCACGACCCCCTACACTGCCCGAACACCACTGCACTGCCCTAAACCCTGAAACACCACCCCCTGCACGACCCCCTACACTGCCCGAACACTACTGCACTGCCCTAAACCCTGAAACACCATCCCCAGCACGACCCCCTACACTGCACGAACACCACTTCACTGCCCTAAACCCTGAAACACTACCCCCAGCAAGACCCCCTACACTGCCCGAACACCACTGCACTGCCCTAAACCCTGAAACACCACCCCCAGCAAGACCCCCTACACTGCCCGAACACCACTGCCCTAAACCCTGAAACACCACCCCCAGCAAGACCCCCTACACTGCCCGAACACCACTGCACTGCCCTAAACCCTGAAACACCACCCCTGCACGACCCCCTACACTGCCCGAATACCACTGCACTGCCCTAAACCCTGAAACACCACCCCCAGCACGACCCCCTACACTGCCCGAACACCACTGCACTGCCCTAAACCCTGAAACACCACCCCCTGCACGATCCCCTACACTGCCCGAACACTACTGCACTGCCCTAAACCCTGAAACACCACCCCCAGCACGACCCCCTACACTGCACGAACACCACTGCACTGCCCTAAACCCCGAAACACTACCCCCAGCAAGACCCCCTACACTGCCCGAACACCACTGCCCTAAACCCTGAAACACCACCCCCAGCAAGACCCCCTACACTGCCCGTACACCACTGCACTGCCCTAAACCCTGAAACACCACCCCCAGCATGACCCCCTACACTGCCCGAACACCACTGCACTGCCCTAAACCCTGAAACACCACCCCCAGCACGACCCCTACACTGCCCGAACACCACTGCACTGCCGTAAACCATGAAACACCAGCCCCAGCACGACCCCTACACTGCCCGAACACCACTGCACTGCCCTAAACCCTGAAACACCACCCCCAGCACGACCCCCTACACTGCCCAAACACCACTGCACTGCCCTAAACCCTGAAACACCAGCCCCAGCACAACCCCGTACACTGCCCGAACACCACTGCACTGCCCTAAACCCTGAAACACCAGCCCCAGCACGACCGCCTACACTGCCCGAAAACTACTGCACTGCCCTAAACCCTGAAACACCAGCCCCAGCAAGACCCCTACACTGCCCGAACACCACTGCACTGCCCTAAACCCTGAAACACCACCCCCAGCAAGACCCCCTACACTGCCCGAACACCACTGCACTAAAGCCTGAAACACCACCCCCAGCAAGACCACCTACACTGGCTGAACACCACTGCACTGCCCTAAACCCTGAAACACCACCCCCTGCATGACCCCTACACTGCCCAAACACCACTGCACTGCCCTAAACCCTGAAACACCAGCCCCTGCACGACCCCCTACACTGCCCGAACACCACTGCACTGCCCTAAACCCTGAAACACCACCCCTCAGCACGACACCCTACACTGCCCGAACACCACTGCACTGCCCTAAACCCTGAAACACCACCCCCAGCACGACCCCCTACACTGCCCGAACACCACTGCACTGCCCTAAACCCTGAAACACCACCCCTGCACGACCTCCTACACTGCCGGAAAACCACTGCACTGCCCTAAACCCTGAAACACCACCCCCAGCACGACCCCCTACACTGCCCGAACACCACTGCACTGCCCTAAACCCTGAAACATCAACCCCAGCAAGACCCCCTACACTGCCTGAACACCACTACCCTAAACCCTGAAACACCACCCCTACACTGCACGAACACCACTGCACTGCCCTAAACCCTGAAACACCACCTCCAGCAAAACCCCCTACACTGCCTGAACACCATTGCTCTGCCCTAAATCCTGAAACACTAGCCCCAGCATGACCCCCTACACTGCCCAAACACCACTGCACTGCCCTAAACCCTGAAACACCACCCCCCAGCCCGACCCCCTACACTGCCCGAACACCACTGCACTGCCCTAAACCCTGAAACACCAGCCCCAGCAAGAGCCCCTACACTGCCCGAACACCACTGCACTGCCCTAAACCCTGAAACACCACCCCCAGCCCGACCCCCTACACTGCCCGAACACCACTGCACTGCCCTAAACCCTGAAACACCACCCCCTACACTGCCCGAACACCACTGCACTGCCCTAAACCCTGAAACACCACCCCCAGCACGACCCCCTACACTGCCCGAACACCACTGCACTGCCCTAAACCATGAAACACCACCCCCAGCACGACCCCCTACACTGCCCGAACACCACTGCACTGCCCTAAACCCTGAAACACCAGCCCCAGCACAACCCCGTACACTGCCCGAACACCACTGCACTGCCCTAAACCCTGAAACACCAGCCCCAGCACGACCGCCTACACTGCCCAAAAACCACTGCACTGCCCTAAACCCTGAAACACCAGCCCCAGCAAGACCCCCTACACTGCCCGAACACCACTGCACTGCCCTAAACCCTGAAACACCACCCCCAGCAAGACCCCCTACACTGCCCGAACACCACTGCACTAAAGCCTGAAACACCACCCCCAGCAAGACCACCTACACTGGCCGAACACCACTGCACTGCCCTAAACCCTGAAACACCACCCCCTGCACGACCCCCTACACTGCCCAAACACCACTGCACTGCCCTAAACCCTGAAACACCACCCCTTAGCACGACACCCTACACTGCCCGAACACCACTGCACTGCCCTAAACCCTGAAACACCACCCCCAGCACGACCCCTACACTGCCCGAACACCACTGCACTGCCCTAAACCCTGAAACACCACCCCCTGCACGACCTCCTACACTGCCGGAACACCACTGCACTGCCCTAAACCCTGAAACACCAACCCCAGAACGACCCCCTACACTGCCCGAACACCACTGCACTGCCCTAAACCCTGAAACATCAACCCCAGCAAAACCCCTACACTGCCCAAACACCACTGCACTGCCCTAAACCCTGAAACACCACCCCCAGCACGACCCCCTACACTGCCCGAACACCACTGCACTGCCCTAAACCCTGAAACACCAGCCCCAGCAAGACCCCCTACACTGCCCGAACACCACTGCACTGCCCTAGACTCTGAAACACCAGCCCCAGCAAGACCCCCTACACTGCCCGAACACCACTGCACTGCCCTAAACCCTGAAACACCAGCCCCAGCATGACCCCCTACACTGCCCGAACACCACTGCACTGCCCTAAACCCTGAAACACCAGCCCCAGCACGACCACCTACACTGCCCGAACACCACTGCACTGCCCTAAACCCTGAAACACCAGCCACAGCACAACCCCCTACACTGCCCGAACACCACTGCACTGCCCTAAACCCTGAAACACCAGCCCCAGCACGACCCCCTACACTGCCCGAACACCACTGTACTGCCCTAAACCCTGAAACACCAGCCCCAGCACGACCCCCTACACTGCCCGAACACCACTGCACTGCCCTAAACCCTGAAACACCACCCCCTGCACGACCCCCTACACTGCCCGAACACCACTGCACTGCCCTAAACCCTGAAACACCACCCCCTGCAGCACCCCCTACACTGCTCGAACACCACTGCACTGCCCTAAACCCTGAAACACCACCCCCTGCACCGCCCCCTACACTGCCCGAACACCACTGCACTGCCCTAAACCCTGAAACACCACCCCCAGCATGACCCCCTTTACTGCTCGAACACCACTGCACTGCCCCAAACCCTGAAACACCACCCCCAGCACGACCCCCTACACTGCCCGAACACCACTGCCCTAAACCCTGAAACACCACCCCTGCACGACCCCTACACTGCCCGAACACCACTGCACTGCCCTAAACCCTGAAACACCACCCCCTACACTGCCCGAACACCAGTGCACTGCCCTAAACCCTGAAACACCACCCCCAGCACGACCCCCTACACTGCCCGAACACCACTGCACTGCCCTAAACCCTAAAACACCACCCCCAGCATTACCCCCTACACTGCCCAAACACCACTGTACTGCCCTAAACCCTCAAACACTCCCCCCAGCACGACCCCCTACACTACCCGAACACACTGCACTGCCCTAAACCCTAAAACACTCCCCCCAGCATGACCCCCTACACTACCCGAACACCACTGCACTGCCCTAAACCCTAAAACACTCCCCCAGCACGACCCCCTACACTACCCAAACACCACTGCACTGCCCTAAACCCTAAAACACTACCCCCGCATGACCCCTACACTACCCAAACACCAATGCACTACCCTAATCCCTAAAACACTACCCCCCGCATGACCCCCTACACTACCCTAAACCCTAAAACACTAACCCGCATGACTCCCTACACTACCCAAAGACCACTGCACTACCCTAAACCCTAAAACACGACCTCCTACACTACACAAACACCACTGCACTACCCTAAACCCTAAAACACTACCCCCTACACTACACAAACACCACTGCACTACCCTAAACCCTAAAACACTACCCCCAGCAGTACCCCTACACTACCCAAACACCACTGCACTAACCTAAACCCTAAAACACTACCCTCAGCAGTACCCCCTACACTACCCAAACACCACTGCACTACCCTAAATCACTACCCCCAGCATGACCCCCTACACTACACAAACACCACTGCACTACCCTAAAACACTACCCCCAGCACGACCCTCTTCACTACCTAAACACAACTGCACAATTTGTTACAGGCGTTGCAACGCAGGCCTGTGGTGCTTACTGGAAGTACCTAGTGGGCTAGTTGGGCCCCAGGGACCCTCAGGATTCAAAGTGACCTAATCCCCCAACTTAAAACGCACCACGGGGTGCGTTTGCACAGTCGTGAAGGGAGTGGGCGGGGCATCAGGTGACATGTGCGCAAACACGCCCTGTGGTGCGTTTTAAGTTGGGGAATTAATTCCCTTTGAATCCTGAGGGACACTGGGGGCCAACTAGCCCACCAGGTACCTTCAGTAAGCACAACAGAGTTGCGTTGCAGAGAGGTGAAAAAAGGTGCGTGGCCTCGGAACGCCTCTCTGCAACTCAGCTCTGTGGTCCTAACTGTAGGTACCTGGGGGGCTAGTTGGGCCCCAGGGACCCTCAGAATTCAAGGGGACTTAATCCCGCAACTTAAAACGCGCCACGGGGTGCGTTTGCACACATGTCACCTCAGGCCCCCCTCCCTTCACCACTGTGCAAACGCGCCCTGTAGCGCGTTTTAAGAGGTAGTTTTAATCCCCCTGCCCTATTATGTACTAGGGACTTGCAGAGGAGGTCATGCTAATCACAGGGGTACCCCAACGCATAGTGTTCCCTAGTGTATGTAGGTGTTTTCACTGTATTCTAAGTGTCTTTTAGCATAGCACTGGCTCTGGTTAGTCAGAGTCAGTTACCACCAGTACCCGTCTGAAAAAGTTGTGGGCACAGGATGATTTTGCAAGAAGGCCTCTTTCTGCTCCTCTGTTGGTTCTTTCTGCACATCTTTTGCTTCTTTCTGTGCGTTTTTTCTTCTTTCTTCACATGTCCTACCTCTGTAGGCATAGTTAGAAACTAGCATTTAAAAAAACCTTTGAAATTCACTTAAAAAATCATAGGTTTCAGGCACGTTATAGTTAGAAATTAGCATTTAAAAAACCTTTGAAATTCACTGAAAAAACCATAGGTTTCAGACACGTTATAGTTAGAAATTAGCATTTAAAAAACCTTTGAAATTCACTGAAAAAACCATAGGTTTTAGGGACAGTTATAGTTAGTTGGACATTTCACTCGTACAAAACCATAGAAATTCCCCCGTTATAGTTAGTTCAGCTAACTATAACTCGCGCCCCGCAATGCACTGCTGATGACGTCACATATTACATCACTCATGACATGGTCAGTGACATCACTGGTGACATCACTGATGACATCTCAAATGACATCACTGATGACATCATCCATGTGATAATTTCATGCATCTTCTCACACCCTGATATAACTTTTGATACACCCACTCTAAATTACAGACTGCCATTCTCAAAACCATAGACACTCCAACACCAAAAACTACATACCCACTCACTGATTCTTAGGTCTACACACACATCCACTCACTCACCCGTACAGTCACTCATACTTAGTCACTCAGTACAGGACTATCATATGCACTCATACACCTATATAAACACTCACACACCGCCACTCATCCATAGAGGTACTCACACACCTAGTCAGTCATGCAAAAAACGTAATCACACACCCATTTACTCACCTATACAGTTATACACACACCAGCTCACTTACTCATACAAATACTAGCACATTCTTACACTCTTATACAATCACTGATACAAGTACACACTCATCCATACAGCCACTCTCACAATCACACACTCTCACTTATAGCCATTTATATACTCCAACACACATATATACTGCCTTTCACATATGTAGTTACTCACACATGTACCACTGAGATATACATTCAATCACTAACACACCCATACACACACTCACCCACCCATACAGTCCATCACAGATGCACTCTTGAAACCATGCACCGAGTGAATCACCAACTCACACATCTATGCACAGAGTCACACACACCCCACCCACACAAACACTCAGGCACCCATACAGATACTCAGACAATCAATCAATAACCCATGTAGACACTCATGTAGCTATTCAGAAAGCCATGCAGCCGCTTACAAACCAACAGACAGACGGATACAGACATTCACACAGTTTAGTCACTAACCCATGCATTCAGTAAGATACATTTAATCACTCACTTGTAGAGTCAGTCACTCACGTACTAAATCATCCATTCAGACACTTATACACCCACTCATTCTTCAATACGCCTTTCCCAATATATATTAAACATATTTAAACTTTACAGAAACACACAGTCACTGGATGATGTCATCAGTGATGTCATTTGAGATGTCATCAGTGATGTCATCAGTGATGTCACTGACCATGTCATGAGTGATGTAATATGTGACGTCATCAGCAGTGCATTGCGGGGCGCGAGTTATAGTTAGCTGAACTAACTATAACGGGGGAATTTCTATGGTTTTGTACGAGTGAAATGTCCAACTAACTATAACTGTCCCTAAAACCTATGGTTTTTTCAGTGAATTTCAAAGGTTTTTTAAATGCTAATTTCTAACTATAACGTGTCTGAAACCTATGGTTTTTTCAGTGAATATATATATATATAAAATCTATGAATGTATAATATATAACAGATCGTCCAGTTTAGTCCCTTCATGGAAAGTTTTGAGCCGATTCTCAGGCAGGGGCCCAGAAAAGGGGACTCCCAAAAGTGCTATTTCCCATGTTATTTGCAACAGGAAAGTTTGCTATCTGATACAGAAGTGCACCATATTTGGCAAAAAAGTGCCTGGGCAGGAGCAAAGTTCGGTTTTCTGTCCAGGAGCATGCAGGCAGGGTATTGAAAAGTGAATAGAGAAAATACATTTTGGGACACCCCACCCCCTTTTTCTCAGCTCCGGCTTGACCAATCGCCTTGAAGCTTTCCAGTTAGGAGCTGAGGTGTAAGAACATTTTTGTTGTTAAGTTTCCTGAAAATTCGTCAAATGGCACCAAAGTTAAAAGCAACCAAAAAAAGATTTTCCTATGGATACATAGTCCTTACTATAATTACCAGTGGCAACCGCTACTAGGTTATATGTATATATATATATATTTGACTGTCTCACGCTATTTTTGATGCACTTGGTGAAATAATTTAAATAAATAAACTGGATTAGGCAAAAAGTTCAGATGTGCCGCGTTCTGTTTCTTAGCCGGATTGATTGGTGTTGAAGTTTTATTGAAGATTTGGCTCTAAGAAAAAGCCAGACTTACCACGATATATATCAAAACAATACCCTTTCAGGCTTAGAGTGACGCATTAATTATGCAAAAAAGAAGCACAGAAGTTCTCAAGTTTAGATGGAAAGCAGCTCCTGTAAAGAGCACCCTCAACATCAGCGACACTCTAAATTTGCTCACCTCAAATGTCTGCTTTTCCATCAAAGTCTTTAAGCATAGGACTAGCACAGTGCTATCCACGCTGAGCTGTAAAATGACTAAAGCCTTTTACCACTCCAGGCACAGTATTACAGCTTTGAATTGGTAAAATACCAACCAAGCCAACCTGAAATGAATAAAAGCTTTGCCTGTGTTATAATCATTTTGTTTTTCTGTCGGGCGAAGCTCCTCCACCTTAGCGGAGGAGCCACCGCTGCAGGAGACTAACTAGTGCTTTGCCTCACACTACATGTTTTACCCTTGTCTGCTGGTTAACCAAAAAAGTGTACACACAGGCAGCAGATTTGGTGCACTGTTCAAGTTTACTGAATTTGATGCTGAAATTAATTTTTACCACCTGTTTAGTTCACGTCTGGACAGGCGCAAAGCAGCTTTGCAAAGTTAACATCCTCCGCACGTGATGGTGTTTTCGAGTTATCACGTTTTTAATTGATCCTTCCATAAGGTAACAACGGAATGCAGTAACTCTGGCGAAATGCACCATTTCAAAATTTGAACAAAGCAGATAAATACAGAACAAATATCTAAAGCGTATTTTACAAACCATGACTAGCAGTAGAGTGTGTTCAACTAAACAAACGCTCAAAGATGACTGTCCTCTCCTCTAGACAGTATTGCGAGTCTAGCAAGAAAAATGGGTAGAAGAATAGTATATTGCTCTTTATCATCTACAATTGTTCTTGTCTGAAAGCTGAGGTATACACAAGACATAACTGTCAAACTCCCATTATGCTCTCTTTTCGAAGTAAAAGTTTAGCGGGATAATCGTAGTTACGTGAATGGATGTGGGCATGTAAGATCTCTAGGTTCGGTTCACTGACAAAATATCGATGTTAAAAATATAGAAGTAAAAAATATCGATGCACAAGTATAGAATGCAAAAATATCGACTCACTATACTTAAACAGGTAAGTACAAAAATATAGAAAAAAATATTGATGTAAAAAATATAGTTGTACAAAATATCGAATTTTATATATATATATAAAATAATAAATATTAAATATGTTAAATATAAAATTAATATAAAAAATAAGGTAGATTTAATATAAATTTAAAAATATAATAAATAAACTTAATTAAAAAAAGTTAAACATACATAAAAATTCTTATATATTTACTTTAAAACAATGAACTATAAATTTTAATTTATTTTATAATTTTAAAATTATATAAAAATGTACAAATATATATATATATGTGTACCAATAACAAAATCCAATTAAAAAACCATTCTATTATAAATTAAAACATTAAACTATTTAATAATCTTCAAACTTAAATTTCACACTCCAGTGAGTGCAACAGTAGAGAAAGTGTTGGATAGCGAAGGGGTAAAAATTACTATTCCCACTCCAGTGAGTGCAACAGTAGGGAAAGTGTTGGACAGCGAGGGGTAAAAATTACTATTCCCACTCCAGTGAGTGCAACAGTAGGGAAAGTGTTGGATAGCGGAGGGGTAAAAAATACTATTCCCACTCCAGTGAGTGCAACAGTAGAGAAAGTGTTGGATAGTGGCGGGATAAAATTTACTATTCCCACTCCAATAATTGTAAAAGTAGGGAAAGTGTTGGATAGCGGAGGGGTAAAAATTACTATTCCCACTCCAGTGAGTGCAACAGTAGGGAAAGTGTTGGATTGCAGAGGAGTAACAATTAATATTCTCACTCCAGTCAGTTCAAAATTAAAAACAAACAAAATAATTTTAACAATAAAAATATTTAAAAAACAAAATAAATTAAAAAATTATATAAATATGTTAAAAATTCGAATACAAATATATTTAATATTAAAATTAAAAAAACATTCTAATGCTAAATACATAACAAATACCTACAAATATTATATTAAACAAAATAAAAAATAATTTCCAAACAAATATTTTTAATTTTTAGAAACAAAAACATTAATTACATAAATTTACTTTTTTATTTCCTACCCTATAACACCACACAATTCACAACCCACATTTAAATTTAAAAAAATGTACTTCCTAAACTAACAATTAATTACCAATTAATTAAATATTATTAATTAAAAACAAATTAAAACTCATAAAAATTATTTAACCTCCTACACTTTACCCCTATAATCCCCACAGCCCACAGCTAAAATTAAACTGTAAATTACATAAATAAAACTAATTTTCAATTAAAAAAATAATAGCATTTAACAATTATAAAGTAAGTAAAATGAATTTACTCCCCACACTGTACCCCTATAACAATAAAGCCCACACACAAAGAAATATAAGCAAATACATTAATTAATTAATATTAATGATCAACTAATTTTTGATTAAACAAACATTACTTCACACCCTTTACTCCTATAAACCCCACAACCCGCACCTAAAATTAATTAGACAATTTCCATAATTAATTTTCTATCAATTAATTAATATTAATTAAGAACTAATTATTAATTAATTAAAAATAAATTACTTCCCAACTTTACCCCATAAACCCCACAACCCAGACCTAAACAAAATCACACAATTACCATAATTATCAATTAATTAGTTAATATAAATTAACAACGAATTATTAATTAATTAAACATAAATTACTTCCCACCCTTTACCCCTATAAACCCCACAACCCGCACCTAAAAAAAATCACACAATTACCATAATTAATTTTCAATTAATATCAATTAACTAATTATTAATTAATCAAAAATAAATGACTTCCCACTCTTTACCCCTATAAACCCCACAACCCGCACCTAAAAGAAATTACACAAATACCATAATTAATTATCAATTAAGTAATTAATATTAACAACCAATTAATAATTAATTACAAATAAATTACTTCCTACAATTAACACTATAAAATCTAAATTCAATAAATAAAAAATTATCATTTATTTATTATAATTAAATTACTTCCCACCCTATTCCCTTATAAACCCACAACCCGCTACAGAACTAAAAAATGCAAAATTTTATTAAAATAAAATTCATAACTACTAAAAATGTAACACATATATATTAAAAAACATAAACAATACTTATACAAAAAACATACATCACATACATTTAAAATATAAATTAAAATACATAACACTAATTAAAAAATCGATATTTTAAACATCTATATTTTTGCAAACAATATTAATAACTTCTATATTTTTTAAAACGATATTTCTTACCTTAAATTCAATATTCTTGAACACGATATTCTTGCTGTCGATATTTCTGAATCACGACATTTCCAACTCGATATTCTGTCTCAGCACCTCTAGGTTCATTACACATGAATCAAAGGAAACCCCATGTCTAAATATTTGAGATAGATTTATGAGAGTGTAATAGATCTTTACTTGTGCCAATATTTCCATTATCAAACTAATCATTGTACTTTAGTGGGGGAAGGGGGCTCTAATTTTCTTGAGGGAGACTAATGATAACAAGCAGTGGCAAAGCCAACAGGTCTGGCTTACATTTTGTGTCCTGACTTAGGGGCTGATTACGACTTTGCACTGCCAAAGTCGACCGCCACCCGCCCACCAGATTAAGAGTTTTCTCCTGGCTTGGCCTGATGGGTGGTCCTTTGGCGTTCTCACGATGGTGCATGGGAACACCAAAGCTAGTTCCTGCAAGGCATGGAATGTTTAGTCCATGCTGTGTAAGAACTGGGCGTACATGCACACATGGGGAGGCATGCATGCCAGTGCACAGGGGCAAGAGGGGGCCCTAGTTTCCCCACAGCCAGCTTTTTCATGGCAGGCTCACCGCCATGAAAAGGCTGGCAGTGGGGAAACTCAGAATATGCTTGCCGGTGCTGCAGCGGCACAGCCAAGCATATTGCTGCCCAATCTGCTTTGCCACCGCCAGGGAACATGGTTCCCTGACGGTTGTGGCGGTCACGGAACAGTCCAACCGCTGTAGTTGTAATACGGCGGTCGGACCACTGGTGCGGCGGTCCCCCGACCGCCACCGCACCTCCACCACTGGTTCGACGGTCCTATGGACCTCCGAACTCGTAATCAGGCCCTAAAACATTAAAAGCCTGCTGTAGTAAAAAAAAAACAAGAGACAAACCCAAAGCTTTTGTATACAGTGCATTTATTAGATAAATCAGTAAAAATAATTCAGAGTACTTTTCATATACAAAGCTGTCCCTACTGCATTTAAATGAAAACAAACAGTAGGATGCGGTATGTTACACCAAACAGCCAATAGCTTGAAACGAGAAAGAAATGCACCTCTGGATGGAGCCAAAGCCCCATCTAGTGTATTTTAAAGAATTGGTAATGATAGGTTCTGCAGACAGCTGCAATGTCAAGCCAAATCTAAAAAACAGATATCAGAAGTTGTGGCATTAGAGTTCCAATATACTGCTCTATCATATCAATATTTTAATGGTGTCCCTATTAACATCACTACTAGTTCTTCAACAAACTGCAGAATAATTACTAGGGGTGGGTATAACTCACATAATTACGTGAAATACATCTCTCCGGGTCCATTAAAAATTAAACTAAAAAATGTTATTTTGCTTTGATTTCTGGTTGTTCAGTTCTGTTCTGTTCAGATTTGTTGTTTTGCGCTAAAAAATTACCCGAATGGTACTCTTGGGTAAAAAATCTACCTGAAACGTTTGCTGACTGCCCATATTGAAGAAACTGCGACTGGTGTTCAAAACACAGCCGTTCCAATTTGTAGTTTTGCTTTCACAAATTCCCAGAACAGTCCGCTGAGGTATAAAATCTACCTAAAAGGCTGCCCGCATTCACAAATTTACCCAAACAGTACATCTCGGATTAAAATTTCTCCCCAAAATTACACAATGTGGAATAATGGCGTAGATGATCAAAATCACGGCAATTACTTTGGAGTAATCATAATTATCCCCAGGTCTAATAATACGTGTTGAATAAGAGGTATCTTAAAAAATAAAAAAAAGTTTAATGGCATTGCTGCCAGATTGGTAGCAGAGATCCAGTTCTCTGCTAGATCCAGTTCTCTCACTTTTACTCAGGCAGATACTACGTTCTTTAGATTGGTTGATTTAGTAGTTCTGATGTACTATATCAAGGTAGAGAGGCTATCTATGATGATTCTTTCAAGTGTAGTTATCCTGATGATATGCTTGTCCTCTTCAACAAATGCTGCCAGTGTGTTGTATTGTATTGTATTGTATGGGTGTTAATACAGTGCTTTTCTACCCTTTGCAAAGGTCAAAGAGCTTCATGGATCATTGAGTAATTAGCTACTCCTTGAGGATATAATTTGTAAAGCGCTTTATGGCCTCACAATGCCATGTAGCACTCTGATTTGCATTTGGTTTCTTGGCGCCCTTCCAATAAGTGTTTGATATGATGTAGGTTCGGCTTTGTCCTAAATAGGCCCTGTTGGGTGCAGTCCAAAGCTTTTTAGGGGTGGAAGGGTGCCTAAGCATGAGGTGTTGAGGAAAGAGACACGCAGCCACACATGCAACTACTCGCCATCTTTGCAAGGAGTACTGTAAAGAGTGGAGGTGGCCCCTAAGCTTGTCCACAAGGAAGTTCTTTTCTGGTTTGTGCCCAGTGGTGAACCTATCACTTTACAGACCACCAGGATACCTAGTGGTGTAATCCTACTGTAAGATGAAGGTCATCAAGAAGCAGTGAGTAGCATGGTTGAGACTCGCTGTGGCTGAGTCACCCGGTATTGTAATTCAGTCCTTAAGGTGAGTGAGATTTTGTTTTGGTGAAAAGTCAGGATTTTATCAATTTCCTGATTTCTAGGTGGTTGCTTGATATTATTATTTTCTTGGGTGGGTGTTACAAAGTTTGCAGGTTTGTACTGAGATTGCGCTGCTCCTCTATCCCCACAGGTCCTTTTGTAAGGCGGAATGTTTAAGACTGGTTCCATTTGCAACTTAAGGATCCTTCTTTGGGTATACAGGCTAAATTTGGACTGCAGAAAAACTGGTCTAGTGCCATGAATTGCCAGTGAAAGTAAATTATTCTTGAGACAGGGAGACAATGCAAGGTCTTGAGCACAATAGTGATATGGTCACACTGGTTCAAGCTCAAAACTTGCCTGCCAGCTGCATTCTGAATTCACAGAAGCTTTTTGATTAATATTTCATGAATCCCATGTATAGTTTATTGGCACAGTAAAGGCAAAATAACTCTAATGCTCTTTAGGTTTGCACTTTTTGGATGTAGCCTATGTAAGGAAAGAAGCATTCTAGTGTTCTTGTGATGGTTAAGGCACTTTTCATTACATTGTTGGTTCGAATTTGGAGTGACAGCTGGAAGTCTATAATCATACACAAGTTCTTTACTTCTGTGGATATGGTGGGTGAAGCTCCAATTTCCTTAGGCCAGGCTGTGGTGGGTTGCAATTTTTCCATAGTCCGGAAGATAGGATCTCGGTGTTTGAGGAGTTTAGTCTGAGGTGATTTTGTAGCTTCCAGGTGTCTACCGACTGCAGGCATTCAGATACTCTACAGTAATCTCTGATCATAAGCTAGTTTGGCTTGAACTAAAGGAGGAAGATGCAAAGAAGTTGAAGTTTAGTACGTGGACTATGGAAAGAAGGTATCTAGCACACACAGAGTTTGCACAGTTCTTACAGTGTCACACAAGTGAGTTCATGAACTTAAATAAAGAGAGCTGTGAGAGCTGCGACTCTGTTGCGCGACAAACAGTGAATTAAAACAACACAAAATCAGAAAGGCATACAACTTAAAAATGTCCAAAAAACAAGAAAGAACTAGAAATATCCTGACTTTAATCCCAGCAAAAACATTACAAAACTTCTTTAATCAGACCAATGCAATGCATGGGTATCGGATATTCCAATCAGTCCTATTATTTGGGGGCATCCAGGGACAAAAACCTTTGGCGTTTAAACCGAACATTTGTCAGAAACCGGCTAATAGCAAACACAAATGGGGGCGAGGAGTTTCTTCTTCCGGAGGTTCTATCAAGATCTATCTAAGGGAACTCTGTCCCCAGATATACAAAATATTAGGAAATTACAAGAGTCAGGCACCCTCCTTATCTCAATAAAGTAGAGCGAAGGAAGGGTACAAGATATCAGAGGAAGAGATCAGTGAAGCCATTAATAAAATTAAGAAGGGGAAGGCAGCGGTCCCTGGTGGGATTCCCAGAGATCTTTATAGGATTATGAATAAGGAGATTTGCCCCCTATTAAAGGCGTTGTTCAACAGAAGTTTATGTTTAGGCCAAGAGCCTCCAAAATCATGGGGTGAAGAAAGACCACCGTACTCCTGAACCGACTAAAAGCCCTAAACATTGTGAATCTTATCATGTAATATCTTAGATAAATGCAGACTATAAGATCCTGCCTGGCAAGCATCATGGCTAACCTGTTGGGTGAGGTATCATTTACTAGGACCAGCAGGGTTTCATGAGGGGGCAGATAATGCAGGATTTAGTCCAACAACTATCTGGCTCTATCGATTCGATCTGGGTAACACTTGTAAAGTCCCCATGCAATATTAACTTTCGATGCAGCCAACCCATTTCACCAGGTACACAGGGCCTATTTATAGGCATGTTTAGTATTCTGAGTTCATACATAGTGGCGTTACAAGCTTTGTACTCGAATACTTCAGCTAGAGTATTAGTAAATGGCAGTTTAACAGACAGCTTTTTAGTTGACAGAGGCACTTTCTCAGGTGGGCCCTCTATCCCCTTTGCTGTTTAACTTATATATTGAGCCATTTGCGCAAAGGTTAAGAGAGAGCCAGCTATTACTCCCTTTGTAGTACATTGGTATTTGGACAAAATAGGTCTGTATGCTGATAACTATAATATACACCTCAGATGTTAAAACATCCCTCTGTAGTTTTTGAACGTTTGTCCAGTGAATTTGGAGCTATGTCAGGGTATGCTATTAACCAAGACAAGAAACAGATTATGATTGGAACCTAGAGATGAAGAATAATCTAATTTAAAAAAAGAAATAAGATACTTGGGTATCCATGACTTAGATCTAATAACAGAGATTAACTTGAAGAAAGTATCAGTAGAAGTAAATAAAATGCTTACAATATTGCAGAATCTGCCTTCTACAATTTATGGCAGCATTAATCTGATTAAAATGAACATCCTTCCTAGATTTTCTGTTCAACTGTATTCCCCTAGTGTTTTCAAATAAGCAAATTCAAATGATACAGGGAGGTATCAATAGTTTTATATGGGCATCTAAGAGGACAAGAATAGCATGGAAGAAATTGTGGCGGAAACTAGAGAGGTTGTTTGATTATACTTTATGGCATTCCAATTCAGGTTACTAAGGTCGCTGTTAGGTACAGTTGAGGGAGAGGGTACCACAGATAAAGATTGAATGTTTAGAGCTATGTTTGGAACCCAGGATACAGAGGGCAGTTACCCTTTATAAGTTTGGGGATTCCAAGAACTTTTAAAAAGTAAGGTTGACGGTTTTAAAATCTGCAGCATCCCTTTGGTTTAACCTTTGGAAAATATGGTCTACACCATACTTTTCGGCACACTCCCAGATATGGCACTCTCCCGGTACCCCAGAATGTTTTTCGGCTGGTATGTGTGTCCCGATACAAGTTGCAGTGATTAGAATATGGGGTGACCTGCTGAATGGTAATACATTGAAGTCATGGTCCGATCTGGATAAGAAGGTGGGGGTATATAGTCTAAGTTGAAGTATCTTCAGCTACTTTCCTGGGTATCGGCAAATAAGCATGAATTGCAGGAATCCACAGAGATTGAAGGTAGCTTCAACTCCCAAAGTTTAATAAGGAGCTCAGGAAATGGTAAGAGTTGCTCTGCCAAGTCGAAGATTTTACTTCACCGCCACCGTACAGAATCTGGGAAGGTTGCTTGTCAAGTGATCAGACAGAGAATCTGTGGCAAGTATCTTTCAGCACTTTATCTGACATGGTGAGCCCTGTGGCCTTAAAAGAAGCCTTTTGTTTACATTGTACACAGCATATTAGTCACTGCACAAGTCGGTGAAGATAACTGAGGGAAGTGTGCCCTAACGCGGGAAGTGTGCCCTAATGCAGGAATTGTAATTTAGTCGGCGCAGACGACCTTCATGTTTGTTGAATGCCCTGCGTTCAAAGAGTTCTGGGACAAAATAAGTTCAGTGATCTCTAAAATAACTAACCAAGTTGTTAAGGTAAGTCCCTCAGTTATTTTTTTAATATTACAAGAGGCGGAGGAAGAGGCGACATACTTAAAGGAAGGAAAGAAATTTTATTTTTTACCTGGTGTTGATGGCAAGGTGCATGATTTGAAGAAAACGGATAGCTCCCTCGCCCACCGGAATTTTGGAATAAGTAAACCAAGTTAGGGCAACATGTTTTATGGGCTCAAGAAGTTCGGGCTAGAAGAACAAAATTAAACTATGATCTTCGGTGACTGAATGGTTCCAAGCTAGGCATGAATGTGTCCAATGATTATAACACCGACTCAGTGTTGGCCTGCGATTCTACCAGTTGAAAGAAGCCTCCTGGATGAGATGAGGGAAGAATAAAAGAAGGGCTGAGTGGTCCTTACAGGGATTTAAACTTGCAACCTACAAATAGCAACCTCTAGAGCACTCAGCAGCAAATTCACTGAGCTGGTGTGCCAGCTTACTGCTGGGAAATGATCATGCGAGTTGCATATTGTTCACTTATGTTCCAATTAAGGAGTACATCCTATTAGCTAGGAAGGCAGTGTGCAGGGTAATGCTGATCATCCATTGTGTTGGTATAATAGAAGGAAATAAGGGAGAAAGATTTATTTGGATGCAGACTGGGTGGCAGTCTTGCTAACAGAACAATGACCTGTTCTACTTCTTGCTAAGGGCTGTTAAGGACCATAAAGGCTTAGAAGATAAAGATCCCATACCCTGGTGATGCTATTACTGGCTTTGAAATTGCAAACTAGTACTCCTTTATGAATGGTGCTGTGTTATCTATTTCATTGTTAAAAAGAATACTTTAATCAAGAGCTTTTCTCTTACTATTTAATTTGTACTTTAAAGCAGAAGTCGAAAGGCACAGTCAGTGTCAACCTTTGAGTAGATGAGGCTGCAGTCACTTTCACAACAGACAAACCAGTACAGTCTAAAGAGCATTGGGTGATTTGATTAATTTCTTCCCATAACGCAATAGCTTCTGCTTTATCTGCAGATTACTCTGCCACTTTTCCCTCAGTTCTAGCTTATTTGGTTTGGCTACTAAGATGTATCTCAATTCTCACAGGGCTACTTTTGTGATCGGGTGGTGCTGAAGGCCAGACACACAAGTTCACATGTAGCTTGACTGACGTACTACCTGGGGAGAAATGAGTGCATATACACCACTGAGGTAATTCTGCTCACAGAACATTGTTGCATATTAATGATCAAAAGATAAGAGAACTCCTTATAAAAAAATTTTTTTAACATAACAGATGTTGCAGGGTTTCATGCCTGAGAACACAAACACTAACTTCATACTGGGCTTCATTTTAGTTACAACTCTGGAGAGTAAGATGGACAAAGAAAAGTGTGAATTCTGTGAAACACTGTGCAATTAAAAAGTGCAAACTAAGGGGCTGATTAGGATGGCGGTCGGAAAACCTCCCCGACCGCCATGGTAGCGGGAAAAGACTGCCCGCATTGACCGCGACATAACCGCCGTTCGAATTACGATGGCCCGCGGTCGAAATCCGACTGCGGCGGTATGATCGCGGGCTTTAACATTGCGGCGGTTGCTGCTGCCCGCAGCACCGTCGCGATGTCGAAAGGAGCATGTCCTGCATTTCCCTGCACTGCGTGGCAGGCACTGCACAGTGCCTGCCACCTTGGTACAGGGAAATGTAGGGGGGGACCATGGGTACCCCCCCAGTGCAACCACCCCCCCCAAACACATTGGGGGCCCGCAACGGGCCCCCGGAAGACAATCTCCGCCAGCCTTTCCAGGCGGTTTGACCGATGCGGAAAGGCTGGCTACCGCCGGCATCATAATCGTGCCGGCGGAGCCTGCTCGGCACCGCCACCATTATCCCGGTCCTGCTCCGTCCGCCAGGCAGGAGTGCGGATGGCAACCGGCGGAAAAGCGGCTGTAGGAATTTCCCACCGCCGCGGTCACCACCGCCATCCTAATCTGACCGTCGGTTTTCTGGGTTGCGATCGCGGGCGGATGTCCACCGCCGGCCCGGTAGTGGACATCCGCCCGCCATCCTAATCAGCCCCTAAGTAACTTAAGCTCAGCTGTATTAAAATGTCTACATATTTGTCAAAGATCAATACTAATACTTGCATTACAATCTTTTTGAATGTTCCCCATCTACTCATCCACAATGTGGAGCAACGCAAAGACTGAACTTCTTAACTTTAGAATGCATAATGCAAAAACATGTTGTTAAAATTATTTGTCTCAAGGGAAATTTGACCTTTTCCTAATTTTGACTTAAACATTTTCTAAAAATATTTTTAAATGTACTGGCGACTCAGACCACCAGGGATGACAGTAAAATGATCTTTCCTGATCTGACTACAAATGAGCAGCACATCAGTTCCTAAATTCACAGAGGAGCCATAACCATAATTTAGAGTCTCTACATGAAAGGAAAACCTAGCAATCCCAGTGCATGCAAAACCGATTACATATTTCATTTTAATGTCTGACCCCATGTCAGGAGCCAGGTTGTTTACTCTGCTTGTTCCAATGGAATCGGGGCTCATGCGAGGTGAGTCTTAAAGTATCCTCTACACATAAAGTAAGCAAAGTTTTGTTGCCTGACACAGTCAATTCTCTCCAAGATTAGTAAATGGGAATGACAGAATAACCACAAAAAAGCTAGTAAGAGGAAACAATAAAATTACTGTCCTCATTCTGGAGGCATTGACATATAGGATTATCCATGGCTAAAAGTGAATTACAGGGATGTTTTTCATTGAGGGGGTATGAGTATGAAAAATAGTTAGCAAGAGCAAAGCTCAAGTTGTCTATGATGTCACAGTACCTCGATGGTGGGAAACATCCATGAAATCCACATTTTACTCATCTATAATTTTATGTTATGTATCGCATCCTAAATCATGTGCCTATGCCTTCAACTGCTATGCATGGGCAGGTGGTTAATGGGGAAGCCATACATAACATGACCTCTCCTGTCCCAAATGTAAAGAAAATACTTTTCCTCCTGCCACCTATTTCACCACTCGCTGTGCCTTCCCTTCCTTTTATTACAAAAGCTGTTGTCTCTGCTTTCCAGTGTTGCTCTGATTGGCTCGTTAACAGCCCTGCCAGAGCAGCCTGTAAATCCTTTGTGACACAGCAACAGCAGGTAACAGTTTTTGTCAACAACTGCTGCTACGTCATAGCAGTGAATTACCAGATTTAGAATCTGACATTCACACTAGTGGCTTTCAGTGACAGCCATACATAAATAAATTGTAAACACTCCATTGCAGGATGGGTTTCCTGCACGAGATGCGTATAAGAGAGTAGAGATAAATGATGAAGTACAATATGTATGTAATACATAATTTCTTCATATCCAGCCAATACAGAAGAATATTATATAAATGAAAAACAAACAAAAGCAAATAGTTCACACAGTAAAGATATCATAAAATTGAGCACTTCTAGAAATTCAAATTATGAAACTGAGAAGGTTTCAGAGTTGCTCAGGCATACCAGTTTGGTGATTCATGTCTCAGTCTAGGAAAGAAGCACTCATTGGACAGAATCAAATTAGGGGGTCACACAGCTTCTGATCCTTGGAAAACTGACTCAGGTTATCAACCTTAAAAGCATGGCCAAATATCTACCAATGTGTTTTGGATGTACATAATCTGGGCTGCATGCACCAACATATTATTTTTTTTTCATTCCCAGCGAGACGCTGGATAGAGAACTCTCAAATAGGCCTGGTACCAATGTGCTTATCTTAGCATTTCAAAACAGATCCTTTATTCTGTGCAGACGTTTATCAGAATCATTTCAAATTTATCATTTAAGGTAAGATGACATTAAATGTCTCCAAACAATCCTAGGAGATGGCACATTAGTTATTGCCTCAGGGAACACATACCAAGCAAGCCTCAGAATATGCATAAACAGGGATGATGAGGTGACTGTACAAGGGCATCTCAGTATTCTGGAGAGCTTCAACTTTACATTTACTGTTCCCCAACATACAGGGAAACCCGCTCTCCATCTGCCCCAACACTGATGACCATTACCTAACAGCCTACTCAATCCGTTGCGCTACTAAAAATATATTTTTCCAAATGTCCTTAGTTCCCTGAAAATAGTACATTATTGCGTTTCTCACATCAATAATAAGCAGTACTCCTTCTGCTGAGTTTATAGGTATTTGGAAATAGTAAACGAGTTGCACTATGGCGAAATTTCCTTTTACACAAACTTTAGATGTGCTGTTAACACTACCTTGTTCTCATGAATGAGGAGATAAGGTTCCTATACTGATATGTTCATTAATCCTGTGAGTACCAAATGTAAACTTCATTAGGGTGCTGGAACAGTATGTGGAGATATACCCTATTAGTACCTTTCAGAAACATCTTAATAGCTGGGATTGCAAAACAAAAGTTTTTATTTGACTACTTCCCTTACTCTATACTAAAGATCCGACAGCACATCAGCAACACAAAGCCTACTTCATCTCTTATGCCCTCCCATTCCCTTAGAATTCCACAACGGCTAGCCTTCAAAGCCCCATCTCTTGCGGATTTCACCGACATACTCAATTCCTTTGAAGGTACTTCTTATGAAGATGATGTTTTACCCCTCATCCTTCATCAAGCTCTCTCACCCATAAATACCATTGTCAATGTCTTCCTCAGTCAGGGCATCTTCCTAGAAGCTCTTAAGACAGGTCAGATCCTCCCACTTATTTAGAAAACAAGCAGATAATTACCAAGATGTTCTTTAAACCATTACAATTCAGCATTTCAATAAAACCTGCTTGGAGTCTTGTGAATGAGCCCACTGATTTGTCAATATGATTCATGACAATAAAAGTCTTTTTCTCTTGATTATTTAAATGACATGTCATACATCGGTTGCAAACATTCTCAGCAATATTTTGAAATCTTGTATTTTCACAGTACTTTTTGAATATTCGTATTAGGCTATCCCTCCCTGCATAAGATTTGGGGCCGTATTACCGGACTGCCCCAGGGGCAAAATGGACGTTTGCACCTGCTTTGCACGCCCCTGGGGCACTTTGGTATTACAGAAGGGGCCGCAGACGCTTGTGCGTCCCCTTCTGTAATACCGATTGAGCTGGTGCACATAAAGCGCCAGCGCTATCATCTGAGGGCGTTCCCTCATTTGCATGGGGGAGCGGAGCGCAGAGGCAAAGAAGCTGTCAGGAGGTGCACTGACAGTGCGCCCCCTGATAGCAGCCCCCTGGAAGGGGAAAGGGGCTCCTATGGACCCCTCAGACATCCCCTTGCAGGTGGGCGCAGTCACTCACTTCACCCACCTGCAAGGGGATATCTAATCCCCCTTCAAAGTGCAGGCGGGTTTCCACCTACATAGTAAAACATGGAGCAGCATCAAAGCAGCTGCTTCGTTTTTCACCTGAATGCGCTGCCCCCAGGGCAGTGCGAGTTTACGGCGGCCCTGGGGGCACCACATTCACTACAATGCAGTGCATTTTCCTGGTTGCCGCTGGGCGCACCTTTTGAAAGGTGTGCCCAGCGCTAAGCAGGAAAATGTGCCGCATACATAATATGGCCCCTGCTGTGCAAATACTTACACATTGGGAACAACATGGAATCTGGTAATACATATTTATGCTCAGCTTTTACATACAAATCCTGATAATACCTCTTGTAGCCTAGTTTCTGCCATTTCCTTTTCTCTTCTTCTGTGGCATCATCCTGTAAATCTCTCAATTCACTCAAAGTCTGTACTGAACTCATACAATTTATGTTTTCTGCATTTTGTGCTGAATTAATTCTCATTTCCATCCTCTTGTACAGCTGCCTCATCCTGCAATGCACAATATTTTGCCAAGTCAGCATATTTATTTCTTAGTGAGTTAATGGTATTTCCAGCCTTATGGGCAACACACTTGACCACAGCAATCTCTTTTGGCTTTTGCTTTGCTTTCAACAATTCCAATGTGTATGCACTATTTTATCAGAGCTACTGAGGATGTAATAAACCCTTTTGTGACCACAACTGACCATAGTCATGCACAACTCCAAAACCATACTGGCTGTCTGTATAGATTGTCACGTTTGAATCCTCTAACAAGTAGCAAGCTCTTGTCAATGCAACTAATTCTGTCACTCGTGCTGAAGTTACGTTTTGCAGAGAAGGTGCTTTTTTAAGTTTCAGAAATGGAACATACTGCAAAGGCAGCTCTCAGTGCTCCATGATGGTATATCAAACAAGAGCCATCAATAAACAATGTCAGATCAGCCATTTCCAAACATGTCTCTTTAATATCTGGTCTTGGTTTTGTACATAATTCAGTAACTTCAATACAATTGTGGCATGGTTCATTTTCAATCTCATCATTTTCCCTGTGTTTACAACTTCTTTCAGAAATAGGAAGCAGTGTTACTGGATTTAAGATATTAAACCTCCTGATAGAGATGTTCTCTGCTTCAAGTATGGCTTGCTCATAACAAGTAAGCCTGTTGTTGGTTATATGCTGTGTCCTTGTCCTAGTCAAAGGAATTTCAACTGAACGTGGGTCATATACAATTAAAGTATGGCCCATCACGATTCCTTCACTTTATTCAATGGCAATGCAAACAGCTGTAACCTGGAAGACTTAAAGCTACTGGATCCAATACAGCTGACAAGTAAGCCACTTGGGCACAATATTAGACCTCATTTCTGTGTAAGAATCGAAAGCGCACAACCACTTCTCTCATGGCAAAATAGAAAAAACATTATTCTGTAATCAGGTGCTGGAGCATGACACAAACCCTCTTGCAATTTTTCAAGGCATCAGAGCATTCTTTGTCAAATGGTACCAGATCTTGAACATCACAACTTGTAAACCTTGATAAAGGAGTTGCTATTGAGGAAAACATTGGAATCCACTGACAACAGTACCCAACAATTCAAAGAAACATCCGAACCTCCCTCTGGGTGGTTGGCTGGCACATTTTTAGAATTGCAGAATTGTGTTCTATAATGACATTCCTCACACCTTTTTCTGTTTGGTGTCCAAGATAGACAACTTCTTCTTACAATACTGCATTTTAGTTGGGCAGACCTTAAGCTCATTTTCAGTTAGGTGATTTAAGAAGGCACTTGTATCAGGTTTACATCCTCCTTTTTTTCTTAGATGCGACCAGTAGCTCATCAATATATTGAACTAAGACTGAATTGCATGGCAACCTCAAACTCTCTAGAGCTTTCCTCAGGATTTGGGTGAAAAGCAAAGGACTTTGTGTATACCCTTGTGGAATTCTACATCACATGAAAACTTTATAAAAAAATTAAAACGCAACAAGAAATTGTGATTCCTCAAGCAAAGGAACTGAAAAGCATGCAAAGGAATTGAAAATGCTTGTCATAAGTTGATAGCTGTATACAATTCTGCATCTGATGAAATTTGAAACATAATTACTGCTGGATTTGCTACAACTGAAATTTGTGGAACAACAATCTTGTTAATCTTTCAGAGATCTTATATGATTCTCCACTTCCTATTCAGATTTTTAATTCCCTTCATGGGAGAGTTACAAGGACTACCATGTACCTCTCTGAGGATTCCCTGCTCGATCATCTTTTCAATCACCGGTTTTATTCCTTCCTCTGCCTCTTTTGTAAGTCTGTATTGTCTAGTTTAAGGGAATATTGCATCTGACTTTATTTTCTATTTTACTGGCTTTGCTCTTTTAATCAATCTAATTTCTTTTCCAGTAAAATCCCGTACCTCATCTTTGACAGTATGCCTTAAATCCAGAGGCAGGTCTTCTTTTGTTAAAACTGGGAATAATTTGATTCTTGAATCTACTGAGTTTATCTTTAAATATTGAATCCTCATCTTGTGTTTCAATTGCAACACCATCTGGAGTATAATAAATCACACAAATCATTTTTCAGAGCAAGTCCCTTCCCAATAAGTTCACAGGAGTTGAACCACACAAAATAAATTGGAGCTTGTTCTCCATCTGACCAATTTTACCTTGAACATCTACTGTAACCTGATTTTCAGTTTGTTTATTACTGATCCCTACAACTTGGACTTCTTTTCCTGAGAGAGGTAGGTTTGGGACTTCCACAAAACGAACTGTGGAACAATAAGACCCCGTATAGATCAAAAATGAAACAGGATAGCATTGACTTTTCCGTCAACATATGGGCCACTTTGGTCTACCTCCAAAACTGCTCCACGTAAACAATCCTTGTCCCACCTCAGGCACCGTCATTGTGATCTACTCCCTGCCAACTCAACATTCAGAACCATTGACTTCTGCTGGTACCCTACAGCACAGGGTATCATGTTTCTCATGTTTTGCAGTATTACTGGACTGAAAGCATCAGCATTGGAAATGATTTCTGACTCTGACTTCGTATAACCTGCTCAGAATTTTGGGATACTCTGAACCATCACATTATTTTTCTGCATTTGTTAAAGTTGTTCCATATTTCCCAGAATCCTATTAGGATTTTGATGATATTTCCTCTTACAGTGCCTGATCTTCCCACAGAAGTGACAAGCTGTATTCTTTTTCATAATTTCAACATTCACGTTCACACAGTCACCTCATCCACCACATTGCATCTGCATTTGATTTACTCCATTCATACCAGATTGAAAAAAATTCATATTTGAGCGCATTTGATTTTGTGACACTTTTTCCAATTGCTTTTTCTGGGCAATCCATTTCTCCTTAATTCTATTCTGCTTCTCATCAATATATTCAATACTGTATTAGGCCAACTTCAAGATCTCATCTATACTCTTTGTCAGCCAACACAATTCACTAGACTGGATGTGATTGCTAATCTCTGGCCTCAAATCCATCATGAAAGCAGACACAAATCATCTGACACCATCTTTCTGAGGGACGTTGACTTCGGTTTGCTTCTTGAAAATCTGCATAAGCCTTTCATTAAAAGTGTGTACTGACTCTTTCAGCTCTGGGAAAGTTCTAAACTTTTATACAAATTTGTATCCTTCTCAGGAACTTGGTTTTTTATATTTAGCAGCTACCTCTTCAGAAGGAGAACCACAGGCGTAATCCTAGCCAGGTTTTGTGTAGGCCACTTAACAACAACCTTACACTCCATCCCCAAGTTACTAGGAACCACAATTTCAAATAGCAAATTTAAATCGATCCACATCATCTGAGAAATGTTTGTCAACCTGTGTACCTCTTGATATAACTTTCCTGGATCTTCTCTCAATTTTGGGAAGTTTGTAGTAAATGCATATAAATCATCTCGGGTCCAAAGCAAATGCATAACATTCCCTCCATTAACTTCTCTCAAAAGAAACTCCAAAACTGCTCTGGACCCGGCATCTTTATCACTTACCACCTTTCTTGTCTCACCTTCAGTCCCTTTCATTTTCTTTTTATTTGCTGTACCTCTTCTCCATCTTTCTCGTTATTTCTTTAAATCATTTGAATCCCTGGTTTTCTCAAATTAAATCTTTAATATGGGCGCTCAAAGTGATTAACCCATTTCTCTATTTTATCATGTGTCAAATCCATTTTATAATTTCATTTCCCATTTTTAGGTCTTGCCTAGGCAGCGCTTGCGCGGTCTCGTTGAGACATGCAGTATATACTATAGTGTGAAAGCTTTCTGGAAGCTCCGCCCACTCTCCCCCATCTTTTTGATTGGCTTACATCCTAAATGCTGCCTTCTGATTGGTTTTAGGCTTCTTAGTCCCTCCTCCTGACGGCCATCTTGTCATTTGTATCCTTCCCTGGCTATTGGCCCCTTTACTCAAACACTATTTTATGCCCTGTGTCTCCCCCCAGCCCCCTCCTGCACTTCGTCACTTCTTGCCCCCCCATCACCCTCTCCACTCCCGTTCGTGCCTTCTTAAATGCCCACACTCCCATTTGTAATGCAATACGTCTTGCGTAAATGCGAGTCGTATTGCATTGCAAATGCTTGTTTTAAAGTAGTAGTGCGCAGTGACAAGCACGCCACTCTGTGAGCGGGAGCCATCCCCGCATTGTGGTTGCCCACCTTGCAGTTGTGCTTAGTTAACGGTGGGTGCCTACCCCGTACTTTGGAGCCGTAGAAAGGAGCGCGACCCGGAAGTCAGGCGCACATGCCTGGTAGGCGGGCCCCGAAAAGGAAGTACGAAGACCGGAAGTCAGGCGTCTCACGCCTGAGTGTGGGCGGGGCTCCTGTGCACCATGGAGAGCCCGCAACATCAGTTTGTTGGCATAATCAGCACCGTCTAGCATAATTATGGCACGGCACGTATGCCCAGTTTGGCCTAGTTTAAATTATGCACAGCACCCGTGCGGCGCACAGCAGCGGGACTAATTGCATTTTATTTTTAACGTGGCCCGTGTGCGAGGCCACTGACACTGGCACAGCTAACCCTCTGCATTTGAGGAGCAAGCCCCGCAAGCTCTGTGTACACAGCTCACTAGCGGCTCCCATCTCAGGTACTGTGCCACATTTTCATCCTTTTCACCATTGTTTAATTTTTAAAATAAATAATCCTCCTATATTAAAGTTTTTTTTAATGGGCATGGGAAGAGCAAACGCCGATACTCAAACCCGGTTCACTAGTGCGAAAGTCGGCCGCTCTGGATATTACGCCATGTCCTCGCTGCACATATTGCTGGGATAGGTCACTGTGTTTGGGAGGGAGTCGCCGAGTTAAATTTTTTTAGGTCGAGTGGAACGCTGCGGAACACAAGGCATTGCAGCCCCTCCTACTCCCCACTGTTTCTTACACTTGGAGTTTGAGGTAAGCAGTAACGAACTGTATATGAGACGTGAATGTGGCATTTCTATGCACTTTGTGCTGAGACACAAGCATATTTTCTGCACCAAATGCTTACCCTGTGAACCGTACTCGAGCCTTGCCACTTTGTTGTAAGCAGGTGCACCTGGAGTTGCAAGAGACATGCAAAATGTGGGCTGTGATTAAAAAGTCTGCATGCCGGCGGGGAACAAGCATGACAAGTTACAACAAACATACTGTACAACACACATCACCTCCCTCGGGAGGCCCAGCTCGCGCACAGTGAGGCTCAAAACAAACCTATCTGTAAGCAAGATCACATGACATTCTGTCTGACCCACGTGTTATTCGCAGTGCTCACTACAGGTAACGAGAACATGTTTCAACTCAGAGTTGCAACTAGCAGTCAAGTATCAAAGCGTACCCACTTCAGCAATATCATTGTTTTAAATAACTTATAATAGTTATAGTTCAAACATAGCTTACAAAAGTAATAGCTCTTCTGATAAAGAAACCTGGTTACAGAGTGCATACGTTTCTTTTATGTTGCTTTTGGAATGCCCCCTACAGCCTGAGAGTACTAGAAACTTTAAGGCGCTATCGGTTAGTGCACATAGTTTTGTGATTCAAGCTAGCTTACCATACCAAGGGGCCGATTCCGATCTCGGCCGGTAGTGCTCCGAATCGGATTCGGATTTACCGGATCCGATTCGGAGCCCTGTTTCCCGACCGAATCGTACGCGGGTCCGGCCGAGTGAGTACGATGCGAGCGCACGCGAAATCTCCGACCGACTCGTTCGCAGGACCCGACCGCTCCGACCGACTCGCACGGGGACGACTCGCACCGCGCAATGGAGACGTTCCCCGGCCGGGTAAGTACGATGCGCATCGCGACCGCTCCGACCGACTCGCGCAGTCCGGCTCCAAGGAGCCGTCGGAGCCGCACTTTAGGGGTCCGTGTCGGACCCCCCTGGAAGCGTAGGCACACGAGTCGCACACAGGGGGGACACATGGGTCCCCCCTACACGTGCATGTACGGCGCGACCCGCACCGACGCGAACACGCTGTAGGGGGCGCCCTTGTTCGCGTCGTGCCCATTGAGTCAATGGGAGCCCGTGTACGCGTCGTACGACTGGCTCCCATTGACTTCAATGGGAGTCCGACCGAATCGAGTCCGATGGCATACGTGCGCATCGTACTCGTTCGGTCGGACTGCCAGAGTCCGATTCGGTCGGAAATCTCTCCGGGTCCGGCTCGGTCGGAGAGATTTCCGGCCCGAATCGGAATCGGCCCCTAAGTGTACAGTTAGTTCTAAATTTTAACATTGCCGGTCTTAGAAGACACATGCACAGCAATTTACTTTTTTTATTTTCATTTCTTAATTACTTACTTCTCGGTGGCACCCCTACTGGCCCCCAGCTGCAGGCAATATGCTGCATGGCTAAATACTTATTAGGCCCCAAGGGTGAGACCAGTTGCATTGCAAATGCTTGTTCATCCTGCTGATGCCAACCTCCAATTCATCAGCTAATTCTTCTAGTTTGTCATGTGCTTCATTTGCACATCTGGCTGATTCTTTGATCAAGTATCTCATTTCATCAGCATTATAAGTCAGCAGTCTATTTGAATCAACATTTCACCAAATTCAATTTTTAAAATACCACTGTCCTTACAGGTGTGCAGCTTGAATCCTTACACCCTATTGTGTATTTCCACTTGTGCTAGGCACAGCTGTCATCACTGTCCCGGTCCGTGCAACTGTACCACTACAGTAGTAGCAGAACGCTGCACAACTGTAACATCATCTTCCCCTGCTCCTCTATCAGGATCTGAGCTCGTGTCACATGTCCCCGCTGGTCCTACTGTGTTTGCAGCAGTATAATCATGCCATTCAGAGATCCAGGTACATGTGTGAAAGCAAACTTCTGTCATCATTTCAAATGCAGGCATCCCTTCTGCAGGTAATTTCAGACACTCTATAGCAGTTACAACTGAAACCTTAGGCTTTTGCAACACATTCCCCATTATTTCCACTTAAAACAACTCAAACATTGCCTCATAATCAAGACAAAACGAACTAGCAAACAATAACAAATCACAGCGCGACTCTGCCAAAGGTCAGCCTATCACAGTGTGGCTCTGTCAGCAACCAACCAATCAGAGCACGGACTTGGGATTACGTCTCACCAATCCCAGCTCGGCTACCTGGATGACTAACCAATCACGAAATAAAATATACAGGACCAAAACCATATGCCCAAAACGAGAACCTGGATAATAAACAAAAGACAGAACAACTGGTTCAGTGGGACTCCTTTGTCTCTAATAATAAAGAACTTTCCTACTACATTCCAATCAAAATCCGATTTGTATTCTCAACATATAGTCCATTATATAAAATTATAATGGTGCAGACGGCGCAGTGGTGTGCAAAATTAAACAATAATACCTATATACATCAGGGATGTCATATATATTTTTCTCTATACAGTATTGAGGTGTGTACTTAATTATACTATCTCCAATTTCTTTTAGGGTAGGAGACAATCAGTCACAAATGTCAATGTTTGGACCCTATGTGATCTTTACCAGGGTCTGTTCAGGTAATAAGTACGCCGTCTGTCCATCTACAAAAAACTGCGTGATTCAGTTTATGTTCTCTGAATGGAGAACTATAGAAGTAGCTCAGAATTGATTACCTGATTCACCATTAAGCACTATCCGACAAAATGGAGACATCTGGACCGCTGGGCAATTGCTGTCTTATAGTGAAAGGCATGGAAAATGAATTTTCCTTCTGGACCAAGATGGAATGCATAAGGTCTTCTATTTCTTATGTGCTGATTTTGGCCAAGATCATAAACCTCATTGGTGTTATAGGCTACATTGGCTGAGATGTATGTTGGGATCATTCCCGATTGGCCTACCTGAATCCATGGATCCTGAAATACCTAAAGGCAATGGGCCTACACTGTGATGGGGCTTTGGATTATATGGGGTGTTGACCGAATAACTATTCTCCAAACCCATCAAAACCTCAACCAGAATAGAAAGGCAGCAAAATAACCTGAGTAGAGAAAATTTCTATAAGGAATGGTTTTCCCTGATTATATCACATTACATATTGGTAAAACAAGCAAGGCTTAAATTACTAGATTTCAAAATTCTACATAATTGGTTCTGGTCCCCAAAACACATAACCCCAACTAGCCTTCTACGACATTCAAAAACGTGGACATGTAGCCAAATTGAGTGGGATTTATTATGCGTACTGGGTGTCTATGTGGACTGAAACACCCCACCATGATGCTTTCCAGATCTCTGCATCAACGCCCCTGGCCATCCTTCACAATGTACCTGATATCACTTGCTCACAGTTGGAGTTTCTTTATCTATGCATCCTCAGTTACAGGAACCAAAACACCTATTGTGGATGAATAGTTAAGAGAACCTAGGAAAATAGCCCAGTGTGACCACAATATCCATGAAGGTAATGATAAAATGTAAACCATGGAACAAATATGGGGTTTCTCTAGCCAGATCAGAACTCTATAGATTGACAGGTCTGGATAAGATACTACACCGGTAGCAATTCCCCACTCCGTTTTTCACCTGTCCACAGAACACACAAACTGCAAGACAATACTTTAATGTGAATGTAACACCCCACGTCTAATCTTCACCAGGTACACTTAAGTTAACTTAACTACTGCCCCTAATAACTCATTATAGAACAACGGAAGCAACAAAATACTTCCTCTGCTCTTTTTCCTGAATAACACTTGACCCTACAATGAGGCATACAGGAATGGATGAATGACACATATAACAACATTGCCTGTTGTAACCTTTCAAAAGACTGCAAAATGAATCAGAGCAGACCTAAAGCCTGTGAGTGACGACATATTGAATATTTAATTTGTTAAACTATAGTAACTACTTCACTTTGATATATGCCATTATCTAGATGTAAATCCAACCTTCAACACCATGTTTTCACCTTACATTCATACCTACTCCCATTGTCATTTCTCCCTCATTCACTCCACCCTCTTAATCCCCCTTCTAAGGATATTTTTCACAAAGTTTTGTGATTCCCTTTTCAGATCATATGTTTCTGCGTTAATATTATCAATATAATGAATACTTTGGGTATGGATACAACACTTCGTCGAATTGGGTGTACATTATGCAACATGTGGTTATGTACTTTATCAGTTTATTTTACTTGCCGTAAACTTTGACCACTTTGTAAACTATCTTAGCTTAGTAAAGAATTGTTGCCAAAGAATGGCAACAATATGTCAAAGACAGGCCACCACTATACATAGTCAGAAGGCTGTCAAGAATACTCATGATATGTCAGTGATGGGCTGCACCAAGGACAGCTAGTATACTGTTGAAAAGTCTCATGTTAGCTCAAGTATGAGCACCAATAGGCATGGATAGCCAAAATGTTTCAATAATGCCCATGACATGTCTATAACGGGCCAGCCACCGATAAGATAGGGATAGCCAGAATGTGGTCTACAATGTCCACAATAAATCAAGGATAGTCCCACCGTATTTGGGCCCTGTGGAGGAGGTGGAGTGGCTTCTAGAACTATTGGTATTATGAGATATAAGTTAATACAATTTAAGTACCTGCACCTTGAGTACTTTACGTAGAAAAGACTCTAGCATGCCCAGAGGGAGGCCTCTCCTCACGGTCTCAGATGCCACACAAAGGTCTGTACCTTGATACGCAGTCTGGCTTTGTAGAGACCTTCAGAGGTACTGGGAAAGGGTGTGATGCATCTGTTGCGAGGTGTTCGGGGGTTCACTTCTCCCTGGTCCCATGTATCACCATACTTAACATTACAGAAGATACTGGATTATCAAGGTACCAGAGGCTATTTTTGAGTACTGCCCTAATTACAGCCAAACGTGACATAGCACAAAACTGGCGCTCCAGAAATGCCTCTGACACCGAGTAGCGGAAACAAAAACTTGATGAATCCAGGCTACTTGAAAAAACAATCTATGAGGCAAGAGAGCGTCCTCCCAAACATGGAGGAATGGGAAGGCTTGACCCAATATCAAGGTCTTATTGATTAATTGTTGATTTATTAATTGCTATAGACCCTGCAGTGAACTCCGTGACATTGCATACTTCATGGTTGTCAAGATCACTGTACGACTTCCTCAGTATGAGGGTGGCGCCGGGAGATTTTATTGTTCTAGATCTTTAAAGGATGATGATCGTTTTGTTTGATGTAAATTACTGCATATCGCCTGTAATCCATATATCCAATGCTTGTAGTGAACCTTTTGCAAAAAAACAATAACATAAATATATTTAAAAAAAAGAGATAGTACCACATTATGCCACAGATAGCCAGAATGTTGCCAAGAAAGGCGAAAGATGGTGTTGAAAGTAATGGTCATGGTATGTCACAGATGGGTGCCACTAGGAAAAGGTTCATGTCTACGGGAATATAAAAGTGATCAGACCTCATCCACCAAGCCCCAAAAAACTAGTCGCAAATAGCCATTAATATCAGGCCCCTGCTCAGTGTCCAAGGATGCTGCTAGTGTTATAAGACTGCCAGTGATAGTGGCCGCTGCGTGATATCAGGGTGTCCATAACATCAGAGTTCTTCCATTGTGGAACTGTGCTGCGAATAACTCAAGGAAGCAGGTTGTGCCAGTGCGCTACCAGAGACCTCAATGTGCCAATCACCATGGTATAACGTAACCAATTGAACCAGGGTGTTTCAAAACATGCAGTATCACTGTCAATGACATCAGCTATTACTTTACTTGAGATCCAAGGCAAAAACTGACAAGGAACTGCCAATGTTTTCACTGCGCTCCCCAAAACATCTAGGTGTGGTTCAATGTAGCAGGGGGCTTCTACTAGCACTAATGTGCAGAAAAATATACCAGCGAGCTGCACAATATGCCACAAGACACCATTACCTTCATGCTATGCACAATACAAAGATGTCGCCAGTGGTATCAGTGTGCTGTACGTAATTCCATGGTACTGCTGGAATAGGCACACTCCTTTAATTTAAACTCACCAACTCCACTCTGTATTGAGTCAGATTCAAATTGCTTATTCACAGTGTTGTGTTTTGATATTCAAAAATGTGAGGGGCAAAAAGTCAACGAAGGACGATGGATGTAACAAAGGCTGTTCCTCAGGCGAAAAGACATTCGATATTTACATCCATTAGTACCAGAAGCAGTAGCAAAACGGTAATGGGATTATTAGCAGTGGCGCAGCTACTTATGTGCTTTAATATAATCAATAACTGCAGCACTAGAAGTAGGACTAATAATACACATAGAAAGAGAAGAAGAGCTCTAGGCGCTATTGTCACAGAAGTACTTGCATCAGTATTATTACTAAGACCCAGAGCAGTATTAACAGACTAAGGGGCCGATTCCGATTCGGGCCGGAAATCTCTCCGACCGAGCCGGACCCGGAGAGATATCCGACCGAATCGGACCCGTGCAGCCCGACCGAACGAGTTCGATGCGCACGTATGCCATCGGACTCGAGTCGGTCGGACTCCCATTGAAGTCAATGGGAGCCTGTCGTACAACGTGTACGCGGGCTCCCATTGACTCAATGGGTGCGATGCGGACATGTGCACCCCCTACAGCGTGTACGCGGCGAAGCGATTCGCCCCGTACACGCACAGGTAGGGGGGACCTATGGGTCCCCCCTGTGTGCGACTCGCGCGGCTACGCGTACAGGGGGGTCCGACACGGACCCCCAAAGTACGGCTCCGACAGCTCTTTCGAGCCGGAGTGCGCGGCTCGGTCGGACTGCTCGCGGCGCGCATCGTACTCACCCGGCCGGGGAACGTCTCCATTGCGCGGTGCGAGTCGAGTCCGTGCGAGTCGGTCGGTGCGGTTACAGCCGGGATCGAGGCGGTCGGGACGCCCAGACGAGTCGGTCGGCGATTTCGCATCGTACTCGCTCGTCCGGACGCGCGTACGGGTCGGTCGGATAATAGGGCTCCGAATCGGATCCGGTTAAGCCAAATCCGATTCGGAGCCCTACCGGCCGAGATCGGAATCGGCCCCTAAGTAGTTATGGTTGCAGTTCCAATAATACTTCCAGCAGCAGCTGCAGTATGTATGTTGCACAGCCTTAGCTAAAACAGTAGTATTTACTGGATTATTGCTAGTAGCAGTTCTGCCTGGTGTAGGGATAGGAACAATAGTAACAGTAGGAATTTTAGATGTAATAGTAGCAGTGCTTGGTGCATTACTAATACTAATAGAACCGGTAGCATTACTGATTGTACTGCTCAGACAGTAAATAGTTATAATATGGGAAGTTGTATAGTTAGTAATACTGAGCCAAAGTAGTACTATTAGCGCCAGTACATTTTTTAAAACTGCTCTTTATTCCTGGTTTTATTCGTGCTGGTATGCAACCGAATAACTGAACATAATTGTGATGGTCACTTTCACGATGCAGAAGCAATCAGTATGTTTGAAAGAGAAAAAAAAATACAACATGCTTATTGCAAGTGTTCGGCTGATACTAGCTCCCATACATATAGACACAGTGGTACAAATAAAGGTAGTCACAGTGACAAAGAACGAATTTAATGTCACTCTAGAAGATTGGCTGCACTGCCACACTTATGAATTTGAATCAAATGAATCAATTTTTCTGCTTTACTCATATCTTTTCTTCATTATTTACTCCTTCATTGTAGTCCTTTACTCTTAATTTATATTCAATTCATTTTGTTCAATCTTGTATATAGGCGTGCATGTTACACAAAGCTCAGGAGTCCATATTGGGTTCCACATACCATGACATTTATTAAAACAACCCAATGCATTTCGGGAAATAAATTCCCTTCTTCAGTGGCATCTACAAATACAGAAATGAAAGTTTGTTTTAGCTGGCATAATCAACCATTAACAGCACTTCATTACATTTAAGAAACCAAATTCATCTATTATATAATGTACACAAATTCAAAAATCATTTATGGAATAATTTAACCCGTATTTAGAAACAATTTCATTCCCTCCTCGGTTTCGCTACTTATATTCCGCACCTTAAATCCCAATACTTTTTCTCCTCTGTATACTACATGACGCTACGAAATTGTCCTTGGCGTGCAAACATATACTCTTGTGCGCTTACCATGGCTAGCGAGTCCCCATATTTAGTTGAAATAAATAAAACAAGACATTCCTTCCTTCCTTTCCAGTGTATAAAAACGCTTCTAGTGCAAGTGATCTTACGAACTGCAAAAAACTTTCCTTCTTATTCCCGCCCATACTCAACGTCAGCAGTTAATTCCTTGCACATGGGTGCCTCCAACAACTGTGCGTAAACATTGACAAAGGACTGCCCTAATTCTAAAACATCAGACACTACAACTCCCAGAATACCGTATGAATCCCCTTCGTGTCCTTTTTAAATACGGTACTCGCGTTGATATGTTCTTGTTCCCTTACAAATAAATCTTTTCATGACTGTTGTATAAAACAGTTCTTTACTTCTTTTCTTAAAAAACTTTTTAATTGTTTTTGTAGAATGAAGTGCTTCTCTCAATCTGATAATCCAACATGGGAGAGAACCCAGGTCCTGTGCTTTTCGCCGTTTGTACCTTTAATCATTTTCTTTGTTTGTGTTTTCTTATGTTCATTGTTATAATCGTGGGTGCAATCTCAGTGTGAGACGAAAATAATCATACTGATGAGTTCGAAGGAAGAGATGCACTCCTTGTCATCCCGAAATTTACTCTTTTCTTTCTTTAGTGATTTTAACGGCGTGCAATAACCTGCTTCGCGCTTCGTCTCAATGCGCTGTGACAATATAACGTTTCCACAGGGAACCCCTTGGTGATTCCGCCAGGCTGCACTGCCACACTTATGAATTTGAATCAAATGAATCAATTTTTCTGCTTTACTCATATCTTTTCTTCATTATTTACTCCTTCATTGTAGTCCTTTACTCTTAATTTATATTCAATTCATTTTGTTCAATCTTGTATATAGGCGTGCATGTTACACAAAGCTCAGGAGTCCATATTGGGTTCCACATACCATGACATTTATTAAAACAACCCAATGCATTTCGGGAAATAAATTCCCTTCTTCAGGGGCATCTACAAATACAGAAATGAAAGTTTGTTTTAGCTGGCATAATCAACCATTAACAGCACTTCATTACATTTAAGAAACCAAATTCATCTATTGTATAATGTACACAAATTCAAAAATCATTTATGGAATAATTTAACCCGTATTTAGAAGACAATATAACGTTTCCACAGGGACCCTTTGGTGATTCCGCCAGGCTGCACTGCCACACTTATGAATTTGAATCAAATGAATCAATTTTTCTGCTTTACTCATATCTTTTCTTCATTATTTACTCCTTCATTGTAGTCCTTTACTCTTAAACGCGAAGGGGATTCATACGGTATTCTGGGAGTTGTAGTGTCTGATGTTTTAGAATTAGGGCAGTCCTTTGTCAATGTTTACGCACAGTTGTTGGAGGCACCCATGTGCAAGGAATTAACTGCTGACGTTGAGTATGGGCGGGAATAAGAAGGAAAGTTTTTGCAGTTCGTAAGATCACTTGCACTAGAAGCGTTTTTATACACTGGGAAGGAAGGAAGGAATGTCTTGTTTTATTTATTTCAACTAAATATGGGGACTCGCTAGCCATGGTAAGCGCACAAGAGTATATGTTTGCACGCCAAGGACAATTTCGTAGCGTCATGTAGTATACAGAGGAGAAAAGTATTGGGATATAAGGTGCGAAATATAAGTAGCGAAACCGAGGAGGGAATGAAATTGTTTCTAAATACGGGTTAAATTATTCCATAAATGATTTTTGAATTTGTGTACATTATATAATAGATGAATTTGGTTTCTTAAATGTAATGAAGTGCTGTTAATGGTTGATTATGCCAGCTAAAACAAACTTTCATTTCTGTATTTGTAGATGCCCCTGAAGAAGGGAATTTATTTCCCGAAATGCATTGGGTTGTTTTAATAAATGTCATGGTATGTGGAACCCAATATGGACTCCTGAGCTTTGTGTAACATGCACGCCTATATACAAGATTGAACAAAATGAATTGAATATAAATTAAGAGTAAAGGACTACAATGAAGGAGTAAATAATGAAGAAAAGATATGAGTAAAGCAGAAAAATTGATTCATTTGATTCAAATTCATAAGTGTGGCAGTGCAGCCTGGCGGAATCACCAAGGGGTTCCCTGTGGAAACGTTATATTGTCACAGCGCATTGAGACGAAGTGCGAAGCAGGTTATTGCACGCCGTTAAAATCACTAAAGAAAGAAAAGAGTAAATTTCGGGATGAGAAGGAGTGCATCTCTTCCTTCGAACTCATCAGTCTAGAAGATTGGATCATGTCTTATCGCTTCTTTGCACACTCAGCTCTTTAAGTACTTTCGACGGCTTATTTAGAAACGCTGTCTAGACGTATTCTTTGTATTTATCTATGTGGAGGTTTATGTATTGTCTTTTCTTGATCCTGGATGGGTTTCTAGGAAATGTGTTTTAGAGGCGGATTTATTGTTGGTGTATGAATATTTTGAATTGATGCATTTGCATTGCAATTTTGTGAATCTCAATAAAAAAAATTTTTTTTTTAAAAAGAGCGAATTTAATGTAAGAAAATATTTACGTTTCATCTTTACAGTGAATGAAATGCAATTTACTTTCCATATTAAATTTGAAAAAGTACATGAAATAGGACACATTAAACTAACTTGATTTCCTTGCCCCACTAATGTGAGTAGATGAAATAAAGTTTAATAGTAGGTAAATTCATACTCCATGCAATACAAATAATGTAGGGGTCCCATTTGCAGGTCAGGATGTGCAATTTGCACATTGACTGATTTGGGATTCTCTATACCATTTTCAATACAACTTATGTACTAATAGGTCATATAACAAATTGCACGTTCCTTAGGGGTCGCAAAACGACTAGCTTAGCAAACATTAATTAAGCAGAAAGCAATTTGCGACCCTTTGCAATTGGCTGCGAATGCCATCATGGTGTTCAGCAGGAGACAGCAGTATGCGCCTGCCCCTTCATCCCCAAACCTGGGATTTAGCGAACTTCAAGGTTTGCGACTGAAAAATGGTTTAGTTAGTACATTTGGGGCATGGATTTCATAAAGCAATAAGGCAAGCAGTAGCATCAGCATGCTGCTCTGTATAACAGTAAGTTGCCAGTGACGTCACTGTGCAGCATAATATACAGTAGTGCTGCCTATAATATAAAAGTCTTAAAGGGCCTGGATGCTGGTAGCAGAATGAGGATGCTTCTTTTTATGCCATGGTATTGTCAGTAGCAATATGGGGCTGCTTAGTATACATGGGGTATGCCAATAATGTCAATGTATGGGTGTTATTTCTCCTTAGTCCTCCTCCTACTTTGACATTATTGTACTGTTTAACATGTAGATGCTGCAAATAATATTAGAGTGAAGGTTAAAGTTCGGGATGCAGTGAAAAACATGAAGGTGGCACTTCATCTGCAAGGATGCCACTAAAATTCCCAGGGTGCTGCCAATAATATCTGAATTGTACTTCTTACACTAAGGGCCCGATTCCGATCTCATTCAGAAAGCAAACCGAACGACTTGTGTCCGGAATGCTTTCCATACGACTCGTGACAGGGGAGTCCGACCGAACAAGTACGATGCATTTGAATGCATCCGGATACGATTCGGTCGGACTCCCATTGACTTCAATAGGAGCCTGTGTACCGAACGCGTACACAGGCTCCCATTGACAAAAGGGGTGGTTGGGGATCATCGTGCACCCTGTGGCGGGCACTCCTTGGTGCCTCCCACACTGTGCATGGTCTGAAAGGGGTGACCCATGGGTCCCCTAAGACCGATTCTGGCAGCCTTTCCGATCCGGGCAAAATGAATCGTAAAGGCTGTCTGAATCGTTCATCGTACTTGCTCGCTTGGAAAACCTACTCCATAGAGCTGTACGATTCGGCTCCGGAGGGCTCTATCTCTCCGTATGCCTTCCGGAACCGATTCGGTCAGTGCTAAGGGTTTACAGGCATTGTACTTGGTCGTTCGAAATTGGGAACGAGTCGGTCGGAAACGAGGGCTCCGGATCGGTGTAGGTAAAACCAAATCCAATTTGGAGCCCTTCCGACCGAGATCGGAATCGGGCCCCTATGTTGTTGCCAGTGATCACTGTGCACTAAAAATAGGGTGCTACTAGCAATAGTTAGGTGATATCCATCATGTACTGTTGTGTCTTGATACTCCATGGTACCAGTGATGACAAAAACATTAATAAGCTGTTCAATGTGCACTAGTGTTGAAGGCAAACTTACGATCCAGGAGTCAAATTGGGGTCTGTCATGCTCATGCCTAATGCATCAACAGAAGCCCTCTGCATCCCCCATGCGTCCATGAGTCTTGATGTTAAATAATCCGAGAATGGAATTTTGTGACCTGATCTGGAAGCTTGTGAACTATTAAATTAAGTGTGAGTAGAAGTAGTACCAAAAGAGACCAGTGAGCGCCTTACTGTTAAGATTCAACAGATGGACTGAATGACTAAGTCTGGAAGTGGTGCACTTCCTCTTAAGCAAAACACAGATGACCTGTGCTCTTGCATAACGTATGAGAGAGGATCTGCAAACCTGCAGGAAGGTTTGGGGACTCTGGTAAGCATTATGCCTGAGCTAGTGTCCCAGTCTTTGATGGGACGTTGAGTGGCAAGCCAATCATTATCTTGCCTCCAGAAGGAGCATGGAAAGAAGTCTGTTTAACCTTAAATATTAAAAGCAATGGATGAAGAATCCTTCTTCTGTATTATATGCATATATAGAAACTCCTAGGTGCTAAGAACACTTCTGCCGGGGCGGGCTCTGTGGAACAGCCAGGTCTTGAGCCCTTTCCTGAATTCCAGCAGAGAGGATGAGGCCCGTAGGTGAAGTGGGAGGTTGTTCCAGGACTTTGCTGCAAGGTAGAAGGAACGTACTCCACTGTTGCTGTGGTGGATGTGGGGGTTTGAGTGAGGTAGAGCACAGGTGTCTGGAGGGAAGGTGGAAGTTCAGGCGGTGGTTTATGTATCCTGGTCCTTGGTTGCATAGGGCCTTGAAGGTGTGGATCAACATCTTGAACTGACATCTCTTCTGAATGGGGAGCCAGTAGCGCTTCCTGAGATGGAGGGGGGGGGGGGGGGAGAGCTGATGTGGGTCCGCTTTGGAAAGTCTAGGGATGAGTCTGACCGCTGAACTCTGCATGGTCTGCAGTCTATTGAGAAGGTGCGAAGTGATTCCAACGTAGAGTGCGTTGCCGTAGTCCGTAGGCTAGTGGGAAGGGCTTGGGTGACAGTCCATCAAGTGTCGGTGGGGAGCCACTCAATGATCTTACGGAGCATGTGAAGGGTGAGGAAGAAGGCGGATGAGACTGCGTTGATCTGTCTTTTCATGGTGAGCTTTCTGTCTGCAATGATGCCAAGGTTGCAGGCGTGGTCGGTCGGAGCGGGATATGATGGTCCTAGTTTGGGAGACCATCAGACGTCGTCCCACGGGGAGGTTTGGTTCCCGAAGATCAGTACTTCGGTCTTGTCTGTGTGGAGTTTTAGCCAGTTGTCTTTCATCCATTTGGCGATGCTCGTCATGCATCTGTGTAAGTTGGTCAGTGTGGCGGATGTGTCTTCTGATAGCAAGAGCATGAGCTGGGTGTCGTCGATGTAGGATATGATGTTTAGTCCATGAGTTTTGACGACGTTGAACAGAGTACATAGTAGGACTGAGGGACGATCCTTGAGTGATGCCGTAGATGGTGATGATGATGAAGCCTTGTGGATGAAGTAATTAGCCACAAAATGGCAAAATATTACTAGAGTAATAGTTCATTGCGTGCATATAAACATAAGAGGTTAAGTTAGGCCAAAAATTAAATTAGACTTAGAAGAACAACATCCCATTACAAACAAGGAATTGGGCCTCAGATAGGATGCATGATGCCAAGTTTAAGGACACTGCATGCTGATGGCTAATTTTGTAAAACAAGCTCGGAAATGAAGTTGATCAGCATGCTAAAACTGCTTTAGACCTTTAAGGCTCTGTTCATGAACTCCATTTTTTGCCCAGTACACAGCTCAGAATGGAACCATACACGGGCATGAGTGCAAGATTACACAGGGTGATGCAAGCCAACCCTGGCAGTCTGTAGACCTGACACTGAGCTACTTTGGGAACTATCTCTGGGGTTTCTGCTCTAGCCAGTTTCTGGATAATGGTACAGCAGGTTAGGGAGCAGAGGGAAGACATAGCTCTAGCTAAACAGGTCAGGAAGTTTCCACAAATGACTTGGCAATTAATGCAAAGAAAAGGTGAATGGTTGATGTAGGAAAGGAGCAGATTAACTGGTGCTGCCCACCATGCTCATGAAAATGTGGAAGGGACATCACAGCAATGCAAATACACTGACACAGTTGCAGGACGAATCAGAAGTCCAGGTAACCTCTAATATTCAAACAGAGTTGCCGAAAGGCACATATTTATATTATTGAGTACCAGGATATCGGTCTATATGAGGTGAATGTTAGTTCAACCCTTGGATTAAATCTTGACAGGCCAATGTTACAGGTTGGATTGAAGGTTGGGTGATACTTGATCAGAAACAGAAAATATGCCTAACATCAACCTCAAAGGGAAAAAGAGACCCTCAATCTACTTTAAAATTCAGAGATTTATTTAGAGCTTAGGCCAGAAGCAGAGATTGCCGTACAAAAGATTGCAGAATGAGCCATTTGTGTCCCAGAGCTCAAATTGCAAGAGCAAAAATATATTGATGCGATACATGAACTCCCCAGCATCATGATGTACTGTAGCTGTTGGCAAAACTGAAGTTAAATTGGTAGCAATCTCTTCAGAACTGCAGAAAGTAGAGCCTTCCATGGAGGGTGAACCAAGATCTGAAATTCAAAAAAGAAAATTTCTGAAAGAGCAGAGGTTACAAATTTTCAAAACTGAAATGAAGCACACATTTATCGCTTGGAAGCCAAAACTGGACACCTGGAAAATTCTTCATGTACGTCCAACAAAACAGCCCTTAGCTTCCTTAAAGAAGTCGGATACTGATCCTCATCAACAGAGAGAGTACAACTGAGGACAGAAGGCATGAGTGATATCGGAAAGACCTACATACTTCCGGCTCAAAGGTATTGAGAGGCCAACTAGCCATGGGGTCCGATTATAATATGGAGGGATTTGGAATATCTAGAAGAGATCCTGAAATCAGCTGCTCTAAAGAAAAACAGGGAAACCGAATTTTAATGTTTCCAAAAATTCTCACAGACACTTCACAGAGAACAGACCTTCATACAGTGTGCAAATAAACTGCTGGTGGTAGAGATCCAATTAACTATTCTTCATCCAGCGAAGTTCATGTTCACCATACACACTAATGTGGAGATAGCTGGGATTTCTTGACAAATCCAACACCGACAAACTTTTGGTGTCGTTTTCAAGGTGTAAATGTTCTTAAGTATTTTGCTTCAAAATGCACAATTGCTTGAAACTCCACAAGGCTGTCGTTGTTATTGGGTGTACATGTATAATGTACAGTTTCTACTCCGTTTTTTTTACTGCTAAGTGATTATAGCTGAGCTGATAAGATTTAACTATATTGTATTTTTTAACCTTAAACATTTAGTTTACTGCTCTTTCCTACCTGGATGCTGGTAATGCCATACTACCCAGTGTCCCTGAGCTCACCTCCCTCTACTGAAAAGAATCCTGCATGCCACGGCTGGTTATACACACATAACTGTCATTTGTGAAGCAGGTACAGTGATATCTGGGCCAAAGGGGGAAAAGCCTCACTCCACCCAATTGTGGACGCCTTTTACTACCCAATAAGTTTGTAGGGAGATCCACTTTACGGGCTTTCATGAAACCCTCGCTATTCTACTAGCACTATCAAATCGCCTCTATGATTAAGGTCCCATGCATGATAGCTGATTCTGCATGCCCACATCACCTTTCAGACATGATTCATGACCCGCCTAGCATAAGATTTCACTTTCTGAGAAGGGCAACTTTGCATATCCTGAAAGACTTGAAATCAACATGTGCCAAACAGGAAAGGGCAGAAGATAAGACTTCTCAAGATGCACACCCAGCATCAGGAACCGAATCTCACGGCAGATCATGCCTGCTCCTCTTCAAAAAGGGGAAAACTCATCTGCAGTACTTCACGCTCCACCAACAAGGAATGACAGAGTTAATTTTTCCAAAGGCTGAATTGGGAAGGGAACTCTCTGTTAATGCTTCCATCCTCATTCGCTTGTAGCACCCAATTTTATAATGTTACTGTGGAAGCCAAACCCCAATATTTGATCACCCCAAAAATGGTACCAATATACTTCGGCTCCGGAATCTCCAGTTCCTCTAGCAATAATGGTATTTCTTACAGAATAATATCAATGAGGTACAGAGAAAGAAATACATGAATCACCATGAAGGCCCAAGTTACAGAAGTATAGAATAAGTGCAAAATCATAAAATCCTAGCTAGGCATAATCTAGGCAAAACTGCCAAGTGTCCGACTCATGAAGAGCACCAACAGCATAAAGGGTACCCTACAAGGAAAACGGCAAAATAGTCCCACGAAACAGAATCCCAGAGGTTTTATAGGAAAATCACATAAGCTATTAATAGTAAATTCAGCAGGGTATGATCATGGTTAGGGTTGCATTTGGCAAATCAGAAACAATGAGTAATAAGTAAAAACCACACAATTATTTAGCACTAACCCATTTCTTATATTAAGAGAAAATTTCTGCTTGCTTCCTCGGCAACTGCACTCGGGAAATGTATAATACAAATGAAACATTTCTTAAACAATGGCTCATAGAACTAACACCAGGTCTCTAGCAGAACTTCCAGTAGAAGCCCTTGAAAATGATACTTTGGGTACACCATGGAAGCCTTATTCGCAATACACACTTTTTAACAAATGTACATCACTGTTAGATTGACGTCATTCCCTTGATGCTCCGCGAAAAGAGGGGAGAGATGGCTTTGCAGCAGGACACTGACTGGGAGGGAGGAATAAGCAGAAATTGAAAAGAACCCTAGAAACTGCATCCATTTTATAATAATGGAGTTCTATACGAAAATGTGGCATAACTATTCATAGCATTATTTACTCGTCTGAATGGCCTAGTAAATTCATTTGTGGTGCAATGTCATCAGTTATTTGGTTACGACTTTATGCATCATAAAACTAAAACATGAAAAAACATTTAGAAATAGTGTTCATAGGAAATGTGCACATTTTGCATATTTCAAGACAAAAAAAACGCTTTAACAATTTCTTGCCACACTTATACGCACAGCCTTTAAACGGCTTCTGGTATAGCTTTGTGCTACACAAAATCTATACATGAATTGTTACTATTCAACTGACTTGGCAGAAATGTAGTCATTGTATTACTTCCTTTACAAAATAGCCTCAGTAGGTGAATTCCTCTCAGATCACTAAATTAACATTTGAAAGCATTTCCCTCCATCACCCTTCACAGCATCTGCATGCCACATTGGATGTTTGACGTACTCACAGAAAGGCAAGGAAGGCTGTGTTCTAAAAACCATTCACTAATCTAATGGTAACCATCATAGTAGGGAGCATAACAATCCAGGGACTGTTCTTAATCCACTGGAATGACTGAAGTCTCTGCTGGCCTCAAGTTAAGCAAAGAACATCAACCCACCCTCTCTCCAGAGTCTCAAGATCTATTTTTAACGACAAAAGCAACATTAATCAAATAATTTATTATTTATTTTTTATTGTGCATCATTGGTTAGTCCTGCTGCACTCATACACAGCAATAAGCTATTGTGCAATCTTATACACTAGGGGGAATAAACATTTTGGACCTTGATTCAAAGAAAGCCATTACAGCTAGTTTAGACATTTGAAAGGTTCCAAAACATTAAGTTTACATGCTGGGATTCAGGCCAGACTATTACATTTAAATATCTAGGGATATGTAGACTCATCCCTGGCTACTGAAACAAATAATTCAAAAAAACAGATTCAGCAGTTACTTACAATATATTCCAACACTTGACATGTAAGAACGCCTGAACAGTCAATGCACGGTTACATTAAAAAACACAGTAAACACTTTGGTGCAACGTTCAAAGGATATTCCAACTTTTATGCTTTCATGGAGGAGACAAAGGCTAATGTTGTTTATGGAGTTTAACAAAATCATGTCAGCAATTGAGTGGATAATTAGATATGTGGAAAGCGAAGCAAGGTCAATTTAGCAAGCTAAGCAAGATACGTGGCAAGCTAAGCATGGAACAATTTTCCAGTGGATAAGACTGGAATATCTGCTTCCTGGTAGGCCTAAAACGGTATGTCTGTCTCACGATGGGTAGAACATACTTGGGGCCACATGTAGAGGTTGGTGAAGCAAGAACTCTACCATACATTAGTAGAGCCCTCATCCCTCCAAACTCAAGGGTGCCACGCCTGGAGGTGAAGGAACTCAAGGCTTCCCAATCTTGGAATCTCAGCTTGGTCTGTCCATTGAAACCCTTCAACTGGTATCCCATCCACCACAGGACGAATGGAGCTCGTTTTTCCCAGGCTGGACACACCATGGTAGGCATGGCGGACCCATGTAGGGAATACAAACTTTTTTATTTCAAACAACTTCCTACTTTGAGAGTTTTACAAAAACAAAAAATTATCCTGAGCGGGCCAAAAAAATGTAGTGCACGCTCAGCATTCAGCTGTATCTGCATTGTACCCACCTCACTGGTGTGTGTACTGCAGGCACACAGACTCTGTCAGAGAGGGGGCGGGCCTCTAACTATTACAGCTGGCCCTCTGTCAAGGGTGTGCATGCCAAGGCCACTGCAGACCAGGAGGTCCCCTGGCAGGGCCTTAATGACCACTTTAGTTCCTAAATTTAAATTTATCGTTTTTGTTAAAATGGTAATTACGGGGGTCATATTTAGTTGGGCATATGAGCCTCCAAACTGCGAGGCCGTCAGAGGTTCGGCCTCCTTCAAACTTAAGAGTTACAGCAGGAATTTTCAGCAAACATGCTCCTATCAAGACAACAGGAACACTGTCAGCAAAAAATCTCGATGCCGGATGCCTGCCGTTTTATGGTGGCCCACTCACAATTGTTTTTGTTCCACACAAATAAAACACCCTCACCACGGTTCATTTCATTGTAACAAAACATCATGTGAGGTAGGAGGTTTGGAGGGGGCGGTGTTACTGTTGATTTTCCTACCTGGGTCCGTAGATCCAGGCAGGTTACATCAGCTCGCCGTACATAGGACGACACTGTAAAGCTATCCATACATAGGACAACACTGTAAAGCAGCGGCGCTGTGGCAGATAGGCCACCAGCTAATGGTATTCCATCAGTTCAGGATTTGCTCTCAAAAGCACAGAACCTGCCACTGCAGACTATGTGGGTGAAGTTTTTTAGTCCTAAGACCCACACTCTGGAATTACATACCTTCCTCTCTTCCGCTTACCCAGATAATAGACACTTAAGTCATTTTCATAAAACCCTGTTAACCTCAGTTTTTTTTGCTTTCTCTATCAGCCGCAGGGAGACAGGTCTCACCACCCTCTAGCACAATGAAACCCTGACGGGTGTACGAGTGCTTTGCTTTACAACAATACGCTACAACTTAACAAAACATGTATAAGTTATTATCAATTAATATCCAGTATTGGGGGGGCGTGGCTTGACACCGATGTAGACGGGAGCGGACCGCGGAGCTCTGTCCTAGGAATCCCCCATCCGTCAGAATCCTGAGCCCCAGCCCCACTATCTGTTCGAGGGAACTGTAGTGGAAGTGCCCCGGGGTAAGCAACTGCAGGACTGGGAGGTCCTGTGCCGCAGACAGTGAGGAAAACGGGACTGGTTAAAGGAGGATCCCGGGAGGCCCCAGACAAAATGACGGCCGCAGCGCAGAACGAATGCTGAGGCCGGGAAACTGCAGGCAGAGAACGTGGCGGGATTGGCCCATTTCAGGACAGCGCAGAGAAAGAGCAGCCCGAAATAGTACTTAGGGCACTCGCTGCTTCCCAGAGGAGTGATAGTAGGCATCAGCGGCGGCAATCAGTGGCGGTGAGTAACGACCCTGGCAGCACTGGGACAGCTGAGTAGAGGAGCGGAGGTGGCGTAGATGCGGCAGAGACGGCGGGCCGCAGGAGATGCACTGGACAATTGAACCCAGAGGTAACCACCGGGCGGGCCCAGACATCCCCGAGATCAGTGAGAGCAAAAAGAGCGGGGGAAGCTGTGACGGGAGGGAGCACCCGAGTGGCGCCCTGAGCGGAGTGGCGGTGCAGGGCCTGCGGAACCTCGGACCCAGCCTAACAGGGCTAGACAGCCCGAAAGAGAGGGCGGAGACCACGCAGGAGATACGAAGAGATTGTGGTGCAGCCGGCGGGGGGGATCGCTCCGGGACCCACGTTGGCAGCTGCAAGTTGGCATCACAGGGCGAACCCAAGAGGAAGAGAGCGTGGAGGGGAATGAGAAAGACCTCGACGAGCCAAAGACACAGACAGGGAAACTATAACCTTCAGAGACACTGCGGACATCGGAGAGGCCAGTGCGAGAGCAGAGAGAAGTGCGAAATAGGGGAGCTAATTGATGGCAAATCCAGTGTGAGCCCCAGACATTAGCGGAGGAAGGGCTTGACAGGGCCAGAGAGGGTGCGGCCTACAGAGAATAGAGACGGGCAACTGGGCAAACAACCCCTGCTCTTGCCCTGAGGCTTTAGGTCAGCTGAGAAGCATCCGACACTGGAACCACCACCGGGCCAGGGGCGGCCAGAGACAGAGCTCCACAATCTGCCGAGTGGGCGGGATGGGTCCGGACAACTTAAGAGATTAGAGAAAAGCACTGAGTGGAGCGCCCGGCTGAGACAGAGAAAGATAGGAAGCAGTAAGGGGTTGCTGGCATCCGCATACCCGACGTCCAACCAACAGGGAACATGGGGAAAGTGCCAAAGAGGAGAGGACACAGTACCCTCAATATGGGAGGTGGAAGCACCCTGGCGGATGAGGAGGACGATAGCCCAGAAACAGGGAAAGACGCCTCTACTAAGCGCCCCACCCTGGCGGATATCATGGAAGCTATCACAGCCTCCCGAGAAGCGCTGGAAACAAAGACTGATGCCATTGGCATTGACCTAAGTCTCTTGAAAGATGATCACTGCCGTCTAGCGGAGAGAGTAACAAGCACTGAACGAACGATCGGGGACCTTCCAATAGAAGTAACAGAGCTGCGGAAATCCCTCATAAACATTATAGCCAAGGTCCGGATCCTAGAAGTGAGGGCAGTTGACAGTGAAGGGAGATCACGCCGAAATAATTTGCGCATAGTTGGAATGCCGGAGAAGGAAGAAGGGGACGACATGGTGCTGTTTCTAGAGGACTGGCTCAAAAGAGAAGTGGCCCCGGACGGGCTTTCGCCATTTTATGCCCTAGAGAGGGCACATAGTGCCCCATCCAGAGTACCCAGACCAGGTGCTCCACCAAGGCCAATAGTGGCCCGATTGCTCCATTTCAAAGACCGAGACCATATCCTTAAGCAGGCCCGACAGAAAAATAACTTGCAGATGGGGAATAGCAAAGTAATGGTATTCCCCGACTTTACTAGAGAGGTTCAGAGGCAGAGAACCACGTTCCTGGCGGTGAAAAAGAAGCTGCGACAGCTGCAGCTCCCATACGCAATGTTGTTCCCAGCTCGGCCCAACGGGAGTGCAGTTCTTTCGTACGCCGCAGGAGGCCTGGGAGTGGTTGGACAGTGGACCGGGGCGCAGGTCGAGGGGAAGCTCCCTGGGGTCGGCAGCAGCGAGAAGAGACGTTGGGCAAGGCAAGGGCACCTTTCTCAACAGAAGCCCGAGCCGAACGGTGCAAGGCTCTCAAAGCAGTGGCGGAGTTCAGCCAGTCGGGCTCCAGCCTTAGATCAAATCGGAGTGACCGAGAGGATGGACGATCAGATTGTTCTCCAGCAACTAGTGCAGCAGAGGACTCGGAGACGGAACTCCCGAAAGTAACGCCTAACACAGCTGACGAAATTGTCTAAGCGAGAACTGTTGAATAACACGGACTGCAGGCTCCAGAAGCCTATATCCTGTTTTGGTGATGCCACAGAACGGGGGGGGGGCTCACCCGGAGTCAGCAGGAGGAACATGGGGGGGGGCTGGAACAGAGAATAACTGTAGAGACATGGGGGGATCCCGGGTGGAGGGGTTCCTGGGTCTTGGCGACAGCCACCACAACAACAAAACCAGAAGAAACGTTTAAGAGTTTGGATGGGAGCAGGACTACTTCTACCTATCCTGGGGAGGGGGAGTTGGGATGTTTGTTTGTTTCAGGGATTTCATTTAGGGGCCAGGCGTGTCTGGGGTAAGAAATCAGTTAGGAAGCTTTTAACACCAAACCAATGGGACCCGCCATAGACTTCAAATGCATCTCCTGGAATGTACGAGGGATGCACTCCATGACAAAGTGCCACAAGATACATGCATTCTTAGTGCGTAGGGGGGCACAAATTGCAATGCTGCAGGAGACACCTAAAAATGCGAAGGAAGGAGCTGCGTTGCAACGTAGATGGAGGGCCAAGGTGTACAATACAAACTATTCAGCTTTCGCCAGAGGGGTGCTAATCTGGGTGAGAGCAGGAGTCCCTTTCCAGTGTACTAAGCAAATAATAGACCCAGAGGGGCGGTATGTGGTCTTAATGGGTAGGCTTGATCGGAAGGATGTGACAATTGGGAGTATCTATGGTCCAAATACGGATCAAGCCTCCTTCCTGGCGGCCCTTTCTAGAGCATTAGTGCAGGCATTGACTGGCTGGGTGATTTTGGGCGGGGACTATAACTGTGTTGAAGATGTGAACCTAGATCGTTCCCACCCTCCATTACAAGACTCACCCATTCACAGAACAGCAGAGGCAAGGAGGAACTGGCAACACCACTGGGGGCTGATAGATTCCTGGAGGGCACAACATTCGGGGGACAGGGACTACTTCTTCTCACACCTGCACGAGCTACATGTCAGGTTAGATGCCATACTATGCACTCCAGATGTCCATGAATGTGTACAGTCTAGTGAGTATCTGGCACGGACGATCTCGGACCACAATCCACTTCTGGTTGGGCTTGGATGGTCCAGGGTCAGGCCGAGCATTCCCACGTGGCGCCTCAGACCAGACGCATTAGAGGATCAGGGGTATCAAGCAACAATACGCACAGCCATTGGGCAATACTTAGACGAAAATGCTGGAACTGCTTCGAGCCCTATAGCAGAGTGGGAGGCCTTTAAGGTAGTGCTCAGGGGTAGGTGCATCTCCGAAATGGTGGCAGTGAGGAGGACCCCCCATGAGGGACACACTATTAGCAGAACAGCGCCTCCGAGACATTGAGAGGGAAAGGCCAGAGAATGTAGACAAGCATGGGGAGCTGCTGACAGCCAAAGAAATGGTAGCGGAACATGTAGAGAGGTTGCCCTGCTTCAGCTACAAAAATTATATGATAGGGGCTCATGCGGAACAAGATACAGCCAAAAGAGGGTCGGTTATTCTAGAAATGAGGGATGAGCAGGGAGAGGTTCAGTACCATCAGCAAGACGTTGACAGAATATTCAGTGAATATTACACCGACTTAGGGTGTCCCCCACGGATACGGAGCTAGACAACTTCATGAGAGGTGTCGAGCTGCCGACAATTCAAGGCAAGAGGAAGAAGCAGAGGCATTAGGGAGGGAGACAGAGCTGCGCAAGGTGAAAAGCGCCATTAAGGCTATGGCTAGAAATAAAACTCCAGGGACGGATGGGTTCCCCGTCGAATTTTACGCCACATATGCAGACCTTTTGGGACCCCACTTATTAGAGATGTATAACCAAGTAAAACAAGCGGGGAAGCTGCCGAGGTCCACAGAGAGGCTCTGATAGTTCCGTTGCTAAAACCAGGGCAGCAGGCATCTGACAAAACAGCGTACAGACCCCTATCTTTGCTCAACCTTGATTACAAAATTCTGAGCAAGGTGCTGGGTACAGAACTGCTACCACATATGTCGGACCTGATACACAAGGATCAAGCAGGTGTCATACCAACTCAGAACACAGCGATGAACGTGCGGAGACTACTGCGAGTGCTAGAAGCAGATACCTACTGCAGGGACGGAGCTGCCATCTTTGCAGTGGATATAGAGAAGGCATTCGACAGCCTACAATGGCCGTACTTGTTCCGGGTGATGTGTGCATTCGGATTGGGACCCGGGTTCGTGGCATGGACGGCCTTGCTATATACTGATTCTAAGGCCATAGTTAAGACCAGCAGGCTCATATCGGATAGTTACGGGGTGGAAAAGGGAACACGTCAGGGGTGTCCTTTGTCACCCTGCTGTTTGCCCTAGCAATGGAGCCACTGGCTGCTAGAGCTAGGACAGGAAACTCGTATCAAGGACTGGCGGTATTAGGACAAACCCATCATATAGCGCTGTATGCAGATGATTTGTTGCTGTTCGTCCGGAACATGGGGGAAGATCTTGACGGGCCAGGGAATTGCTACTGGCGCTAGAGAGGGTGGCAGGCCTTAGGGTAAACTGGAGGAAGTCATGCTTGTTCCCCATTGCGCAGGGATGGGAAAAGCTGCAGACGGTAGATGGTGTAGCATGGGAAAGCAGATGCCTCCCATACTTGGGGGTCCAAATCTACCATGACAGGACGGACCTCTTAGAGGGCAACGTAGGAAAAGCCCTTAGGGTGGTGAAGGCCAGCTTTGATTTTTGGGGGACCCTTCCCTTATCACTGACAGGCAGGATATCGCTGCTGAAGATGGTGACACTCCAGAGGCTCTTATATTTCTTCGGGGTACTGCCGGTCTGGATCCCGGCGGAGATGTTCCGGCATCTCCGGACAATGGTGACGTTGTTCCTTTGGGGAACGGGGAAGCGCAAAGTGGCGCTGGCGACACTAATGAGACTAAAGACAGAGGGGGATTTAGCAGCGCCAGACTTTGAGTACTACTACATAGCAGCGCAGTTGCAATAGCTCACGAAATGGATTGCGGGTCAGATAAAGGGGACCGCACAACTGGGGGACGGAAGTTCAAGTCAGAATCTCCTCTCACGGGTGGTGTTACGACTTCCCATCAGGGAAAGAGAAACCACTACAGAATTAAGAGTGGCTCGCAAATGCTGGGATAAAAGCTTACAGACGTCCAAAATGTAGCACCCGTACGCTCCAGATATCCCATTAGCTGTGTGCATTGCACTGCCACATAGAGTGGACTGGCGAGGCCTGGAGACTTGGATGGCGGCAGGGGTAACCACATTTGGGATGCTATATGAGGAAGGAGCCCTTCTGCCCTTCGATGACTTCAGAGAGAGGTATGAGGTGCCATGGGGAGACTTTCTATTACACACTGCTTTCACAGCGGCAATACGTAAACAATGGGGGGGGAGGACTATCCGTACCGCCTCTATCAGAGGGGTGCCAGTATGTAGTATCTGCAGCGGGGACATTTAAAGCGGTTACTTGTCTATACAGTCGACTCAGTCGGGCGACACTCCCTGCCCTTAATGATCTACAACAGCGATGGGAAGAAGACCTGGGGGAACCCATAGTCGAGAAAGCATGGGGGGGAATTGGTAGAACACGCCAGCAAGATCACTAGAAACACTAGATTTCAATTAGTTAATTTCTACGTTCTTCACAGGGCATACCTCACCTCGGGTGCATTAACAGATACTTTAATACAAGAGCAGCTGTATGTCCCCGCTGCGGAGGGGAGGGCGCGGAGTTTCTCCACATGTTCTGGAGCTGTCCGGAAATGGGGAACTTCTGGAGGGAGGTGACCGCAATTCTGTCAGAGGTAACAGAGAAAGAAGTGATCACAGCACCGGGATACTGCCTTTTACACAGGTTCCCCCACACCTCTAAGAATACAATAACAAGTCAATTTCAGGACCTAGGTCTTAGACTGGCAAAAAGGGACATCGTCAGCCACTGGAAGGCACGAGGAGGCCCCAACACAGATAGCTGGAAGAGGGAGTTCATACGATGGGCAGGCTCTGAAGGGGCGGTAAGGCTACGGGAGGCCAGAAGAACCGGACGTGAGAAATCATTAGAAGCAGCCAGGGCGTGGGAAACACTGGTGTCACTCCTTAAACAGCCAGAAGCCATAGTAGAGGAAGAGCAGCAGGAGACCGAGACCAGAAGCAGCCAGATGTAGCAGCATAGGGGTGGTGGAATAGAAACAGCGGATTTGAGAGTGTTGTCCAGGTACCAGGAACTCAGAGGGAGAGCAGAGAATAGTGCCTTGTGAGTGAAGCTCCAGGTGATGATGCCTGAGTGGGAACTGGGGCACACAATATAAGACACGCTTGGCGGGGGGAGGGGGTTGTTTGCCACAAAGCAGGCCAAGGCAGAATGTAACAAACAGCTCATTACCTCTTAGAAGCCGATAATGTCGAAAGATTTCATGCACAGGGGTTAGTCCTTCAAAACTGGACTCTGACACAATGTGAAACTGTTCGGCAAGGAATGAGATTGGGAATGAGGCATGAAGATTGGAATGAACTGCAATGCCATCTATGTAACAAATGTATCTATACTGCTGCCTGTATGTTGCTACGAGTAAAGGATTAATAAAATCTGTTAAAAAAAATAATCAATTAATATCCAGTATTTTTCAATTTTAGTAAAAGTGTGTGAACTAAGGCCTCAATTTATATCATGCTTATCACGAAAAGGTAAAGAAAAGATGCTTAGCTTGATTCTCTAAGCCACTTCCTTCTACAAACACAGGCCTTCTGATAAAGGTCAAAACTTATTTTCCAACATGTTTAGTGACTCTTACAAAGCTACCGCTAACTCTGTCTAGCTCAAAATGAAAATGCTTACCTCTAATCCCTTAGCAGGGGAGAATGGTCATTGGTGTAAGTACAAAGAACTAGGCTAGATATATATTTTCCCCTTTCTCTCCTAGCTACACGGCAAAACAAATGAACAATGCACTTTCAAAAATGACACTGTGTGTTTGTTGATTTGGGAAGTTACTTTAAAGTGCCAGCATGCCACATTCTGGTGACTTCAGAACACGTATATAGAAATAATAATGAACAGTTAATAAAGAAGCATATATTGAAGTCAATAAAGGCAGAGTAATATTTTAGACGTTCTATAATAGCATGATGATGCTCCTGGTTTTGGAACACAAATTTATAGGAGAGGCAAGTATTAGGGCAAGGTATGTGATATTTATTTTGTACACAGCTGCAGTCCATTCTCAATACGAGATGGGCCCTCCATTTAACCTGCTTTGATTGCTGTGTCTCCTGTGAGACTGCAATACCATACTCCATTTTGTTGGAATCTGAAAAGGACGATGTCAGAGTTTGGTAGAGTCTCATTTTAAGGTGTCTTGTTGAATGTTGGTGGCCGTGAATGACCATCTGACAGCAGCAGCTGCTACCGGACGTGGGTAATGGGGAGGGGGAATGAAAAAGATAGAAAAAAAGGACTTACCTGGAATGGCTGGCCGGCCGCTGCCTCTTCTCCATCTTCCTTTATCTTCCTTCTTCCTGTCTCCAGTCCTGGCCGACAGCAGGAAGCACCCAGACACACAGGCTCCCCTGAGCCAATCACAACGCTGCAATGCAGCGTTGTGATTGGTCTGAGCACCATGGTTCGGTGCTCAGACGGGGACAGGGAGCCTGTGCATGTTCCTCATCAGGCTGTGTAATGCAGCCTGGTGGGGAACATGCAAAGTGCGCATGACTGTTTGGCCGGCCCAAGAGGGCCGATCAAACAGTCATGCCCACTTGGGGAGTGCAAACCACTCCTCCCCCTGCTCCGGCCAGCCCTGCCCCACCACTGACTGCAATAGGAAAAATAAAATGATAATAACGATATATTATTATCATTTTATTTTTCCTTTTGAGCAGTGGGGCGACGCTCCTCCGTCTTAGCGGAGCCGCCACTGCCATCTGATTCATTTAGGGGTCATCAAATTGAAATCCGAGATTGCTGGTGTATAGCTGCCCTTTCTTCATACACTAGAGGCAAGAGGAAGATAGGTGTCTGTCGCTGGTGGAAGTCTTATCTAAAAAATTATTTTTTCTGAGGTGGTTTGAAACATGACACACTGGGTTCTCTTCACAGAGGTGGCTTTAGATGCTTAAAGTCCAAGAAATCTGGTTCAATGCCTACGCCACTTACATTTTGTTGAGAACATTTTGTGAAAGTTGCATATCTCAAGATTCAGGTTGCCAATTTTTGTAAGTTCATATGCCTGGGCTCCTTGTTGCTGCGTTCATGGTGAAGGAAATGCAGTGAGCTGTAAGTTCAGCTGCATACTGACAATACAAAAACATGAACAAAAATATCATGAGGGGGAGTGAAGAGGAAAAAGGTAGAATCGTCCTCTTCTCAGTATCGCAATTCAACAAAGAGATTCTACTACAAAAACATATAAACGCACGTAAGTGTGTGCTTAATCTTACTTGCGGTGTTTTTAAAAAACGGTGGTGATTAGAAAAAAGGAATACCTTCTCATGTTTGTAGGAAGGACAGTGTTCAAAAAGTTGTAAAATACCCCTCACACACTGAAACCTGATTCAGTGTCATGCTTCATCATTGGGGTCTTCCCGCCCCTCTACGGGACGGGGCGTGCTACTACCTACGCGGGAGCACTTACTTTAGTGATTAGTGTATATGTGTAGTGCGTGGGATCGTGAAATATAAATATATGTGATGGTTTAAAAATTCCCTGGCTAGTGGAAAAGAATACACTTTATTAGCTTCCCTAGCTGAGAATGGTAAAAAAAGGGGGGGGGGAAAAGTAGATGGTGTACTATAATGGGTCACTTTCTACAAGGTCGACATGTTTCAGAAGCCATCCCCTAGGCTTTCTTCTTCAGGACCGAAACGATCCCTATAACGCCTCACTGGGCTGTATAAATGTACATAGGCCTACTGATCACAAGTACTCTTCTCTGCGCCCCAATTGCGCATTTGAAAATTATATCATTAGTATATCCTATGAAAAAGAGAACAAGGTGGATAAATAGTTGCTTGTATCATTTATCACTTTGTATATTCACATCACCATCATGTGTAAAGGAAAAAACTTATCATCACTGTGATATATTTTTCTCACCCTGATATGGGTGTTTTTTACTCATATATCAATTGCTACAACACTCCTGATAGTATTAGTACCCAGTTTTACATACATTCAGAACTTTCAAACATCCAGATGGGTGGTAAAAAAGTTTTTTATGTTTTTTATTTTAAAGCATTCATTCATTCATACACTGTTTTTAAACATTCATACATTCATATTTTCAAAAGTAAAATAATTTAGAATTGTCCTAGTTCTGTGAAAAAGCGCATGTGCCTTTGTTTTTCTTGCCTAGCGCTTTAGAATGGTAAGTTTTCAGTATGTATGTACATTCACTCACTTATAAATAAGTGCTCCCCTAGCATGCAGTTAAACATGGGATTCAAAATCCAAGCTCTCAGAGAGACGTGCCGTTAAAGATGTTTATATATACATACATTCGTATATTAATGTGTCCTCTCCATGAGATGTCACGAGGGGTATAGGTGCGCCTTCCTACAGACACTGTAGATTTTAGGAAAACAGATTGAAAAAGCCAAGTTCATACTAAAGTAGTTATTTGCTTTATGCTGAATGTGATCTCTCGGGCTTTTTAAAGACACGCCCTTGTCTTACTTACATGCTGCCGGCTGCTAGAACACCTGGGAATACCTTCTCGTGGCTCTCCGGGAACAGAATGATGTGTTCACAAGCCCGGTTTATAAAGGGTGTGCCTTGCTTAGAAATGCCCTCGATTAGATGCAGCTGGTGTTACGACAACTAGACTGAGAAGAAACAAAAATGGTCGCCACTGAATGGCACAAAAAGGAGCTATATTCAGGTCCACTTCCTGTTTGAAGTTTTTGATGAAAAATTCTGGGATCCTTCTTTTTCGTGTTACGATGATTAAAAAACTGGCAGGGACGCCCAAAAAAAATTAAAAAAATTATATATTTATATTGAGATATTTGAAAAATATGAATATATATATATATATATATATATATATATATATAATGGCGGAACTTATGAATATTCTAATAGGCTTTTTTCAAGTGGATTCACTAGGTCGATTACAGACCGGTCATTTGCAAAAGCATGTGTAGGTGTGCCTTAGGTTACAGATTTTGCCATATGGCAGGTTCTCAATTTGTTATGTAGTGTATATTTGTAGTATCCTCAATGTCAGAGTAGATTCCAAGGAATATCATCATTTAACCCTCTTTCATTGGTTCTCAGACGGAACACCCAACGCTGTTCCTTTTCAAATAAATACCTTTCATTATCGATTTGTTCGATTATCGTCCAAGAGAGATCCTCCCATTTATGACCTTTTTCCCAAAAATGAGCTGCCATTTTTGTTGTGCTCTTTTTACATTTTATGTTGCTTTTGTGTTCGCCTATCCTTAGTTTCACTGGGCGTGTGGTCATTCATACGTACTCCAAGAGGCACGGGCAGGAAATAAGGTAAACCACATTTTTTGAGTTACATGTTGTAAACCTCCTTTGGTCCCATCTGGTTCCATCTTGGAACCAGATCTCTTTGCTCTTCTTTGGTAGTTTACATGCATGACACATGCCAGAGGGATAATGGCCAGAGACCGGTGGCAATAGGCTCGTTTGTGTGCTGTGTCCATCTTTTGGTCTGGTGTGTACGACAAAATCTCGGATACTCTTCGCTCTTTTGTGTGAGAAGATAGGTTTTGGTAAATTGATGCCTCCACTATTGAGGATTCGCCAATGTTTGTGCAAATTCCAGCCAACGCGTTTCGTTCATACATAAAATGAACTTCTTCAGGGCAAATGGTGATGTGACTGCCGACCGGACGATAATAACAGGACTGTGTCCCCAGAGATACAACCATCAGGCACTTATCATGGTAGCCTTTAAAATTTAAATACTTGTGCGTCGACAGCAGGAATTTGAAATATCTCAGATCAAGGGCTCTTCATTGCCTCTGTGTTCCTGCGTCTTCTTCACATCACCATTTGCCCTGAAGAAGTTCATTTTATGTATGAACGAAACGCGTTGGCTGGAATTTGCACATTTTGATATTGAAAATAAAGGATTGATAAACCACTATACAAAATGAACATTTGGATTTATTGAAGAAAACTCTTTGGTAGTGCACCGCTCCACTATTTTCACAGTTTTCTCTCTGCTTGGCAGCTGGCATCCAACAACGGCAGGTGCAGGGGCTGTATGTGCACACCCAATCATACTATCCATTACAATTTCTTAATCTTACTTGCGGTGTTTTTAAAAAACGGTGGTGATTAGAAAAAAGGAATACCTTCTCATGTTTGTAGGAAGGACAGTGTTCAAAAAGTTGTAAAATACCCCTCACACACTGAAACCTGATTCAGTGTCATGCTTCATCATTGGGGTCTTCCCGCCCCTCTACGGGACGGGGCGTGCTACTACCTACGTGGACGCGGGAGCACTTACTTTAGTGATTAGTGTATATGTGTAGTGCGTGGGATCGTGAAATATAAATATATGTGATGGGGAGCACCTTTGCTCCCAGTATAGCTGGTCTCTATCTCCATCAACTAGAGAAACAAAGAATCTTGAATCCCAGAAACCCATTCCGTGACCATATACATGTATGGAAACGATACATAGATGACATATTGATCATCTGGGAGGGAGATGAGACGACCGCAAAACGTTTCTTGACATGGCTGAACTGCCAAGATGAATTTTTGAATTTCACAAGTACCATCTCAAATGAAAAATTAGTTTTCCTTGATCTAAATATTTATGCAACAGACGGAAAATTGACAACTACCACCCATTTCAAAGAGACCTCTAAAAACTGTCTTTTACTGTATTACAGCTTCCACCCCCGACATCTCCGCGACAATCTCTCCTATGGGCAATTTCTCCGGCTTAGAAGAAATTGCACGGAAATTGAGGATTTAAAAAAACAATCTAATGACCTGAAAAAGAAATTGGAGACACGTCAATACCCTAAAAATGTGATTGATAAAGCATACAAAAGGCGCGTAACAACTGCAGAGGCCTTTTAGAACCAAAAATCCGCAAGGAAGAGGAAAACCGCCCAGTGTGCATACAAACCTTCAACACCAATTCCAATGGGATTACAAAAATTGTAAACAAACATTGGCGAATCCTCAATAGTGGAGGCATCAATTTACCAAAACCTATCTTCTCACACAAAAGAGCAAAGAGTATCTGAGATTTTGTCGTACACACCAGACCAAAAGAGACAAAAGATGGACACAGCACACAAACTAGCCTATTGCCACCGGTCTCTGGCCATTATCCCTGTGGCATGTGTCATGCATGTAAACTAACAAAGAAGAGCAAGAGATATGGTTCCAAGATGGAACCAGATGGGACCAAAGGAGGTTTACAACATGTAACTCAAAAAATGTGGTTTACCTTATTTCCTGCCCGTGCCTCTTGGAGTACGTAGGAATGACCACACGCCCAGTGAAACTAAGGATAGGCGAACACAAAAGCAACATAAAATGTAAGAAAAGCACAACAAAAATGGCAGCTCATTTTTGGGAAAAAGGTCATAAATGGGAGGATCTCTCTTGGACGATAATCGAACAAATCGATAATGAAAGGTATTTATTTGAAAAGGAACAGCGTTGGGTGTTCCGTCTGAGAACCAATGAAAGAGGGTTAAATGATGATATTCCTTGGAATCTACTCTGACATTGAGGATACTACAAATATACACTACATAACAAATTGAGAACCTGCCATATGGCAAAATCTGTATCCTAAGGCACACCTACACATGCTTTTACAAATGACCGGTCTGTAATCGACCTAGTGAATCCACTTGAAAACAGCCTATTAGAATATTCATAAGTTCTGCCATTATATATATATATATATATATATATATATATATATATTCATATTTTTCAAATATCTCAATATAAATATATAATTTTTTTGAAAAATGTGTTGGCGTCCCTGCCAGTTTTTTAATCATCGTAACATGAAAAAGAAGGATCCCAGAATTTTTCATCAAAAACTTCAAACAGGAAGTGGACCTGAATATAGCTCCTTTTTGTGCCATTCAGTGGCGGCCATTTTTGTTTCTTCTCAGTCTAGTTGTCGTAACACCAGCTGCATCTAATCGAGGGCATTTCTAAGCAAGGCACACACTTTATAAACCGGGCTTGTGAACACATCATTCTGTTCCCGGAGAGCCACGAGAAGGTATTCCCAGGTGTTCTAGCAGCCGGCAGCAAGTAAGTAAGAGAAGGGCGTGTCTTTAAAAAGCCCGAGAGATCACATTCAGCATAAAGAAAATAACTACTTTAGTATGAACTTGGCTTTTTCAATCTGTTTTCCTAAAATCTACAGTGTCTGTATGAAGGCGCCCCTATACCCCTCGTGACATCTCATGGAGAGGACACATTAATATACGAATGTATGTATATATAAACATCTTTAACGGCACGTCTCTCTGAGAGCTTGGATTTTGAATCCCATGTTTAACTGCATGCTAGGGGAGCACTTATTTATAAGTGAGTGAATGCACATACATGCTGAAAACTTACCATTCTAAAGCGCTAGGCAAGAAAAACGAAGGCACATGCACTTTTTCACAGAACTAGGACAATTCTAAATTATTTTACTTTTGTAAATATGAATGTATGAATGTTTAAAAACAGTGTATGAATGAATGAATGCTTTAAAATAAAAAACATAAAAAAACTTTTTACCACCCATCTGGATGTTTGAAAGTTCTGAATGTATGTAAAACTGGGTACTAATACTATCAGGAGTGTTGTAGCAATTGATATATGAGTAAAAACACCCATATCAGGGTGAGAAAAATATATCACAGTGATGATAAGTTTTTTCCTTTACACATGATGGTGATGTGAATATACAAAGTGATAAATGATACAAGCAACTATTTATCCACCTTGTTCTCTTTTTCATAGGATATACTAATGATATAATTTTCAAATGCGCAATTGGGGCGCAGAGAAGAGTACTTGTGATCAGTAGGCCTATGTACATTTATACAGCCCAGTGAGGCGTTATAGGGATCGTTTCGGTCCTGAAGAAGAAAGCCTAGGGGATGGCTTCTGAAACATGTCGACCTTGTAGAAAGTGACCCATTATAGTACACCATCTACTTTTTCCCCCCTTTTTTTACCATTCTCAGCTAGGGAAGCTAATAAAGTGTATTCTTTTCCACTAGCCAGGGAATTTTTAAACCATCACATATATTTATATTTCACGATCCCACGCACTACACATATACACTAATCACTAAAGTAAGTGCTCCCGCGTCCACGTAGGTAGTAGCACGCCCCGTCCCGTAGAGGGGCGGGAAGACCCCAATGATGAAGCATGACACTGAATCAGGTTTCAGTGTGTGAGGGGTATTTTACAACTTTTTGAACACTGTCCTTCCTACAAACATGAGAAGGTATTCCTTTTTTCTAATCACCACCGTTTTTTAAAAACACCGCAAGTAAGATTAAGCACACACTTACGTGCGTTTATATGTTTTTGTAATACAAAACATGTGCACATATTTGCAAAATGGAACAATTTGAGGCCATTTACAACTATTCATAATACTCCTAGATCGCTCCTTTGTTATATGCAGAAGAATAAAATCAGGATTTGTGATTGTTTTCAATTTAAAATGTACCCAGATAATATTTGTGACTTGAAAAAAGACAAACTCACAAACAGTTTCTCTAAGAATTAAAAAAACATTTGATGCATGCCATCATTTATAAAAAAATAATGGAGAATAAATGAAAAAACCATTAAGAGCATCATTATGATTAAAATGAAAAAAATAAAAAGCGGAGTCCAATTCTCAATGAGTGCACCCACAGTTCTATGATCTTGCACTGGCGCAGATTTATGGCTTGCAGGAACTCACAACACTTTACAGAAGTAAGACTGGAAGCCATGCTCCTAGTAAATGTTTACAATTTCCATTTTGGTATGAGCAAATATATACGCGTGCATTTGCTCACTTAAAACGCTGCAGAGCAAGCACATATTCACGTCGATTTAAAAAAAAAAAATCTGAATTCTACAGTAGTAAATATTTTCCCCATGGAGAAACTTCTATTCATACACTCCCACTGTATTTTTTGGCGAGGTCGGCCCTTCCCATCGCAGAAAACGTTTTAGTCCTGCCCTTGTCAAGGGTAAATTCCTAACCTTGTTTAGGGGTGGGAATGAGTTCGAGTGGAGCTTGTGAATGCCCATAAACATGCAGGTTTGTGGGTGTGCATAAACTCACAGAGCATACCACTTCCCATCTGCTTCCAGCCCCTAGGAGTAGATTTGCTCACATGAATATCTTCATGTATGTAAATACTTTAAGGAATCCAAAACCAACGTTTGCACTTGAGAGCAATACTTACCTGCGTAAATGACTTCAATAGGGCTCACTCCATTTTCACTCTGACTAGACCTTGCAGTGCATCTAGTTATAGCATGCAAACCAGACATTGATCTAGAACTTGATATGTGCTCACAATTCTGGTAAAAAGGGAACGGAGGCACATTGGGATGAAGTAATTTGCTGTAATATAATGTAATGTGCTCGAGTGAATGTCAGACAGCGAGTGGTCTTGTTAATTCTCAATAGGCAAACTGGGCACCGACCCGCACACAAACTCTGGATTTGTTTACAGTAACATTGTGTGAAACAAAGTGAGTAAAGTACATTTTTCAAAGCATTTCAGAAGACAGTTCTTCAGAAACTAAAGTAAGAAAGGATCGATGGTACAGTTAGAACAATGGTATGTCCTGAACTCTATCGTAATCACAACTCTAGCATAACAAAAGTCCTGACACATTCACCCAGTGCTGCCCTTAATAAACCTGTTCTTAATAAAGACCATTCAAACACACAGCCTGAAAATATTAAAATACTTGACAAATGTAGAACCCTGGTAGTTTCAGTGATTGGTATAATCAGAAATGTGGCACAATCAGAATCTTGCTAGAATTTAAACCCTGGCATGACATGAGCTCTGGCATAATCAGAGAACCTATTTATCAGAGTTCTGAAATGCGAACAGTCGCATCATTTGTCCTCCCAGGCATGAATGAGACAAGTGGATTTTGTATACAGGGCAAGTAAATTTATGAAGCAATTCGTCCCTTGAAATAGTAGATATTTTATAAACTTCCACATCTATAGATCATGAGCCATGCCCTAGTCTAAAATTGATGTTTCTAGTTCAAAATTTCATAAATCGTTAAAGCAGTTTTACTTCAGCCAAAACTTCAGGAAACCTTCAGGACATATACTCAGTGGCCTAGTCATAGTGGCTAAAAGTTTTTTTAGTGTTTCTTCACTTGAACCGACCCAAAACAAACACCTACCAAATTGTTTAACATGGAATTCTACTCAGACCTGCAAACGTTGTTTGTTTAGTGGTCTCCTCCACTTCTCAGCAATCCAGAAGGACCAACCATCACTGGGCAGACGAGTTCTCCCACCCAAAAAATATGTCTACTTCACACAGGATTTGAGAATTGTAATTAACTGGAAAGCCTGTGTGGGCGAGCAACGCCCTCTGGATTTTCCAGCAACTCTTCATGCAAAGAGCTTCTAGGAGCCAGTTCTCCAGTAGGACAGGGAGGCTGCCCAACTGCGGAATCAGAGCTCATTATCTCTGAACGTCAAATGAGGAAATTGATTGGTTGCAGCCTTGGAACAGGTCCTATCCACCAAGAGACTTCAGTTGAAAATATGGGTTACGTCCCATGTATTTCCTTCATAGGTGCAACAGAAGAATTATGTGCTTATTCTCTACAAATCTTGAACTTTAAGAAAAGTATTTGACAAATAAGTACCTGGTCATATACGTAGCACTGCAAAGGATTGTGTAGTTCTACAGCAGCTTTGCAAATTGACAAAGTTATGTATCTGTAACTACAGCTCTCTAGAGTTGCCCATTTGTTTTTTTAGAGATTCACATGCTTAAATCATTATCCTTTTACGATATCACCAAGTGAAATATAGACTGAAGTGGGCAGACGATATGCTAGAACCTCGGGGATCTTACTGAGATACAACGGCTTGGTTAGAAAATTAGCTATGTTAATCAGCTTTGAGCAGTTAGCTAGATAAAATATGGACCAATCAAAGACATGACGGCTGGAGATGGCAACACTGGAACCATCACAGAGGAAAAGCTGACAGAAGTCATCCAAGGTCAAGGCGCCGCTCCTCCTCGTCCCACAGCGTAGTTTCCCTGCTATTAATTTTGTGCCACCAGGCTGTACTGCAGCACTACTTCCCGACTCCCCCCGCAACACTGCAGCTACACCCTCTATGGAGTGCATTCCTGTACAGCAATGTTGCCTTTTTTTCACATGACATTGCATCTCAGCCTAGGCGGCCTTGACCAGCTGGAGTTCCCGGCAGCTCTGCCTATGACATTGCCTCAGGCAGTGCTGTAGAATCCAGCACCATCTCTTCACTGCCTTCCAAGTCTCCTTCATACAAAGGGTGCTAGACTTTGGTTTCAGTAGAGAACATTCAGTCCAATTGTATTACGCACACCTGTAAGTACTCCCTATTACTAAAGAAACCTCCTTCTGTGTCATCACTATTTGCCCTGCCCCCTTCCATGTGACCACCTTTGGGCTCAGCTTATGTAAGGAAACTGATTCAAAAACATCTAGCCTGGAGGGCGTGGCCAGCCAAGATGGCCGAGCGGACGTGAATCGCTTCGGCTCCGCTGCCACCAGAAGAAACCACGGGGATAACTCTAGCTTACGGCTGCCAAATGCCGATGTGACGGGACCGGCGGAACTCAGGGGCCAAACGTGACACTCTTGACCACTTCTGGAATTTAGCAGCACCGTGAGGTGCCAGGATGCAGCAGGCTGCGGCTGAGGCCTGAGTGACACGGAGGAAGCTCCCCGGCGATGAGACGGCCAAGTGCGGGGGGAAGCTAACAATTCAGAGCGGCGAGATATTGCAGGTTTAGATACACTCCCCAGATCCCTTAGCAACAACGATAGGACTCCCTAGGCTGCGCAACTTGGAAAGGCGGGCCAACGAAGCGGGGCCTCACACGACCGCGCTGAGCTGCATGGCTCCGTGCCGAGGAAAGCGACCGGGAGACCTGCACGCCCAGCGGCTGTAAACTGGTGAGTCCGCAAGCGGCCAGCGGGTGAGCGGATTAGGAGCAGTGCCCTGGGAGCGGGCCAAGGTACAGAGGGAGATAGCTGAGACACACGTGGCCAGCCTGACTTTTTTAAGATGGCAGCCGGCGAGGCCGGGGGCAGCCTCCCGTGATGGCAATTGAAGATAAAAGGGCCACAGGGGGAAGATACAACACACCGGTACAAGAAACATCCAAGCTACAATAACGAGGGAAACACGGGGGTTTTACTGCAATGCTGCCTGACCCTAACATGGAGACTTGAAATATGGCATATAGACTCTGCTGAAGCCGGGCGGGCCTCATTGCTAGAATCGATCCGCCCAACCGCCTGCATACCGCGAGGGGGCTCACCCGTCACTCATGCGCGGCCTCACAGTGAGGGGGAAAAAGGATACCAGTGGTTCCGAAGGGCCTGGAAGCATATCACTTGAGCATACCTTAGCTCCAATTCACCCGATCTCCCCCTCTGCGATCAAAAAGTAGTGGGTGGCAGTAACTTCGCGGCGCAAGTGGGGCAGATCAACACTTTCCCAATGCCGCCGAAGTAACCACAAACCAACGGAGTTTCCAACTACTTTGGCCCTACGGAGGTAACTAACAGCCGCCAGCCAACGGGAAGCGAAGACGCAATGGAGCTCACAAAAGAGGACTTCCTGGCCTACCTACGTGATTTAAAAAAAGAATTGCGCGAAGAACTGAAGACAGATCAATCTACCTCCTTAGAGACTCTCAAAGCAGATCTCAACGAAAAACTGATAACGCTAAGGCAGGACGTAGACGCAGTCGGGAGCAGGCTTATAGAACTGGAAAGCAAAGTGCAGGAGTTAGAACCAATTGAAGGACACAACACAAACGTTAAAATCACAGCTCCAAGTGGCCATCATCAAAACTGAAGAAGTGGAAAACAGGTCGCAAAGAGACAAAATACGGATTCCGAACCTGGAAGAAGGAGTAGAAGGGCCAGACATAGAAGCTTTTGTAAGAGGCCTCTTCAATGAAGTCCTGGCCCCCAGCACAACCAAAGTCAAGCTAGACCGGGTACACAGAGTAGGGAAACCGCCATCGGGGGACAACCAGAGACCACGAGACATATTGGCCAAGCTACATTCCTTCAAAATAAAAGAAACCATTCTGCAAGCAGAATGGAAGTCTGACAAAGTGTCATTTCAGGGAGCCTCCTGCACCCTGTTTCAAGACATTTCACCAGCAACACTATCACGTTGACAACAGTTTCGTCCAGTCACCGACAAACTGCGCCAGGAAAATATACGATATAGATGGATATTCCCCTTCGGACTAGCTTTTACCTACCACAACAGAACCCACCACTGCACGGAGTTGGAGGATGTAATGGCCATCCTAGGCCTGGAGACTACGGAGAATGGACATGCAGCAGGCGGACCCGAAACGCCTAGGATTAGACCGGGTGGAAGCGAGAACACCTCACCTTGGCTCACCCAAAGACCACCTAAGCAACAAAGGAGACGGTGAACATAATCAATAACAACAAGTGTCTTATTTCCCATCTTTAATTTCCAAGGGCTACAAAGGCCAAGAACTGTGACATGATACCCAGAAGTTTGGGAAGGCTGAGAGGCCACGAGGCCCAAACATTCACAACTAATACAAGCCTAAGGCGACCACAGTTCAGTATCATAGAGATTTCAACTTACATGGTCAGGAAGACCACAGCATTCAGAGCACCAGAATGCGGAACTCAGCGACAACAGAGAAAATATAGCCAAGGCAGCGATGATGGAGCAATTCGCCCCACACGGCAACAACGAACAATCTTTCAATGTTAACACAGGGACTGTTTGGGGGGTGAAGAGGGTACTGTGATGACGATGGGCCATCGAGACGGAACTGTGGGGGCTCAGCCCCAGTCAGGGAAATGGTAGTCCAGGCCTAAACATGGAATGTGAGGGGGCTAAATGCTCTGGCTAAACGCCATAAAATCTGGAAATATCTCTTAGACGATCACTACGATATAGTCGCCCAACAAGAAACTCACCTCAAAAGGTCGGAGGATCATAGATTCAGGCACAAAAGTTACCCCCTAGTATACCAATCATCCTGTTCCACTAAGCACAGTGGGGTAGCACTACTGTTCCATTCAACATTGAAATTTCAACTGGAAGGTTACAAGACAGACAAAGAGGGAAGAGTAGTAATGGTGAAGGGTCGCATTCAGGGGAAAATGTGCACAATTGCGGCGATCTATGCTCCAAATTCTAACCAACTGACCTTCTTAACAAAGAAGTTAATAATGTTGGGCAGCTTCGCAGAGGGGGAGATACTTTTCATGGGCGACTTCAATCTCACATGGCATTCGGGGACAGACAGCACACATCCTCACAGAGCCCAAACAGGCAGTTTCTCTAAGGCTGTCAAGAACACTATAAGAACACTATAAAAGAGCTCAGGTTAATAGACATTTGGAGAGAACTCCATCCAGCCGACAGGGACTACACTTTTTTTCTCACACGTGTACCGCACGTACTCAAGGCTAGATTACATCTTCTTGAGCCGGACGCTAGAAAGCGAAGTACGTACTGTTGATATCTGCCCTATCATCATTTCAGACCTCACACCGGTGGTCGCTTCCCAAATGCGCACAATGGTTCTTCCCACAGGCGTTATTGCACGACAAACTAACGAGAGATGACCTCCGTAAAACCATAAATGAATACTTTCAACAAAACAGACCGCAGGACACAACGCCCTCCAATAATTGGGACGCCTTCTAAGCAGTCCTGCGGGGCCACTGTATCGCAGCGAAGGTGGAATTAAACAGACAGAGGGGCACAGAGCGTCAAACGCTGGAGACAGAGCTCCACACTCTCGAACAGGCACATAAGATAACTCCCACCCTTAGCCTTCAACGCAAAGTCACTGCAACTAAGGGTAAACTAAATGCAATCTACGCAAATAGAGCCGAGCTGACACTGCTAAGGCTGAAACAAACATCATATACACAGGGCAATAAAGTGGGGGCAGACTTGGCGCGCCAACTCTGAGTCAAAAGGGAGAAAGATTACATTGGAGATATACAAAGTCCTGCAGGTACCCTAGAAAAAACAGAACACCGAAAAGCGGACACATTTGGGGAATTCTACAAATCGCTTTACACAGCAGACTTAACAGACCCACGTTCCCAAATAGCATACCTCGACAAAGTAGATTTGCCCAAAGTGACACTCAAACACAATGAGAGGCTGAAAGAACCCCTTAGCGAGGAGGAGGTAAGGCTTGCAATACGCTCCCTAAAACTTTTTAAGTCCCAGACGGGCTGACAGCGCGTTTTACAAGGCATTCAACGCAGAACTGATACCGCACCTGACAGTGCTATATAATTATATTGCTACAGAGTCACGCCATCAATGAGCGAAGCACTCACCACAGTAATCCCTAAAGCCGGGAAAGACCCGAAGTTATGCAGCTCCTACCGCCGCATAGCTCTACTGAACCCAGATGTCAAGCTATACTCGAAGATATTAGCGTCACGACTAGAAGACCTCATGCCCAAATTAATCCATCCAAATCAATCGGGGTTCATAAAGGGGCGACAGACACATGACAATGTTTGGCGAGTTCTCCACCTCATAGATAAAGTGACTAAAAAAGGAATCCCAGCGGTCCTGCTCGGTTTAGACACGGAGTAAGCGTTTAACCGGGTAGATTGGGCCTTTCTCTTTGCAACAATCAGACGCTTTGGCTTCTGCGACACATTTATCACTATGATCCGAGCAAACTACGCCTCGCCAAGCTCGAGGGTCTTGGTAAATGGAGCAAGCGCGAAACCATTCCGATTGGAGAGAGGCACGAGACAGGGGTGCCCACTCTCGCCCCTTCTCTTTGCCCTGAGCATTGAAACACTAGCAGCAATGATAAGAGCCAACCAAGCAGTCAAAGGGATTACCTTTGGGGTGGAAGAACATAAAATTTCACTATTTGCAGACAATATATTACTCCCCCTATCAGACCCGCACACCTCATTAATAGCCATACAAAACGAACTGAGACGTTTTGAGGAAGTAGCGGGCCTTCGTATTAACCTGTTAAAATTCTTTCCTCTAAATCTAACTCTCCCGGAGGGCGAAATCGAGAATCTCATCAATACCACACTCTTTCAATGGGCAAGGAAAAATCTTACCTACCTAGGCATTAAATTGACACCAAAGCTCTCACAGCTATTCCAGGCTAATTTCCCTACATTATTACATTCACTGAAGTCAGATTTAAAAAGATGAGCCCAACTATACTTATCTTGGATAGGCAGAATCCACGCAATTAAGATGGTAGTGTTGCCACGGTTTCTTCACCTGTTCCAGAGCTTACCCATTGAACTTGAGGCAAGTTACCTAGAAAAACTCAAGACCATCCTCGACAAGATTATCTGGCAAAATAAGCGGGTGCACCTCTCCTTTAAACTTCTCTGACGCCTTAGAACGGAGGGAGGACTGGGCCTCCCAGACTTTAATTTATATTATAAGGCGGCACAGCTCAGGGTCATTGTAGAGTGGTCCCAAAGGGAATCAGACAAGCACTGGCTACACATGGACAGGGCAATAGCGGGTAGAGTAATATGGGACTTATTATGGAAACCAAAACCAGATCGCCCTTCCAATGCTTACCTTAGTACTCCAACTAGGACTGTTCTGAGGGTATGGGATGAGGTTCTTAAGAAAACAACATGGACAACTTTCCCCTCCCCCTTCACTTCGATCCACTTCAATCCAGCATTCCCTCCAGGAATGAATCTGGGACCATTTGATGCTTGGAGGGAGGGTGGCTGCTTGACCTTATCACACCTATTCCATAACACAGATATACTTATCTTTGGACATTGCCAGCGGGATTTTAATCTTGCAAAAGGGGAATTCTTTCACTACCAACAACTACGACACGGGGCACTACAACCAGACATTAGAGACGCAATCACGAGAGACTTCACCCCACTGGAGAGTTTTGTGAAGAGAACTCAGAGCTCCAAAGGAATTATCACCTTCCTATATGCATTATTATTGCGTACAACACCCGTGCCATGTCGCCTTCTGGGAACGCATCTTGGGTCAGAATATTTTGGAGGGCAATTGGCATGCGCTTTGGAAAGACATCCACAAACACAATCACTCACTGAGTCTCCGGGAGGCACACTATAAGTTACTGTACGACTGGTATTTATACCCTTCAAAACTGAAAAAATATTACCCAAACACATCGGATCTGTGCTGGAGGGGCTGCGGACTATTGGGCGACTTCCGTCATATCTGGTGGGACTGTCCAACCATTCGCCCGTTCTGGGCTGGAATTTTAGCACAAATAAAGGAAATCCTGGGATACCAGATACACTATCTTTTGCACTCCTGGGGCTTAGATCAGACACCCTAAAATACCAAACGAACAAAGATAAAGGTATCATGTGGCTTTGCCTAGGGGCTGCGAAAATGGCTGTGGCAGCGGCCTGGAATAAACTCGAGGCTCCTACCATGACACAATGGCACGCTCGTCTCTGGCAAGCCATCACTATGGAACAGATGAGCGATATTTTCAGAGATGATTTTAAAAACTTCGAATACAGGTGGGGTTCCTTAACTAGCTATCTATTGAAGGGCTTGCCATTACTAATGTGCCCATCTAGAACACGTGCGCTGCATCTCTTTCAATTCTAGATAGCCCCTCCTGAGACATTTGATACACCCGGGGCCTCCTCCTGCCTCGATGTTTCCCCGCCACAGCCGTGCATTTCCTGATAACATTACGAAACCACTAGCGCCTAGCTTGAGTACCTAATCATGTTTAGTTCTATTTCTTTAGTTACTTTTGTGTTGAAAGGGAGGGAGGATAGAGAGGGGGGAGGACAACAAGTAAAAAGAGACCATTGCCACCAAATCTGAAACTGTTTCCGGAAATAGCATCAATTGATGTAACAATGGTTTCTTATGTTTTATATGTACTCTATACATGTTGTGTAAAAAATACAATAAAAAGAACTATGACAAAAAAAAAAACATCTAGCCTCACAACTGTTACTCCTTGCTGGGTGAAATATGAAATACTGGCCTCCACCTCCTTAATGCTTCCTGACTTCTTCTGCATATTGTGGCTGCATCTGTTTTCAGTTGTATCGTCTGGATTCCTGACACAAACACATTTTTGTGCTTTTTATCATTGTTTAGAATTAATAGTAACATAACTACTCTTAAGAGACATATTACAAATTATTTAGGTATACGTGTTGCAGGACTGTGCCTGAGACTTAGCATCTTTTAAGCCCACTTAGTGATCTACAAGGGACCTTTAGCGAGGTGTTTCTTTCTTACTATGCTCCTTCTGGAAAGTGGAAGTTGTTTGTGTCTTCTAATTTTTCCCGTTGGCTTTGGGATTCCATTACTTCAAGTATTAAGAGCTTTGGAAAGGACTATTGTTATTCAGTTATTGTTCAGTATCTTATATTTCTTTTTGCAATTTCAGCTTAAAGACTCCTGTGCAAGCGAGTGTTGAGAAAACACTGCAACTAGCATTTCAGCACCTTATTTTCTGGTAACGTCCCTCACTGGTGCATCCTGTTAGTCTGGATGCCCCTGTGGGTGGAGAGGCGTGGTGTCTTACCTGCATGGTGTCTCCCTGCATCTGGTCAGTGGACAGCTGTGACAACATATTCAATACTTCAATATAGGGGTCGTCAACTGTTGAGTCGTCAAAGGTGAAGTTGATGAGGAGAAATTCAATTTCTTTGTGACTATCTGAAGAGTTGATGCAGAAGCATAGCTGGCAGTGATGTCATCGACAGCATCATCAATGGTAGTTTTTACTAGCTTTTTGTGTAGCATAGCAGGTGACTCATAGTAGGTAGAAGTGAATTCGTCCAACAGAGAAGTCTACTTTAGTATTTTAAGAGGATTCGGTGCAGTTATGTCTCTTCTTTCCCAGTGCCATAGGGGCACTTATGACAGACTCATCCCCAGATAAGAGGTTATCTTTGGATTTAAATTGTAACGCTACCTCAAGAGCCTTCCCTTGATGTTGTCGAATCTTGGCAGAATATTTTCTGCATATTTTGCAACCTCTGGGTTTTGTCATTAGTGTAGATCCTTTGTTTACCACAAACCTCACATGCTTTGGAGAAACTTCTCTTAGATGTTTCCATGTTCCAGACATAAATCGAGTCCAGAGGAAGCAGTGGAATGACACACATGCCACCCAAAGAAAGGTTCAAGGTGGTAATTTGAAGAAAAATACAGACTTAACTGTTTTCAAAGCTATGAAAACTCCCTTTCCACATGACATGTGGTAGAGGTCTGAAGTGAGATGATTTTGGAAGGAGTGAAGAACAAGGTGCTCTCACCCCAGAGGATGGATTTCAGGTATTGTTCAACGAGGGGGTGTGCTACTAAAGTGACACTGGTTTAAGGTAATTTAGGTAAGCAATACTCTCCTACCCCTTTTTTAATGTTACCCGAAGAGCGCCACTTCAATGATGGAGAATTATTCAAGCATGTGAATCTATTAAAGATCCAGTACTAGAGAATAATATTTCCCACTTTACAGTGCCAGCCTACTGTTCTGTTTCACAGAATGGATCTGCTGGAGCAGGAGCTTGTCGGGGTGGGGTCACTCACTTGTTTCTCTGTCAAAAACCCCATAGAAGCAGAAAGCAACCACATAATGAAAGATGGGGAGGTTTTAGTTTATCCGTTGCAGATCACTCAAGCGCACATTCCCATTTTACATAGAAAAAGACTGGAAAGAAACTGTGGAAGCTCTTGAGGACCACCTGGACCACCAGGCTTGAGACTGCAGGCCACACAATGACCTTCCAGGGCAGCAGGGAAAAAGTCAGTACATGTAGCAGCACAAGGAACCCAGCATGTGGCATTTCATTCTTGCTAAGACGCCTTGCAGCCAGGAGCGTGGCTTGGAGCCCACGGAAGTTGGTGGCGTCCGAGTAGACCTCTGGGACTCGATGCGGACTGCGAGCGTTTTATAGCTCTCCCTGCGGCTTGTCTCAGTCCAGCGCGAGCGTCTGAAAATGCGGTGAGACCCGGCAGTGTTTCGCCATAATTGCGGACATTTATTCTGACGAGAAGTGTTCATTACCAGTGAGCCGGCCGCCATTTTACCGCTCTGCTGACGTGCGAAAATGCATTCCCTTCAGTGCTAAGGGAGTTTCCTCAAGAAATCTTAATTTTTCTTGGCTGCTCAACGCTTCAGTATTTTCCAGCATGCCCTGCTCCAGATGTATGGATTTCTAACATAGGTATTGCCTTTCTGATGTTTTTGTATGACTTTTATCCATATTCTCGACATACTGGTGATTTTTTCTTCGCAACCTCCATCTGTGTGGGAAGTTTTCTATGCTCTTCATAAATGCATTGTTGAAGCGTATGTTTTTTTTTACGTTGTGGTGCCAGTTTTTGATGAGATATATGCTTTATTGGTCATTATCCCATGGCCAGTGTATATATATATATATAGGACGTTTGAAAAAAAGCACACACCTCACTTTCATCCTCTGCTCATAAGTTAATCAAAAATTCAACTATTTTCTCAAACTTTTCGAATAAGGCTATACACAAAGGTAGCTCTACATCTAGTTCCAACAGTACCCCTGTTTCATCCACCGCTGGGAAGGCTACTACCAAACGTTTGAAAAAAGACCTCTCCTACAACATCTCCTCCAGTTGTTTCGATGGAGCTCTTCTTACGGATAAATGGTCCCAAATGGAGGAAAGACTGAATACAGAAGAGTGGAGCATTGCATCCTTTGGTTCCACTACCAGCAAAATTCAGTCTCATCAAAGCCAAGTCTCTTCTCTTCATCAGCAGGTCGAAAACTTGGAAAACAGAAGCAGAAGGAATAATCTCCGCCTTTATGGTCTGCCCCAAGGATCGGAAGGCTCTGACCCTATCACTTTTCTAAAGTACTTCCTTCCCAAGCTTCTGAATTTACCTGAGGACACTCACCTTAATATTCAAAGGGCCCATAGGCTGGGTCATCAGTCAACATCTGTTTCACATGCACATAACCCCAGAGGTGTCATCATGTACTTTCTTGAATATACTGACCTCCTCAAAGTCCTTGTACCTGTCAAGTCTTTAAAATGAATTTCTTGGTCAGGGAAACCTTTATTTTTCTCCCAGGACTATGCTAAATCTACTTCTGACAGACGCAAAGAGTTCCTTAATTTGAGACCGGATCTTCGTTTACTTGGAGCTCGTTTTGGCATATTTCATCCTTGCCAGTTTAAAGTCACGTACAAAAACAAGACTACAACTTATGAAGATCCGGTTAAACTGAAAAGTTTTATTAATGTATGCAAAATTGAAAATATGGACACCTCTGGTCCTTCTGTCTCTTAAGTGATGTTCCTTTATGTTATCTTGTTTTATCTGAGGATATTTTAATTTAAAATTCTGTTTGCTATATAAAATGTTTGATTACATTATGCTCAGATTTTCGCTGCTCCTTACGAGCACTCAGGAGCCTTCTTCTCCTTCAGTAGTATCATAGTTCTTCTCCTTCAGTAGTATCATAGTTTTATTACTATTAGTACTAAATATTAACTTTATTTGCTTCTCTTGCAGGTATTTCCTCCGTGTTTGTGGTCTTCCCCGTATTATGTGATATGTGACGTGCTCCTCTCCTACTCGCTCCATGGACTCCCGACGTACCATATGTTCCCTGTGGTTTCATCCCCCCACCCCCCACTCTTCCTTGGATACTACTCTCCATAGGTATGTTTTACCCATCATTTTTTCTGTCATCAATGTACTTCCTCTTGTTTTATTAACTATCTTCCTTCTCTCATTGTTCTCTCTTTTTCTCTCTCCTCTTCTTACTTCTAGTTCCCTTTTGTCTATGCTTTACGGCTTTTTGGTTTATACTTGTCACGATACGATCTATTAAAAGACAACATGTAGACAACATGTATTATCCCATTTGGCGCACCTGGGTGCCAACATAGCTTTAATTCGGGAGTCGCACCTCATAGAGCAAGAATCTCTAAAATTAAAGAGAGGTTGGGTTGGTGATGTGTTTTTTCCCCCCAGGTGATGGTAAAAGAAATGGAGTTATTACGCTATGTCATAGGTCGTTGTGTGCTAAGCTGGTTTCCCAGGAATCTGATGACGTTGGTAGATGGTTGTACACTAAATTGTCAATTGGGAAGATTCCAGTCCCTTTGCTAAATATTTATGCCCCTACGGTCAAAAATTCCCATTTTTAGTCTGGCCTGAATCAGATTCTTGTCAAATACCCGGAACAGAATTTTATTCTGGCCGGTGATTGTAACCAGATAGTTGATCCCTTCATAGATCGTAATTCCACAGTTACCTTTATACCAAATAATGCCCACAAACTTTTTGTCCACACTATTAAGCAACGGAAGC